>CM042844.1:101560670-102207047 GCA_023653725.1 Bungarus multicinctus
ATTAGGCCATGGCCACAGATCCCTTGGGATCTAAAATGATGAGTTTGGGGGTCCCCGAGGTCCAAAAAGTTGGCGACCCTTGGACTAGAAGACCTCTAAGGTTCCTTCCAGATTTATTCTGATTGATTGCTTGATGTGCCATTCCTTTTGTAAGAAGACAGCTTGCAGTGTTCATGACTGTGGTAAGTGGGAACTTACAAGCTAAGCTTCTATTTCAATGACTTTACCTGGGAAAGATACCAAGCCGAGATAGGCCTTGATTTGCATTTGGGAACCTGCATGCAGCTGGTGCATCTCCCATAGCAGTGGTGTTATATGGTAATAAGATCACTAAATATGAACCAGTAGTGTGCTGCAGCTGCCAGAAGGGGCTGCCACCAGAAGACAAGACAATAAATACTGGATGGAAACTAATGAAGGAGAGAAGCAACCTGGATTTAAGGAGAAACTTCCTAACAGTGAGGACAATTAATCAGTGGAACAACTTGCCACCAGAAATCATGGGTGCTCCATCACTGGACGGTTTTAAGAAAAGACAGGACATCCACCTTTCTGAAATGGTATAGGTTCTCCTGCTTGAGCAGGGGGCTGGACTAGAAGACCTCCAGGGTCCCTTCCAGATTTATTCTGATTGATTGCTTGATGTCCCATTCCTTTTGTAAGAAGACCGTTTTAGCCACACTAAGCTTGCGGTGTTCATGACTGAAGTAAATGAGCTTCTATTTCTCAGAAAAGCTTGATGTCTTCCTTAGGGAGTATGATAATTCTTGCAATTTCTCTTTGCAACAATCTTTTAAAGCAGCCACGGCTTTGGCAGAGTAAAGATTGGAGGAAGCTTTATGGCGGGTTGGGAATTTTAGGTGGGCTCCAGGAGTTTCAAGGCGGCAACTAGAACAGAGCTAAGGTTGGTGTTGCAACCGTATGTGTACAGTTTATGTTCCCAGTTGTAACAACAGTGGCGTGGTACGGAAACATGAGGAGGGAAGGATCCAGAATTGGGCCTAAGAGAATCCAGACCTTCCATTAGACGCAAAGTTCAAGCATTGTTCTCCTACTTTTTTCCATCTGTAAGCTAAATCTAACAATTTATAGGGCACTTTGTATCCAAGGCTGAATGATTGCCAGCTTGGAAGAATTTTGCTGAGCGTAATTAAGCTTCCTGGAAGCAGCAGCTGAAAGTAATGAAGGCGGCAGCTATCCCAGCCTCTGACTCGATTTATTGAGGGGATCTAATATTAAGCAGATATCAAAGAGCTCCAGTTTGCTTTCCAAAAGTTCAAATGAGGGGAGATATTTGTAATTAGAAGTAGTAATTCCTTTCTGTTTTGGTCAACAAAGAGAGAAGCAAAATGAAAAATGCACGCACGGGAGATGCAATGAAGGAGAATTTTGCCTCCCCTCCCCCAAAAGGAGGCATGATTGATTAACCAAAAGTTTTTTTCTTCTTTGTAATTTTCTTGCAGCATGCACACAGGGATACTTGAAATAGTCATTAAAGACTTGTTGAGTTGTTGTGAGCTGCTTATGTGCAGAGGTGGGCTGCTGCCGGTTTGCACCGGTTCTGGTGAACTGGTAGTGAAGATTAGGCGCAGTTCGGCGAACCGGCAAATCCCACCACTGGCTGGCCCCGCCACCACCATTTTCAGTCTGTTTTTTGGACCATCTTCAGACCATTTTTGGGCTGTTTTCAGGCTATTTTTCAAGACCATTTTACAGGCTAAAAACAGCCTAAAACAGCCTGAAAATGGTCCCAAAACAGCCTGAAAACAGCCCAAAATGGCCTGAAAATGCCCCCAAAACAGGCCAAAAAATGGGCAAGGGCAGGACCAGCCAGTGGGGGGATTCGCCCCAACTGGCTGAATCCTATCTCTTCCTTTGAGGCAAGTGGCCAGGAGGCAGGGACAGGTGTGACGAGTGACGTCACCCATCCAGTCACATGACCAACTGGCCACACTTACCCAGTCAGAAAACTGGCTGTTAAAAAATTTGCTGCCCACCACTGCTTATATGCCACAGTTATGTGGAATGTGATTTTGCAGTAACCTTCCCACAGGAGTGGGGAGGGAATGGAGATTTTGCAGTATCCTTCCCCTACCACGTCCACCAAGCCACACCCACAGAACCAATAGTGAAAAGTTTTGAATCCCACCACTGCCTGTCCTCCACCCCCCCCCCCCCCCAAAAAAAAAAAAAGAAATCAGAATTAGGCTTTGTTTGAAGGTGCATTTACCTTTTAAGGCACCTATTCACCTGAACACAGAAATACATAAGGGAGATTTGCAAAGCTATTCATCTTCTTTTCAGGATGTCTTTTTTGAGAGTGATGGATGGAGTCTGGGGAAGCTTTAATTCATGTTAAGTCTTTCATGCAGTCTAAACTCCTCATGGAAGTGCACTCTAAAAGGGGAAAGCTAGGAAGATGAGGGTATTTTAAATTGCAAACGTGGAGCCCCAAAATGCTTGATTTTACTCCCTTTATCTTACTTCCTAGCCACCTGTCTCCATCATATATCTAAATTCCTGAATACTGATTACTGTACTTCGCAGCTTGTTGTATCCACATAATCCATATTGAGCAGAAACTTGTTGTCCAAAATAGATTTCCAGTTGTTTTGATGCCATTCAGTGATAGTTTGTTTGGACTGTCCGTTCTGAGATTTATATTACTGGATTAAAGAGTCACACATAATGATAATATGATGTAATCAACATACTGAGTAGATTGAGATAATACATTCAAAACTGGGCTTAGATCATAATAGACCAACACTCAAAATAAGCAACAGATGTAGGGCATCCCTTGCTTGTTGTAAATTCAAACTTAACAACAGTTGAATAAATTACTAGCTGTATGAAATTTTTAACTAAAGAGGCCAAGTCAATGGCTTCTGAATAATAAAGTCCTACACTTAGGCAAGAAAAACCAAAAGTACACATATAGACTGGGTGAAACCAGGCTTAATAACGGTAACTCTGAGAGGGATCTTAAAGTCTTAGTGGACAACCAGCTAAATAGGAGCCAACACAATCCTAACTTGCATTAACAGAAGGATACAATCAAGATCAAGTGAGATACTAATACCACTCTATAAAGCCTTAGTAAGACCACATCTAGAATACTGCATCCAGTTTTGGTCACTGCACTATAAAAAAGATGTCAAGAAACTAGAAAGAGTGCAGAGAAGAGCAACAAAGAAGATTAGGTGACCGAAGGCTAAAATATGATGAACAGTTGCAGGAACTGGGCCTGGCTAGTCTAATGAAGAGAAGGACTAGGGGAGGAAGGGGTCAAGCTATTTTCCAAGGCACTCAAAGGCTAGACAAGGAACAATGGATGGAAACTGAACAAGGAGAGATTTAACCTGGAAATAAGGAGAAATTTTGTGACAGTGAGAGCAATCAACCCAAGGAACAGAAATTGCCTTTGGAAGTTGTGGGAGCTTCATCACTGGAAGCTTTCAAGAAGAGCCTGGACTGTTCTCTGTCAGAAATGGTGCAGGATCTCCTGCTTGGGTGGGGGGGGTGGACTAGATGACCTACAAGGTCCCTTCCAACTCTGTTAATCTGTTAATCTCTGAACTGTTTAAATAACACCTCATATTGTTTACTTTTAAGCACAGCTGGCCTGAACTTGCTAGTTTTAAATTCTAATTCTTCAGCCACGACTCCAGTTTGATATTTTATGATCAGCGCAAAACTGATTTGGAATGAATGTTTATCAAAAAAGGGAGTTTGGATAAATTACAATATTCTCCCCCCCCTCCTCCCAAAAAATGAAAATAAAAAATATCAAGAACTCTCCAAAGTAGAAGTAGGAAGGTATCCATCAATGACAAATACTCAAGAATTTTATCCAATTATTTATCTTCTTCAAAATATTTTTGAGTTATTGCCCTTCTCCATGGTCTCAACTTATAAATCACCAACTCTATTTTCTATTCTATTTTCTTACTGACTTAAATAATCATTGCTGATAGCGCTTTGGATTCCATTTGAATGATTGATAATTTCACACATTTTCATGTTGGGGTAATGTGCAAATTGCATCTATAAACCTGAGAGCATTCTTACCAGATATGAAAGTATGTGCCATTCTGGTGACAATTTTCCCAATAGTGCATAGATTTATTTTTAGTTGTTTGTGTTACTTTCAAGACCATCACGTGCCTTCTATAAATTATTTTAAGATGATTCTCTCTAATCTGTGCCAAGGATGCAAATACAGGTTTTCTGATTAATTAGACAGACAGCTCTGATCCCATCAGGATATGTGTGACATTAGACTTAATGTGCATCACTTTATACTTATACTTTTTAAATTGATCTCCATTTGACATTTGGTTGAACATTCATCTCCTTTATACTCATGTGTCTGGAGCTCTTCACAGTAGTTAAAATAATTTATGAACATGTTTAAAAAGTGCTGATCCCAACCCAGACCTCTCAAGGCTGCCAAAGAGTAGTAATCTTCATTGGAAAAAAAAATTACATGTTAATCAGAATAGAGCTGGAAGGGACCTTGGAGGTCTTCTAGTCCAATCCATTGCTCAAGCAGGAAACCATGAACCATTTCAGACAAATGGCTGTCCAGTCTCTTCTTAAAAGCCTCCAGTGATGTAGCACTCACAATTTCTGAAGGCAAGCCCTTCCACTGGTTAACTGTTCTTATTGTTAGGAAGTTTCTCCTTATTTCCAGGTTGCTCCTCTCTTTGAGTAGTTTCCATCCATTCTTTCTTGTCTTGCCTTCTGGTGCTTTGGAAAATAAGTTGACCCCCTTTTCTTCTTTGTGGCAGCCCCTCAAATACTAGAATACTGCTATCATGTCCCCGCTAGTCCTTCTTTTCTCTAGACTGACCATATTCACATCCTGCAATCATTCTTCATATGTTTTGGTCTCCAGGTCTTTAATTATCCTAGTTGTTATTCTCTGTGCTTTTTCCAAAGTCACAACATCTTTTTTTGTAATGTGGTGACCAAAACTGGATGCGGTATTCCAGGTGGGGCTTTATTCCTTATTTCTATCTTTCTGTCTCTCTCTCTTTTTTAACCAGTTAGCAATCCTTAAAAGAAGAATGCCTATTAAAACGTGAGGACTGAATTTGATTCCAGAGCTCTTGAGGAAAAAGAATAGAATGGAATAGAATTCTTTATTGGCCAAATATGATTGGACACACAAGGAATTTGTCTTGGTGAATATGCTCTCAGTGTACATAAAAGATACATTCATTAAGAATCATCAGGTCCAACGCTTAATAATAGTCACAGGGTACAATAAACAATCAAATCCTATTAGGAAACAGTCCATATAAATCCTAAGGATACAAGCGACAAAGTTACAGTCCTACAGTCACAAGTGGGAGGGGATGGGTGATAAGGAGTGATGAGAAGATTAATAGTAAATAGTAATGCAAACTTTGTCAATAGTTGGACAGTGTTGAGGGAATTATTTGTTTAGCAGAGTGATGGCATTTGGGAAAAAACTGTCCTTATTTCTCATTGTTCTGGTGTGCAGGGCTCTATAGTGTCATTTTGAGGGTAGGAGTTGAAACAATTTATGTCCAGGATGTGAGGGGTCTGTAAATATTTCTACAGCCCTCTTTTTGACTTGTGCAGTATACAGGTCCTTGATTTATTCTTCATGTCCAAATTTCCAATTTTGACTGGGTCATTTTCATTCTTTCAGTGCCTGTTGATACTGCCTCAAACCTAGAAGGTTGACGAGACTGAATTTACCTTTCAAGATTTTGTTCTGATTTTTCTTAAGCCAGGCTTATTCTTCTGTAACTTCTTGTTCTTTTGATTACATTTTTCAACATTTTTTTTGTGTGTGGAACAGATGTCAAACCAACTGGCCTGTAATTTTCTGGATCTCTCTGGGTCATTTTTTTTGGGGGGGGGGAAAGTCCACTGGCACAGAGCCCAATTAGAGACAGAAGTTATTAATATTTATTAGGAGTTTATCAGTTATTTAAAAAAGATCGTGTGAAAGCTATCAGGATATGCTTTCTTCTTTTCCCTATTTAGTACTCAGAAGTATAAATGGTTCTTTCTGTTTCTTTGCTTTTTATTGTCTCATCCATTTTTTTTTTTTTAAAGGTAGCTTTGACTGTATTTTTCAGACAAAAATTTGGATCATAAACCAAATGTTGAAATTGATTTGTTTCCTTAGTTGTTAGAATTCTTTTATTGGCCAAGTTGTGTTTGGACACACAAGGAGTTTGTCTTGGTGCAAATGCTCTCAGTGTACATAAAAGAAAAGATACATTTGTCAAGAGTCAAGAATCATCAAGTACAACACTTAATGATAGCCATAGGGTACAATAAGCAATCAAATCATACTAGGAAACAGTCAATATAGATTGTAAGGATACAAGCGACAAAGTTACAGTCATACAGTCACAAGTGGGAGGGGGTGGATGATAGGGAGTGATGAAAAGATTAATAGTAATAGTAGTGCAGACTTTGTAAATAGTTGGACAGTGTTGAGGGAATTACTTGTTTAGCAGAGTGATGGTTTGGGAAAAAACTGTCTTTGTGTCTAGTTATTATGGTGTGCAGTGCTCTTGTTGATAGCTCTTAATTGAAAAACGAATGTGTGATTTCTCAAAAATCAATGTGTACAATGCTGAGTGTTAGTTTCCCACACCCCCAAAATTGGGTGTAGATAAATTGTCTGGAAATAATTTTCAGTGCCATGAAAACACATGTATAACTGTACATATATAATGTCATGGTCTAGAATCTACTCAGCCTCCCCCCCCCCAATTTAAATTTTCTGAAAAATAACAGCTGTCTCAAACCCTTCTGTCTAGCTTATTGTCCTGTTTGTTCGAAGGGATGGGAGTATTTACTTTGAGCTTGCTAAATTGCCCACAGAAGAAAATAAAGTTTTCATGATGTTATTGTGGCCACTGGCTGATGGAGAAATTTCTTTTCTTCCCTATAAACTTTCTCCAATCCGTAGCAGTTTTTTTTTTTTTTTTGTCCGTAACTCCACAGCTCAACTGGACAATTATGTGGCCGTTTCTAAGAAGAGGTGCTAAAGGTTTATTTAGTGCCTGTAGATTGATGGCTAATAGACTCCGTTGGGCTCTTTAAATGAAAGTTTCCCACAATCAGATGCTAAACTCCTGGCTTTGAGTGAAGTTTTTATCGCTCTTTCAACAGTCTCATCAAGAGTTCCTCTTCTTTCTTTCTTTCTTTTTTTTCCCCCCTTTTCACACTGGGAACTTTATTTCACGTTGTGTATTTCTAATCGGAAGGTTACATCAATCAACAATCCTGTACAGGTTTGTGGGCTGTAACAACAACAACAAAAAGAAAACAGGAAATTTTTTGCATGCTGTGATGGGGTTTCCTGGTTGGCTATCTGTCTTAGGTTTCCGTGGAAAATGCTACGGCTGGAACGTAAAACTGCAATTTGTTATGCTGAAGGTTACCCATCTGATCGCTAGACGGGATTGTAGCTGCTTTATTTTTATGAACAGGAATGGACAGGCGATAGCAAAATACCCTGCCCACCCCACCTGCCCCATCGATCCCCTCCCAGGAGTCCCCATGTGGCCTATTTTGGATGCCAGGATGCACGGAGGCTCAGACAGGGTGAAAAACAGGCCTCACAGAGGCTTCAGAGCCCAGGGGAGGCCATTTTCGCCCTCCCAGAAACTCGAGGAAAGCCTCTGGAGCCCAGAAAGGGCAAAAAACAGGCCTCACCCACCATAGCCATGCCCACCCAGCAACCGGGCAGAGAACCCCATTGTTGAAATTTTTGAAGCCCACCCCTGAACTGGTTCGTTCATATTTATGATGGTCCCAGGATCATGTGATCATCCTTTGGGACCTTCTGGCAAGCAAAGTCAATGGAGAAATTAGATTTGCTTAACAGCCATGTTACTAGCTTAACTCCTGCAGTGATTCACTTAACAAAGGCAGTAAGACAGGTCATCATAGGGGGCAGAATTCACTTCACCTGTCATGCCCTTGGTAGAGTCTGACTCTGAGGAAGAGGAGGATCAGCCGACAGGGAGCGGAAGTGTGGCTCCGGAGGTTGTGGAGGAGGCTGGGGAAGGGCAGAGGCCGGCTGGGCAGTCAGAGGAAGAACCAAGCCCATCCCCTCTTCATCTTAGGGCACGCAGGGAGGAACGGAAAAGGAAACAACTTGGCTTACGAGAGAGGAAGCGGCCATGATCCCCCTCATTGGTTGCAGCTGGGGAGAATAGTATATAAGAGAGACGATTACAACACAGCATTGCCAGAAGCAAAGCATGTTTTATTTTGGGCTGACGTTACCTTGGTTGGCGTCCTTCCAACACACTGTTCTTGTTATCTCCTTGAATTTGGTAATTACTGATCCTGGTCCATTGTGGAAATTTTTTCATTGTAGTTTGTTTGGTTTTTTATTTCAACTCTATCTGCTCATTAAGTTCGGACTGTATTGCTTTCTTTTGAAGACTATTTTTGAGTACATTTTATCTCCAATTGAGAATTATTGAACAGTGGGACTGAGTTGGAGGCATTAAAGGACATTTATTTACGTTTTGGATTTTGTTACATTTGTGTTATACTCTGGGTCATCACATCACCACTGTTTCATTTAGCAACAGAAATGTGGGGGTCCTAGGCTCATTTGCTTGCTTTTCAAGGGGGGTAGAGTGTTAAACCGGTGTTGACTTTTTCTTTGTGGTTGCTAGGTTATCTCTTGTAAAAATGGAAAGCAAATTTTAATACTCAGTGAGGTCTCCCTGGAAGGCTTGTGATAATGTGGAACAGAATACAGAAGCAGTAGTTTTTGGTAGGTCTTGTTAGTGTATGAACTTGGTTTCTAGTCCATCCAATACCACCCAAGATGTTGGTTGTCACCTATTAGAGCCCCTCTATAGGTGACAACCACAAGGCTGGATTATTTGTGGGATCATCTGCTCACACAAACAGGAGATCCTCAAGACAAGACAACATAAATTATTTCTATTTGGTAGAAAATCTATCACTAGTTTTAGCTGAAAATTCTTTCAGTGACATCTCAGAATATTTCACTATCTAACAAAGGGACAACTGAAGCACTGCATATTTGGACAGCTTGTATTAAAATATTGGAGGTCTTAAGGCTTTTTATAAGGGCTGATAGGATTGGTGATCAATGGAACAGGATCTTGAACTTTCACTTTCCTTCTTTTGAGTCTCAGCATTAATAACATGATTGGTGCAATTTTCTCAAAGTAAGATATATTGAAATTTTGGGTAAATTCCAGTATCGGAAGCTTGTTATAAATTTATTTGCTACAGAAATAAATTCACTCCATTTCATAAAAGTTGCAATTCCAGTATAGAGTCTGTTATGAATTCATTTGCTACAGAAACGAATTCATTCCACTTCATAAAAATTGCAATTCCAGTAGCAGAAATCTGTTATGAATTCATCTGCTACAGAAACAAATTCACCCCAATTCATAAAAGTTGCAATTCCAATATCAAGAAATCCGTTATGAATTCATTTGCTACACAAACAAATTCACTCCACTTCATAAAAGTTGCAATTCCAGTATCAGAAATCTGTTACGAATTCATTCGCTACAGAAACAAATACAGTCCATTTTTATGAAGGTTGTGGACTGGAACTTATAAGCAAGTTTTTATATATATACGTAGATGCTTACAGATAACTTAGGGACACCTTTCTTCTGCTAGTCTGAGGCTGCAAAAGATGATTGACATATTGCTAAGCAGCAACATCATTAGTCTCACCAAGAAACAACATATGAATGTCACTATTTAAGTGAGCATCTATATATTCAAAAAGGTTTATATTATCAAAGAAGAAGAATATAATGATTATGTTCCATGTTTGTTGCCTGCAAACCATCTTCTCCCATACAGGTAATCCTTGACTTACAACCACAATTGTGCTGAATGTTTCCACTGCTTAACAATACAGTTGTTAAGTGGGTTTTGTCCCCATTTTATGACTTTTCTGCTGCTAGTTTTGTTTAGTGGTAAATGGATTCTAATTTATTGGAAAGATCATTACTTTATTCAAATTTCTTACATTTTAATTTATATTTCATTTGCATCTCATCCAAACAGGTTGAGACACATTTATTAATTATATTTTTGGGTGGGGGAAAAAAAGGCAAACTGGTATCCCAACTTTGTGGCTTGCTTAGTCATTGTGGTCTTCATGCTGTAAAAGTTACTGAATTATTTGTAGAATTTTTTGAGTATGAATGTGTGAAAACCTTAGTTTCTGCACAGCTATACATGTATATATACTATATATATATGCTTTACGTAATGTTTGCTTTTTAATTAGGTCTTTCATATAATAATAAATATCAGTTTGGATATTCCATGAACTAACATCTGTCAAACAAACTAGACAATAAATACCAGATTTTTAAACTGCATGGGGTGGTAAAACAGTACAATGATCTGTAGCTGTATTTTTGCCGTAATTTCTGATGCGTTTAATTTTGTCACTGACACACGTGTGGCATTTCGGTCATCAGAGAAAGATTCATTTTGGCATACAGTGTGTTTAAATTGTATCATTTCCTCCATGGTGTAAACCATGGTTACACCTAGGTGTAACAGCCTTCACAATAATTTTTAGGATGGCATTTAGCAGAATATTATTTTGGTCTCCTTATAGAAAATGGATATGGCAAGGCTACCTGCTTTTCAAGGGCCCCAAATGACAGAATATTTTTTTTTTTAAAAAAGGTCATTGTAACTAATCTATAATGAAGGTATGTGGCCATGTCTTTCTTTTTGATCGTAATTTCATAAATAATAATCATATTTGGACATTCCGTGCATCACAAATAAATGATTGACTATCTAATTGCTTTGCAACAGTTGGGTATGATGACTAAAATTATGTAACAATCCAGAGCTTTTTCTTTAAAAAAAAAAAAACTATAATTGACAGTGATTTGATTATTGGAGTTCTTTTTCTTAAATTGACCCATCAATAATAGATTTTTCACAGTCGAGAGATAGTTGATAGCATACATCCTTTATGAACATGGATATGCTGTGTCCCAATTGCTTAATTATGTTTATAACGGTCGTTATTTCCAAAGCTTACCAAATCCAAACCATATGATACACTTGGAGATGAACTAATTTCCTGGGTTGGCATTCACATGTCACCTCTTTATCATGTGCTATACAATTGATTTAGCAGGCCAGCTTCATTCAGGGCACCAGTAACTCTAATTCTGTTTTCTAAAGCTCTTTGAGGAGATTTGGCTGGGTTACTATGTCGAAGCATGTGAGCAGAGGCACAAATTGCTCTTCTTTGATATCATAAGGTTATATTTTCATGTAGTATCCTTAACAAGGATGCTCTTTAGCAATCTATCTGTCTCTGTCAAGTGTTGGCTTGAAAGCCAAGCTATTCAGGCCTGAAACTCCCTGTTAAATAGACAATTTTGGGGACTTGCAAGCAACCAGACAATATTCTGTAATAGACTTGCCTAATCTAGTGCCCTCTTCATGTGTTGGACTCCCCTTATGATGCCTAAGGATGACAGAAGTAGAAGTCCATCATAAATGGAAGCTATTTGTAGTCTGCAAACCACTCTGAATTATCCTGAGATGGGCAAGCATAGAAATTTGATAGATAGCAACAGCATTTTAGGGCTTATATATTGACCCATAGCACTTTATAGCACTCTCTGGGTAGTTTACCATATAGAGTGCACTTTATAGCACTCTCTGGGTAGTTTACCATATAGAAGTGTTTTTTCTATATTGCCCCCAACAATCTCGATCCTCATTTTACTGACCGCATGGATGGTAAGGCTGAGTCAACCTTGAGCCACCCCATGAGGATTGAACTCCAGGCTGTGGGCAATACTGTGAGAACAGGAAAATTTGATAGACAGACAGTCAGTCAGATGGATAGACAGATATAGATAGAAAGAGAGAGAGAGAGAGAGAGAATGTATGTATGTATGTATGTATGTATGTATGTATGTATGTACATGTATATATGCTGTGGCCCACCAGCAGCAGATTTGGACAGTGAGGAAGTTGGGGAGGAATATGGGCCAGTCCTGGAGTCTGAGAAAGGCTCTGACGAGGGCTCTGCATCGGAGGCAGAGATGGGGCCAGGGCCATTCAACAGTTATCAGCTGCCTTTGGAGTTGGACATCAGTGAGGCAGAAGAACAGCTGGAGCCTTTTTCCAGTGTGCGCATGCACAGAGTTGCCAGAAGAAGGGAACGCCTAAGGAACAAGGGTTGACTTGGGAGTAAAGCCACAGGTAGATGGTGAATGGCCCCTCCCATAGGGAATAAAAGGGGAGCAAAAGAGGAGTGGGGTTTTGTAGGAGGCAATTAGTTCATTTGGGTGAAGATCTGTTCCTGCGTTCTTGCCAAGTATTGTCTGCTACAGTGTGGCCTCTGAAAGATATCAGCCTGGCAACTCTCCAAGCCTGATAAAGGTCTGTAATTGTGAGATATCTTGAAAGACTGTTGGCTGGGACTTTGTTGAAGAGAAGGGGTTTATGGTGATGAGGAATCGGCTTCATGATCTTGGGAAGCCTAGGTCAGAACAATATACAGTATATGTATATCTCCATATATATATATGTGTGTGTATATATATACACACACATACACACACACAGTATATATAGAGAGGGAGGGAGGGAGAGAGAGAGAGACAGACAGATGATGATTGGATGGATGGATGGAGAGATAGAGATAGACAGAAAAAGAGAAAGACAGATAGAGATAAAGATAATGTATGTATGTATGTACATGCATATATACATATATCTTCATATATATACATGGGGGAGAGAGAGAGAAGGAAAGAGAGGGAGGGAGGGAGAGACAGACAGACACAGAGGCATATAGATGAGAGAGAGAAAGAGAGAGATGAGGGAGAGATAGCTTCTTTCCAATTATCTCACCCAGAACGTTTACAAAATTAGAGCTAGTCACAAAATCTTCTTTCTCCAAAATGCTGCCAACCACATGTATTTCAGGTGGTAAAAATCTGCTTTTTTGTAACCAAGCCAGATTGATAGACCAAACTACTCTGTCCAGGGCAGATAGAACCTCAAAAATGTACACCCAATAGGATGTCCACACTGTCTTTTTACAAATCCCCACTGCTCCAGCCTTCAAAACGTTATCTATCCATTTTCATTTTTGCCACAGCCACGACAGCTCTGTCATTTCCCCGGCGCCTCAAAATTTTTCTTTCTGTTGTCAGCCGGCATATAACAGTCACAAACCCTCCTCGACAGCTGTGATTGATGGCAACAAACAAAGAAGAGGAAAAAGGGGCTGAAGTTGTGTCTAAAAGAATAATTTTCTATTTTTATTATTATCTGCAGAACTTTTGTTAGAAAATGGCCCGTGTGTTGTGTTTTAGACATCGACCGCTGGGGAATTGTATGTATTATAAGAAAAAATTGTTACAGATAAACAGGCTGTTTTTAGCTCCCGTTGCTGGGCTGATTGCCTTAAGATTCACTCGTTCTGACAGGGAAGATTTTAAGGGTGTATGACTAGAATGATATTTTGTTATGCTCATTTGATAACAAAATGCAGGGACTCTGAGATAATAGAAATGATAGTCTGTGTATTGCATCTGTGCGTTATTTTTTATTTGCAGGTCCAAGAAGCTAAATGTGTGATGCACTTTTCTTTGTTCCATTGAAACAATTAAGACTTTTAGGTCTTTGACTTTGACTGAATCATGTCTCTTGCCTTTTGGATGTTTCAAATGAAGTGTTTCTGTTTACTGGTGGACACTATAGGAGGCTTACAGAAGTTGTGAAACTCTATTTTTGGGGTGGTGGTGAGAGGCGGGACTATTCAGAGAATTCTGCTTAGCCACCTTTCCCCTTACAGGGCCTGAAGCTCAAATGTCAAGAGAAAGATTTCCCCATGGTGGAATATCAGGACAAACCTTAGTTATGATTCTCTCTAGAATTGGCATTGTTGCAGGAGAGAACTAATATCTAGATTTCAGTTGTCAGTTCCTGTAATATACTAGAAATAGGGGGAACAAAAGCTGTTCCAGAGTAGCAACGTTGCAGCTCTCGTGCACTTGTCATGAGTCATAGCTGTCTTATATACTCATGGTAAAGATAAAGATTTCCCCTGCCAGTTGTGTCTAACTCTAGAGCAGGGTGCTATCACCTCCGTTTTTTAGCCAAGAGAGCCACTGTTGTCTGAAGACATTTCTGTGGTCATGTGGCCAGCATGACTATACGCTGAGGCGCATGGAACGCTGTTACTTTCCCACCGAAGTGGTACCTATTTATCTAACTCTCATTTTCATGCTTTCGAACTGCTAGGTGAGCAGGAGCTGGAGCAAATGACAGGAGCTCATGCCACTGGTAGGAGCTCGGGTCTCAAACCTGAGCTGTCAGCTTTTTAGCTGGCCAACCCTCCCCCCAGATACTCAGGCACACCAGTTTATAGACAGCTTTTCTGAGGGCAACTTTCTGTCAGCATGTTAGGAAATGTGTATGTCTGTGATATGTTGATAAGTAATCAGAGTTGGAATCCGAGTTGGAAGGGACCTCATAGTCCAACCCCCTGCCCAAGCAGAAGACCCTACACTATTTCTGACAAATAGCAGTCCAACCTCTTCTTGAAGTTCTCAAGGGATGGCGGTCCCACAACTTCCAAGGGCAACTTTTGTTCCATTGAATGATTGTTCTCACTGTCAGAAAGTTTCTTCTTATTTCCAGGTTATTTCTCTCCTTGTTCAGTTTCCGTCCATAGTTCCTTGTCTGGTCTAAGGCGCTTTAGAAAATAGCTTGACCCCTTCCTCCTCTCTGTAGCAGCCCCTCAAATATTGGAAGACTGCTATCATGTCTCCCCTGGTCCTTCTCTTCCCTAGACTAGCCAGGCCCAGTTCCTGTAACCGTTTTTCATTATATTTTAGTCTCCAGTCCCCTAATCGTCCTGGTTGCTCTTCTCTGTACTTTTTCTAGAGTCTCAACATCTTTTTTATAATGTGGTGACCAAAACTAGATGCAGTACTCTAGGTGTGGTCTTACTAAGGCTTTATTAGAGTGATATTAATGAGTGGTATTAAAATAATGAAAATGAATACAAAAGTACATTAGGAAACCTCTATGCAGACTTTTCCAGGTTTTTTTTTGTAAAAAAAAATAAAGAAAAAAGAAAAGAAAAAAGATAAGCTCAGTTAAGAAACTGGATAGGAACCAACATTTATCATTTTCTTATCATCCATTGCAGTGGCTCAGTGGCTAAGACGCTGAGCTTGTTGATCAGAAAGGTCGGCAGTTCGGCGGTTCGAATCCCTAGCGCTGCATAACGGAGTGAGCTCCTGTTACTTGTCTCAGCTTCTGCCAATCTAGCAGTTTGGAAGCATGTAAAAAATACAAGTAGAAAAAAATCCCCTTTGGTGGGAAGGTAACAGTGCTCTGTGCACCTTCAGCATTTAGTCATGCTGGCCACATGACTACGGAGACGTCTTCAGACAGTGCTGGTTCTTCAGCTTTATAATGGATATGAGCACTGCCCCCTAGAGCTGGAAATCACTAGCATATATGTGTGAGGGGAACCTTTACCTTTTTACTCTTGTTTAGGATACCCTCTGTTTCATTGTATCTCATGTCATTTCCCATTCCTTCATAATCTGTAGTCATGGGTTCTTCTGGGAAGTTCTCCCGTGTGTGTGTGTGTGTGCGCGCGTGTGTGTGTATGTGCGTGTGTTTGCATGGAGTAAATATTCTCTAAGAGCCATTTTGATGTAGTGGTTAAACTATCAGCCTACAACCTGGGAGACTATGAGTTCTAGTTGCTCATTAGACATGAAACCAGCTGGATGACTTTGGGTGACTCTGTTAGGAATCTGTACACAAATTAGTTGGGTTGGCAATATATAAACTAACAATGTATGTTTGTAGCTTTAAGACAAGGTCACTGTATTGATTTATATTATATTCCAATTGGTTGATTGTGTTGCAAGTTGCCATAAGAGAGAGCTAGAGATCATGGCTTGCTCTCTCTGACATTCTGTATCTCTGACATTTTGTTGCTATCTAAGCTTCTCTATTGTGTTTATATTTTGATATCTTTGTTTACTGTAAATGACAAAGGCAACTGGTAAAAAGACTTTATAATTGGATATTCTTTGGACTGTTAAACGTATATGACCTGGACCATTTATTGGACTGTGCTATTTCTTAAAGTAAACTTTAACTCAATTTAATGTACCTGTGTGTGGCTGAATAATTATTCATAACTACTCTCATAAATGTTTCCATGTGCATATCCTTGTTACTCAAGGGTTATTCTGTACATATCATAACATTAGTTATGGGCCCAGAGAGATATTGAGAATCAGTGTGAATATACAGTTTCATATTCAGACAGCTGATTGCAGTGTATTGTTAAACTACCAATGGCACAAGAACAGTCAACCAGTATATCCCAGATAATCCAGTTGGATGGAACAAACTATGTTTCCTGGTCTATGAAGTGCAGCCTACTTCTGCGTAAAGACGGATTATAGACTGTAGTTAATAATCCACCAGATGAAACAGCTTGGGACCCATTGAATGATGAAGATAAAAAGAAAATAGCTGACTTTAACCAGGATAATGAAAATTGTATAATTTGTATAATTGGACTAAAACTGAGTGATCAGCAACTAGTCCATATTCGTGGTGAAGAATCTGCTGTTAGGTGTTGGGACATTTTGAAGAGGATTTATGTTCGGGATAGTGTGGGTGCACACTTACACCTTACATGTAAACTGTTTAGAGCCTGTCTTATAAAAGGTGGCGATATGTTAGTTCATTTGGAGTTTATGAAAAGGACTTTACAAGAGGTACAAGAAAAAGAGCTGATTTTCTCGGAGTTGCATCAAGTTTACATCATTCTTTCTTCTTTGGATGAAACTTATGATGATTATGTGTCTTCACTGGAAGTTTTAAACAGAGATGAGCTTACATTGGCTGCCATAACTGGAAGACTGTTAGAAGAGTCAAGAAGAAGGCAAGATAGAAATCAACTGAGAGAAAGACAACTACAGGAAGAAAAACTGTCTTCAACTGCCAATATTGTTAGGAAATGTTTTTCTTGTGGGGCTAAAGGTCATATAGTCAGATACTAAGGTAAGAAACAGAATGCTATTAATATACAGAGAGCTTATAAAATGTTAGTTTAGCCATATCAAGTACAACTACAACTGTAAACCATGGGTAGTTGACAGTGGAGCATCACAATGTGTAACTAAAAATAAAGAGAGGTTTGTTAACATGAAAAAGAGTAAATAACATGTATCATTATAAATGGATGGAAATTGAGAGCATCTGGAGAAGGTACTGCATATTGTTCATGTATTAATGAACGTTTACCGATGTTATATGTACCAAGACTGATATTTAACTTGCTATCTGGAAGAGCAATGGTAAATGCAGGATTTGTTGTAACCTTTCAGGGAGATAAATGTTTAATTGAAAACAGGGTAAAAAAGTTTTACTGCAAGATTAGTTAATGGTTTGTTTATTATACATGATAATCCATTAATTAATGGTAACTCAGTTTATGAGAATAAAAAGCCTCAAGATGAATGTATTCATCTGCTCCATAGACATATGGGACATATAAATTTCAAAATGCTAACGAAAACTGTTGAGTTATCTAATGGTATAAAATTAAAACCTTGTACAAAGTATTTAAATCAGGGTGGATAAAAATCAATGATTTTTTTAAAAAAATCAGATTTTTTAAATTTAAATCGGATTTTTTTTATTTAAATTGGATTTTTTTAAATAAAATGCTTTTTGAGGAAAATATATTACCATCCAAAAGTTATTCCATCACAGGGTGGATAAAAATCAATGATTTTTTTTACAAAATCAAAGGCACCGGATTTTTTAAAATTTTAATTGGATTTTTTTAAATCAAATTTATTTTAATAAAATGCCTTTGGAATAAAATCAATCTAAAGATAGTGTTCTGTTTAAGATACATTAATAATTTAGTTTATTCAGCATGAAATAGAGTTTGGTTATGTAGCATGAGGCTGTATATTATGCATTATTTACATTTTTGGTAAACTCATTCAACGAATCCAAGCTCTGCAAGCTGAGATAACATGCACTGCATTGATGCATTCACATAATTTCACAGCTGAGACGACAGTTGATCTTTAAAAAATATGATTTAAATCAAGTTGATTTAAATCAAGCCTCTTTACTAGTGATTTAAATCATGATTTAAATCGTGATTTAAATCAACTTGATTTAAATCAAATCCACCCTGATTTAAATTGCAATGTTTACAATCAAGAAAAAAGCAAGGTAACTCCTGCAAATAAGGTAAATGGATTCAAAAACAGTTAACCATTAGAGGTTGTTTTTGCTGATATTATTGGACCTAAGAAACCTAGCTTAGGTGGAGCCTGTTACATATTAAGTATAATTGATCATTTTTCCAGATATGGTTTCTGTTATTTAATGAAAACGAAGATAGAAACATACCAACATTTTGTAAACTGGCTAAAATTTGCTGAAAGGAAAAAGAAACAGAAAGTTATTAGCTTAGTAACAGATAATGGTACTGAATTTACCAATAGAAAATTTGAAGCCATGTTACAGAAAGGTGGCATTGAACATAAGCATTCTGCTCCTTATAGACCACAACATAACTCATATATTGAATATAGAGGACAAACATTACAGGCTATGGCTAGGACTATAATTTCGGATTCTGGTTTATCAGATAAACTTTGGGTGAAGCAATAATATGTGCTAACCATGTTTTGAATAACGTAGTGAATTCAATGACTGGTGAATTACCATTTACTCATTGGAATGGAAAAAAGCCAGATCTCAGTTATTTACATGCATTTGGAACCCCAGCATGGGTTCATATTCCCACCGCAAGTAAAATGAAAGGGACAACATAGAGCAAGAAAATTATATTTTGTAGGTTATGAAGCTAATCACAGATCATTTAGATTTTGGGAGCCAGGTACTACTGATGTATATTGTAGTGCAAGTGCTAAATTTCTGGAGCATGTTGGCTGGACAAAGCTTGAACAGGATTATAATAAGGAACAGGATAGTATTGTTGTTGAGACTCCATTGTTTACCGAAAATCCTGATGATAATAATATTGATGATAAGATAGTGGAGGAATCCTCAGTGGAGGAATCTTCAATAGAAGAACCCTCTATGACTGTAGAAGACAAGGATTTGATAGGAGAGGTAAAGGAAGAGGACATGCCAACAACATGTACTGAGTTGCCTAGGAGGCCAACTAGGAAGAGACATCCACCTGACAGATTTCAAGCAAGCTTTGTGTGTCAGGTTAATACAGAACCTTCTAACTTCAATGAAATAAAACTGTATCCTACAAAGGATCAGGTAGCTTGGCAGGAAGCTATGAATAGGGAGTTAAAATCGTTAAAAGGATTTAGAAGTGTATGAGGATGTAAAGTTACCACTAGGTGAGCGTGCAATAGGTTGCAAATGGGTGTATAAGATAAAGACTGGTGTGGATGGGACTATTACCCATAAAGCAAGATTAGTTGATGAAGGATTTGCTCAGTCAGATAAGGACTATGATGAAGTGTTTGCACCTAGCCTGAGAGCAAATACATTGAGAGCAGCATTAGTTTGGGCAGCTAAGAATAAATGTAAAATAAACCATGTAGATGTTGAAACTGCACATCTACATGCACCTTTACAACATACCATTTATATGAAAAAGCCATTAGGTTTAAAGGATGATGGAAAAACTGATTATTGGAAATTAAAGAAAAGTCTTTATGGTCTAAAGCAATCCAGTTATGAATGGAATAAATGTATTGTAAAGGAATTAGTTTCAATAGGTTTTGAAGCTGGTATAGCTGATCCTTGTTTGTTCCGAAGAGAAAAAGATGGTTTAATTTCTCTATTACTGTTATTTCTCGTTGACATAGCAATTATAACTAAAACTGAACAAGAAGCAAATTGTCGGGCTTCACTGATTGTGCCCAACACATTGCCAGCCACCTAATAGGGAGTGGGGAATGAGTCTCTGAATCTGCACCTCTCACCCGACTAGCTGTTCCCCTCGTTGAAACAACACGGGAATGTTGGCTGTTCCAGTTACAGCACATAATGATGTGGATCCATTGCAAGTTCCTGCCAAACTATCTTTCATTGAAGGGCGTAAGGATTGTATTGCGTTCCAGCAATGGCGGGGGGACTCATCTTATTGTGGTTTTCTCTTTTTTGGCTTCTAAGTCAGCACTTCGGGGTTAGGTGGGTTCTGGGTGTTGGATATAGTTGCAATTAGGATCGCGGGACGGCGGCACGTGAGGTTAATTAGTTAGGTGGATACTAATTTGGGAATGGGAAGGGGATGCAGCATAAAAGGTGCTGAGAGGCATTCACTCTCAGCGCTGGCTTTGCTCAGGATTGCCGTTGTTTGCTCACTGGAAGGAAACAATCTACAATAAACTACTTTTCACCAAACCCTGTGAGTAAATGTGTTTGTTGACTGAGTTTCTGGATTTCCGAAATAGGGCTAACACAAATGATATTGTTTATAGATTACAGAAGAAGTTCAGGATTAGAAATTTAGGGGAAATTAAGCATTATTTGGGTCTTGAAATAGTGAAAACGAATAAAGGTTTTAAAATTTCACAAGCCAAGAAGATTAGCCAATTATTAAAATGCTATAACATGGAGCATTGTAAATCTCTTAAGACACCAATGAATAAGGAATTTACACACAGTGATATTAAAAGTCCTATGTTTGATAAGGAAATATATCAATCCTTAATCGGTAGTCTATCATATCATATCTGGATAATTGGTCTAGGCCAGATATATCTTAGAGTGTAAATCAATTGGCTAGGTATAACGCTGAACCAAATGAAAGGCATTGGCAAGCAGCTAAGCGAATAATTAGGTTTTTAAAACACACAATCCATTATTCATGATATTTAGAACCAAGTAATGAATTAGTGTTAACTGCATATGCTGATGCAAGTTTTGCTACTGATATAATGACTCGTAAGTCAACATGAGGTATAGTGGTAATGTTGGGCAATGCTTTAATAGGATGGAAATCTATTAGGCAACAACATATTAGTTTATCCACTATGGAAGTGAAATTCTCATGTTTATCATTAATGTGTACAGAATTGATATATTATAAACAATTGTTGAAGGATATTGGAATTATTGTACATGATCCGTTTATTGTTTATGAAGACAATCAATCTGCAATTAGTATGGCTACTAATTTAGCTGTTAAAACAAGGTCTAAACATACTGATTTGAGATATTTGAACATTAGACAGTGTGTTCAAAATAAATTAATTCAGTTAGAATACTGCATGACTGAACATAATATTGCAGATCATTTCACGAAAACTCAAGGTGCAATTAAGCATAAAGAGTGTTGTGAGAATTATGGTTTAAAGATGTAATGTATTATATATTGATCTACCCAAAGGGGAGAACATTAGGAATATGTTCACCAATTAGTTGGGTTGGCAATATATAAACCAACAATGTATGTTTGTAGCTTAAGACAAGGTCACTGTATTGATTTATACTGTATTCCAGTTGGTTGATTGTGTTGCAAGTTGCCATAAGAGGGAGCTAGAGATCATGGCTTGCTCTCTCTGACATTCTGTATCTCTGACATTCTGTTGCTATCTAAGGTTCTCTGTTGTGCTTATACTTTGATATCTTTGTTTACTGTAAATGACAAAGGCAACCGGTAAGAAGACTTTGTAATTGGATATTCTTTGGACTGTTAAACGTATATAACCTGGACCATTTATTGGATTGTGCTATTTCTTAAAGTAAACTTTAACTCAATTTAGTGTATCTGTGTGTGGCTGAATAATTATTCATAACTACTCTCATAAACGTTTCCATGTGCATATCCTTGTTACTCAAGGCTTATTCTGTACATATCATAACAGATTCATTCACTCTTTGGGGAAGGAAACCAACCAGGGCATGCATCCATGTATCTATACTTTTGTATTTCTAAAAACCTTCCAGTACTTTCAAGCAAGATTATTGATACTTCTTTCCTGGAACTTCAGTGGTGCCTCCTAAGTCCAGGCAATGCTATGATATAAAGCCAAAGAAGCCTTAATTAAAAATAGAAATGATGATACTGATAATAATCAGTGCAGTTGGCATTTTATGAGCTGTTCAATAGGTTAATGCAACATCTTGGAACAGTATAGTCAGTACTTACAAGCACAGAGACACATTTATATCACAAGGCTGCCAGGCTGCTTGGCAGTAATTATATCAGAAATAACAGATTACATTATTCTTTGTTGAACTTAATATTTCATCATCCTAGATCAATGCTGAAAGAAAAGCTAATGCCTCATTCTAATAGTAATATTTTGATTAATTTCTGCTAAGTTCCACAATGCTTAATTCTGGCCCTTTGATGTGGCATCTTAATATGTTGATTCACTTTCTAACTCAGGGGTCTCCAACCTTGGCAACTTTAAGCCTGGCGGACTTCAACTCCCAGAATTCCCCAGCCAGCTGGCTGGGGAATTCTGGGAATTGAAGTCCACAAGACTTAAAGTTGCCAAGGTTGGAGACTCCTGTTCTAACTCAGAATTGAAGCAAGCTATGGAAGGTCATCTTCCTTGGCATTTACCCTAAGCCATGTTTTGGACAACCCAAGGAAAGAATAGAGGCACTGCTCGTCCCGTAAATTTCAAGGTGTGCTTTATGGAGACATTGGTATCTTTCAAAGAACAGTCAACCCTTTTCATGTATTGTCTTATGAATATCTCATTTTGGTTGTAAGAGGGATTAGTGTCCATTGCTGTCTCTTCCCATAAGAACTGCACTGTGATAATTGGAAATATTTTTCAGGATTATAGGATTTGGAGCAAGCCTACACAACATTTTTCAGGTCCTACCACTCTCAATTCACTGGTATATGTGTCAGTCTTGGAAGCCCTATTTTTCTTGGAAGCTTCGAGACTGCCACATTTACTGCCTGGGAATTTGTGAAGCGGGGTGGAAGATTAGACTCAACAACATTCTTTCTCAGAGAGTCAAGGATACGTTGCCCTGCACCTGGAAAGGAGGGTCTGGAGAAATGACGTTTGATTGGACCATGTGATGGACTGGTGGATGCAGGGGATGGATCTTTGAATTTCTTTTGGGAAGGGAAAACCCAGAACTCTCAGATTTGGGTTTTCCCAGATGTGCCAATATGACAACTCTAATAAAATGGAACTTTGAGAAAATGCCTGTCTCGGAGTTTATTGGGTTGGAGTTTCTTAGCTGGAACGCTGACCTTTTGTTAGCCAGAACTGATGAAAACTGAATTCAAAATGGAAGCAGAAAGACAGGGCAACTGGCTTACAGTCAACAATCAGGGTATTTGGTCCTAGTTCAATGTAGAGACTTATGCTATCGTTGCTTCTCCTTGCTGTTTTCAACACTGTCTTGAAGCATCCTTTGGTGAGGATTGGACTCATTGGGGTAGATAGGAGGTAAGCGTCCCAAGTAGTTAAAGCAGTTATCTCTGCTTTGGAAAATTCAGCCTAAGGAGGGCAGCAAGAATATTATTCCTGGCAAACTTGCTGAGCTTTTCTCTGTTGGAGGTGTGTGAGAGTTACAGAAACTTGGAGTTTTCTAAGGACACCATCTGCCCAAAACCTTAAGCCATTATTCACACCCATTTGTTCAGCTAGATTGAAGAAAGCCATGGTTTTGAAAAGCTAAAAATAGAAAGAATAACAGAGTTGGAAGAGAACTTGGAGGTCATCTAGTCCAACCCCTTGCTCAAGCCGAAGACCCCACACCGTTCCAGTCAAGTGGCTCAATCTCTTCTTAAAAGCCTTCAGTGATGGAGCCCTCACAACTTCTGGAGACAAGCTATTGTGCTCTTTTCATCTAATTATTTTTCTATACAGTTACATGAGCCTTCTTACACCAGGACTTTGTAATTTAGGATGCAGTCATGAGAGGGAAGAAGAATTATGATTCCTTGAACAGAAGCTTTCTATAGAATGTTTGGAGAGAGAATATAGAGAAGTAGAAGTACTGGATGCTGAACAACATTAAAATTGTCTCCTCTCCTATTTCCCTCTCCTCTCCTCTCCTCTCCTCTCCTCTCCTCTCCTCTCCTCTCTGCTTTCCCTCTCCTCTCCTATTTCCCTCTCCCCTCCCCTCCCCTCTCCTCTCTCCCTCTCCTCTCCATTTAAAAGTTTCTACATATTCTAGTTATAGAGATATCTGGAGCCTGTTGAGATGTCAGAACTGAAGATTTCAAGCTGTGTGAATTACGTGTGTGTCTCTTAAGAGAATTATTGATAAAATCCGCTTGTGAGAAAATGCTCATGAGAAAATATCACATTTCTCTGTTAAGATGTTTGCTTCGGTTAAAAACCATGGTTCGTTCAGCTTCTCCATTTATTGATTATAGGCTACATTATGGGACCGATGTAGATAATCAATTACAGTATTTAACTGGAGAAAAGGAGCTAAATCACAAACAGCACTTAAGCTTGTGTTGGATGACAAAGGCAAGAGAATTCTAAATTTAAATTCCTTAATATTTGTACCGAGAGGAAACAAAAAACTTAATTTTAATCCAAATACATTTTTGTAATAATATACAATTGCAGATGCATTTTCCCCGCTGGGGAAACGTGTTCAGCTACAAATTCAATATTGTACTGGTCCAACTGCAGAGTTCTTGTTTTTGTTTTGTGTATTTCTAATTGTGGAGAGGAAAGAGAACGATGGTAAAAATGCATTCTCCCCAAGAGCCGAGGCAATGTATTTACTTCAGGTTTTATTAAATGTGTTATAAATTTTCCCAGCAATTTACTTATAGCTCAAGATGCTTAATTTGCATGTGGTGCCTTTTACAATATGCTTTTGGTAATGTTGCAGATGCTTCTCCTTTAGCTTCAGTAAACAACAGGCAGTTGGCCAGGTTTTGACTGAACATTTGCCAACTCATGGAAATATTAGTTAACGCTTTAATAGCCAGATTTTGAAATCCCCGTTGTTTTGTCCAAAATTATGTGAAGAAGGTACCCAGGTTTCAAAAGCATAAGAGAAGACTTTGGAAGGAAAGGTACGTAGGTAAATGTTTTTGGAATGCATCACATCTTAAATTGAATTGGGGATAGGGTGGAGAATCAATAAGACTCTCAAATTTAGGATTTGGATGAATTGCAGTTTTCATACTGGATGAAAGAGTTCCAATGCCTAGCTTGTATAGTTGTAAATTACGTGAGAATTTCCAGGTGGACTCTTATAAGCCATCAGGGCAAACTAACTTAAGTTTTCAGGACAATTAAGAATGGTCCAATAGCCCATTGTTCCTTTCTGAGATTATTAATTGCTAGACCACTAGTTTGCCCGAGTGGTTAAAGCATCAGGCTAGAAAGCAGGAGACAATGAGTTCCAGTCCTGCCTCAGGCATTAAAGCCAGCTGGGCCACTTTGGGCCAATCACCAGGAGATTATGAATTCCAGTCCTGCCTAGGCATGAAAATCAACTGAATGACTTTAGGCCAATTACCAGGAGACAGTGAGTTCCAGTCATGCCTTAGGCATGAAAAACAGCTAGGTGACTTTGGGCCAATCACCAGGAGACAATGAGTTATGGTCGTACCTTAGATGAAAGCCAAGTGATTTTGGGCCAGTCACACTCTCACAGCCCAACCCACTCACAAATTGTTGTTGTGAAGACAATAAACAGTTCCTTAACTGTTTCCTTCTCCTGGCAGCTCTGTGCATGTACACACTGGGAACAGGCACCAGCTGTTCTTCTTCCCCACTGATTTCTGACTCTGAAGGCAGCTGATAACTGTTGGACGGCCCTGGCCCCATCTCTGCCTCCGATGCAGAGCCCTTGCCAAAGCCTTCCCCAGACTCCAGGACTGGCCCATGTTCCTCTCCAACCTCCCCACTGTCCAAGTCTGCCACCAGCTCCACTGGTTGTTGGCGGGCCAGAACACTGAGCTCTGTTTTTGCTAGCAAAGGCACTGTGGACTGATCCTTTACTGTCTCCAGGATGGTCCACTAGGCCAGTTCTAAGCACCCCATGGGCCAGATCTAGCCCCCCAGGCCTTGAATTTGACACCCCTGCTTTAGCAAGTCAGCCTGTTTTAGGAGCTTCAGTATTTACCTAGTAGTCTGTCATGCCCTTGTTGGAGACAGACTCTGAAGGAGAGGAGGAACAGCCGAAAGGGAGTGGAGGTGTGACTCCAGAAGTTGTGGAGGAGGCTGGGGAAGGGCAGAGGCTGGCTGGGAAGTCAGAGGAAGAACCAGGCCCATCCCTCTTCATCTTCGGACATGCAGGGAGAAACAGAGAAGGAAACAACTTGGCTTATGAGAGAGGAAGCGGCCATGATCCCCCTCATTGGTTGCAGCTGGGGAGAATAGTATATAAGTGAGACAGTTAAAACACAGCGTTGCCAGAAGCAAAGTGTGTGTTATTTTGGGCTGAAGTTATTTTGGTTGGCGTCTTTTCAACAGACTGTGCCTTGTTATTTCCTTGAAATTACTTATTCTGGTCCGTTGTGGAAATTCCTTCATTGTAGTTTGTTTTGTTTTTTTATTTCACCTCTATCTGCTCATTAAGTTGGGACTGTATTGCTTTCTTTTGAAGACTATTTTTGAATACGTTTTATCTCCAACTGATAATTATTGAACAGTGGGGCCAAGTTGGAGGCATTAAAGGACATTGATGTATGTTTTGGATTTTGTTATGTTTGTGTTACACTTCAGGTCATCACGTAGTCCATAGGGTGGCTTCAAGTTATTACTGTGTTCTTTTGGAAATGGATGCTTTAGAAATAAATGCAAAACCTAGTGGCTGAATTATTAATAGTAATGGACGTATAACTGCACATTTCAGTGGAAGAGCGTAGCTTACATTGCAAAGTGGAGCATTGATTAAAAGCTACGCCATGTGACTCAATTCAAGGCCATGGCTGTTCCCCAGCCACTAAAAAAAACCCCTATCCATGGCAGATGTGACAAAGGAGAACAAAAGGATAGCCTGAATGCATTCTTATGTACGGCAAAGACGTTTCCTCTTGTTATTCGCGGATTGAGTCTATTATGGTCCATTTATGGTGTTCTCTTTCCCCCTCCAGTGAAATGCAGCATTTTTTTCCTTTTGCATTTCATTACTGCCTCTTCCAATGTCTCAAGAGGTGAGGTTTTTTTGTCCGGTGTTGACATTAAAATAAAATGGAGATGGTAGACCACCCGATCCTTTTTCATACATATCCAGCCTGGCTCTCAGCTTCCTGGGACTCCTTCCTTTCATCCATGTGTGACTTGTGAGAAGGGTCTATCTTGCATACCTTGAAGGTTTAAGGAAGAAATATGGGATGTAACCTCTAAGGAAAATCCGTATCCATATCTATATAATTTTATTTATTTTTCCCCTTCCAGGCTAGAAGAAATCCAACACTCCAGAGTTAGCTCAGGCTTTGGCTTCAGATATGATGGTGGGAAGCAAAGTTGAGAAGGAGTCTTTGAATGACTGTAGAGCCAGAATGAATTTTCTTTCATTTTATTGCAGTAGTTGTTGCTTAGTCTGATCTGGGGATGATTTGATAGAGAGGAATTGTTAACGTATGCCCTCTGTTGCCCACAGATGGCAACTTGGTTGTGGTCCCACCCAGGAAGTAAATATTTGAACATAACAATCCAACGTGGATATCCCTGAAAGGAATATAGGAATATGTGATTAATTGATTGATTTATATTCATGTCTATCTATCTATCTGCGATGACCAGGGCAGTGGTGTGATTCAACATGTTTTACTACCAGTTCTGTGAGCGTGGCTTGGTGAGCATGGTGTGGCTTGGTGGGCGTGGCAGGGGAAGGATAGTGTAAAATCTCCATTTCCTCCCCACCCAACTAACCTGCATTCCAGCTCCGTTCTCCTGTGCAGGGCAACCAAAGAAGACCCAGCCGATCAGCTGGGACTCAGGAGGCAGAGAATAGATGGGGTTGGTGGGGCCAGTCAGAGGTGGTACTTGCCGGTTCTCCAAACTATTCAAAATTTCTGCTACCGGTTCTCCAGAACTGGCCAGAACCTACTGAAAGCCACCTCTGGACCCAGGGCCAGACACTGAGGCAACACAGTCAGCTGATAGTTCAAACTCCCCTTTATTGCTCCAACTTATCCCCAAATGCTCCCATGTTTATTGCAAGTCCCGCAGAAAAGCGCTCTCTCACACACATACCTCCAGCAGCCCCGGCTGGAGTAATACAGGAAAATGCTGTTAGCACAACAGCTTCAAGGAAAGAAGTCCAGCGGGGCAAGGGAACAAGGCAATGAGTCCGCGAAGCAAAGGAGCAAGGCAATGATAAGGCAAGAAGTCCAGCAAACTCCAGACATCGGCAATGGCATACAAAACTCCATGAATTCAGCACTTGTTCCTGACAAGTGCCCCTTCCTACAGTGTCTCCCTAAGTCTCGGTCCCCAGGTGTGCCTTGTGAAGAGTGGCGGGGCGCTCTCCTCCCAAGTCATCAGGTCAGCCTGTGCTGTTCCCACCTTCTCTCCACTCTCCATGCTCGGGGATCAGGAGGGGCAAGCCTGAGTTCCA
Organism: Bungarus multicinctus; assembly: GCA_023653725.1. Lineage (NCBI taxonomy): Eukaryota > Metazoa > Chordata > Lepidosauria > Squamata > Elapidae > Bungarus > Bungarus multicinctus. The sequence continues at coordinate 101,589,258 of CM042844.1, forward strand.
TTGCTCCTCATCTCCACTGCCTGCCCTCTCTTCCTCTCTCTCTCGGTCATCTTGCTCCTGTTCCTCCCTGCTGGCAAGCCGTTCCAAGCCCAAATGACCCAGGGCTGCCTCCTCACCCTCCGTCAGCCCCACTTCCAGCTTATCCTCTGCAGACTCAGGCTCCAACAGGGCCATGACTCACTCACTCACTCACTCACTCACTCACTCACTCACTCTATCATTCATTCATTCATTCATTCATCTATCTATCTATCTATCTATCTATCTATCTATCTATCTATCTATCTATCTATCTATCTATCTATCTATCTATCTATCTATCTATCTATCTATCTACCTATCATCTATCTATCTATCTATCTATCTATCTATCTATCTATCTATCTATCTATCTATTATCATCTATCCATATATATACTGTATATATATATATACACATACATACATACATACATACACATACACACATGCATGTATGTATGTATGTATGTTTGGGTGTGTATATATATATATATATATATATATATATATATATATATATATATATATATATATATATATATATATATATATATATATATATACACCCAATATATATATATTATATATATATACACCCAATATATATATTGATCACTTCAATTAGGAAGCCAGCAAGCTATTGGTGTATATGCACCAAAGAAAACAGAAAGTGCTTAGAAGATGCTCAACCCATTTCTCTTCTAGCTGTCCCTTGACCCATTCCTTCTGCCCTGCTCTTCTCGTTTTGACTTATAACACGATGCTCTGGCAAATGACCGAGGTTTAAACATCCATTTAGGACTGCCATGGGGGAGGAAATGTAGGATACTTTCATTAATTGGATTAGGGTTATATGTGTTTCATTTAAAAGCTGCTGATCACTAATGGAATGACCTCAAAGTCATTATCTGTGAAAAAGGCCCAGAGAAGATCTTCCTTCATGCTGTAGCTGTCATTTCTGAAAGCACAATATCCATATGGAAGATTGGGTGCACGCTATATAGGTAGGGGTGGGCTTCAAAAATTTTAGCAAAGGATTCTCTGTCCGGTTGCTGGGTGGGCGTGGCCATGGTGGGCGTGGCCTAGTCAGCCTCCTGCACCATGGCTGGGGGGGGCATTTTTGCCCTCCCTGGACTCCGGAGGCTTTCTTTGAGCCTCCGGGAGGGCAAAAAACGGCCTCCCTGGGCTCCACAGACTCTCTGGAAGCCAGAAATGGGCCCATTTCCAGCCTTCCTGAACTTCCGAGAGCCCGTTTTTTGCCCTCCCTGAGCCTCCGTGCGTGCCCTGCACATACCTGCATCCAAAACGGGCCGCGGGGGACTCCTGGGAGGGGCAGAGCAGGATGGGTGGGGCCAGCTAGGAGTAGGATTTGGGGGGTTCTCCGAATTGCACAGAATCATAGCTAAGGGGTTCTCCCAAATCCCCGCAAATCTCCAGCAGCCCACCCTGTATATATACATTTGTTGAGAATTTTAATCTATCCCTTGCTCATTTAGTAAGTTACAACAACATGCCTGAAAAAGTATATGCTTGATTTTCTTGTCTTCTATACACTTAATCTCACACGTAGACTTGGAGTAAAGTCCAATCTTAATATTTTGAAATTGCCCCCAACACAATATATTATCATTGTCTGGATTATGCCCAATATTTATAATAGGTATATTAATCCACAGTCAATGAAGACAAATAACTGAATTGATGGCTTTGATATTTCCCATCTTCTCACTGGCACTACAAATAATGTCCAGGAATTTACACTTGTGCGATCATTTTCATTTTACAATCAGGACTCCCAATTCCACGGCATAGAATAGGGACAGACACAGGAAGAATAGGGAGGTGAAAATATTTCCAATATTTCCTCTTTACCCGTGGTGCTTCAAGTATTCCAGAATACTTGAAATAGTTCAAGTTTTGTTCTGTTGAAACATGGAAACTCAAAGCTTTCTATATAAATTTCCTCATTATTTTATCCCAAGAAGGAAATACAAATTTTCCTTGATGATCAAAGTCCCTGTGGTTTAATGGTTGAGGTTAATAATTGATAATAAAAATTAATGGGAAGGACTATGGGAAGGACTGAAAAAACCTGGATACAAGTGTAAATTTAGTCATGGAAGCTCATAGCTGATGGGTCGGCCGTTTTCTAGCAGCCTATTCGATTTCACAGGCTTGTTATTGAGGATAAAATAAAGGGAAACCTTCATGTAAGTGACTTTGAGCTTTTGAAAAAAAAAAAATCTACTGAATGAATGAACAAATGAATGAATCAGTTAATCAATTAATCAATGACAGATGCTTCAATTTGAGTTATTCTTAAAGCTTGACATCAAATGATTGTCTTGCTTTCTCCATTCCTACTTTTGACAGGCCTTCATTTTGGACACCTATCTCAGAATTATGCACATGTCAAATTAACTCCAAGACTGGCAAATGTATTTCGCCAAATAAATAACTAAACAAAATCCAGGACACTATTTGGGATAAGGGGGCTCTAAAGAGCTTGGAACTTCCTGTGTTTATTCCCCCAAGGACCCAAACTCTACATACCCCAGTTATCACAAGTAGCATAATCTCTTGGGTTTTATTTATTTATTTATTTGGTGAAATAACATATCTTCTCTTAGAGTTAATTCGGCACATTCATTAAAGTTGGAAGGCAGGTGAAATATTTCAGGCGAATCATCAGTTCTAATATTTTTTTTAAAAAAAATTATTTTAAAGGAGAGATTTCGACTGGGATGGATTAAGCTCTTGATTTACAGGAAGAGATGTCTGTTAGAAAGATTTACGTGCTTGGATTTACTATCAAGAATCTGTTTTTAATTTTAGAGATTGTTTACCCTTAACTACTGCATGTCAGGAGTCAGAACAAATTTCTGCTTAGCATTTAATTTCACAGACTTGCCACAGTGGGCAATAAAAAATGGGCCCCTGGAATTTGTGGCATCATTATGAATCTTATCTCCTGGCAGGCTTGCTAGTAGTTTGTCTTTCAAGTCTCCTTGGTCCTTGTTAACCCAGCTTTGACATGTAAGAGCTATCGTTTGTTTATTGGACTTTGCTCATTTGTGGAGGGGGGGGGGGAAGTACCAGAATTATTAATGGTTTAGTATCTATTAATGCATTACTTGGGTGGAATTCAAACTTTAGTATTTATGGTAAACCCTTTTTATAATAAAACTTGCACAGAAATGGGAGAATTGCTGATGCTTAATGTCGGAAAAGAGTTTGTGCCAGTGGAATAACTATCTGTAAAATACGGTCTTGCTGGATGGATGGATATACAGGGTGTGTGAGTTTGTAAATAAGCATTCTGGGGACGAGGGGAAATTATTAAGAGTATTTGCCTAGATAATAAAGATCTAATAACTGACGCAATGAAGCATGCATTCATTATATTGCTGTTGAGAACCTGAGTTTGTTTACAAAGGCTGAAGAATTTTCTTTTTTCAATGCTACCATACAAAGAAAAAAAAAGGTTGGAACTCTGGAAAGTATGCAGAGAAGAGCCACAAAGTTGATAAAGGGTCCATATTTTAACAGTGATATGTCCAAATTATAAAGGACCTTCTTCCTTAAGTCATGGGAAAATAACAGTCAATAGCATTAGGATTTTAGAAGGAAAGAGAATGCAAGGTGCAATGGGTAAAAGTAGACATGGATGATCAGTGGAAGATAAGGTTCTACATTTAGACAAGAACAACCAAATGCACAGGTACAGTATAGGACATGTGGTATCTGGCTCAATAATAGCAACTGTGAGAGGGATCTTGGAATCCTAGTGGACGATCACTTAAATATGAGCCAGCTGTGTGCAGCAGCTGCCAAAAAAGCCAACGCAGTTCTAGGATGCATTAATAGAAATCAAGATCACATGAAGTGTTAATACCACTTTATAATGTCTTGGTAAGACCACACCTCGTATACTACATCCAGTTTTGGTCATCAGGATGTAAAAAAGATGTTGAGACCCTAGAAAGAGTCCAGAGAAGAGCAACAAAGATGATTAGGAGATTGGAGGCTAAAACATATGAAGAACAGTTGCAGGGACTGAGTATGTCTAGTCTGATGAAAAGGAGGACTAGGTGAGACATGATAGCAGTCTTCCAATATCTCAGGGGCTGCCCCAAAGAAGACGGAGTCAAGCTATTCTCCAAAGCACCTGTAGGCAGGATAAGAAGCAACGGATGGAGACTAATCAGGGAGAGAAGCAACTTAGAACTAAGGAGAAATTTCCTGACAGTTAGAACAATTCATCAGTGGAACAACTTATTTATTTATTTATTTATTTATTTATTTAATTATTTATTTATTTATTATTTAGTCTTTTATACCGCCCCCTCTCCTGATGGGACTCGGGGCGGTGTACAGCCAAATAAAATTGAATAAAAAATACAATACAATATTTAAAAGCAATTTAAAAAGATTAAATAAGGTGGCTGATAAATGACTGATAGATAAAAATAATCAAGGTTAAAAGTTATAAAATTAAAAATCGATTAAAACCAATTAAAAACTCTGCACAGAACTCTAGGCCAAACCGGCTTGGTGAAATAAGTGTGTTTTCAAAGCACGCCGGAAGGTCAAAAGGTCAGGGATGGTCCTCATCTCTGGGGGTAATTCGTTCCAGAGGGAAGGTTCTCCCAGAGAGAAGGCCCGCACCCTCGGGCTCGCCAACAGTCCAGCTGGCGGCACCCTGAGGAGGCCTGCTCTGTGGGAGCGCACTGGCCGACGGGAGACCGATGGTGTCAGTAGGCGGTCCCGTAAGTACCCAGGTCCCAAGCCATGGAGCGCTTTAAAGATGGTCACTAATACCTTGAATCGCACCTGGAAGGCCACTGGGAGCCAATGCAGCTCGTGCAAAAGTGGTGTAACATGGGAGCTCCGAGAAGAGCTGCCTCCAGAAGTTGTAAATGCTCCAACACTGGAAGTTTTAAAGAAGGGATTCGACAACCATTTGTCTGAAGTGGTACCTCCCTGAGCAGGAAGATAAGAGAAGATGTAGAGCAGAGGTCTCCAAACTTGGTAACTTTAAGACTTGTGGACTTCAATTCCCAGAATTCTCCAGCCAGCTATGCTCCCAGGGAATTCTGGGAGTTGAAATCCACAAGTCTTAAAGTTGCCAAGTTTGGGGGCCCTGTTGTAGAGCAACTTAACCAGCCTAAACTATATCCATACCGAGTGCAGTATTTTCTTGGGTTGGACTAGAAGACCTCCAAGGTCTCTTCCAGCTCTGTTCTGATTGATTGATTATAGGTGACAGATACATAATAAATAGTTACCATGAAGTGATGATGAATCCATTTAATAAGAGTAAACTATACTTAATTTACTTTAAATTTACTGAATGCCGTTTCCCTAAAGTTGATGTCTAGGAGAACAGGTATGTTCCTGGCCCTGCTTACTATGGCCTCCATCCTGTTTGGGACATGTAACCCTCAACATGATTTAGAGTTGAATATAGCCTTTGAGACCAAATGTTGCCCATATGATTCTCCCAAAGTTTGTATTGGGAAATATTTCCCATTCTAGAGTAGGATTCTGCTATGCTTATTTGGGATGCAAATCAGACCATAGCTTTTCATTTTTGCTTCAGGAAAGAAAGAAAAAGAGAGAGAGAGAGAGAGAGAAGGAGTGAAGGGAGGAAGGAAGGGAGGGAGGGAGGGAGGGAGAAAGCGAAGGAAGGAGCAAAGAAAGGATGGGAGGAAGGAGGGAGGGAGGAAGAGAAAAAGAAAGGAAGGAAGGAAGAAAGGAAGGAAGGAAGGAAAAAAGGAAGGAAGGAAGAAAGGAAGGAAGGAAGGAAGGAAGGAAGGAAGGAAGGAAGGAAGGAAGGAAGGAAGGCATTTTGTGGGGTTTTTTTGGCTGTCGTAAATGTTGAAAGTGCTCCAGTATCTCACTATTGCAAATGTTATTTTCACAATCACTGTTTAAATAATTCAGTATTAATCTTTAGAATACCCATCAATCTCTGCCCACCATGTACAATAGTAATCAGAATGTATTGCTCCTTGTACAAAGCCGAGGTGCCACCCGTCAGAAAGCATAAGCTACAGCTATATATCAAATTTCAGCATTAAAGTTACACAATATTGTCTTAGCATTAGGTTAACTGTGAAATAAAAATAAAACTTAATAAGGTGGAAAAAAAGAGAAGACAAGGCATTCCTCATTTAAAACCCTTAACTGGAGCCAACTTTAATTGAAATGCCCCCCCCCCCTTTTTTTTTTTTCTTACTGAAATGTTAACTTTAATTCAACCGCGGCTCCCACTTCAACATGGTTTTTATGAATGTCAAACAGATCCGGAAGTGCAAAAATCATTAGGTGTTATCGTCTATGTGGTTTTAATTCTGTCTTCCACAAGTTGTAGCCTAATCAATCGATGTAAGAAGTTGTTGGATTGTTGATCTTGAGTCTTACCAGTCTTCCAAAGGAAAAGGTTCTGAGCAATTGAGGGATTTACACAGCGGGGTGTTGTTGTTGTACAGGTATGTGTTGTGTAAATGAGTTGAAGGACAAAAATGGGGAGAAGTCTGGTTCTCTGTTATCTTGAGATATGCAGTTTCAAGCATGAGAGGGGAGAGGAATAGGAATATATTTACTCACTGAGAACTTAGAAAGAAATCTCAATACATTTTCTATGCTAATCTCCATGGCGTAACTCGAGATGTGTCGATTCCCAATTCTGTGAATGCTGTTGAGACAAAACTATTCTCTTCCTTCCTTGGGATGATCAGTCTTAAAAGAGAAGCTATACCGATAAAGGAGAATATTTGTGTGGAAATGAGGCATCCTTGGTGCTCTCTGAGCTGGGTAGTTTTCTTGCAGACGTTTCATTACCCAAGCTAGGTAACATCATCAGTGCACCACTTCTACCCCTCAATAGAAGCTATTTTGCATAGGGAACCCTTTCTGGCCATTCCTAGGAAACCCAAAGGTGCTTTTACAAGAGGCAGGTGGACTTTCTGGTTTTCCTTTTTTCGCTTCTCATCCAAGAAGCTTCTTCAGCTCTGACTGGATGGTGATTTGCAGACAGAGCTGGTCATTTGCATTCTTTTAGAGAGTCATTGAGGCCACTTGGAGGTGTGTCTATGTCCTCAGGGACACCTGAGTAATGCTAATGGCTGTGGAGCCTTCTTGGAACTGCTGAAAGAACTGTGTTGTGAAGCTGTGCTTTCTGCAGGATGTATTTTGCTGTGTCCAAGAAGGCTCCATACCCATTTGCATTACTCAGGTGACCCTCGGGACACAGACAAACCTCCAAGTGGTCTCAACGACTCTCTAAAATAATGCAAATGACCAGCTGTCTGAAGAACAAGAAATTCCAGTTACCTCTTGAAAAAAAAGCACCTTTGGGACAACCATGACCTGAATGACTGAAAACTACCATAGATATTCGTAGAAAAGCATTATGAAGTGCTTTGAACACAGAGGTAGACCAGTCATGCGCAAACACATGTACATTTTTATAGAAAGTCAGCATTCACGTAGAGAGTTCTCCTAACTGATATGCAAATTGGGAATAACCCAGGATGCCTATTGGGGATAATTAAAACTGTATATCATTTTTTTAAGTCTAATGGTCTTGAGAAAAGGAGATAGAGCATCAGAACATGACAATTTCATTCCAGTTGAACTTTGGGAAAGGATGGATTTTTCTACTCACAGTATTTCTATTCGGCAAATATCTGAGTTGGTGATTGTGGAACACAGGCCTCATTTGGCACTCAAACACAGTCTCAGTGCAGTGGTGGGATTCAATTTTTTTTACTACCAGTTCTGTGGGCATGGTAGCGGAAGGATACTGTAAAATCTCCAGTTAGAAGTGGGATTTTCCGGTTCTCTGAACTACTCAAAATCTCTGCTACCGGTTCTCTAGAACTGCTGAATACCACTTCTGTCTCAGTGGCACTCAAAACTCTTTGATTGGTGGATTGATGACTTACGAGGTTTGGTGATTTACGATGTACTTTCCTGCACACTGCACTCGCGCGCCTGTAAATCGTCATCAGCACGCTGCGTGCAGAGAAGCAGCCTTTGAAAAAGCCCCTTTTTCCTGCTTTTTAAACTGCAGCTGTGCTTTGCATGGCAGCTGAAGTTGAAAAAATCAGGAAATAAAGGTCAGGTAAGAGCCCGAGTGGGCATGTGGGCAAAAACATCAGCAGACATAGAACCGGTTCTATGTCTGCTGCTCTTCAAGAGTACTGGTTTTACAGAGATGGACAGAACCGATAGAAACCCACCCCTGGCTAAGATGCTCAGAGTTGTTTTAAGGATCAAGAAGGGGTGCGCCCCTTGAAACATATACATCTTCAGCAGAGATTTCTTAGGGCCAAATTTGAAAGAGGCAGGCACTTGCACTCACACACGAAACTCACCTCACACAAATGGAGCTGTGCACACTGGCACTCACTTGCCTGCCCCTCACACAGAATCATCCCCTCTTTCCCTCGCTCAGGCCAGGCCACAAATCCGGAAAGGTTGGGGACTGCTGGTATAGGATCTCATGCTTGAGCAGGGAGTTGAACTAGGAAACCTTCAAGGTAGGTCCCTTCCAATTCTTTTATTCTGTATTGTATATTCTGTATAATGTAATGATATAGCTTAGTCCAAAGTTCTCCAACCTTTCTGGGTTGATGGGCTGGAGGGGAGGGGAACAGGCACCTTTATTTTATTTTTTATTTTATTTGGTTTGTCAATCGCTTACAAGATAATAGGTATAAGTAAAAAACATAGTTATGAATACATGGATACATATAAGAAAAATAAAAGAAACATTAGGACAGGGAGGGTAGGCACGTTGGTGCGCTTGTGCACGCCCCCTACAGACCTCTTAGGAAAGGGGTGAGGTCAACAGTAGACAGTCTAAGGTTAAAGTTTTTGGGGTTTGGGGAAAAAACCACAGAGTCAGGTAGAGTATTCCAGACATTGACCACTCTGTGGCTGAAGTTGTATTTCCTGCAATCAAGTTTGGTGCGGTAACCTTGAGTTTGTATCTATTGTGTACTCTTGTGTTGTTATGGTTGAAGCTGAAGTATTCATTGACAGGTAGGACATTGCAATGTATGATTTTATATACTATACTTAGATTGGGCTGAAGGCGGCGTAGTTCTAGATTTTCTAGGTCTAGAATTTCAAGTGTGGTGGCAAAAGCTATTCTGCAACGAGTAGAGTGGAAAACTCTTCTTGTGAAATATTTCTGGACTTTCTCAACTGTGCTAATATCAGATAAGTAATGTATCTTTACACGGATATTCGCACGCGCACGAACAGGGATGCAAGTGTGCATGTGACACTCACATCGATGCTACTGCTTACAAGGTGCTTGTGGCAATTCCAGCACACATGTGGCACTCACGGTGATGCAAGCATGAGTGAGGGGTTGCACACACATACACGTGCACACTGGCCAGCCACTAAGGTGGCCCATTGGCCAAGAGGCCACGGCCTAGTAGTAGGCTGTGGCCCACATGTTACTCAATTTCCCTGACTTATCCCATTTCCCACAAAACACAATGCTTACCCCCAGTGGTGGGCTGCAACCCGTTTAATAACCAATTCTGTGAGCACGCGCTTCATTCAAAAAACACTAATTTGAACCTCAACAGCTTAGTTTCTAGGGCAGCCCGGTTAAGTAGAACAGCTGAGGCGTGGAAATCCACTGTGCCCCATGAATCAGCTGAGAAAGACGGAAGTATAGGGCAGGATAGGGCGGGGCCGGATGGGCAAGGCCAACTGATCGTGGGAACTACCAGTTCTCTAGAACCGGTTGGTACTGGCAGCATCGCACCACTGCTTACACCGGTTTAAATAAAATGGCAGTGCAGTTTTTGATATATAATGGATAAAATGTTTAAATGTCTGACTATAAAAAGAATGTCTGACTAAGGACTCATAGAGACAGCTGCTTGGTGTGGGACGTTTGTGGCCCCTCTGATAGACCATCACCCAGCCTCCACCTGCTTTTAATGTTCAGTATTTTATCCCACTGTCTTATAGCCTATATCAGGGGTGTCAAAGTCGATTTCATTGAGGGCCACATCAGGGTTCTGCTTGACCTTGGGGAGCTGGTGGGCATGGCCAGTTTGAAGTCACTCGTGTTGGGGACACCTGTGGTGGCCAGGTGGTAAGGCAGGATTTCCCTTAGACCCTCCTTCCCTCTCATTATAACCTACTTCCTTCCTTCCTTCCTTCCTTCCTTCCTTCCTTCCTTCCTTCCTTCCTTCCTTCCTTCCTTCCTTCCCCATCCCTCCCTCCCTCCCTTTTCTTCTTTTTCCTCCCCTCTTCATTCTCCTTTCTTCTTCCTTCCCCTCTTTTCTCCTTTTTCCTTCCTTGCTCTCTTCCCATCTTCCCTTCTTTTTCTTTCTCTTTCCTCGTTCCTTTTCTCCTTTCCTGTCCCTTCTTGCGTGCTCAAATGCAAAAGGGGAAACATTTCTCTTTTTGTTTTGTTTTTAGTTCATTCTGCTAGCCCTTTGCCAGTGAAAACTGTGCCTGGAAGGTGTGCTAGCAGAGGCATTGCGGGTTGGTCCTTTGCTTTTGCCAGGACAACCCCACAGGCCAGATCTAAGCATGCCACGGGCTGGATTCAGTCCCCCCCCCCCCGGGCCTTGAGCTTGACACCCCTGGCCTATACAGTAAAGACATTTCTTCTGATGTTGAGCCTCCCTCTGCTTCCTTCAAGTTTTAACCACTGGTGTTGGCCTCTGGAGCAATAAAAACAAAGCCACTTACAGAGGGGAGTCATACAGTCGCAAGATGCTGATGGCTGAAGGATAGAATTCTATTTTGTTTTGGGGAAACCTTTTGAAATCTGGCCATTCTATTTCACACCGGTTTTGCAGTTCTACCTACGAAGCAGTTTTGTAAAAGCACAGGGTGGGTTTTCTTTCTCTTGCCCCCCCCTCCCCCCCCCCTTTTACCTTGCATTTTGTCCCTTTAGAAATTATCATGACGCATGTCAGGCGCTCTCACACAGGAAAAGAAGTCACATTCACTTCCAAGTTTCTGATTGTCTAAATAACACAGTAACTCAACGTACAGCTGTCTGGCATTTTGACAGTACAATAACCCATAATTCCTCCTGCCACTCAACACTTCAAGGTTAGCATTTTGTAGTTTGCTCTGAAGAAGCATTCATTTAAATTTTCAAGAGGCAAAATGTTGAAATGCAGCATCCTTTCTCTTTCTCTCTCTCTCTTTCTCTCTGGATTTATTTTTATTTACTTTTCTGGTGTCCATTTTTTTTCTACTCGATTGTGGTTTTTTTTTCCTCCTTTTAAGATGTCAGTCAAAGAGTTAAGTATTCTCCAAATTCACTTAATTATCTTTATTTACAATGGTAAATTTTACATCCCTCAAACCTAACGTAGGAAGGTAAACCGAACATAGAAAAGTAAACCTAATATAGGAAGGTAAACATAACTTAGGATGAGATGCATTCTATGTTGAAATATAAACCAAGAAATAAAAAAGGAAAAAATAACTTTGCCAAATAATCATTATTTCCTAGCATGCTTGTGTTTATTTCATTGTGGTTTGTGAGCTTAAGTCAACATAAGGTAAAAGGTAAAAGTTCTTGCACATACGTGCTAGTCATTTCCGGCTCTAGGGGGCGGTACTCATCTCTGTTCCAAAGCTGAAGAGCTGTCTCCGTGGTCATGTGGCCAACATGACTGAACACTGAAGGTGCATGGAATGCTGTTACCTTCCCACCAAAGGGTCCCTGTTTTTCTACTTGCATTTTTTACGTGCTTTCGAACTGCTAGGTTGACAGAAGCTGGGACAAGTCACGGGAGCTCACTCCATTACACGGCGCTAGGGATTCGAACGGCCGAACTGCTGAGGGAACAGATCAGTTTCTTAGTCAGTGAGCCTAAGTCAACATACAGCACTTTAAAGAAGAAGAATGACCTAAGACACATAGTGCCTGGATGGATCTGAGCATTCGTGATCTTAATCCAACGTTTTATTGACTAGTGGCAATTCCTTAAAGGAGATCCAAGTATCCTCTAGAGTCAATTTAACCATTTCTTCCAAGTCAAGTCCAGAACTATGTAAGGTAGTTAACGTAATAGTAGACCCAGAAAATGTCTGGAAGACATCATAGTGAAGTTATATAGAAATGATATATGATGTAATTTGCATCAGTCCCCTAATGAAGAAAATAACATACTGTATGTAATTTGCTTAATTTGCATGATATGTGAGGCAGTGGTAGGATTCAAATTTTTTTACTACCGGTTCTGTGGGTGTGGCTTGGTGGGTGTGGCAGGGGAAGGATACTGCAAAATCCCCATTCCCTCCCCACTCCTGGGGGAAGGTTACTGCAAAATTGAATTCCATCCCCACCCCACTGACCTGATTTCCAGCTCTGTTCTCCTGTGCTGGGCAACAAAAGAAGACCCAGCCGATCAGCTGGGACTCGGGAGGCAGAGAAGAGGTACGGACAGGGCCAGTTAGAGGTAAGATTTGCTGGTTCTCTGAACTACTCAAAATTTCCACTACCGGCTCTCTAGAATCGGTCAGAACCAGCTGAATACCACCTCTGATGTGAAGTTGCTTCTCCGTGGGGAGAAATAAAGTCTCATGACGTCCCCATGTACATGATGCCACTAAAAGAACATGTGTTGGACATCGTGGCGCAAGCATATAATTGTGTCATTTGTGGGATGATGCCACATATTGTCCTGTTGACATGGCTGTGTCTGGGGTGCAGTGGTTAGAATGCAGTATTGCAGGCTAATTTTGCTGACTGTCAGCTGCCAGTAGTTTGAGTCTCATAGGCCCAAGGTTGACTCAGCCTTCCATCCTTCCGAGGTGGGTAAAGTGAGGACCCAGATTGTTGGGGGTAATAGGCTGAATCTGTAAGCCATTTAGAGAGAGCTTTAAAGCAAGGTGAAACAGTATACATGTCTAAGGGCTATTGCTATTGCTGTGGGAGCCTTTGATAACCACAGTTAGACATTTTCAGCTCCTAAGTAATTTCATCCTGTTTTAGCCCTCACAGGTTGTGAATCTCTGTTCACCTTAATAGTGTCACCTGGAATTCATTTTCAGCAAGTTTAACAGTAGCTTCAAATCCTGGTTTATTAAGCCAGGTTATGCAGGAGAGCAATTCACTCCTTACAGCTCCTTTCCTGCTGTTTTGGTTCTCTGCCCTTCAGGGAACCAGAGTAAATATAAGCTTCCTGTTATTGCAGACCAGGAATTAAAGATAATAGTTTCCAACCATGGAAGAATTACAGAAGAAAAAGGCAGAAAGATGTCTAAGAGTGGTAAAACACATGCTTGGAAATCTTTATTCTACACCAATTTCCTAAATGGCTATCAAGTCGAAATAGGAAACTTGCCAGTTATTTTGTTATTTTTATTTTATTTTATTATTTTTACAATTTATACACCATTTTTTTTAATGTATTGGCCACCAGGTGTTTTTCTCTACCCCACCCCCCACTGTCAACATCTAGTTTTTCCTTTGCAGCCTCTTCTTCCTCTATTCTGGCAGGACATTCTGTGCTATAGATTTTCATTTACTGATGGAAGCCCAATTCTGAAAGAGGAATATCTCAGTGAAAATGAGATTCACAAGATATTAACCCTGGTCCATTCTTTGTAGGTGTGGTAATTTGTTTCATTTTGGCTTGTGTCAAATTGTGCCGTTTATCCCACACATTATGTTGTTTGTTTCTCAAGAAATCAGGCCATGACTGAACATAGTCTGTGCTTCCTGTGCAGTACAACTGTGTGAAAGTCATGCAATCATACCCTTCCAAAAATAATATCAAAATATGAATTTGCCATCCAGGATGAGAAGACATTTTCCATGCTGGGGCTCCATTTTTTGGATAATTGTGTACAGAAAGGTTTCTCTGGCAATCCTAGAAGAATAGAATAGGGTAGAGTAGAGTAGAGTAACAGAACAGAACAATAGAGTAAAGTAGAGTAGAGTAGAATAGAATAGAACAGAACAGAACAGAATAGAATAACAGAACAGAGCAGAGCAGAACAGAACAGGACAGAATAGAATAGAACGGAATAAAACAGAACAGAATAGATTAACAGAACTGAACAGAACAGAACAATAGAATAGAAAATAGAATAGAAAGAATAGCATAGCATAGCATAGAACAGAATAATAGAATAGAGCAAAACAAAATAGAATAGAATGTGGAATATGAATAGAACAGAACAAAACAGAATAACTTTATTGTCACTTTGAATGTACACTAATCGGCATGCATTAAAATGAAATTTCATTCCATATAGGTTTTAGCTTTTCTAATGATCGGTTTTCCTAATGATAGATAAAGGCTATTATCACTTTCCCCGCAACTTTTGTATTATGACCTCGTCCTCTTGCAATCAAAGAAACTGCTAACATGTTCTGGATTTGAGCTCATTAAAGCTTTAAACCCAGCTTTAAGAGCACCAAAGACCCCCTCATAAAAGATACTGAAATGAAAATTTCATTTTCAAAATGTATTACAAATGTATGTTTTCTTCTCTTTGGCTGATTTCTTAATTAGTTATTAGTATTTGCAATGTGCTGTTGTGCAAATATTACTTTGCCTTATATGGATGGTCATCCCCTTCTTTGTCTTTTAAAAGGAGAGAGTGCAAAAACTGGTAAAGCTGTTAAACTGTCAGTTTAACAATCATGAGATAGAGAGAGAGAGAATTCTAGCAGGGGCAAGTTTCTGTAGAAAAGTGGAAGGTGTACCAGTAAAACCCTCTCCTTTATTGCATCTGTTAATACTTTCCCACTCTTTCTGTTTACCGAAGAAGTTAAAAGGCAGCCAAAGGGACAGGCTTCTTACAATAAGCCTTTATTGTGAAGCATCAAAGACAAGTCTGTTATGAGTTCAATCCTAGGTAGTGGCAGATATTTATCTCTCTGGGCACAATGAGTAATTATCTGCTGCAAACTTCACATTGGCAATAGGGAAGGGCAACTGGCCAGTAAACACGCAGCTCCATTCAGTTGCCCCAACTCCATCCTGATGTAAGAGATTACGGGGTCATTAAAAGATATGTGTGTATGTGTGTGTATTTATGTATGTGTGTGTAATTAGAAGAGAAGTTTATTAACAGATTAACACAGTTGGTAGGGACATCGTAGGTCTTCTAATCCAAACCACCCACCTCCGCCCAAGCAGGAGACTGTACACCATTTCCATTTCTGAAGTACGATACAAGCACAATATCATCTGATCGAATATTGAGTTCGCCTATAAAAGGCCAGTGTGGAAAAGGGTAGGTCAGTGTTTCTCTATGATGTTAACTTTAAGTTGCGTGGACTTCAACTCCCCAAATTCCCCAGCTAGCACAACGTCTTAAAGTTGCCAATATTGAAAAACACTGGGGTAGGCTATTAGATGGAGGGTTAGGAGTACATCGGAGACAGCCTGATGGAGCTTGATGTCTATCGTTGATGTGGATTTGTCATTGGTTGATGTTGGCCCTTCTCAGGGGCCAATAGTGAAGCTACCATAAATTACAGATAATGGATGTCATGCCTTTGGTAGAGTCGGACTCTGAGGGAGAGGAGGAACAGCTGACAGGGAGTGGAGTTGTGGCTTTCGAGGTTGTGAGGAGGCTGGGGAAGGGCAGAGGCCAGCTGGGCAGTCAGAGGAAGACCCAGGCTCATCCCCTCTGCATCCTAGGACAAGCAGGGGGGAATGGAGAAGGAAACAACTTGGCTTGTGAGAGAGGAGGCAGCCATGATCCCTCTCATTGGTTACAGCTGGGGAGAATAGTATATAAGAGAGATGATTACAATACAGTGTTGCCAGAAGCAAAGCGTGTGTTAGTTTGGGTTGAAATTATCTTGGTTGATATCCTTCCAACAGACTGCCTTGTTATCTCCTTGAATTTGATAATTACTTATCCTGGTCCATTGTGGAAATTTTGTCATTGTAGTTTGTTTTTGTTTTTTTATTTCACCTCTATCTGCTCATTAAGTTCGGACTGTATTGCTTTCTTTTGAAGATGATTTTTGAGTATGTTTAATCTCCAACTGAGTATTATTGAACAGTGGGGCCAAGTTGGAGACATTAAAGGACATTTATTTACGTTTTGGATTTTGTTACGTTTGTGTTACACTCCGGGTCATCACAATGGAGGACGCTGTCAACAAAGCCTGTCATCCTTGGAAGAAGGATGAGATAGGTTCATAACAACTAAACAGCAACAATGCAGAATACGTTCTGCAATCACCTCTAGATGAAATAAAAGAGGGGAAAAAGCAATAATTTGGGAGATGTTAAGAATTTCCAACCATTTCTTTTGCATGCAATGTGAAGTTTTGGTCTGCATGCAGCAACCGTTTAACAAAGTAGCACTTTAATTCCACTCCTTCCCATCTTCCATCTTAGTTTTTTTCCTTTCAAAAAAAAAAAAAAAACAGGATTTCACTGTTCCAGCAGGAATATGCGTTGCGTAGGTATTCATTTCAATGGCATTGACAATGCTGACAATATAATTGACCTAAAAAGTTCTGGATTTCCTGTTAATGCACTTTTAGAAAATGCACATCAACTGCAAGGAAATCATTTCTATCTACATTTTGCTTGATTTCCATTTTCAAGAGAAAAAAAAGAGTCTCATCATTATTATTCTATTTGAATAGCAGTGATATCTTGAGAGATGGAAGGAATTGTCTATTGTATCGCTGGGAGTACTTTATTTCGATATTTTCTTTGTCTGATTATACATGATAAACACACATTAGTGACATTCCGTGCATGTTTTGAAGATAAATGGAATATCTCTTTAAGCCATTCCTGACACTTCCTAACCTGTAGGTTTAATGGCGTATTCTTTCTTTGATTCAATAATTTGCTGTCAAAAAAAGTGATGCTGACATTCTCCTTTTTGCAGGACTGAAATGGAAAGAAATCTCTTATCTTTGAGATAATTTAAAAAAAATAAATAAATCGGGGTGAACATTTCAAGATTAAAAAAATGTTTTTGAAACGATGGGGAGTGAAAAATATAAGTGTTGACATTATACCAAGTGCTGGTAAGGCAAGGGATAAAAGAAGAAGGAAAAAAGGCATAATAATATTTCAAACTTGGAGTCTTCTTGAATTAATTAAAGGATTGAGTGGAATTTCTTTTTCCTTTTTCTTTTTGAAAATTGGTTATCTCGATCACGGCGTGCATAAATAGTAGCTCTGTCAAGTTGCAGATATAAATGTCTAAAATAATGGACTTTTGACTTATCTGCAACTATTTCATTGAATGATCACAGAAGGGCTCAAGTCTTCATTTCCATCCTTGAATTACTTTCCTGCTTTCTCCCTTTTTTAGTTATATGTATAGATTGTTCAATATGTTGTCGAGCATATTGGACAGTCTCACCTTGATAATAGTTGTACAACAAAACATTATTGTGATGGTGATGGTTATTGACAACACTAGTATTAATAGTCCCAATGAAAAAGAACAAGCGTGTCTGTAACATTTTTGTAATAGCTATTCGGTATTCAGTGTCTATTTGTATTTGTCATAGATCTATCAGATTCTAAGACCGATCACCTACATGCTAAGAAAATGCTCATTAAAATATGTATTTTTCACATGTCTCAGAACTAGTAAAATAGATAGGTCTAGAGGAAAAGGTGAAATAATTTGCAGTCAAATAGTGGGATTTACTATTTAGTTTGAATTCTCTTCAGGAGACAATTTTTTTGTTCTGTGTCATGAACTTTCTTGAGTCTTAAGATCCTAAAATCTTGCTAGCAGGTGCCTAACCTGAGTAAATCTCAGAGAGCAGAAAACTCTTGGGGAAAATTACACTAATAACTAGAGCATACAAAACATTTGCTGGACCAATACTCGAATACAACTCATCAGTCTGGAACCCACATTACGTATTTGATATTAACACAGTTGAGAAAGTCCAGAAATATTTCACAAGAAGAGTTCTCCATTCCTCTACTTGTTGCAGAATACCTTATGCCACCAGACTCAAAATTCTAGACCTAGAAAACCTAGAACTATGCCACCTTCGGACTGATCTAAGTATAGTATATAAAATCATACATTGCAATGTCCTACCTGTCAATGAATACTTCAGCTTCAACCATAACAACACAAGAGCACACAATAGATACAAACTCAAGGTTAACCGCACCAAACTTGATTGCAGGAAATACAACTTCAGCAACAGAGTGGTCAATGTCTGGAATACTCTACCTGACTCTGTGGTTTCTTCCCCAAATCCCCAAAACTTTAACCTTAGACTATCTACTATTGACCTCACCCTTTTCCTAAGAGGTCTGTAGGGGGCGTGCATAAGCGTACCAATGTGCCTACCATCCCTGTCCTATTGTTTCTTTTTTATTTTTCTTATATGTATCCATGTATTCATAACTATGTTTTTACTTATACTTATTATCTTGTAAGCAATTGACAAAATAAAATAAATAAAAATAAATAAAATAAAATAAAATGGTTCTGGAAACCAAAAATACTAAATACCTTTCAAAATGAGTAAGATCTTCACTTTTGGACATTTTCAAATCATGAGACCCTGCAATCTATAGTATGAGATCAATCAAACTGACCTGATTTGAAAGCAGATTAATAATAAGCAAAAAAAAAAAACCCTTTGGAAAAAAGAAATTGAATATTCATTCTTGACTGACTGCATTTGTAGGAGGTAAAAGGCATCTGACGGAAACCATGAAAATGTTAAAATGGCATCACATATCTCGTGATGTCATATCACAGATGACATTGTTTGGTGATGTCATGATGTACCTGCCCATCCCTGTTGATGCCAGTATCAATAGAATTAGAATCAGAATTAGAATAGAGCTGGAAGGGACCTTGGAGGTCTTCTAGTCCAACCCCCTGCTCAAGCAGGAAACCCAATACCATTTCAGACAAATGACTGTCCAGTCTCTTCTTAAAAACTTCCAGTGATGGAGCACCCACAACTTCTGAAGGCAAGCTGCTCCACTGATTAATTGACCTCGTTGTTAGGAAGTTTCTCCTTAATTCCAGGTTGCTTCTCTCCTTGGTTAATTTCCATCTGTTGCTTGTTGACTTGCCTTCTGGTGCTTTGGATAATAGGTTGACTCCCTCTCTTCTTTGTGGCAGCCTCTCAAATACCGGAATACTGCTATCATGTTGCCCCTAGTTCTTCTTTTTTCTAGACTAGCCAAACAACTGGCCTTCTTCTTGGTCTCTATGCATAGTGGTAGGGCGGCGCAGATCCTTCTATTGTTTAAAGTAAGGGTCTCCATCCTTGGCAAGTTTAAGATTTGTAGAATTCAACTCCCAGAATTCCCCAGCCAGCTATGCTCTGCTTGCCAAGGTTGCAGATCCCTTGTTTAAAGCATCATTCGTCTTTATTATCGCCATGTTATTGATTAGAAGTGTAAGGTTGATTTTGTCTTACTACCCCTATTTTTAAGGCAGGGCAAGGTAATTGGAACTGACAACCTTTCCTAGTAGGGTGCACAAAACAGCAACAAAAGCAAAATAGCAAGTGTAGGCCCAATTGTGTTGTGGCAAATAGTAATTTTTTCCTTCGCTTCTTCATTTGTCAGAATCACTGATTGAAATGTATGAAATATGTTTGCTGTATCTCTGAACACATATTAAAGGGATGTTGGTTTGTAATAAACAAAAGGACTGTAGTTTCATTGGTTTTGCTTGAGCAGGGGGCTGGACTAGAAGACCCCTAAGGTCCCTTCCAACTCTTCTCTTCTCTTCTCTTCTCTTCTCTTCTCTTCTCTTCTCTTCTCTTCTCTTCTCTTCTCTTCTCTTCTCTTCTCTTCTCTTCTCTTCTCTTCTCTTCTCTTCTCTTCCCTTCCACTCCACTCCACTCCACTCCACTCACTCCATTGCATTGCATTGCATTGCATTGCATTGCATTGCATTCTATTCTATTCTATTCTATTCTATTCTATTCTATTCTATTCTATTCTATTCTATTCTATTCTATTCTATTCTATTCTATTCTATATTCTATTCCGTATTCCCTTCCCTTCCATTCCATTCTATTCTATTCTATTCCCTATTCTATTCTATTTTATTCCCTTCCCTTCTATTCTATTCTATTTGAATGGAAGTCAACCAAACAAGAGTGTCTTTTTCTCACACTTTTCAATAGAATTTGCACAGAAAGGGTCTTCCCTATGGATTATTCTTGGTATCTCATAGTCTGCCCTAAACTTTTACTAATGCTCTGTAAAGAAGGCATAGTTAACTGCACAGTTTTGTGACTAACTAGGTGATACAATCAACCAAATAAAACCATCACCCATAAATGTCTTTTTCAGGGGGAAAAAATCACTGGGTAAACAAAGCTAATGCCTTTTGCATTGCCTTTTAGAGACCGATAAATATTTAATAATCATCTGTCTACAGTCAATGTGGAAAATCTTTAAACAGACAATTTCAAAAGCTGGAACATGCATTTTAATTGGTAAGCATTAGTCAGCGTAGCTTCTTCGGAGCTGAACGGTTTTATCTTTTCTAGGCAATTGTTTTCTAGACTTATATAGCTGATAAACCCTACATTTTAAATGTGAGCGTGGAGGTTTATTTTTTATTGTGGTAAAATCTGGAGAGCTAAAAGTTTACAACTCAGATTAGATTGTCTTGATCCATTTGTCTTCTCAGCAAGAAATTCAAATTAAATAGAGTTACAGTCGTGCACCAAATGTGTTTTGGGGGAGTAAAAGGGAGGTCTAAGTGTGTATTTACCTCAGTTTGTGCTGATACATTATGATAACAATAATAATCCAAGGCACCTGATACAGTCTTTGTGCCCTTTTAAAAAAAATATTAATTCAGTTTTCAAAAACAGGCTGGCCAATTTTATTTCCTCCAACTCCCAGTTGGAGAAAATATTTTTATTTTAATTATGACTGCACCTTGTCCAAAGCAGATTTATTTTTGTTCTTTTTCCCTATGTAGCCGATTCTTTGGGAGCTACCTTCTGTGTCTCACATCAACCAATTTCAACCATCTAAGTGCTGAAATTGAGCTATTTTGCTCTCTGTAAAAATAAACCCCAGACCATTATCTGTAATTTTTCATTCAAACACACAGACACACACATACACACACACAGATCTCTGGCTTTATGTCCTCTCCTTTAATTCATCAGCTCCACTGAACACCAAGTGGCAACAACAACGTTGTAGAAAACCTGGATGTCAACTTCAATCTGCTGCGATTTGGTGTGAAATTTGTGCCATGGTGTGGGGCAGGAAAGGTCAACCCTCCATAATTGATGTTGCTTATTCATCTGCTTCCCCGAGTATTTTTCCTCGCTGTATGCTGGCCTTTGTTTGGATAAATTGTTTGAAGATTTACTATAGTCCTTAAAGGGTGGGATGTCCAACTTTAATGTCCTTGCTAGGGAGTCGTCTCAGCCCAGCTGGGATAACATACAATGGCATTTAGAGAAAAGAGAGAGAGAGGAGAGAGACAAACACGCATACACACACACAGAGGTAGAGAGATAGAAATAGACAGGCAGGCAGGCAGACAGACCTAGAAAACCTAGAACTACGCTGCCTTCGGTCCGATCTAAGTATAGTATATAAAATCATACATTGCAATGCCCTACCTGTCAATGAATACTTCAGCTTCAACCATAATAACACAAGAGCACACAATAGATGCAAACTCAAGGTTAATTGCACCAAACTTGATTGCAGGAAATACGACTTCAGCCACAGAGTGGTCAATGTCTGGAATACTCTACCTGACTCTGTGGTTTCTTCTCCAAACTCCAAAAACTTTAACCTTAGATTGTCTATTATTGACCTCACCCCTTTCCTAAGAGGTCTGTAGGGGGCGTGCACAAGCGCACCAACGTGGCTACCGTCCCTGTGCTATTGCTTCTTTTATTTTTTCTTATATGTATCCATGTATTCATAACTATGTTTTTACTTATACCTATTATCTTGTAAGCAATTGACAAATTGACAAATAAATAAATAAAAACAGACAGACAGACCGACAGACAGAGATATAGAGACACAGAGACACACAGAGAGAGATTTCTCTTTTTAGCCCTCCATCACTGAGTGAAATAATTAAGACTTCTTTTATGAGGTAATTCACCATGGAATCTTAGTTTGGGGCTATGAAATGAGAGACGCTAATAATTACTGCTGTGGTTCAAACTATTATTTTAAGAACTTGAACGGAACTGAGTGCGAAGAGCCAGAGGAAGGGGGGGGGGGGGAATCAGACACACGGAGAATAATCTTTTGCATTCCCCCCCCCTTTTTTTTTGACAGTTTTCAGATTGTTTTATAGGAGGGAAAGTCCTAATGATAGGGATTGACGAGGGAATTAATTCTATTTTGGGTCATTAGCCTTATTCTGCTTATGGAAGCAAATGGCTTCATTTGTTAATGCATATTACTAAGCTGATCTCGTTAGCCATTTTTTCGGGGGTGGGGTGGCATGTCTTTGCCACAATTCCCTCCCCCCAAATAATGGACCTTAATTTGCAATCGTAAAAGAGAAATACAAGCTAAAAAAGAAAAAGAAAGAATAAGGTGCAAGAAAGCAAAAGAGAGAAAGAAAAGGGAAAACAACAACAACTCTGAGAAAACTACTTCCCATTCTCGTCACAAGTATAAATACTTTCACTGTCTCTTCATTTCTTTTTCATCAGAAAGCTTCTTCAGATCATATTTTAACTGCAGGCAAAAACTCCAGACAGAGCCCTGAAATAATAACATCGATTAACAAAGGTAGATTTGAGGATTCCATATCTCATCCGTAAGGAAATGCAGGTTTGGAGAGCGTAAAGAAGTCACAGGCTCTTAATGTGAAGAAACGCTTAAAATTGAACATAAAAAGGAGGCACAATTTCTCCTTTAAAGGAAACAAATATCCCTTACTTTAAGCGGAGAGACAATTAAATGGTTTAAACGCTATCAGACGAGGGCCCATAAAATAACCAGAGGGAGAAAAAAAGGTCTTAAATGCCATATTAACTGTAAGCAAATCCAAAACAGGCAGTTAGTTCTCCAATCACGATCACTCATTTAATGACGGTTTGAAGTTCCAATGGTGCTGAAAAAAACAGGGATTTGTAGCTGGTTCTCTCGCTTGCAACATCCCTGGTATTGTGGGGTTAAAATTAGGTGCTTGGCAATTGGCATGCATTTACAACAGGTGCAGCGTCCTAGGTCAACATGATTCACTTAAAGACTGCAGCAAAACTCAGGCACAACTCATTTAAGAACCATATCCCTTTAGCAGTTCCAGTTCCCACTTGTGTTCATAAGTCGGGGACTATTGCTAAACCACATTTCCCCAGATGGCCACAAGTCCAAAGAGAAGCATCCCCAATAACAATATGCCCCATTCAAATATACACAGGGGTTCAGGTGATTCTCTAGCTAAGAGTCTGCGGAGTTCGGCAAACCCATAAATCCCATCCCTGGCTGGCCCCTCCCACCCCACCCCTCCCCTCCCAGGAGTCCCCACATGGCCCTTTTTGGATGCCAGGTAAGTACAGGGACTGTGCAGAGACTCAGGGTGGGCGAAAAATAGGCCTCCTGTAGGCTTCAGAAAGCCAGAAACATGCCCGTTTCCAGCTTCCAAAAGGCCTCCGAAGCCCAGTGGAGGCCATTTTCGCCCTCCCGGAAGCTCAAAGAAAGCCTCCGGAGCCTGGGGAAGGCAAAAACAGCCCCCCCCCCCCCATGGTGCAGGAGGCTGACTAGGCCACATCCATCATGGCCACACCTACCCAGCAACCGGGAGAGAACCGGTTACTGAAATTTTTGAAGCCCACCCTTGTATATACATCCAGTATCCCCACTATAAGCAAATCCACATTTAGAACATATAAAGTAGCCCCCGGATCCTTGTATGAATAGAAGATCGAATTAACTTCTTTAAAATGATTAATAGACAATTTCTCAATGTGATTAGCAAGTGCAAGCTTGCAGTTTTGAGGAAGTACTGCAGATGCCTTCCACTCCTGTTTTTCCTGCCCTTCAGGCACCATTGCTTTGCAGGCTTCTTGTGAGAAGCAACCGTATGGAGCACAGATTGGGTGATCTCACATCCTCTCTTACATCCAGAGAGGGTCACAGAAGGCAATCTACTCATCAAACTCCCTGTTCTTAGCCATAAACTTTGGCTCTGCTTTTCATGGAGCTATCTTCAGTCTGCCATTCTTCCCCTGAAATACAACTGGGCCTTTGCCATGATTTTTTTGGGGAAAAAAGGATCTGCTAACTTGTGGAATCTGCTGTTTTTATTTATTTTTATTTATTTATTTTATTTGTCAAGCAAGTATTAGATAACAGGTATAAGTAGAAGCATGGTTATGAATACATGAAATGGATACGAATAAAAAAGAAACAATATTATATTGTTAATTATTATTATAGTTAATTGATTATTAACTATAATATAGTCAATTATAATATAATATTAATATAGTTAATTGATTATTATTATAAGTTATTAATTATTATATAGTTAATTGAAAGTGATTGAAATAATTTGAATTCAGATTGGAAGACCACTGAACAGTGCTGGACAAGCACGAAAAATCTTTATCTCCTTGTGGCTGAAAAAAAAAATATCAAAGAGCTGTGCGTTTTGCTCCTGTTAAAAAAAACCCTTAAAAACACGCAGAAAGAGTTTGCTTCTATATTTCAGAAGAAATTTTAAGAGACGGAG
The DNA here is from genome assembly GCA_023653725.1 of Bungarus multicinctus. Lineage (NCBI taxonomy): Eukaryota > Metazoa > Chordata > Lepidosauria > Squamata > Elapidae > Bungarus > Bungarus multicinctus. Next base: position 101,613,966 of record CM042844.1, read on the forward strand.
TGGGGTGCAAGAGAAATTCTATCACTGTCTGGAGAGCAAATAAAATCATTTGAAATAATGGCCTTGATTACCATGGAACAAAAACGGAAGTGGTGTTTTTTGGTTAACTTGTTAATTCTGCCTCTATTTATAAGCACATCTTTCTTGTTGTGCCCAGCTTCAGCTGACCTTGAGGTGGGTGGTCTTAAATGTGTGTGTGTGAGAGAGAGAAAAAGAGGGATTGTAAACAGTGTGTATTGCTTCACACCTTAAGCCTAAGGCTACTTTGTGGTGTTTTAAGTGTGTATATTTTTTCCCTGCCGTTTTGAAATTTCAAGGTTCTGTCTCTTGGGGAAAATGAACACGCATTGGATATTTGGGTATGCAAAGCAGAGGAAGTTGTCTTTATGAATCTCTGCAGAAGGCAGAAATATTTGTGAGCACACCTGAAAAGACGTGTGTGTGCCCAAGGACATATTTATATATTTATGTTGGGAAATGGAACTCTGATTTTTCAATGCTGCTCCATCATTTGAACCAAGCATTCTTCCCAAAGGCAGTTGTGTACAGACAAGTTGACAAACCTTTTCTTTAATTTGTTTTTATTGTAATTTTCAAAAATACAAATCACATTTATATTCATAACAACATTTTTGCATCAATAAATGCATTTACAATAATCCATTCTTTCTAATCTTTACATCTATTTTTTAGCCATTCATACCATTTATCCCATACTGCATAATATTCAGACTCTTCTTTATCTTTCATTTCCAGTGTGAGCTTATCCACTTCTGCACATTCCAATATTTTTTGTATAACTAAGTCTTCTGAAGGGATATTAGTTCCTTTCCATAATTGTGCAAAAGCTATTCTGGATGCTGTCAAAATATGCAATATAATCTATTTAATCTTTTGGGGATATTGGTTTGTAATTATTCCTAACAAAAAGAATTCTGGTTTAAATTCAGTTTGATATTTGGTGATATCTTGTGGCCAGTTCTTTATTTTAACCCAATATTTCCTGGTCTTGGCATAACCACCACATACAGGTGAAACTCGAAAAATTAGAATATTTTGCAAAAGTTCATTTATTTCAGTAATGCAACTTAAAAGGTGAACCTAATATATGAGATAGACTCATTACATGCAAAACAAGATAGTTTAAGCTGTGATTTGTCATAATTGAGATGACTATGGCTTACAGCTCATGAAAACCCCAAATCCATAATTTCAGAAAATTAGAATATTGTGAAAAGGTTCAATAGTCTAGGCTCAAAGTGTCCCCCTCTAATCAGCTAATTAAGCCATAATACTTGCAAAGGGTTCCTGAGCCTTTAAATGGTCTCTCAGTCTGGTTCAGTAGGAATCACAATCATGGGAAAGACTGCTGACCTGACAGTTGTGCAGAAAACCATGATTGACATCCTCCATAAGGAGGGAAAGCCTCCAAAGGTAATTGCAAAAGAAGTTGGATGTTCCCAAAGTGCTGTATCAAAGCACATTAATAGAAAGTTATGTGGAAGGGAAAGGTGTGGAAGAAAAAGGTGCACAAGCAGCAGGGATGACTGCAGCCTGGAGAGGATTCAGGAAAAGGCCATTCAAAAGTGTTGGGGACTTTCACAAGGAGTGGATTGAGGCTGGAGTCAGTGCATCAAGAGCCACCACACACAGACGGATCCTGGGCATGGGCTTCAAATGTCATATTCCTCTTGTCAAGCTGCTCCTGAACAGCAAACAATGTCAGAAGCATCTTACCTGGGCTAAAGAAAAACAGACCTGGTCTGTTGCTCAGTGGTCCAAAGTCCTCTTTTCTGATGAGAGCAACTTTTGCACCTCATTTGGAAACCAAGGACCCAGAGTCTGGAGGAAGAATGGAGAGGCACACACTGCAAGACGCTTGAAGTCCAGTGTGAAGTTTCCACAGTCTGTGTTGATTTGGGGAGCCATGTCATCTGCTGGTGTTGGTCCACTGTGCTTCATTAAGTCCAGGGTCAACGCAGCGGTCTACCAGGAGATTTTGGAGCAGGTGAGCGTTATGGGGGTGCTTACTTCATTTTCCAGTAGTACTTGGCACCTGCCCACACTGCCAAAAGCACCAAAACCTGGTTCAATGACCGTGGGATTACTGTGCTTGATTGGCCAGCAAACTCCCCTGACCTGAACCCCATAGAGAATCTATGGGGCATTGCCAAGAGAAAGATGAGAGACATGAGATCGAACAATGCAGAAGAGCTGAAGGCCGCCATTGAAGCATCCTGGTCTTCCATAACACCTCAGCAGTGCCACAGGCTGATAGCTTCCATGCTGCGCCGCATTGAGGCAGTAATTGCTGCAAAAGGGGCCCAAACCAAGTACTGAGTACATCTGCATGCTTATACTTTTCAGAGGTCTGATATTGTTCTATGTACAATCCTTGTTTTATTGATTGCATGTAATATTCTAATTTTCTGAGATTGTGGATTTGGGGTTTTCATAAGCTGTAAGCCATCATCATCTCAATTATGACAAATCATAGCTTGAACTATCTTGCTTTGCATGAATGAGTCTATCTCATATATTAGTTTCACCTTTTAAGTTGCATTACTGAAATAAATGAACTTTTGCACAGTATTCTAATTTTTCGAGTTTCACCTGTATGATAAAAAGTACCATCTTTTTGACAAAGGTTTTTTTATTTAACAAGTAAAAGCAAGTCTCTAGTCTTAAATGGCAAGGAGAAATCTCCTTAATACAAACAAATTCAATGACATTTCTGTGCTAATAAATGTAAACACAACACTACACGCCAGTAATATGAAAACAGTGCAAATAAGAGTAATAATAATATTTGCCTATTAAAGGCAATTGAAATAATTGTGGTTGTTCTGTATTAATTTATTTGATGATGTCCTCTTGATTCCCCCCTTTAACCTAAAAACATAATAGTGGAAAAATAAGAATTCTGTTATTAATAAGAATTCGGTGGTAACAGACATCTGTTTAGAGTTTAAAACAGAAATACCTGTTTTGCACAAAAAGATTGAATGTATATATATGTAGGTTTATTCAAATATCATTAAACACTGCTGGTACAAATATTCATTGCGCGTTAATTGTGTTAGTGTAATGCAGTAGCTAATAAACAACTCTTTTTAAAAATCTGCATAATAATCATTACTACCTGTACAAAATTTATTTTCTGCAAATATTCCCTTTCCTGTTGTTTTCCTGCAATCAGCAATAACTTATATTTCAGCAATAATTTAAAAGCAGAAGCAGTACCTTTTTCCCTGTCACTCACCAGCACTAAAGCTGCCTTTAGTCAGTTTTCCATTATTTAGCAATCTCTGTAGAAATACAGTATTTAATTGCTTTTCAGTAGAGCTTAATATGTATGCTGTCTTGCCCTGAATATGTAAAAGAAATGTTTCTTAAGGGCTGATCTCTCTATATATAGCATGAATGGAGAACAGGATGTCAGAGAGAAGTCTGAACTCAAATACTTCTTGCTGATATGGTAGGTTTCCTTCTGTGATTTTTAGTTTTTGCCCGCAGTCTGAAATGGTGTAATCAAGGAATTACATTAATCCTGCATTGCTCTTAACAGATATCTCTTCAGAGAAAAATGGGGAAGGTAAATCATCTTAAAGTGATTTTAATAATGAGGTTAGCTTCTCTGACCTGTCTTCGGAAATCAGAATAGATTCTTTGGGGCTGTTATTTATTTTTGCATTATTGTTTATGGGCTATAGAATAGAATAGAATAGAATTCTTTATTGGCCAAGTTGGACACACAAGGAATTTGTCTTGGTGCAAATACTCTCTAAAAGAGTATTTCTCTATAAAAAAAAAGATTTATTCTTGGATATTCAAGGCCCAACACGTGAGTGGCCTTTTGCTGAGATCAATGCTGCAAAAATCTTTTGGAACTCCCAAACTGTAGTTGAATAGAATAGAGCTGGAAGGGACCTTGGAGGTCTTCTAGTCCAGCCCCTTGCTGAAGCAGGAGATCCTATACCACTTCAGACAAATGGCTGTCCAGTCTCATCTTAAAAGCTTCCAGTGATGGAGCGTCCATGATTTCTGAAGGCAAGCCCTTCCACTGGTTAATTGCCCTCACTGTTAGGAAGTTTCTCCTTAATTCCAAGTTGCTTTTCCCTTTGATCAGTTTCCAACCAAAATTGGGAGAAAAATTATGACTAGAGCTAAACTTGAGCCAGTTTTCCTTAGTGGTGAAGGCATCAGGCTAGTAAGTGGGAGACCATGACCTTTAGTCCTGCCTTAACCATGAAAGTTGGCTCAGTGACCTTGGACCAGCCATACTCTCTCAGCCCAGTTCACCTCCCAAGTTTTTTTGTAGTGGGGAAAAATATAGGAAGAGGAAAGTGTATCACCATCTTGAGTTATTTGTAAAAAAATATTAATAAAGGTGGGAGATTAATAAAATAATAAATACATTGGATTGCAAAATGTTGCCCACTGTGATCTGGCAAAGATGAACTTTCTAACGTTTACATTTTCTGACAGGCAAATGCTGTGAACCCAAGCCACGGTTACTATCATGTCACATGGCAAGTCTTTTATTTTTAAAAAAATCGAACAATAAATGATGGTCTTCTACCCACACTTGAGTCCTAATGACTTCATGGATACAGCCTTGTAGGTTTTATGGCAATAACAACAGCAATAGAATACAATACTTTATTGGCCAAGTGCGATTGGACACACAAGGAATTTGTCTTGGTAACAACAACAACAACAGTAATAATAATACCTGCAACTCAATCAACTGAAAAGCCTCTAGTGATGAAGTACCTACAACTTTGAAGGCAAGCTGATTGATTGTTCTCACTGTTAGGAAGTTTCTCCTTAATTCCAGGTTGCTTCTCTCTTTGATTAGTTTCCATCCATTGTTTCTTGTCGTGCCCGCTGGTGCTTTGAAAAATAAATTGAGCCTCTCTTCTTTATGGCATCCCCTCAAATATTGGAAAACTGCTATCATGTCACCCCTAGTCCTCCTTTTCATTAGACTAGGCATACTCAATTCCTGCACAATTTTTTGCAGTTCTGTTGGTGTTATTGCTGGAAGTTGCAATTTCTTGATGTATTTTGTAAAATTCTTGGACATGGTGCCAAGTGCCCCGATGACAATGGGTATCATTGTTACATGTTTCATCCATAATCACGTAGTTTCAATGGGCAAGTCGCAATATTTTGTGATTTTTTTCCAGTTCTTTTTCTTTGACTCTGGTGTCTCCTGGTACAGCGATATCAATAAATTGTATGCTTTAATTTTCCACAACTGTGATATCTGGCATGTTGTGTTCCAAATGACCATGTGTCTGTATTTGAAAGTTGCACAAGATCTTCACCGTCTCATTTTCAACAACTTTTTCCATTTTATGTTCCCATGACAGTTGACTGAGTTTCATGTTTAATGAATAATAATAATAATAATATATTTATAATAATAATATATAATATATCCTGAAACACTACCTTAACAGTTCCTAGGTCCTTGGTTAGGGCTTGAGCTGTTGAGCTACAACCAGCCCCAAAGGCTGTGAATCTCACTAAAGATTTGATGATGATGATGATGATGATGATGATGATGATGATAAAACAGTTGACCATTTAATCAGTGGATGCAGCAAAATTTCACAAACTGACTACTTAGAATGCCATAACCAAGTTGCTAAAATCATTCACTGGAAACTATGCCAAAAGTTTGGATTTGAGTATAGTAACAATTACTGGGATCATCAGGTTGAGAAGGTTCTGGAGAATGAAAAAGTCAAGATCTTGTGGGACTTCAGAATTCAGATGGACAGGCATTTGGCCCACAACATGCCTGACATAGTGATAGTTGAGAAGAAAAGGGTTTGGTTCAATGACATTGCAATACCTGGTGATGTGCAAATTGTAGACTCGCAGCAAGAAAAAATCACAAAGTATCGGGACTTACAAATTGAAGTTGAGCGACTTTGGAAAAAGAAACCGTGTGTTATCCCAATTGGAGCAAATACCTAAAGGGCTACCTCACTATTTGGAAATTCTGAATTTATCAGATTTGAATACCCTGATTCTACAAAAAACCACACTACTTGGAACAGCTTATATCCTCTGAATAGAACACCTGAACAGTTCCTAGGTCCTTGGTTAGGACTCGAGCTGTTCAGCTACCAACCAGCCCCAAAGGCTGTGAATCTCACCAAAGATTAAATAACAATATTACAACAACAACAATATTACAACAATATTACAACAACAACAATAACAATAATAACAACAATAATAACAATAATATCCTTTCCACCTTTTCATTGCTCCATGTTGCTTCTAACCCCGAAAAAGTCTCATCAAGGATTAAGCTCTCATCAAGGATTAACCACCTCCAACCTTGTTTAACTTTTAAATTTTAACCTTTATTGCACTTAACAGAAATGCTGTATAATTGTGAATGTGTTTCGAGGGTTTTTAGAATTCTTCATCTGATGGAAAGTTAAAATTGCAAAGGCAAGGTGGAAAAGAAAATGAAAGAAGGCTATGATTCCTTCCAAATCTACAACGGGTTAAGCAAACTTCATTTCAGAATAGCTGGCGTCTGCAGCACAAGATCGGTTTTTTCACCCCTGTTTGTGAAAACTCTTATCCTTGGATGGGCTTTGTAAATATTCAAGCTTAACTTTAGCTTGCAAGAAAGAGGAGGCCATCAACTGACAGGCTTCCTTCCTGCCTCTGCTTTTCATCTTTTTTTTGCTGTCAAAACAAAGCCTTTGGCAGGATATTTTTCAAGAGTGCAGTGTCATTTCAGAGGCCATTGCTCAGGTTCCCCCCCTTCATCATTCTAGAATGGTTCAATCTCCTTGATGTTGTTGGTTTTTTTTTAGAATGGATTTCACAAGAAAAGGCTGTCTTCCTTTCATGGTTGTTTGTGCTGGATAGAGACAATTCCTGGCATTTTTGAGGACAATCTCTGGCCAGGGCTGCAAAAGAAGAAGGTTGTCATGTGGGACATCAATCATTCAACGATATTAATATGGAAAGCCCTATGATAGACATTAGCAACTGGAGGCCTCTGAGAGATGTTAGATGTTTTGTTAATAAGCAACTTGGAGGTACTAACTAGAGCATATAAAACATTTGCTAGACCAATACTTAAATACAACTCATCAGTCTAGAGCCTGCACTACGTATCGGATATTAATACAGTCAAGAAAGTCCAGAAATATTTCACGAGAAGAGTTCTCCACTCCTCTACTCGTAGCTAATACCTTATGACACCAGACTTGAAATTTTAGACCTAGACAACCTAGAACTACACCGCCTGACCTAACTGTAGTACATAAAATTATCCATTACAATGTCCTACCCTATCAATGAATACTTCAGCTTCAACCACAACAATACTGGAGCACACAATAGATACAAACTCAAGGTAAACCGTACGAAACTTGATTGCAGGAAATACGACTTCAGCAACAGAGTGGTCAATGTCTGGAATACTCTACTGGATTCTGTGGTTTCTTCCCCAAAATCCAAAAACTTTAACCTTAGACTGTCTATTATTGACCTCACCCCTTTCCTAAGAGGTCTGTAGGGGACGTGCATAAACGCACCAACATGCCTACCGTCCTAATGTTTCTTTTATTCGTATCCATTTCATGTATTCATAGCCATGTTTATACTTATACCTGTTATCTAATACTTGCTTGACAAATAAAATAAATAAATAATATAGAGGAGCAGCCTTGGCATTAACATGAACTGCTATCAGGCTTTCCTGCTACCTTAGACAACATTAATTCAACAATAGCTTGGAAAACCAGGATTGTTAGAAAGTAATGGATAAAATTCCTCTTTCTTAATATACTATGAAAGCAGTGTCATGCTCATTACTTATAGGTGATGTTTCAAGTATTCAGGAACCCTTAGTTTTAATTAATATGCATTATTAGGATTTATAATAGACATTAGTATCCATTCTCCCTTTAGTCATAACGATGGCTCTATACGTTATCAAAAAGGGTGAATTAGGATGCCTTAAACTGCATTGAAAAAGACTGAAGTTTATCTGTATTTCTATCTATTGTAATCATTGCCTATATGGATTGAAAGCATACAGATCATCCTTCCAAGGATTAAAACCATATATCTCGTTCACATTCTAATACTTAGTTCTCCAATTTTGCCCTCGTGAACCCGAACTCAATTATCCTTGAGCATTTCAATTATTCTGAACGTTGCTATGCAACTACAAAGTATGTATATTGGGGAAAACACAAAAATAGACATATTAGTGGACATAATATGCTAATAAATATGCTGACGGAAATACAGCTTTGTATTTCCACCCTGGGTGCTCAAGTGTGGAAGTGCTTCCTTGGATGGAGAAAAAACAGGATTCAACTTAGCTCTAGGAAGTTGGGGGAGGGGTCCAGTTCTGGGACTTTCCATCTTTAGTCCTTGATGAGGTTACACCACCCAGGAGTCTGCCCTGTCCGGTTTCAGGAACTGTTGGCAGCCATGAGATGTGAGGGCTTTTGCACAAACTTTGTGTTGTGTTTCAGATGATGAGGAGAGGAGTGGGAGGAGAGGAGGGAAGGGAAGGGAAGGGAAAGGAAGAGAGGTGAGAAGAGAAGAGATAACCTACTGGCCCATATTAAAAATGAAAATCTTTTGCCTGCTCTCAAAAGAAAGTATATATCTACCCATGCACAGGGGTGGGATTCTACTGGTTCTGTCCACCTCTGTAGAACTGGTAACTCTGAAGAGCAGCAGACATATGTCTGCTGATGTTTTTGCTCACACGCCTGCCCGGGCTCTTACCTGACCTTTATTTCCTGCTTTTTCAACTTCAGCTGCCTTGCGAGGCACAGCTGCAGTTAAAAAAGCAGGAAAAAAAATGCTGTTTCAAAGGCTGCTTCTCTGCACGCAGCGTGCTGCTGACAATTTACAGGCGCGCGAGTGCAGCGTGCAGGAAAGCACATCATAAATCACCGAACCTCGTAAATCATCTAACCGGTAGTTAACCCTGTCGGATCCCATCCCTGCCCATGCATATACAAAACACACATATATGCATGCTATATACATATATACCTACACCCTTACATCCATCCAACCATCCAACCATCCATCCACATACACAAACACATACATACACATGCACACACACACACATACATACAGCGCTGTCTATTTTGAATACATAGCGGAAAGAAGAAACTTGAGAGTTGATGCTATATGGAACACAATTTCCAGTGTTGGAGCATTCACAACTTCTGGAGGCAAGTTGTTCCACTGATTCAGTGTGCTCACTGTCAGGAAATTCCTCCTTAGTTCTAGGTTGCTTCTCTCCCTGATTAGTTTCCATCCCTTGCTTCTTGTCCTGCCCTCAGGTGATGTGGAGAATAGCTTGATTCCATCTTTTTTGTGGCAGCCCCTGAGATATTGGAAGGCTGCTATCATGTCACCCCTGGTCCTTCTTTTCATTAGGCTAGACATACCCAGTTCCTTCAACTGTTCCTCATATGTTTTAGACTCCAGTTTGTTTGGTTTTGTATCAGCTGCTGATTGTATCTTTATGATGAAGTTTTTTGTTGTCATCATCATGATTTTGAGATGGGCATCCACATACATTGAAGCAGGGGTGGGTTTCTACCAGTTCACACCTATTCGCTAGAACTGGTTGTTAACATTCTAAGCAGTTCGGAGAACCGGTTGTTAGAAGAAATGACTGGCCTAATCCTGTAGGGAAGGCAGGAAGGAAACATTCTGGTGTTGCTTACAGAAACTGCCTCTCTGTTAACCCTTATTACATTCTTGGCAGGATTAGACTTCCTGTCTCAGGAACTTCTCAGGAGTTATTTTTCCTTCCTTTGCTGATACTTTGCTTGTGTGGAGTGACCATTCAAAGTTACAATGGCACTGAAAAAGTGACTTATGACCACTGTTGTAGCATCCCCACAGTCATGAGAGGCCAGGCGAGGAGATGCGTGCCTCAATGTGAGTGATATTGAGTTTGCCATGCCCAGCCAATAACATGACCACCAAGCCATGTCCACCCAGTCACATGACCACCAAGCCACACCCGCAGAACTGGTTGTTAAAAAAATTGAATCCCACCCCTGCATTGAAATATGTATTAAAATGAATTCCATTAAAGGTGTTTGTTTGCAAAACTATGAACATGAGGCAAGACTGCAACAGACTCTGTTGTGAATTTTCTATTCTCCCATGTAAATCATACAAGAAACACAAGATGAGCTATTTTATTTTGTAAGGCTGCATTAACAGAATCTTGCAAGTCTGAAAGTGCAATTCTCCCACCATGTTTTTTTTTTCCTAACTTGATTAGTTGTTTTTGTGTTTTTTGCTAATGTGATGACTTAGGGCAGATTTGTTTATTTGTATCCCACCCTTATTATTTTTTACAAATAACTCAAAATGGCAAACATATCCAACACCCCTTCTTCCTCTTTTCTTTTCCCCATAACAACAACAACTCTGTGTGGTGAGTTGAGCTGAGATCCAGTTGGCTTTCGTGCAACAACAACCCAGTTGGAGCCTTTCCAAGTTTCTTTCTCTGTCCGTTTCTCAGTTGTGGACTTCTTTTAACTGACTGCTTGCCTTCAGAAGTTGCAGGAGCTTCATTGCTGGAGGCTTTCAGGAAGAGACTGGACTGCCATTTGTCAGAAATTGTGTAGGGTCTCCTGCTTGGGTGGATGGGGGTTGGACTAGATGACCTACAAGGTCCTTTCCAACTTTGTTAATCTGTAATCTTCCTCCATCCGTCTTCTAAGGTCACTCTCACATTCCATTCCATCCCTTCAGTCCCAAAATCTGAGGAGGCTTTCATCTTCCCTAAAGTCACCAGTGTAGCATTGAGGTTATTTCAAATTAGGATACAGATATAGATACAGATTAACAGAGTTGGAAGGGACCTTCTAGGTGATCTAGTCCAGGGGTCACCAACCTTTTGGGCCTCAGGGACCACCAAATTCATCATTTTAGATCCCAGGGACCACTAACTGGTTCTGTGGGCGTGGCCTAATTTGTGGGTTTGGCTTGGTGGTCATGTGACTGGCTGGGCATGGCTTGTATATAAATATAAGTATTAATATAAATATTGAATTTTTTTTATAAAAAAAGAGCAACTTCTAACCAAAATCAGGCAAAGCAGTCAAGCAGATTGAGTTGCTCACAGAATCACAGATTCATTCAGAAATGTATCTATCTGCCATCGGCTAGTTCAGTCTGTCACATAAAATTTACTTGCAAGCAAACTCATAAAATTTGCTTGCAAGCAAACTCACAAAATTAACTCACAACACACCATGTTTGTAAATATTGAATTTTTTATGAAAATAGAGCAACTTTTACCCAAAATCAGGCAAAGCAGGCAGGCAGATTGAGTTGGTCACAGATTCATTCAGAGATCTATCTATCTGCCATCACCTAGCTCAGTCTGTCTAATAAACTTTGCTTGCCGTGGGTCTGCAGTGAATAATAGAACCTTCAGTCCTAAAGGAGGCTCTGCTGTGCTTAAAAGCAGAGCTGCAGATCCAGAGACTAGCTAGGAAAACAAGAAATCCAACCATTTTGCCGGGTAAGGAATGAGTGGGACGGAAGAGGGTTCCTGCGATCCATGTGAGCTGCGCAGCCTTGTGTTTCTGTGCAGCCTAGATTAATTACTTTGGGGGGTGCTCTGGGGGTGAGATTTCTTTGCGGCCCACCAAAATTTTCTCACAGTCGACCAGTGAGTCGCGGCCCACCAGTTGGCGACCACTGATATAGTCCAACCCCCTCGCCCAAGCAGGAGACCCTACACCATTTCTGAAAAAATATGGATTTGGACTATACAGTTTCAATGGCCACTTCACTGCAGAGTTTCCTGTAGGAAAGGTTTGTAGACCTGTAGAGCAAAATCCGACGTTGTGATTAGATGCTAGCTACCATCTGACTTTGAATATTTGGGTTTTTGTTATTGTGTATGTTCCTTTACCCCCAAAGCATTTCTTGTCCCTTGGACTTGCAATGCTGCATTCGCTCATCCTGCCCTTTTTCTTGACATGGGCCCAACACCTATTACTCCTAGCAGATGTGCTCGCATTAGGACGTGCGAATAGGTCCTAGTGTTTCTAATGATATATTAGCCTCTCATACCAGTATGTGTGATTCCTGATCTGCTGCAGCTAACAAGGGCCTTTAAAGCCCTGTTTTTGTGGGCGACCCTTTTTCTGCGAGAAGCTTCGTTTAATGTTTTTCTTTAAATCAGTGGGATCCCAAACTGCCATGAAATTCATGAAATTACAGAATTCACGCCCTGCTAATTTTTAACATAAGATCAAAAGCTCTGCTGTTTTCTCGGGTCCTATCATATACCTTCTTTTTCTTTGCAACAAGTGATGTTTGTATCTTTACTTGCATTAGCCATGCTGTGTGTGAAAACTTTTGCCAAGTTGTCTCAAAATATCTTTGGTGTCTTTTTTTTTTTGTAAACAACAACAACGACAACTCCCAAAGCACAAAGTTTCTTTTCTTTTTTTTTTAAAAAAAATAAAGTGTTTGTACTTCGCTCCATAGTCTCCCGGAGAGGAGAATGAAAACAAAACCTTCCATTATTTATTGTCCAAGTTGTCAGTTTGATTAGCTGCCTCTCACCCATCTAAGGGAGCAGTGGATCATTAAATGATGTCCATGGTTAAATGTTGAAGTCCTGCCTTGTGCCTCTTAATGCATAATTGGGCTGTCTCTTAATACATACAAAGGCACTTGTTTCTGAATATAAAACCTGCCCTCAACAGGTCAGCGAGATAGTGGAAACCTGCTTGTTGTCTGACTTTGCCTTTGCCAAATAATGGAGTCACTAATCTACTTGATCTCTCCCAGTCAGATAAAGGAGAAAGTGAGGGATGCATAGATTTCAAGGATGGAAGAGCTTTGTAAAAGCAATTTCTTTGGAGAGGGTGAGGGGGGAAAAAAAGAAACCTAAAGCAAAAGGCGGTTGGAAGCCTTTTAATTAGTACTAATTACCTCAGCAGAAAACGTTGGGAGTCTTGAAAGGATTTGTGTCAGCAAGTGAAAGATCAAAGATTGTGGTGCTTGCATTTTAATCTGTGGGCTACATAAAAAAAAAGAGAGAGAAGGAAGGGGGGGTAATGGAGCCCATGAGAATGGCAATCCAGGTGGATTGAAGGCCTTAAGCCCTTCTTTACTGCCAAGGCCTGAGGCCTAGTTCCAATTTACATAAAGAAGATGATTTAATTTTTTTTACTTATTTATTTAGGGTTTTTTTTTAATTGAACATCTTCCTTGGATAAGGGCAAGGGATTGTCTCCAGAAACTGTATTGCTGGCTTTTCTTTGGAAATGTTCGTTCCGTCCAGTGGATAGGATAAACAGATAAATTTTATTTCAAAGTTTAGGGTTTTGAGGTGAAAGGAACATGAGGATCAGTTAAAGATGTGGACCGATTGCAATCAGCAAATCAGCACCATCAAAAACTGATCAGGGACCTGAAGCAGCCCCCTCTCCTGTCTGGTTGTCTTAAAAGGTAAAGGTAAAGGTTCCCCTGGCATGTACATGCTAGTTGTTCCTGGCTCTAGGGGGCGCTGCTCAACTCTGTGACAAAGCCGAAGAGCCAGCGCTGTCCGAAGACATCTCCATGGTCATATGGCCAGCATGACTAAACACCGAAGGCGCACGGAATGTTGTTACCTTCTCACCAAAGTGATCCCTATTTTTCTACTTGCATTTTTTATGTGCTTTCGAACTGCTAAGTTGGCAGAAGCTGGGACAAGTAATGGGAGCTCACTCCATTACGCAGTGCTAGGGATTCAAACTGCCAAACTGCCAACCTTTCTGATCAACAAGCTCAGTATCTTAGCCACTGAGCCACTGCATCCCTATCTGTCTTACAGATAACTTTTTCTGCCCTTATAGCTCAAAGGGAATAAATGCAGGAAATGTTTCGGACCAAAACCCATCTCACAGAATCTTTGACTTCTCTATAAAACTTGTAGATGTTCTCAAGGAACCAGTCTTAGCATTTCTCAGACTGTGTCCTTGTTCTGCTTATTACGCTCTGGATGGATATAAAGCAGACAGAGCAACTCCACAAAGCATCCATACAAAGTCTTTTTTATTGGTTCATCAGGCAGCCTTATCAACTCACATTTATGATGAGGTTCTTCTTAATGTTCAATCCTTTGCATATCTGCATTATGGTGTAGAAAGATAATAAAGTCTCATTCCCATGATGATTGAAACAGCTGCATGATATGGTGGATTCAGGCAAGAGTGAGGGAGCCTCCCCCAATGCACAAGGGTCAATTTAGTGACCAATCTGGATTACAGATGTGACCACATGACATGGATTACATTTCCCAGGATACCTTAACTACATTTACCATGATGCATTCCCTTAAGGGGACAGCTCACAATTCCTAACTAAGTATCCCAAATGCCATTAACTCTAAACTGTCTGAACAGCACAGTCCTTGAATTGTGTGTATGTCTAGTCCAATGAAGAGAAGGACTAGGGATGACATGATGGCGGTCTTCCAACACTTGAGGTGTTGTCACAGAGAAGAGGGAGTCATCTTATTTTCCAAGCACTTGAGATAATGGATGGAAGATCATCAATGAAAGATCCAACCTAGAATTAAGGAGAAACTTCCTGCCAGTGAGAACAATTAAGCAGTGGAACACCTTGCCTCCAGAAGTTGTAGGTGCTTCATCACTGGAGGTATTTAAGAAGAGCTTGGATAGCTATTTGTCTGGAATGGCATAGAGTTCTTTTGCTTGAGGGAGGAGTTGGACCATGAGACCTCCAAGTCCCTTCCGATTCTATTATTCTATATTCTGTCCACGTTAAGACTTGTCTTAAACAAGACTATTTTGCAGAGAAAGTAATTCCCTGCTGTTCTCCAGGCCATAACCTATATCATCTTCTATCTGTTGTGGACTATTTAAAGTGAGATGATGGAACCAACTGCCTATTTATTCCTGCACTCTTAAAATAGATGCCCTCCTTTGATTATTGTGGCCAAGAGCACTTAATTTAGCTATTCAGTATCAGTACTTCAATATACCTTTTGAGCATGCATGCTGGACTTTTAGAGAGAGAGTTGGGTTATACCTTTACTGCAACTAGAACACCAGCTTTCAAGAAGATGATTCATTGTTGTGACCCACCAGCGGCCAGCAGAGCTGGTGGCAGACTTGGACAGTGAGGAGGTTGGGGAGGAACATGGGGCAGTCCTGGAGTCTGGGGAAGGCTCTGATGAGGGATCTGCATCAGAGGCAGAGATAGGGCCAGGGACAATTATCAGCTGCCTTTGGAGTCAGAAATCAGTGGGGCAGAAGAACAGCTGGAGCCTGTTTCCAGTGTGCACATGTGCAGAGTGGCCAGAAGAAGGGAACAGTGAGGAACAAGGGCTGAATTGGGAGTAAAGCTATAGGTGGACAGCAAATGACCGCTCCCATAGGGAATAAAAGAGGAGCGAAAGGGGAGTGGTATTTGCAGGAGACAATTAGTTCAATTCATTCGGGTGAAGATCTGTTTCTGACTCCTTGCCAAGTAATTGCTGCTACAGTGTGGTGTTTGAGAGACTCAGCCTGGCTACTCTCCGAGCCTGATAATGGTCTGTAGTTGTGAAATCTCTTGAAAGACTGTTGGCCAGGACTTTGCTGGAGAGGAATTCCCTTTAACCTAAATAAAAGGGATTTTATCGGGGCGAGGGGTCTACTTCATGATCTTGGGAAGCCCAGGTCAGAACACTCATGTCCATGCATCTCATGTTCTTGAGAGTTCTTGAAAGAAACCCTGGCCTTGTTAATGAAGAACATATATCAGCAAAATGAAATTTCTAAATCTCCTATCATACCCATACACCCTACCAGGACTGGCAGATGGGTATGCTCATCTATTTGGAATAGGGCCTTCTCTGGGGGGGCACCCGCCCTTTGGAACGGGATGCCCCCGGGGCTACGAACGACCACTGACCTGAGGGCGTTCAGACGTGACCTGAAGACCTGGCTCTTTGAACAGGCCGGCCTGAGCTGACTCAAATGGGATTTTTAAATTGGGTTTTAGATTAGTTGGGATGGGGTACAAAAGTTTTAATTTATTTTAATTGGGGTTTTTAGATTTTTATTGGGGCAGCCTATAATTTAATTCTTTTTTAACTATATTTATCTCTGTTTATATGTATTTTAATTGGCTGTTCACCTGCCCTGAGTCCTTCGGGAGAAGGGCGGTATATAAAATTCATGAAATAAATAAATAATAAATAAATATTTGGGAGTCTCTTCTGACTTGTGCCTTCTCTATGGTAATGCCTATCCTATGGGAAATCTCCCAGAGAATTGGATGGCCCCAAAGATTGGACAGCCATTTGTCCAGAGTAGAATAGGGTCTCCTGCTTGTATAGGTGATTGGACTAGAAGACCTCCAAGGACCTTTCCAACTCTGTTATTCTGAATCCTGTTACTCTTTCATAAGACCTCGTCATTCTCCCAGGTTTTTAGACTGGAGGTTAAATGAACCCAGCCCTACATTTGTTTTGTTTTGCAATTGGCTTTGTTCCAGTTCTAGAACTAGAATTGAAAATGTTTTTAGATTCACACATTGTTGTTGTTGTTAGTTGCGAAGTCATGTCTGACCCATTGCAAACCCTCCAGGCCTTCCTGTCCTCTACCATCCTCTGGAGTCCATTTAAGGCACGCCGACTGCTTCAAGTGACTCCATCCAGCCACCTCCTTCCCTGCCATCCCCTTCTTCTTTTGCTCCCAATCTTTCCCAGCATTAGGATCTTCTCCAGTGAGTCCTTCCTTCCTTCTCATGAAGGGGCCAAAGTCTTTGAGTTTCCTCTTCAGGATCTGGCCTTCTAAAGAGCGGTCAGGGTTGATCTCCTCTAGGACTGACCGCTTTGATCACCTTGCAGTCCAAGGGATTTGCAGGAGTCTTCTCCAGCACCAGAGCTCAAAGGCCTCCATTCTTTGGCACTCAGCCTTCCTTATGGTCCAACTTTCACAGCCCTACATTGCAACTGGGAAAACCATAGCCTTGATTCATGCATATGTTTACCTTAAATGCTTATTTGTTGGTTTGGGCTATCATTTACATTGTAATCTTGGTTTGGTTTGGACTGTATCCTTATTCGCCTACTTAAGCCACTTCTGTATTATGAGAAGAGAAGCTATAGACATTGTTTGAATGAATTGTGCACATGAATAATAAATAAATAAATTGTGCCAATACCAACTGTTTCCAAATAACTGTTGAACATTCCCTAGAAAACGGGGAATGGTTAAGTCACCTAGAAAAGGAATTTATGGTAGGAATAAGAACAGCAATTTTCTGGGTGAAAAAGATGGCCTAACAAAGTGCAGGAAGAAGAAGATGAAAGAAAGGCAGAAGTGGAAGAGAGGTTGAACAGATGGAGGAAAAAAAAAACCAGTGGGAGGAGGTGAAGAAGCTAGGGCCCATGCAAAATATTTTGAGAGTGTCATAGAGAAGGTTTATGAATGGAGTCGAGCAAATGTTTCTTGTTGATTTAGCCTTGGGTTAAAAACTTCAAAAGAGGGAATTTGCAGATGAGTGGCACTGCGCTGCAGGTGACCATTAAACAAACTCTGCAACTTTGAAATGATAGGGAAACAGCAGCGTAGAACAGTTGTGTCTTAACTTTGGCAGCTGTGAGATGTGTGAACGTCAACTTTCTGAATTCTGGGAGCTGAAGTCTATGCATCTTAATGTTGCCACAGTTGAGAAACACTGATGGAGAAGGTAGAATATGACTCTGGCATCCTGAGTTCTCCATCTTTCTCTCTCTCTCATGCACACATTGTTCACTTGATGTGGTTCAATCCAGAATATCTGTATTGTGGTGCCTTCTCTTCACAATGCCAGAAAAGGACTGCAGGGTGAGTAAACCACAAGAACTGATTTTAACCTGTAAGCAGGTGAGTTTTTTTTAAACTTTGTTTTCTCTGGCATTCTTCTTCTTTGTCACCTCTATTTCAGACTGCCTTCTCATCTTTGGGGCCCCACTATGCAAGTTTATTTATTTTTTATTTATTTATTTATTCCATTTATATACCGCCCTTCTCCCGAGGGACTCAGGGCGGTGAACAGCTCATCTAAAAACCCCACAAAGAATACAAAAGTTAAAAAATATTAAATTTCAATCGGCTGCTTGATAAAACTAACAAACCCCCCCCCCTTAAAACCCAATTTAGAATTAATAAAATGGAGACCAAATTAAAACCATCTCAGCCAAGGCCGGCCTGCTCAAAGAGCCAGGTCTTCAACGCGCACCTGAAGGCCCTCAGGTCCGTGCCGGTACGGAGCTCCGGTGGCAGAGTATTCCAGAGGGCGGGGGCACCCACAGAGAAGGCCCTACTCCTCGGCGCCGCCAGACGGCACATAGCGGCCGACGGCACCCGGAGCAGACCCTCTCTGTGGGAACGCACCGGCCTGTTGGAGAACGCTGGCAGAATGCGGTCCTGAAGGTAACCTGGTCCCATGCCATGGGTCGCCCTAAAGGTCAAAACTAGAACCTTAAAGCGAACCCGGAGAGCCACCGGCAACCAATGCAGCTCGCGCAGGAGAGGCGTCACATGGGCGCTACGTGACGCCCCCATGATCACCCGCGCGGCTGCATTTTGCACCAGCTGGAGTCTCCGGATGCTCCCCGCAGGGAGCCCCATGTAGAGGGCATTACAATAGTCCAGGCGAGAGGTGATAAGGGCCTGAGTGACCGTGCGCAAGGCGCCCCGATCCAGGAAGGGCCGCAACCGGTAGATCCGACGGATCTGATGAAACGCCCCCCTGGAGATGGCCGCGATGTGATGTTCAAGCGACAGCCGTACATCCAGGAGGACTCCCAGGTTGCGAGCCCTCTCTGTGGGGGGCAGAACTTCCCCCCCGATAGCCAGCGAAGGTGTCAGCTGGCTATATCGGGGCGCCGGAAACCACAGCCACTCGGTCTTGGATGGGTTGAGCCGAAGCCTGTTCCCGCCCATCCAGTCCCGCACGGCCTCCAGGCACCTAGACATAGCCCCCACAGCATCGTTGGGGTGGTCCGGAGTGGAGATGTACAACTGGGTGTCATCTGCATACAGATGACACCTCACTCCAAGACCACGGATGATCTCACCCAGCGGCTTCATGTAAATGTTGAACAAGAGGGGAGAGAGGACCGACCCCTGAGGCACCCCACAAACCAGGGGCCTAGAGGTGGACTTCTCCCCCCCCCGCCAACACGAATTGCGAACAGTCGGAGAGGAAGGAGGAGAACCATCGAAGGACGGTTCCACCAATCCCCAACCCCCCCAACCGTCGCAACAAGATACTATGGTCGATAGTATCGAAAGCCGCTGAGAGATCTAATAGGACCAGGACAGAGGAGAACCCTCTGTCACGAGCCCTCCAGAGATCATCAACCAACGCGACCAATGCCGTCTCAGTGCTATGTCCAGGCCTGAAGCCCGATTGGAACGGATCGAGGTAAGTAGCTTCCTCCAGGTACTGGGGGAGCTGACGTGCCACCACACTCTCAACAACCTTCGCCACGAAGGGAAGGTTGGAGACTGGACGATAGTTGTTTAAAATAGCTGGGTCCAGGGAAGGCTTCTTGAGGAGGGGGCGCACCACCGCCACCTTCAGGGCGGTAGGGAGTACCCCCTCTCTCAAGGAAGCGTTGACAATCCCCTGGAGCCAGCCTCGTGTCGTCTCCCTGGCGTTGTATAACTCTAGTAAAGCATGTCCCAGCAGGAACATTAATCTGTAACCAAATAATCCTTAGTAATACCAAAATTCCCAAGTGTCAGTTTCCCTCAATAAGAATTAAGGCTCATGTAGCCCTTACTTTAATGCTTTAAAAAGCTATGTTTAGTTATGTTTAGCTTTGGATAACAGAACGAGACAGTTATAATGAGTGAACAGTAACTTCAATAAATTCTGGAATAGTGCAGGAATAGTCTCATCCTCCTTCATCAGGGGATGAGATAGAAGACTTCTTGTCTTTCAATTGTATTATTCTGTTATTCCATTTGAACTTTCTAAAGCATCAGTTAACATTCATACTTAACTGCAAGTATTTGTTGTTACTTGTAAACTAACGATTTAAATCAAGAGAACCTAGCATCATTGGTATTTATTTATTTATTTATTTATTTATTTATTTATTTATTTATTTATTTATTTATTCGTACTTCTATACCGCTCCCTCTCCCAAAAAGGGACTCAAGGCGGTGTACACTCAACAAGCAAGATAATACAGAAAACAGAAGCGAAAACAGGTAAATAATCAAGATGGCCAAGAATCACCCCTATAAAATTCCAAAATATAAACCCCAATGATTTTATTTGGCTAGACCGGCTTGTTTGAACAGCAAGGTCTTAACTGCGCGCCGGAAGGTTAGGATGTCTGACATGGCTCGTATATCTGGGGGGAGACAATTCCAGAGGGATGGGGCTCCCACAGAGAAAGCGCGTAGTCTCGGGGCTGCTAGACGACAGCGATCCAGTGGTGATATTATTATTGATATTATTATTCATTTTGGCTTTGAAAGGTGACAAATTCAGCACATCATATGTGTTAAATATCTTAATCTGGTAAAGTTATTTTCAGTTCTTATTAGAGCAAGTTAAAAGTGGATGGATGGATGGATGGATAACTGGTTGGCCAGCTTGAGGATAAATAGATAGGTAGGCATTGTGTGTGCATAACAATATTGACATTATTTTCTAGGGCTGCTTTCCAAGTTTCTATATTTTCCAGTCCTCTCCTCAATCTATTCAATTGACCAGTAAAAATAGTAAAGTTTAACTCTCGTTAATCAATCACTTAACCTGTTTTCTTCGTGCCTTCAATAGGCTGTAACTTCTGCAGCTTTTTCTAAACAAAGAAAAACAAACTGCCTTGCTATGCAGAACTCTAATCCAGAGGTCTCCAACCTTGGCAACTTTAAGACTTGTGGACTTCAATTCCCAGAATTCTCTAACTGGCTGGAGAATTCTGGGAGTTGAAATCCACAAGTCTTAAAGTTGCCAAGGTTGGAGACCTCTGCTCTAATCTGTTCGGTTTGGGGAATAGCTGTAAGACGTGGGTTCTTTTCCTTCCTTTGCTGAGAAAACAGTGATTAAGAAACCAGATCATGGCTTGTGCTCTTCTTCTGAGCGCCTGGTGGGACAGCTTTCAGGGAGGTTCAGCCGATCAGATCCTTTGTCCCATTACAGAGATCAAGGGAGTAAAAAAACCCACATCGCCAGGATTAAGCCAGGTCAACCCGAGGCAATGGCTTGACATAAAATTCGGCACTGGAAGGTGACAGGGAGACAGAGAGGGGTGTTTTTCTCCCCTCCCCCCCAAAAAAGTCTGCTTTGTCAAAAGCTTCAGTCCCTTCTCACCTACAGGCCACTTCTGCTGATCCCAGCTCATTAATTGAACTGGAGAGCCGCCTTGACCCAGGCTGAGTTCTTTTGAAGTTGATGTCCTCTGTTGCAGAAGGAAATAATTTTCTGCCTGATTCAATGAGCCATCAGTAGCGCTAGCGGGGCCCAAATGACATGTGAGAATATTAACCTCCTACCTTGAAAAGCTGTGAATCTTGAGAGGCAGACTATAATCAGCCTCACTCACTTGCCTGTCTCTCTCTCCCTCTCTCTCTCTCTCTGCTCTCCGCGCTGATACAAGAATGGACAGGTGGCTCAGTGTTCTGCTGTCCTGGTGTTCGCTTCAAGCTTTCTTCAGTAGAGGGAGCTTTTCAGGATCCCCATTGTGATTTCCGTTTGCACAATGCACTATTGTGTTGAGGACCAAACTGGTGCCTCTGCATAAACCAGGACGTTTGGTTGCCTACCAGGATGGTTAGACTTTTGTAGCCACTTAAGTGCAACCCAGCAGTGCACTGCAAGTGACCCCCCCCCCCCAAAAAAAAGCCAATGCCATCCTAGGTTGCATCAATATTAGAATGTGCGGTCATCAGATATCTGGATCATACCATCATATGTGTGTGGAAGCCAAAAGATACTGGACTAAAATTCATACATGGCTGGAAAAAATGACGAATCTGCATATAGACTTGAAACCAGAGATATTTTTATTGGATATCCTTATCTGAAGGATTCAACATTTTAACTGCAGCTAGAGTTGTATTTGCTCAAAACTAGAAAACTGAAAAAAAATTCCAATAGAGGAGGAGGTGATAAAGAAAATAAGTATAATATATAAAATCATGCATTGCAATGTCCTACCTGTCAATGAATACTTCAGCTTCAACCATAACAACACAAGAGCAAATAATAGGTACAAACTCAAGGTGAATCGCACCAAACTTGATTGCAGGAAATACGACTTCAGCAACAGAGTGGTCAATGTCTGGAATACTCTACCTGACTCTGTGGTTTCTTTCCCAAACCCCAAAAACTTTAATCTTAGACTGTCTACTATTGACCTCACCCCTTTCCTAAGAGGCCTGTAGGGGGCGTGCATAAGCGCATCAATGTGCGATTCCGGGTGCGATTCAAAGTGTTAGTAGTTACCTTTAAAGCGCTTCATGGCTTGGGACCCGGGTACTTATGGGACCGCCTGCTGTCACCATCGGCCTCCCACCAGCCAGTGCGCTCCCACAGGGTGGGCCTCCTTGGGGTGCTGGCGGCTGGACGACACTGGCTGGCGGCCCCGAGGGTGCGGGCCTTCTCTGTGGTGGCACCCTCCCTCTGGAACGAATTACTTCGTAAGAGATGCGAGCCATTATTGACCTGCAAACCTTCCGGTGCACACTAAAAACCCATCTCTTCCAACAGGCCGGTCTGGCCTACTACCAATTATTAGGGTTTTAAAATTAAAAAAAAAAAATTCCTGGTAATTTTAACTTTTCTATCTTGTTTTTACTATTTTTCTCAGCCATTAATTTAATTATTTTAAACCTTTTTTAAATTCTATTTATTGTGGGGTTTTTTATCTTGGCTGTACACCGACCCGAGTCCCATTGCGGGAGAGGGGGCGGTATAAAAATTTAATAAAATAAATAAATAAATAAACGTGCCTACCATCCCTGTCCTATTGTTTCTTTTATATATTTTTTTTATTTTTCTTATATGTGTCCATGTATTCATAACTATGTTTTTACTTATACCTATTATCTTGTGAGCAATTGACAAATTGACAAATAAATAAATAAAAATAATAGAATGTGCTGAGATGTGTAGATTGACACTGGCAATTAGAGAGCAAGAAGAAAAATAATAGTATAAGATATGGGATTTATTTTATCAATGGTTAGATAGAAAATGAAATATATAACAATATAAATAATACAATAGTAAATGTAAAATAATGGTAATGATATGTTTTAATTGATTATTATGGAAGGAAGTATAATATAAGATAGAATTTGTATAAATTTGAGATTTGCTCTAAAAGAATAATGTGAACTTGCAACTAAAGTCTAATGATGATGTAATGATAACATAACATGATATGGAAAGTTGATTAATATAATATGAATATAAATTTAAATCTAAGAGGGAAGATGATAGATAATTGTGCACAAAAAATATGTACCAACAGACACACTGTACAACTGAAAGAAAATTTTATTTGTTGTTTGTGTTTATGTTTGTTATGTTTGTTGTCAAAAAATTAAAAAAAACTTTTTATAAAAAATATTAGAATGTGCAGAAATGAATAGTTTAACGCTTGCAATTAAAGAGGAGCAAGCTGAATATTGTAAGATATGGGAACTATTTTATCGATGGCTAGAGAAAAAGCTAGAAATAATTAATAGACTAGTGAAATATAAAAAGTATGATAATAGAATTAAACAAGTTAAGAAGAGGAGTGTTATAGTAATAGAGATATTACATATATTAACAAGATAAGAATAGAGAAATAATACTAAAGTAATGAACATGGATGTAAACTTTAATTGTTACTACACAAGGTATTTGTACCCAGGCGATATACTGTTAAATGGAAGATGAATTGTACAGTATGTACTCTAAATAAAATAAAATAAAATAAAATAATTAAAAACAACAAAACAGTGGGATGGCATCAACACCACAAGAAGTGATAGTACCACTCTATACTGCACTAGTGAGGCCCTGTTTGGAATACTGAGTCCAATTCTGGTCACCAAGATGCACAAAAGATGTGGAGGCCCAAGAAAGAGTGGGATTCAAAAAAAAATATTACTACCGGTTCTGTGGGTGTGGCTTGATGGGCATGGCAGGGAAAGGATACTGTAAAATCTCTATTCCCTCCCCACTCCTAGGGGAAGGATACTGCAAAATCTCCCTTCCCTCCCCACCCCACTAACCTGCTTTCCAGCTTCATTCTCCTGTGCAGGACAACCAAAGAAGACCCAGCCAATCAGCTGGGACTCAATGGGGGGCGGGGCCAGTCAGAGGCGGCATTTGCCGGTTCTCCGAACTACTCAAAATTTCTGTTACTGGTTCTCCAGAACTGGTCAGAACTTGCTGAATACCCCTCTGCAGTTCTCCATTATGCACATATGAAGCCCATCATTCCTCCAGTGATGGGCCATTCATCAAACATTTACATTTTGCCCTTTGAGCAGCCCGTCAATTTGCTTGCTACTGCCCAGCCTTGGTTGTGTTGGAAGATGGGAGAAAAATAAATTTCTTTCTCTTCCTCCTTCCAGCTCTTCCTCCCCAGCCCGATCTGTTTGTTGAATGTCTTGTTCCCTCTGTTCTTCTCCCTCATCTATGAAAGGGAGGAGGTGATGTGTACAAGGTAATTCTAAAATTATACTTCTGTTATTAAATGCGGCTATCTGAGACATACTGTACATACAAGGCCAGCAATGTGAGCAAAACCTCCTGAGGTTCTTCCTCATCTTCAGGAGTTTGATAATATCTAGAAAAGCCAGAAGAGGACTGTTTTGATGTCTTCACAGAAATGATACAGTTGCATCATTTTATGAGGTTTAGTTGCATAATTATATCATTACATAAATAGCATAACATTGATGCATAATTCATTGTTTATGTAATGACAAAATTATGCAAATGACATAAATCCCAGAAGAAATTTTGCTTACTGACTTCTACTATTGCTGCTGCTGCTACTACTATACTACTACTACTATTACTACTACTACTTATGTACTTTTATTAATTAAATATGAAACTCAGTCAACTTAACATGTAAAAATGTATCGCACGTATCATTGACTGGCACTGATGGCTGATAGGAATTGCTGCCAGCATCCTGAGTATCAACCAAGTATCTTCTTAAAATGTACGATGTTCCAAGTAGCACATTTTTTTGCAGTTCCGCTGGTGTTATTGCAGGAAACTGCAATTTCTTGATGTATTTTGTAAAATTCTTGAACATGGGACCTAGTACTTTAATGACAATGGGTATCACTGTTACATGTTTCATCCATAACTGCATAGTTTCAATGGCCAGGTTGCGATATTTCGTGATTTTTTTCCAGTTCGTTCTTTTTGACTCTGGCGTCTCCTGGTACAGCGATATCAATAAATTGTACGTTTCGGTTTTCGACAACTGTGATATCTGGCGTATTGTGCTCCAAATGATGATCCATCTGTATTAGAAAGTCCCAATTTTTCGGATTGTTGTTGTTGCTGTTGTTGTTATTGTTGTTGTTGTTATTATTATTATTATTAATCACACAGTTAGCCAGATGTTCAGACTGGATTTAGCATTTTTGTCTATCTATCAAGTCTTTACCAAGGACCTGGGATAGGCAGGTATGGATGTTGGACGATGTTACAGATACCATCGAAGATTGGAAGCTCATGTGATCAAAGCTGCCTTCTGCAATTGACTGATGGTGAATTTATCAATGCCACTGGTGTTCAAATGGTGCTGCAGTTGTTTTGGGATTGCACCCCAGGGGCCTATTACTATTGGTACTACCCTTGCTTACTTTTGCCACAGTTGTTCTATTTCTATTTGTAGGTCTTTGTATTTTGTTATCTTCTCCAATTATTTTGCTTTTATTCTTCTGTCTCCAGGCAACTGTTAAGTCTGGGTTTTTATGTGGCAGGTGCCTGTCTATTTGAATTCAGATGCCCGTCTTCTGAACTCTATTACCTGTCTGTTTAAATTATTTTATTATTACTATTACTATTATTATTATTATAGCCTGGGACTGATAAAATCTTAACAGTTCAATTCCTAAGTAAGAACCTAAGAGCTATTAAGGTAGCATTTGTCGTCTGAGTATATAGGCAGTTGTTGTTATCATCATCATCATCATCATCATCATTATTACGTTATTGTTGTTGTTGTTGTTGCCTCATGGTCCAGGAAAGTGGAGCTTTATTGTCAAAATACACAATGCAATCTTAGTAGCCAAGATCTATTTCTACTGGCCAACATTCATACATAAATCTGGGTTCTCTGAAAAGCTGTCTCTGAAAACCAAACACAAACCTTGTTTCCTTTCTGGAAAGCCCCAGCATAGTAAACCCTCGGAGTTTGCCTTTCCCAGGCAAAACTGCTCTGTACCTATTTTTTTTCTACAGCATTTTTTTTCTTTGCATTCCAGTGTTTAATTGATTGTTTGCTATTGTTGTTTTTGCTGTTGTTCAATCAACTCTTTATGACAACATGCCACTGTCTTCTACTCTCTCTTGGAGTTTGCCCAAAATCATGTCCATTGCATCGATGACACTATCTAACCATCTCATCTTCTGCCTTCCCTTTCTCCTTTCACCTTCCATCTTTTCCAACATCATGGTCTTCTCCGAGGAGTCCTCACTTCTCTTTTGGTGGCCAAAATATTTGAGCTTCAGCTTCAGGATCTGTTCTTCCAAAGAACAATCAGGGTTGATTCCCTTTAGGATTGACCCATTTGATCTCCTTGTAGTCCAAGGACTCTCAGGAGACTTCTCCAACACCACAATTATTTATTACCTTAACCAAAATAACATAATACAAAGACTGAGTCTTCCTCTTTGGTTGGCCATGACAAGTTTTCTCGGGCAAGTTGACCATGGCAAATTGGCCATAGCAAGTTGTGCTGGGGTGAGTTGGCCATGGCAAGTTTTCTTGGGGCAAGTTGGCCATGGCAATTTTTCTTGGTGCAAGTTGGCCATAGCAAGTTGGGCTGGGATGAGTTGGCCATGGCAAGTTTTCTCAGGGCAAGTTGGCCATGGCGAGTTGTCCCAGGGCAAGTTGGCCATGGTGAATTGTCCCAGGGCAAGTTGGCCATGGTGAGTTGTGCTGGGATGAATTGGCTGCGACAAGATGGCCATGGCGAGTTGGCTGTAGCAATCAGTTTTTCTCAAAGGCAGCGGATTTTTCCCACATGGCAAATGTGATTTTGGCAACTAGTTTGAGATCATTAAAAGAGCAATGCACATGGGTGGCAATTTTGCCCATTTCATTACCTTCTCCATCTCATCCCTCTGCTCGAGCATTTTTTTTTTAATTTAAAAAAGTGCTTTTGAAAGAAAATGTAGATATGTATTCTCTCACTGTAGGGAATTGGCTGCTTAGGGACGAGAAGCAGAAATCCCTTCTGAGAAAGGCTCCTGACCCCAACTTTGGAAAGTGTTAAATATTTTATATCTTCCCTTAAGTGTCAGGGGCATAATATATAAATGTAATCAATGTTTACCCATCTAGGCTGATTGGAGCGGAATAATGAGGAAGTTTATATCCTTTGATTATTATTTTTTTAAAAAATAGCACTACTTACAGCTCTGCTTCCTTTTTAAATTTAACTCTGGCTGGTTTCCCATCGCACCCTCTCCACTTACACAGAAATCAAAACCCCACTGCCCAATTTGGCACATCGGGCCAAGGTGTCGATTGGCGTTGGCCGTACAGGCCTCCCCGAGAAATTGCCACCTCCAAGACTCCTTCAGCATGAAAGCGAAGGGAAGAAAGAATCCCGCTTCCGATGATGACCCAATTATGAGACGCGGCTACATGGAAGGCCGACTTCCCGATTAGTTCAAGTACTTCAAGGCAGGCAGAAAGCTTCGGAAGATGGTTGCTCTAGATAGGCCTTTTTTGTCTCTGGCTGCAGGAGTCCCTAAATCCCTAGGAAGGTTGGAATTGCTTTGCTTGCTCAGCACAGTGTTTTTGTAAGCTAATGAGGGCAAAGCGTGAGCCATGGGGCAATGATGCTGCGCTATTAGCTGTGACAGAGAGCTTGATCATAATTATCTTAACGAGGATAGGGTTAATTACAGTGGAAACGTAAAGTTCTTTCTGCCCCGAATCAGGCAGAGCTGAATGCGTTGTGATGTTTTGTCATTTTGATGTGACTTTGGAAATAGCATGGAGGGAAATCTCTTGGCAACCGTTGGCTCCCCTCCGGGGGTGGGTGGGTAGGAGGGAGGCTGGCAATGAGGTAAGCGAGATGGTACCTGTGGGCGAAATAATGGGCAGCTTTCCTGTCATTAGAGCAGGGAAGAGATCAACCTACGAGGCATTTGAGTGAGGCTGATTAGCCTTTAAGCCAACCAGCGAGACAGTCTAACTGACACTGCTCCCTAAGCCAGGATACCATTCACGGCATTGAATGCTTTTAATACCCTTGCTGCTTTTAATTCACTAAGACAGACAGACAGACAGACAGACAGGTAGGCAGAGGATAGGTAGACACATGGATGGATGGATGGATGGATGGATGGATGGGTGGGTGGGTGGATGGATGGATGGATGGATGGATGGATGGATAGATAGATAGATAGATAGATAGATAGATAGATAGATAGATAGATAGATAGATAGATAGATAGATAGATAGATAGATAGATAGATAGATAGACGGATGGACAGGTGGGCAGACAGACAGACAGACAAATGATGGTGGGATGGATGGGTGAGTAGGTGATCAGGCAGGCAGGCAGGAAAACAAACAGGCAGGCAGGAAGACAGGCAGGCAGGAAGACAGGCAGGCAGACAGACCTTCTGCCTTTAAGCTTTGCAGTTGTTGTTTTTTGGAGAGAGTTATTAATAACAGAAATATCCCACATGTCGGAACAGCAGATTCCTAATATCCGGCCAAGGAGGGATGCTAATCCGGTCTCCTTGAAAAACGTTTCTCTGCCAAAGCATTTACCCCGCTTTTTATAGACGCAGCCAGTTACACAGCCTCTAGGGCGAACACTTGTTCATTGGGCTGATCTCTGCGCAGGAGACGGGAAGCTGAAGTGGATAAAAAGTCCAGGGGTTCAAAAGGATCAGAGACCGACTAGATCTGAAGAAGGATTTGGGAAACAGTTTTCCTTGCTCTTGTTTAAAATGTGTTACCAGATGCCCGCTCTCTCTCTCTCTCTCTCTCTCTCTCTCCCTTTGCTTGAGGTTGTGTGCCATCTGTCCAGCCATTTCAGGAGGTTTTATTTTTTTAATTTTTTGCTCTTCTAACCATCTTGCTGATCGTTTGCAGGTGCTCTTAAGGGTATTATATTTGCATATTTGTATAAGAGGTTTCAATAATGGTGCCTGTTTTGAAACTGAACCCCAGCGAAGGTCATTTTTTATGGTATGCCCTAAAGTTCAACAGCGCTAAGCGGCTGTTGGCCTTTCCTGAAACTTGATCTCAAAACTGTGAAAATAATAATTATAACAACCACACTAACAACTATTATTTAGTAATATCCTGAATATTGGATATAATCATACCATGACATTTTATAGAGAAAGGCTGGGCATTGCTGTATAATAAAAGTCTGTTATAAACTAAAAGTAATTTTGGGGAGTGAATGTTCTCCTAAGTGATTTACAAAAAAAGTTTAGAATATTTTAGAGCAGTGGTCGCCAACCAGTGGAAAGTTTTGGTGGTCCACAGAGAAATGTCACTCCCAAAGCACCACCCAAAGCAATTAATCCAGGCTGCATAGGAACACAAGGCTGCGCTGCCCACATGGTCCATGGGAACACAAGGCTTACATCACTTGCATTGTGAAAAACACGAAGTAATGAGGGGAGGGGGAAAGGGTGGAGGGGGGGAACTTGTCCCACTTGCCCCACACGCCTCGCCTGACCACCGGGCTGCTTCTTTCCGCTTCTTTCTTCTGCTTTTGGCTGCATGCAAGGAAAGTAGCAAAAGTCTTTCTCTCCCCCAAATTCCACCAGAAATGAGTCTTTGGGACCCTGCAAGGCTTCCTGCTCCAAGAGGCTGCACCGGTATGACAAATCTCACAAAGACTCATTTCTGGCGGAGTTTGGGGGAGAAAAAGAAAGACTTCTGCTGCTTCTGCTGCTTTTCTTGCATGAAGCCAGAAGTCTCTCTCTTTCTCTCCCCCCCCCCCCCCCGAGAACAGAGTTGGAGATGGTATCCTGTGATCCCAAATAAAAAAATAAATAAATAAAAATAAAAAATGATCAATCGGTAGGAAAACGGGATGGGGAATTTTTGTGCCGACTTTTTTTGGGATTTTCCCAGGGTCTCTGGTCCGCAGGATTTAAAATCATGAGTTTGGTGGTCCTTGAAGTCCAAAAGGTTGGTGACCTCTGCTTTAGAGCATGTAATAATATAACTGAATAACAGAGTTGGAAGGGACCCTGGGGGTTATCTAGTCCAACCCCCCACCCAAGCAGGAGACCCTACCCATTTTTGACAGATGGCAGTCCAGTCTCTTCTTGAAAACTTCCAGTGATGAAGCTCCCACAATTTCTGAAGGCAACTTCTGTTCCATGGGTTGATTGCTCTCACTGTCAGAAAATTCCTCCTTATTTCTAGGTTGAAGCTCTTCTTGATCAATTTCCCTCCATTATTCCTTGTCTGGACTTCTGGTTCTTTGAAAAATAGCTTGACATTAGAATTGGTACCAGATAAGAGTCAGTGGACTTCAAGGGGGTCTGGACTTGGATCTCTTACAGGATCATAGAGAATCTAAACTGATGATGCGTTTGACACCTCCCTCAGGCTCAGCTTGGTCATCTTCTATATTACCTTTAAAAAAATGACCTTTTCGAAAACTAATCCTTGAAATCCATTTGCATATATTAGCGGGTGTAATCTGGAATCAGGGCACCAGAGTCCTCAAACTCTACTTTGTAATGACGCAGTAAGAATAGATGCCAATCAGGTTAATTGAATTCAATTAGTTAAATACAATGACAAATTATAACCCAAATTTAATCAGGAATAATCCAAAATTAATAGAGTCAACCTATTCTCCAAAGCACCAGAGGGCAAGACAAGAAGCTTGTATGGAAACTAATCAAGGAGAGATGCAACCTAGAACTAACGAGACATTTTCTGACAGAACGATTAACCAGTGGAACAACTTGCCTCCAGAAGTTGTAAATGCTCCAACACTGGAAGTTTTTAAGAAGAGATTGGGCAACCATTTGTCTGAAATGATATAGGGCTTCCTGCCTGAGCAGGGGGTTGGACTAGAAGACCTCCAAGATCCCTTCCAAGTATGTTATTCTGTTACTTGAAAGTGTAACTTCGTTATAATCCTGGTGTTACAGTTTTAAGTGTATTCCTCTCTTGATTTGGAACTCAGTGGTTTTGGATTCTTTTCTTTTTCCCAAAAAAGTTGAGTTGTCATGAAATACCTATTGTCTCTGTGTACATCCACAATGGGTTATATGTACACATGTATCTGTCCTTTTTGACATACTAATTAGTCATCACCTTAATCATTAGTTTGAAAGATGTTTCTCCCTGCATTTCTGTAGACAGCATAATTCACCTCCCTTAGAGAAATAAATTTTGTTTTACGTTTCCTTTACTCTCTCCTGTGTGCAATAGACTCCTTGGTTCCTCATTGACTTTATGGGTCAAGTTGCTCCACTCATGCTCCTAAATCTTTCTACTGTTCAACCTTTTAATCCAGATCTTCATTTACTTCCATTTCACTTTCTGGCCCATTGGTGGCTTGTTCCGTCAAAGTGGCACATGGAATTTTAGAGGGTAGGCACCACCGTGGTTGGTAGTCGCCCTTGTATACTCCTAATGGAGAATGTGTTGTGGTCCGCCAGCAGCCAGCGGAGCTGGAGGAAGACTCGGACAGTGAGGAGGTTGGGGAGAAACATGGGCCAGTCCTGGAGTCTCGGGAAGGCTCTGACGAGGGCTCTGCATCGGAGGCAGGGATAGGGCCAGGGCTATCTGACAGTTGTCAGCTGCCTTCAGATTCAGAGTTTAGTAGGGCAGAAGAACAGCTGGAGCCTATTCCCAGTGTTCACATGCACAGAGCTGCCAGGAGAAGGAACAGTTAAGAATCGACTTGGGAGTAAAGGCTCAGGTGGATGGTGAATGGCCCCTCCCATAGGGAATAAAGGGGAGCGAAAGGGGAGTGGTGTTTCCAGGAGACAATTAGTTCAATTCATGAGGTGAAGATCTGTTCCTGGCTCCTTGCCAAATATTGTCTGCTACAGAGTAGCATTTGGTAGATATCGGCCTGGCAACTCTCCAAGCCTGATAAAGGTCTGTAGTTGTGAAATCTCTTGAAGGACTGTTGGCCAGGACTTTGCTGGAGGGGAATTCACTGTAAACTAAATAAAAGGGGTTTATCGGGACGAGGAATCGGCTTTATGATCTTAGGAAGCCTAAGCCAGAACAGAATGTCTTCTGTAGGCCTTGATGAAGGATGCCGAAGAGAGGAATTAATGTCACCGGGTGGTGAATAAACAGTCTCCTCCTCCATCTTCTTTAGCCATCACAGTCTATAAAACAGTGAGACAGAGATTAAGTGGTGATTCTCCTTCCTGGTAGGCAGATGAGCTCAGCTGTCACATCAACCCCTCTCAGCAGAACTAGGTGTTGGGTAGGTGAACAAGTTGCAAATGTGTGTTGATGTGCATGCTTCATATAACATGCTGATTCTGATTTGATTGATGGGGTGCTTCTCCCACACGGCCTGTGGGAACTCGCAAAGCCATGGACGGAATCGCGAGTTAATGTCGAAATCATCATCCTTGCAAAGTGTCAAACTTGGGGTTTCTGGCCTGCCAGGATTCTACCAAGACTGCTTTGTTTATTTACAAGCCTCCTTTGTTTACAACCCTTGAGAGTGAGTTGTGTTGCCCTAGTTGAAATATATATATATATATATATATATATATATATATATATATATATATATATATATATATATATATATATATATATATATATATATATATTTTGCCTGCTTCTTTCAATTCGGGGTTATGCCGATCTAGGTTGGCATGAGTGCACAGGTAATTATTTGTTAGGCAAAGGGATTATCTGCTCTTCGTTAGGTGGTGCGAAGTCATTCTCCAACGCTGACTCTTTTGTGCCTTTGAAAAGCTAGCAGAAAAGGATGGAGCTCTGTGTGTGTGTGTGTGTGTGTTTGTGTGTGTGTGTGTTTCTATAGAGAGAGAGAAATGCTGCTGAGAACAATTCCTGAAGTTGAATTTATTATTGTTAGTGGCTATGATATTCCATGGCAGAAATGATGGATGACAACTTAAATTTGTGTCCTGAGAATGAAGGTGAAGTGTGACAGAGTTATTTGTCTTGGGAATGAAGGTTGGGGGTCAGACGGGGCTGGGGTTCCTGAAGGCACGAGACGTTGACAAATTCATCCTTGCAGGGCTCATATCTGAACCTTTTTTTCTTTTCTTTTTGGTTTGGGATCTTGGCTATTCACTAAGCGACCTCCATCTTTCATGCTGCCAGGAAGTGAGCGATGTGTTGCAGCCTTGACACTCCCTTTCCCCACTAATTCTTGTCATTCAGCTCTTGGGTTGACTAGAGGGTCATTTTGGTTTTGTTTTTTGTTTTCCCCTTTCTTGCTGCAGATCCCTGGAAGGACTGCAGGACTTCAGCTGCTTGCAAGAGCTCATTCTGGACAACAATCTTCTTGAAAGTGACCTTCGCTTACCCAGCTTTCCACATCTTCACACTCTGATGCTGAACAAAAACCAAATATCCTTTTGAAAACAGAGGAAGGGGAGACTCTGCCAGATGCCCGGCAATCTCTCTGTGGCAACCCCATAAAAGAACGTAAAATATAGTTTTAGACGCAGGCAAATCTCCTTTCTCCTCCTTAGCCAGAAGGTTTACAGTGGTTCTTTCATAAGCAGGATGCCTTGCTCTCTTTTTCCTCTAGAACAAGAGGGAGGGAAAAGAGGTGTGAGACTGTAGTTTGTGGCTCTGAAGGAATCTTTGTTAAGAAACTCAAAAGTGGAAATAACAGCCAATTTCATTTGGGAAGAAGAAATCTGGCTGGGTTGTTTTTTTTTTTTTTTTTTGTGGATTCTGGAGAAGGCTGACCTCTAGTGGAAAACAGGATGCAATGAAACAAGGCAATCCATAGGCTGGTGCATCCTGAATTCTTGGTTTCCTCGGCAGGATTAGACTGAGCACTCAAGTAAAATGGCTCCGGGCAGCATCTCAGACAGTTGGGCGCTATTTGGTGCCTGGTAAAGTTGGCCGGCATGTGGCTACTTGGTTCTTACGGGCTGCGTTTTGCACCTTCGAACCATTTGATCTTTTGAAACATGCCTCTTGTCCTTGGATATATGCACACATGTGCTGTTTGTTGCGAAGATGAGTAGCATGCACAAGAAGCTTAGGATCTGTGCGTGCTCAGTTTTATTTGGGGTGTAGCATAGGACCGATCTGAAAGCATCAGTTCAGATTTTTGAGATATTATCAAAACTCTACCCATGAAACTGGGAGGCCTCCGAGAATGAGAGAAAAATAACAGCCATCAAACTGTTAATTCAGTGTTAACGAATGCGATATTACATGCTCTAATGCTGATTACATACTGATGTCCCCCACATCGATATGTGTATTATAATGATGACTATCGTAGACCTGTAGCCAGTTTTTTTCCTTTTTTTTTCTTAAAGCCACATAGTTTACTTAAATTGGTTGAGTATCTGTCATTTCAGCCACAGATCTACAAAGTATTATTATTCTTGGCCTCATTAACTTTTGGAGAGGGAATAGAATAGAATGTACAGTAGAGTAGAGTACAGTAGAATAGAATAGAATAAGGAATAGAATGGAATGGGACGGAACGGAACGGAACGGAACGGAACAGAACAGAACAGAACAGAACAGAACAGAACAGAACAGAATAGAATAGAATAAATATTGGAGTGAAGAATAGAATAGAATAGAGGTTAGGATAGAATAAAATGTAGGTTAGGATAGGACGTAGAATACAATACAATGCAATAGGATAGATTTGAACAGAACAGAATAGAATGTAGAATATAATGTAAAATAAAATAGAATGTATTTTATATTATATTTATTATAAAATATACTTAATAGGACAAGACAGGACAGAACATAGAAACGGTGATTCTTTATTGGAAAACATCCATTTGTAAAGGCAAACGAATGAAAGTGATCAGCAACTACAGACTATACAAGATGTTTACCCACAAATCCGACATCAAGAATCAGCCACTGAGGGACAGTTTGAACAGGACACTTTTTGATGGCTGTGCAGAACGTGTGTAAGGATATTGAGGCATTTCTGGAGCGAGAGGGTACCAAAACAGGGAACTGCTGTAGATGAGATTTTCCTTCAGAGCTGGGCCTCCATTACGATCTCTTGTGGGAACTTCTCCCTTAGCAGTCATCTCCTTTCAAAAGAATTCATAGAAATTCTGTGTTGAGGAAATATTCCCTACGGTAGTTAAAATATCAGAATTATGTACAGTCAAATTAATCTAATAAGACCTGGAGACTGATAGGTGCCAAGGGAAATGGTAGAGATACCAGGCACCTGGGATTCTAACCAGGCTAGGTAAAGGTAAAAGTTCCCCTTGCACATATGTGCTAGTCATTTCTAGCTCCAGGGGGCGCTGCTCATCTCTGTTACAAAGCCGAAGAGCCAGCGCTGTCTGAAGACGTCTCTGTGGTCATGTGGCCGGCAGGACTAAACGCTAAAGGCGCACGGAATGCTGTGACCTTCCCACCAAAGGGGTCCCTATTTTTCTACTTGCATTGTTTACATGCTTTTGAATTACTAGGTTGGCAGAAGCTGGGACAAGTAACGGGAGCTCACTCCATTACACTAGGGATAGTGTAAGGATTCGAACCGCTGAAATGCTGACCTTTCTGATCAAGAAAGAAGCTCCACGTCTTAGCCCCTGAGCCACCGCGTCCCTTAACCAGACTACTTTAAGTCAAATGGACTCAAAAGAGGTAGGTGTTCCACACTAAAGCATGGTCACCATTTCTGCTGGCAGACTCTTCATGATGTGGTTTGCATCAAATGCTTAAAAGACCCAACTCAGAAGAGCCCAGGGTAGAATCAAAGTCTAGAAGAGATTAGAAGACTCCTGGTCCAACCTTATCATCAGTCCTGTCCAGTCCAGTCCAGTGATAGGATTCAAAGTTTTTTACTACCGGTTCTGTGGGCGTGGCTTGGTGAGCATGGTAAGGGAAGGATACTGCAAAATCCCCATTCCCTCCTTTCCCACTAACCTGCTTTCCAGCTCCGTTCTCCTGGGTAGGGCAACCAAAGAAGATCATCTGGGACTCAATGGGAGGCAGAGAAGAGATGGGGTGGGGCCAGTCAGAGGTGGGATTTGCCGGTTCTCCAAACTACTCAAAATTTCCGCTACTGGTTCTCCAGAACTAGTCAGAACCAGCTGAATGCCACCTCTGGTATAGTCCAATAAAGTGGGGGATCAGTTTATCTATGGAAATAAATATAATAATAGGGCAATCTGCAGTTTGATTACTTTTTGAAAGAGTTGAGGGATGTTGCTTCTAAGTCACAGTTTTAGCCTGTTCCTCTCACCCCTTAGAGATGACTATACATGCTAGGAACAGAGGCTGTTTTAGTAACATCTTCATAAACTTCCTCAGCTGGTTGTGTTAAGCAGGAATTTAAGAAGGAATTAGCTAGACTGAAAGGAATGCCATATAGTAGCGTTAATACCCCTCAAGGCCTATTTGCCTGCAAACCTCTTGTCTGGTCAATCTACAGAAGAAAATTTTTGAACTGACAAATCCTAGAACTGTTGTAGGAAAAAGTAACCCAGCCTTGAAGTGCTAGCAACTTCCTAATCAGCTAATAAATTCAGAATAATACGAATAATTTTACAGTGACCACTCTTTTCCTTTACCATAACATCTTTTGTTAACTTAGGTTCCAAAGAATGCAAGTAACTAAGAACCTTCCCGAGTTTTCCATTCATTGTTTGGACCTTAGTTTATAAGGCTCTTTCTTTCTTTCTTTCTTTCTTTCTTTCTTTCTTTCTTTCTTTCTTTCTTTCTTTCTTTCTTTCTTTCTTTCTTTCTTTCTTTCTTTCTTTCTTTCTTTCTTTCTTTCTTTCTTTCTGTCTGTCTTTCTTTCTTTCTTTCTGTCTGTCTTTCTGTCTTTCTTTCTTTCTTTCTACAGAGTTTTGTTTCATTCTGGAGATTCATGCCAATATCCATTGACAGAACTTTTCTTTCCTTAAGTCATTTTGTTGCCTTTCTCAACGAGAGAGATCTATTAGTTTTTAAGAGTATTTCATTTCATGGTAGAGAATCCATGGTGTGTAATACTCAGTAGCATCTGTAGAGTGGCTTTAGCTATTGATTCCTTTTGGGGTTGCTAAGTCCTAGAAGAAGACACTTTTTGCCTGTGAAAAAAAATTATCTAGTAATCAATTCAGTACTTAGAACATGGAATAACATGATTGAAATGGACTTTGGAAGTCTTCTAGTCCAATCCCAGGGGTGGGATTCTACCAGTTTGGACCAGTTCTATAGAACCGGTTGTTACGATTCTGCATAGTTCGGAGAACTGGCAAATCTAATCACTGGCTGGCCCCTCCCCACCCACCCCGCCCAGGAGGCTTCCCTGAAGCCCAATCAGGGGTGGTATTCAAGGGGTTGGGGGTGGGAGGAGTGGCCTGAGAGCAGAGCTGAACCTTCCTTAGGATTGAGGCTTCTATTTTTCAGTGCAGACTCAGGCCGCAGATTGCAGAAAGATAGATCTGGGAGTGAAGCTGTGATTCTGCAAGCAGCTCAATCTGCCTGCCTGCTTTGCCTGATTTTTGGGTAAAAGTTGCTCTTTTGTTTTAAATAAAAAATTCAATCTTTACATATATATTTACAATATTTACATACAGGTCACGCCCAGCCAGTCACATGACCACCAAGCCACACCCACAAATTAGGCCATGCCCACAGAACCGGTTGTTAAGAAATTTGAATCCCACCCCTGTCCAGTCCCCTGTCAAGCTGTCCCATCTCATATTGAATTATTCTTCAACACAACTTCAATACAATTTCACAACTTCAAGTGTGAAAGTTGGACTTTCCCCTTTTCTGTTTCAGATTCTGGGTGAAAGTGCACTTGACATAGTCAGAAATGAAACAAATTAGATTTAGCTACACTACATAAAATTGTTGGAACTAAGTTGATAGCTTGAGGAACATTCTACTCATCATAGCCTGAGAAAAGCTTGGCTTTTTTTTTGTTTTTGGAGCAGCTGAATTGAGGTTTTTTTGTTCTTCTGTCCTAAAACCAGAACTTTAGATAACAGCATCTATACCACAGTTCTTTTTAAGATCATTGTGAGCCAGACTGGAGCAAAACCTTTTCTGTTCTCCCAATTCTAGAATAGAGACTGTAAATTTAACTTGTGCTCTACTTGGTAGCCTCTCCTGAATGACTCATCATTTTCATTGGTCTTCTCATCTAAGGCAGCCTTTCTCCAGTTACTCAGTGACTCTTTTCTTTGCAAGGGATAGGAAAAAACCCTGATTCTGGGGATTTATTTGTTGTATAATTGAAAAGGAAAATCTGAAATGAAGCCATAAATAAGGGGCATTCAATGAGTCCGTTTGAACAGGAAGCTCCTGAGAAGTTACTTCATAGCAGAGGAAGAAGATGGAGGAGGAGACACAAAGAGGAGGAGGAGGAAGAGGAGGAGATGATGAGGGGGAGGAAGAGAGGAGATGAGGAGGAAGGAAAGGAGAGGAGATAAGGAGAAGACAAAAGACAGGAGAAGGAGGAAAAGGAAGAGGAGGAGGAAGAGGAAAGGAGATGAATAGGAGGAGGAAGAGGAGGAAACAACGAGGAGAAGGAGGAAAGGAGACAAGGAGAAGAGGAGGAGACGATGAGGAGGAAGAGGAGAGGAGAGGACAGGAGACAGGAGAAAAAGGAAGAGGAGAAAGGAGGAAAAGAGAAGATGAGGAAGAGGAGGAGGAAAAGGAGAAAAAGAGGAGATGAGGAGGAGGAAGAGGAGGAGAGGGAGGAAGGAGAAAAGAGGAAGGAGAAAGAAGAAAGAAAAAGTCCTTTCCCAAAAAGAAAATGATAGAAAGCTACATTTTTTTACCACTGGGGTATTGCACAAAACAATATCCCTTTTGCCATCTGTAGGCAAAATATATTTTTTGCCCTATAAAAGATTTTAAAAAAGCAAAGGAAGAAGAAGTTTTTCATAAGAAAGAGAATTTACCTTTGTCCTGTTGCTTCTATGATCATATTTGGGACGCCTTCTAATGAAAGCAAATGGGGATTATCTGGGTTGAGCTCTGCATTTGTCCTGCCTTTGAAAAAGAGAGGAAGCACATCTTCGTTCCCCCAGGATCTTGCATTGGGTTCTTGTCTTACATCTCTGCATTTCCTTGTTTGCCTCCAGCAAATAATTGGATGTAAATTGGTATGCATGTAGTCAAAGGAAGGCCTAGAAGGGCCAACATCTGTTTCTTTCTCTGGGGCAATGTCGTGGCCTTTCAGTTATTGAGGTGAAAAAGTGGGGAATATTCCATCTCCAAGAGATAACAAAGATAACAGCAACACATATATCAAAGTCAAAGACAAGCAACCAAACCGACCTGAATTTGTTAAGAGAGCCACATAATAATTGTGGTGACAAACTCCAGAAACAAATGGATCAAACAACGAACGCTTGATGGAAACCAATAATTTTGTGCCAAAAAGTTGGAGAAAGCCCTTAATCTTAGGGTCAACTTCACTGTAGAAAAATTAATGTAATTATGATTTGGCAGAGTGCACTTTGAGATCTATATGTATGCTGTACTTTGTTTGATTAGTAGTAGTAACCAAGATGATTAGGGGACTGGAGGCTGAAACATACGATGAACGGTTGCAGGAACTGGGCATGGCTAGTCTAGTGAAGAGAAGGATCAGGGGAGACAGGAGAGCAGTCTTCCAATATTTGAAGGGCTGCCACAGAGAGGAGGGGAGTCAAGCTATTTTCCAAGGCACCTGAAGGCCAGACAAGGAATAATAGATGGAAACTGAACAAAGAGAGATTCTATCTAGAAATAAGGCGAACTTTTTTGACAGTGAGAACAATCAACCCATTGACAGAAGTTGCCTTCAGAAGCTGTGGGAGTTTCATCACTGGCAGCTTTCAAGAAGAGATTGGACTGCCATCTGTCAGAAATGGTGTAGGGTCTCCTGCTTGGATGGGGGGTTGGACTAGATGACCTACAAGGTCCCTTCCAAATCTATTAATCTGTATCTAGTAGTAATAGTAATCATTGAATCCAAGTTTGAGATCATTCTTTCAAATATAATGCTAAATATGTAATCCTATTGCCTCTACAGCTACATCTTGAAGCCACAGCCTATTTCACACACCCCATAACTTCCCCTGCATGGTTTTTTTTTTGTTGTTAGTTGTGAAGTTGTGTCCGATCCATTGCTACCCCATGGACAACGTTCCTCCAGGCCTTCCTGTCCTCTACCATCTTCTGGACTCCATTTAAGCTCACATCTACTGCTTCAGTGACTCCCTCCAGCCCCCTTCTTCTCTGCCGCCCCCTTCTTCTTCTTTTGCCCTCCATTGTTCCCAGCATTCGGCTCTTCTCCAGAGAGTCCTTCCTTCTCATGAGGTGGCCAAAGTCTTCAAGTTTCCTCTTCAAGACCTGGCCTTCTAAAGAGCAGTCTGGGTGGATCTCCTCTAGGACTGACCGGTTGGGTCGCCTTGCAGTCCAAGGGACTCGCAGGAGTCTTCTTCAGTAACCCCAATAATTTTTTTCCTGCTTCTTCAATATTCATCTGGTCTGGCGGGGGGGAGGCAAGTTGGGAATAGCCAAGAACTACTAGACCATCATACAATCCTGCTTGTTTGAAAGTCCCAAAAGATTTATTCACTTAAACACACAGTCTACAATTGCAAGACCCCATGAAACTCTAATAATCCCCAGTGGCAAATATATAGAACATAGAATAATAGAGTTGGAAGGGACCTTGGAGGTCTTCTAGTCTAACCCCTTGCTCAAGCAGGAGACCCTATACCATTCTAGTCAAGTGGTTGTCCAGTCTCTTTTTGAAAGCTTCAATGATGTAGTACCCACAACCTCTGAAGTCAAGCTGTTTCATGGGTTGATTGCTCTCACCATTAAGAAGTTTCTCCATAGTTTCTAGGTTGCTTCACTCCTTGATTAGTTTCCATCCATTGTTTCTTGTCCTGCCTTCAAATTTTTTGGAGAATAGGTTGACCCCCCCCTCTTCTTTCTGTCAGCCCCTCAAATACTGGAAAGTTGCTATCATGTTACTCCTAGTCCTTTTTTTCCTCTAGACTGGCCATACCCAATTCCTGTAACCATTCTTCATCTGTTTTATTTTTATGTTATGAAAAATTCAGAAAATTCAGAAGAATTTACGAATTCCTTTTCACAGAATTTTAGATATAGAGCCAGAATGGCGAACCTATGGCATGCATGCCACAGGTGGCACGCAGAGCCATTTGTGCCGGCACGCGAGCTGCAGGCAAATTTATGTTTTATTTTTATTTATTTGATTTTGTCAAGCGCTTACAAGATAATAGGTATAAGTATATACATAGTTATGAATACATGAAATGGGTACATATAAGAAAAATAAAAGAAACAATAGGATAGGGATGATAGGCACGTTGGTGCACTTATGCATGCCCCCTCACTGCGCATGTGCACACCTCACAACTGATTTGAGGCCTTTTTCGGCCTCCCAGAGTTTTGAGGAAGGCTTCTGCAGGCTTCACAGGATGAAAACCAAGCCCATTTCATCACTTCCTGTTTTTCAAGAAATATCGGAAGTGACAAAACGGGCCTAGTTTTTGGCCTGAAAAGCCTGCAGAAGCCTTCCTCAAACCTCTGGGAGGCCCCAAAAGACCTCAAACTAGCCAAAAATCAGCTGTGAAGTGCAGTGCAGGTAAGGGAGTGGCGGGGGTGGATGGGTGGGGATTGCATGCGCATATGGATGCACTTCGCACGGTCACTTCTGCCCTCGTCATCTCCCGCTTGGACTGTTGCAATGCTTTCTACATGGGGCTCCCCTTGAAGAGTGTCCGGAGGCTACAGTTGGTCCAGAATGCGGCCGCGCGGGTGATCTTGGGAGCTCCTCAGAGCTCCCATGTTACACCGCTCCTGCGCGTGCTGCATTGGCTTCCTGTGGCCTTCCGGATCCGATTCAAGGTGGTAGTGATCGTCTTTAAAGCGTTCCATGGCTTGGGACCTGGGTACATACTGGACAGCCTGCTGCCACCAACGGCCTCCCGCCGCCCAGTGCGCTCCCACAGGGTTGGCCTCCTTGGGGTTCCGCCAGCTGGGCATTGCCGGTTGGCGGCCCCGAGGGTGCGGGCCTTCTCTGCGGGGGCTCCCTCCCTTTGGAACGATTTGCCCCCGGAGATACGGGCCATTGCCGACATTCAGACCTTCCGGCGCGCAGTAAAGACCCTGTTTTTTCAACAGACCGGCCTGGCCCAGTAATAATTTGTGGGGTTTTAAATTTGGTATTTTAAAATTTTTTATCAGTTTTATATCTGTTAATTTTATATTCGGCCTCCAATTTAATCATTTTAAATTGTTTTTAATTGTATATACTGTTTCTGTTTTAGCTGGCTGTACACCGCCCCAAGTCCCTTTTTTGGGAGAGGGGACGGTATAGAAATCTAATAAACATAAACATGTGTAGAGGGTTGGGGGGGCATGCATTGCCTTCTGGGTGCTGGCACACAAGCATAAGTGTGCACAATTTTTTGAGCCCAAAAAGGTTAGCCACCACTGATATAGAGAATGAGGGGTCCTTGGTGCTCTTTGAGCTTGGCTGTTTCATTACCCAAATTAGATCATTAGATACATTCTTTTCCATAATTTTTTTTTGTATTACTTTCTTCACTTTAAACTGGGTCTTTGTTTAGTCAGCTGCTTTAATAGCAGCTCCTGTAGTTAAGCATTTCTGCTAACAAACTTAACCTATTTCCCAAGATGCGCCAATGGTATATTGAGACAGTCATTTGACTCCATTCCAAAATTCATTTTTCCAACCTGTTGTAATATATTTAGTGATGAATGTACTGTGAAAGTAACTGCCTGTTGCCATGTTGGAAAAGTTTCATGGCTTCAGCAGTCACTAACCATTTTCCCATATGACATCCATCACTTTGTCAAAGTTTTTAATGTTTTGCAGACAGTCAGCTCGGAATGAAAAAGAAGCAAAGAGAAGAATAAGGAGGAAATAAATCCCAGGATCTTTCCATTTAAGCCAAAGAAAGAAAAGTATTTCTTCTGCAAATAATTAATGTTGCAGTTCTTTAAATGGCAATATTATATATATATATATATAAATTTTATAATTATAATTATACACACACACACACATACACACACACACACACACATATATCTCACACATACACATATCTCACACATACACATACACACATGAACACAGACACAGAATCATCCTGTTTCCATGAAAATATGACCTACCCTGAAAGTAAGTCCT
This sequence comes from Bungarus multicinctus, assembly GCA_023653725.1. Lineage (NCBI taxonomy): Eukaryota > Metazoa > Chordata > Lepidosauria > Squamata > Elapidae > Bungarus > Bungarus multicinctus. The sequence goes on from CM042844.1 coordinate 101,657,589, forward strand.
AGCTTGATTTTTACACATGTGCACCCAATATAAGCCCTACCCCCAAAATAAGCCCTAATTAAGATCCCACCCACTCCAGGATGCACGAGTAAAAATTAAGCTAGGGTAAGGGATGGGGGTGCGTGGAGCTGCCCTACTACTTACCTTTGGGCAGTTGTAGCCAGGCCTCACACACCCCGACACCTGCCTTGCCGGCCCATTTCTTCTGCAGCCAGCAAGACTGCCAAGGCTTTCCTGAAGGCCTCTGGAGCTGAGAACAAAGCTCCGGATCGATCCAGAGCTCTGTTATCGGCTGCAGAGGCCTTCAGGAAACCCTTGCTGGCCGCAGAAGAAGTTCCTGAAGGCCTCTGACAGAGAAAAGGAGGCTGGGGATGACGCACACAAGAGAGGTTAGTCAATGGATGACTTCCCCCCAAAATAAGACCTGATGCTATTTTTGGTGGTATAAAAAATATGACAGGCTCCTATTTTCGGGGAAACACCTGTGTGTGTGTGTCTGTGTGTGTGTGTGTGTGTGTGTGTGTGATCTAGCTTCCTATGTGTTAATGTAATTAAATGGGGTAAACAACATCCCGATCAAGAAAGTGCCAAAGAGCCAAGAGCAAACAGCCCAACCAAATAATTTCTAAGACAAAATCCACCAACAATGACAGGGCAAGACACCAGAATATAAACTGAGAGCAAACCCCACTCCTTACTAGCACTGATGATGTTACCTAGTTGAGTCATGAAATGTCTGCAAGAAAACAAGCAAGCTCAGAGGACTCCACACTCCTCCTCCCCTTCCTCCTCCTCTCTGCCAAACCCTCCTCCCTTCTAGCATTGATGATGTTACCTAGTTGGGTCATGAAACGTGTGCAAGAAAACCACCAAGCTCAGAGAGCACCAAGGACCCTTCACTGAATCCTTAATCCATGTCTTTGGACCACGTTGGTAGGGAGATGGCCCAATGTTGATTAAAAGCTTCCTACTTGTTTATTTATTAAAATTATTTGCCACACATATCATCACAATGGCATTTGAACCCTAATCCATGCTCTGGGACCATGCTGGCGGGCAGGGGTGGGTAAGGCACAATGTTGATTAAAACTTTCCCTGTTTTCAGTGTCATGAAATCCTTAACCCTTGGACACATAACAGACCTGGAAGGCTTGCTGGACCACTTGGCTGAAGTAGCACCTTCCCTGGAGTTCCTCAGTTTGCTGGGAAATTCAGCCTGTCCAAATGAGCTGGTCTGCAAAGACAAGGATGAAGGAGACTACCAGAGATACAGGTGAGCATCTTGGATTGTGACTGTGGTGAACTCTGGCTGCTGAGATGAAATAGAAAACAATTTAAGGGACCTGATGGTAAATGTTAAATGTTACTAGCTATGGCTTTTTTAGATGAGAGTGCAAATCAATCTATGGAGCAAGATGCTCCAGATCCAAGAGTCCAACTTTCAAAGATGCTTCGTTAGATCTTAAACTAGGATGTACGTCCTCCAACTTGTCTCATGCATGGGGGGAACCAAATAACCCCATTTGCCCAAAACTAAGGAAACAGAAAGAAGTGGGTGTGGATGTGTGCATTGTCCCAGTGAAAACAGGGACTAAGTCCCATTTAGATTTCCTAGAGTCTTTCTCACTGTCTGATATAAAAGTATCCCAAGCTGGGAGAAGGACACTGGTAACATGGTGTCTGATTGGAAAGATGGTTTATTGATGAAGCAGAAGCACATGGGTTTGTGGTTCTGGGCAGCTGACAAAATGGAGTTGAGAATGGGACTTTTTAGATACCTTCTTTTGGGCTTTGCACTTGAACTTCCTGTTCCTGTGCAAGAACATGTATTCTATTGGCTGTTGTCAAACTCCCATGAGGAGGTCATGTAGGGGTCATAGCTGGCTCTATAGGCAAAAGGGAAAATGTAAATCCTAGGTGTTTGTCTGAGCTAATTTTACCAACCTTTTGTTTGTTGCTTATCTGAGTTTCTGTCTTGATGCATTCTTTCTGAATGGATTGCTAAATCTGCATTTCTAAAAGCTGGCCTCCTCAGTTTCTGCTTGGGGCAGGGAAACTGGGGCTGGTTTCTGAATAGGCTGGCCCAATCATTCTTAAAGGGCACAAAATATCTGCTGGGGGCTATTAAGAAAGACTGGGTCTGCTTTCTGTCTTTAAAGAAACATGTTTCTCCATTAGGGAAATATATTATTTTGCCTTTTTTAATATTTCCCAAAATATTTCATTCTTCTGGGAGGGTGGTGACTTTCTACGGCATCACACAATAAGGAATTCTGGGTTAAAAGGATTAGGGACATCACCATTGCCCAGGAGATGCCCAATTGTGGGCTTCTTTCATGTCCCTGGCAGGAGCTGGAGCGAAGGAAGGGAACTCACCCCAGCCCACAGCAACACTTGGGTCTTGAACATGGGCTTGCTAACCTCCAAGCCACGGTGCTAGCCATAGAAGCCATTGTGCTCCTATAAAACTACTATATATGACTTACGGGACCACCTGCTGCCACCATCGGTCTCCCGCCGGCAAGTGCGCTCCCACAGGGTGGGCCTGCTTGGGATGCCGTCAGCTGGATGATGCCGGCTGGCGGCCCTGAGGGTGCGGGCCTTCTCTGCGGGGGCACCCTCCTTCTGGAATGAATTACCCCCGGAGATGCGGGCCATTACTGACCTGAGGGCCTTCCGGCGCGCATTAAAGACCCATCTTTTCCAGCAGGCCGGTCTGGCCTAGTATTAGTTACTAATATTTTAAATTTTTGGATAATTTTTAACTTTTTTACCTTGCTTTTATTGCGTTACTGTAATTTTATATTTCCAGCCACTACTTTAATTCTTTTTAAATCTGTTTTAAATTTTCTAATTGTGTTGTTTTACCTGGGCTGTACACCACCCCGAGTCCCTTTTTGGGAGAGGGGGCGGTATAAAAATTTAATAAATAAATAATAAATAAATAAATACAGATAGGTGACCCACAGAATATAATCTGATAATAAGTTTCCCTATGCAAATTTTGCTAACATTGCCTGCATACAGTGCCTATAAACTGCGGTGGTGCAGTGGTCCAAGTGCAGTACTGCAGGCTACTTCTCCTGACTGCCGGCTGCCAGCAATTTGGCAGTTCAAATCTCACCAGGCTCAAGGTTGACTCAGCCGTCCATCCTTCCGAGATGGGTAGAATGAGGACCCAGATTGTTGGAGGCAAGAGGCTGATTTTGTAAACCGCTTAGAGAGGGGCTGTAAAGCACTATGAAGTGGTATATAACTCTAAATGCTATTGCATTCAGCCAACTTTTCTTTGAGCCAAGATTTTGCAAATTCTATCCTCCTCATAACAGATCCCAACCAAGACAGCCGTGCATTGCAAACCACTGACTCAGCAAAAGTCTCTTGGAAACAGCAGCGCCACCCAAACTCCCAACAGCCTCATGCATTTCCATAAATTATCATGCAGGCAGCAGCACCAAGCATCACCAATTATGCTTTCAGGTTCCAGCCCTTTCTTTAAAAAAAAAAGGGAGGGGGGTGGGGGAGACTACATCAAACTGACAGCAAAATAGATGCGTGCATGATTTCGTATTAGCATTCAAGGAAACAAGCGGACGGAAAAAAAGGGGGCCTAGAATATGTAACAGAGCTCCCAAAAAATTTGGAATGAATTGTTTCGAAAGTCCTCTTCCCATTTGTAATCGTTAAGCCAACCTAGCTATGTTTCTCTGCAGCCCTGTCTGGTATAATTGGCTGCCAGTGTTAAAGAATCATCAGAGCACTGGAAAGACAGGAATTATTACTGCACTTTCAAAGAAAACCATACATGCTGTGCATAATTTGTACTTCTTCACTTGTCTTAAGGTGATATAGTCTATGTATATGTGGGTGTACGTGAGCTCTTTTAGGCGTAATCGCAACATCAGAGCAAACAGTTTGGAATGTTATGCCTGTTGAATTTGCGGGCTTCGTTGTGCCTGTGGGGGAAGGCTGTATTGTAGAAGTTAATTCCCCAAATCCCAAAAACTTTAACCTTAGATTGCTTACTATTTATTTATTTTGTCAAACAATTATAAGATAACAGGTATAAGTATAAACATGGTTATAAATACATGAAGTGGATACGAATAAGAAAAATAAAAGAAACAATAGACAGGGACGGTAGGCACGTTTTGGTGCGCTTATGCGCCCCCTATAGATCTCCTAGGAAAGGGATGAGGTCAATAGTAGACAGTCTAAGGTTGACCTCACCCCTTTCCTAAGAGGTCTGTAGGGGGCGTGCATAAGCGCACCAACGTGCCTACCGTCCCTGTCCTATTGTTTCTTTTATTTTTCTTATATGTACCCATTTCATGTATTCATAACTATGTATATACTTATACCTATTATCTTGTAAGCGATTGACAAATCAAATCAAATAAATAAATAAATTACTTCCAATTTTTACCATCACAGTTTTAGCTTTTTAAAATACTGGTCAAAACCAGTGGTGGGATTCAAAAAAACTTACTACTGGTTCTGTAGCTTGATGGACGTGGCTTGGTGGGCATGGCAGGGGAAGGATACTGCAAAATCTCCATTCCCTCCCCACTCACCTAACCTGCTTTCCAGTTCGGTTCTCCTGGGCAGGGCAACCAAAGAAGACTCAGCCGATCAGGTGGGACTCAATGGGAGGCAGAGAATAGATGAGGGCGGGGCCAGTCAGAGGTGGGATTTGCCGGTTCGCGGAACTACTGAAAATTTCCACTACCGGTTCTCCAGAACTAGTCAGAACCTGTTGAATACCATTTCTGGTCAAGGCTAAGCTTATTTCCTTGCCTGAAATATTAAATTATTCGTTAGTGAATAGCCCAGTTTCCAATTCTTGCATGTTTTTTTAAATTTTAGCAGCATGCTTTCCAGTGTGCTCTTAGGTCTACCAAAGCCACAGCTATAAGAAGGACTTCAATGGTTCCCCCTTGTGAATCTTAAACTATCTTCAAGAAATCACAGTTGGACCCAAAGGCAGTGGCAATTATTGTCCTATTTTCAAGTTTGGTTATTTTTGGGGATAAGGTTGTTGAGATGCTGTTGGGCTCCCAAAGGAAGCAGATTATGTGCCCCCCCCCCCCCCGCCTTTTCAATACGAGGTCAGATTTGAGAATAATGCTGAGATGGCATTGGTTGGGCTTGCAAATGATCTCTATTGGGAACGGAATGGAAATTCTCTTAGTCTAACCTTCTATATCAGGGGTATCAAACTCAATTTCATTGAAGACCACATAGGGCTGTGTTTGACGTTGGAGGGCTGCAGTGGACATGGCCAGCTCGGCAATACTCGTTTTGGGAGCAACTGTGGTGGCCAAGTGCTAAGGAAGGACTTCCCTCAGACCTTCCTTCCCTCTCATTATAACCTCCTTCCTTCCTTCCTTCCTTCCTTCCTTCCTTCCTTCCTTCCTTCCTTCCTTCCTTCCTTCCTTCCTTCCTTCCTTCTTTCCATCCATCCTTCCTTCCTTCTTTCCTTCCTTCCATCCATCCATCCATCCATCCTTCCTCCTTCCTTCCTTCCCTCTTTCCATCCTTCCTTCCTTCCTTCTTTCCATCCATCCCTTCCTTCCTTCTTCCTTCCTTCCATCCATCCTTCCTATCCATCCATCCATCCATTCTCCTCCTTTCTTCTTTCCATCCATCATTTCCATCCATCCATCCTTCATTTCTTCTTCCATCAATCCATCCATCCATCCATCCTATCACTGACATCCATCCTTCCTTTCCTTCCTTCCTTCCTTCCTCCTTCCTTTCACTTCTTCCTTACTTCCTTCTTTTCCTCATCTACATTCGCATTTCTTCTTCCTTATCTATTTCCTTCTTCTTCCTTTCCATTGCTCTCTTAATCTTCCCTTCTTCCTCTGTCCATTCTACTCCATTGTGTCTTTTTGGATGCTCACGCAAAAGGGGGGAACGTTTTCCTTTTGTTTTGTTTTTAGCTTGTTTTGGTAGCCTTCCACCAGCGAAAGCGGAGCCTGGGAGGGACACGTGCATTCCTCCTGAGCCCGATTTTCTCTGGCAGAGTCACTGTGAGCCAGTCCTTTGCTGTTTCCAGGCTGGCCCCGGGGATCAGATTTAAACACCCCGCTGGGCTGGATGTGGGCTGCGGGCCTTGAGTTTGACACCCCTGTTCTATATCAGTCATAGCATTCTTCTGAACCTGCTCAAGTGGTTAGGAATGGGATCCATGGTGCTCTAAAGGTTCTCTTTCACCCACGGTGAGTTCCCATTCAGTGTTTCTGGGGTGGGAAAAGAGTTCTAGACATAAGCCCCTCCTTTCAAATTCGCATAGGGCTCTTCCTCTCCCTTCTTTTGATTTCTACTTCACACCTCAATTGTTCTCCCTGTCAGGAAATTTCTCCCTCGTTCTAGGTTGCTAGGAATGTCACAGAAGGTTTATAGGTGGAACTGAAGAAGACCCAGGTTGAATAATCCCTGTGTTTGAAATGCAGAAAATTCACATCTCTTTCTCTATGTTCCCTACCCATCATTCCCCCCCTTCTGCCCATCATGTATCAATAACATGGCTCGGGACCTGAGTACTTTCGGGACCGCCTGCTGCCACCAACGGCCTCCCACTGCCCACTGCGCTCCCACAGAGTCGGCCTCCTCAGGGTTCCGCCGGCTGGGCGATGCCGGTTGGCGGCCCTGAGGGTGCAGGCCTTCTCTGTGGGGGCTCCCTCCTTTTGGAACGACTTGCCCCCGGAGATACGGGCTATCACCGACATTCAGACCTTCCGGCGCACAGTAAAGACCCACTTTTTTCAACAGGCCGGCCTGGCCCAGTAATAATTGTGGGGTTTTAAATTTGGCATTTTAAATTTTTACCTGTTTTTTATACATTTTGATAATTTTATAACTCGGCCATTAATTTAATCATTTTAAATTGCTTTTAATTGTACAATTTTATATCTTGTTTCTATTTTTATCTGGCTGTACACCGGCCCGAGTCCCTTTTTTGGGGGAGGGGGCGGTATAAAAATCTAATAAATAAATAAATAAATAGATAAATAAATAAATAAATAAATAAATAAATAAAATCCAGCTAATTTCCTTATACAGGTAGCCCTCAACCTATGACCACAGTTGAGCCCAACATTTATGTTGCTATGTGAGAAATGTGTTCATTTTGCTACTTTTCTCAGCTCGTTTGTTAAGTGAATCTCTGCAGTGCTTAAATTAGTCACATGTTTGTTAAGTGAATTTGGCTTGCCCCATTGACTTTGTTTGTCAGAAGATTGGTAAATGAGAATCACATGACTCTAGGACATTGCAACTGTCATAAATGTGAGTCAGTTGTCAAGCATCCAAATGTCAATGATGTGCCCATGTTGCATTGGTCATAAGTGTGAAAAATGGTCATAGGTCATTTGGGTATGTCTAGTCTAGTGAAGAGAAGGACTAGGGGAAACATAACAACAATGTTACAATATTTGAGGGGCTGCCACGTAGAGGGGGGGCTCAAGCTATTCTCCAAAGCATCTGAAAGCAGGAGAAGAAGCGATGGATGGAAACTGATCAAGGAGAAGCAACTTAGAACTAAGAAGAAATTTCCTGATGGCGAGAACAATTAATCAGTGGAACCAGTGGTGGGATTCAAATATTTTTAACCACCGGTTTGGTGGATGTGGCTTGGTGGGCATGCTTTGCATATGTGCAAACACTTTGCATGCATGTGCGTGCCAAACGCGCCTTTTACACAGGTGCAGAGGCTATCTAACTCACCTCCTGCAAGCCTGCATGATCCCGGTTGCTTCAGCAGCTGCCGCGCAGCACTATTTTGTGCTGCTCAAATCAGCTGCGCTTCAAATTCAGAGGATAAAGGTAAGTATGGGAGCCCGGGTGACTGGGTGGGCCCAACAGCAGAGGGGTGAAGATAACCGGTTTGGTCTCCGCTGCTCATCGCTGCTACCGACTCTGCAGAATCGGGCTGAACCGATAGAATTCCACTGAGTGGAACTGCTTGCCTTCAAAAGTTGTGTATCCTATGACTATCATTAAGTGTTGAACCTGATGATTCTTGACTCTTGACGAATGTATCTTTTCCTTTATGTACACTGAGAGCATTTGCACCAAGACAAATTCCTTGTGTGTCCAATCACACTTGGCCAACTGGAGCTTTTTAAGAAGAGATTGAAGGAGACATTTGTCCAGAATGGTATGGGGTCTCCTGCTTGTGCAGGGAGCTGGACTAGAAGACCTCCAAAGTCCCTTCCAACTCTGTTATTCTGAATTGGCCTTTGAAACAAGATTTGGGATCACTGCCTGTCTGTGTTATCTTACTAGCATAAGGGAAATAAATGCTACTACTGGCATATCACACATATATTCTGAAAAGCTGCAGTGCAAAAAGATAATTATATTATTTCATAGTATAAGATATATGATCCGTACAATAATGTCTTCAACAACTGATATAGTTCAAATCTGAAAAGGGAAACACTGTTGTTTCATTTATGCTCAGCCCATGAGCTATAATGACTATTCCACGTTCAGGGTTTCCGATTATTATTATTTTTTAAAAAAATAAATAAATTTAAAACTATAGCCTAGAGATTTGTTTGCATTTGCACATGCCAAGTTCTACATTTGGCCTAAATATCTTCCCGTCACCTTAACCTGGAACTGTAAAGCACCAGGATCCAAAATTGTGGTGTAATTTATGAGATCTTTTCACCGCAGAATTCCTTAAAAATGAATGATATCTTTGTAGTTTACTGTTTTTCATTTTAAGGACATTTTTCTGACAATGCATAGCCTATTAATCATTTAAGCAAAAGGAGCTCCTTAAAAGAGCTATTCAGAGGCAAGGCTCCATGCTTCATTTAATGCTGTCTAGGAAAAAAAAACCCAACAACCCTCATTGAGTGACATTCTCTGCAGTTATGTGATGTAATATTTATAATATGTCACACAGCCATACATCAAAACAAACATGTCTGTTGTTGCATTTGTTAGCAAAATGTTGATTGTTGAAAAGAAAAAGAGGGTCAGCATAGTCTTAGTGTATTATTGATTGCAAATCATTATGTGAAAACTTGGAAAACTCTAGCCAGGGAGGGGAATATTGTTTCTCTTGGCCTAAACTTTTCCAGGTTATTTTAAATTAATTTGATTGTGATTTGTACCGTATCAGATTCCAGTGTAAAACCCAAGTTAATGTCTCTGTTGCTTTCTGCTTTTTTGATGTTTTAGAATTTCTTGTTTTCCTTGCAGACTAAAACAAGTGTTAAGCGAAATGCATAAGATCATGCAAACACGATCAAATTAGTCAAGGCACCATGACTAGCGGTTAGTATTTAATAAGCAAGATATAAAAAGTAATGAATAAAGATTAAGTAAATAAAATAGGTCTAGCATTCAACATCTATATGACTGAGAGGCAGACAAATATCAAACCATATATTTTTAATCCCGTAGCAAATGTTTTCCATCCATAAAAAAATAAAAACATTAGGGATGGGTTTATTTTTCTGTTCTTCCTCCCTCCCTCCTTTGCAAAAACTGAAGACTGTGACAGATTTCTTTTCATGGGCAAAAATTTTGGAAGCAATTTGCCACCGTTTTCTTTTTAGGGCTAGGAGAGAAGGGCTGGCCCAAGGTCACTCATCTAGCTTTGGGCTAAGGTAGGACTAGATCAGAGGTTGCCAACTGATGGTCCGCAAGAAAATTTTGGTGGTCTGCAGAGAAATGTCACCCTCAAAGCAATTAATCCAGGCTGCACAGGAACACAAGGCTGCCCAGCCCACATGGCCCACCCATCCACTGGCCCCCACCCTTTGGCCGACTGCAAACCTTACCTTGAGTAGAGCCATGCAAGCTGGAATTGGAAGCTAAGACCGATGGTGGGGGAGGGAAATCTGCTCCGGGGTAGCTTGCTGACATTGGTGGGAAAGTCGGTCCCATATTCCAGAGCTGCAGTAGTCATAAGACTGGCCCTTTGGTCATCCCGGAGCAGCTGCTCCTCCACCCGGGTGCATCGGCCTGCCATGGATTGGAGGGGCTGCTCCAGGATGACCAAAGGGCCTGTCCTGTGACAACTGCACCTCTGGAATATGGGACTGATTTTTCCCACCGTCAGCAAGTCACCATCAGTCAAAATTCATATTAGTGGTCCGCGGGATTTAAAATTATGAGTTTGGTGGTCCCTGAGGTCCAAAAGGTTGGTGACCCCTGAATTAGATGATGCGCAGAAATGGGTGTTATTTGGTATCACAAAACATAACCATGCAAAATGACTTCCCGGCACAGTCTTCACCTCCTCTTCAAATATGTCTCAAAGAAGGCATACCCTTTTTTCAGTGGTGGGAGGCTTCCACAATTAAATTGTTTGGCATTCTGACATCTATACCTGACAGTGTCCTCCCGTATATTTTGTGCAGGAGTTCAGAGACGCCTATAGGCAGCGAGATCCCAAAGCAGGTTAAAAATCTCCAGGAACAGAAGCCATTTTGTAGAGTTGTAACCACGGAAAGCTTTAACTGGAGCAACTCACTGAGCCCTTCGCTCTGTGCCTAAAAGGATAAATGTCTGTTAGTAACATTTAACCTCCTTCCTGTGACTCCCTGTGAAATGAAACTTCCTGAATTGACTGAGCTCTATGCATTGCCAATTTTCTAAGGACATTATAGTCTAGGAGAGAGGTTTCTCAGGCAGAGATAAATTGGCCTTGAAAGACCTGCTTGGGATATCTGTTTTTTTCCTCTCTCCAGAACACACTGCTTTCTCTCACCAGGGAAGATAATAACCTTCTTTGACAAATCTGTGCAAAGGGAATAAAGAAGGGGGAAAAGAAGAAGAAGAGAGGTGTTGGTAGGTTTCCTAGTCCTCAGGAACGCTGAAGGGAATCCAGAGCTGACATTAAATGTTCTATACATCAAATGTAAAACCGAGATGGATCCTTTTTCATTAAGCAGCGGTCCCTTAACTAGCAATTTTCTAAGTTGAAAGCCGTTGCAGTATGTCATGCAATTTATAGATCCTGGTGCCTGCCATAAAATGTTTTATAATAGCTTCACTCCCTTGTTATTAGTGGCTGTCTACTTCTGAGAGCACAGCCATTTGATAATAGTCTTAAAGCACCCCAAATTACTTACCTGAGAGCCACATTCCAGATCGTGTTTGTTGACAGTTTGAATAAGTTTAGAGTCCTTGTGTTATACTTTGCCTTCAAAACAATTGCTTGGAATCCTCAATAGCTCCTTGGCAGCTGACAGAGGCCTATCATTGGGTTTAACCCTCAGGAGGAGTAGGTTATCTTGGGGAAGTTAACCTTTTTTGCATTGTTAACTGGAGTGTTTTATGCACTCACAGTAAAGAGGTCTGGAGTGACAAATAACTCTGGATAAATTTTACAAGGGCTTGAAGTGTATATTGTTCTTGGGTGTTCTTGAGGTTTTAGCCCTTTCCCATCATTTTCCTAGGAATTAGGGTTGTGTTTAGACTACAATTTTGTCTTCAAAATTGTTTATTTTACTTAATACCAATGCTCCATTTTACATTTTACTTAATACTAATGCTCCATTTTACAGTAGAAGAAGGAGAAAATTGTATTCATAGATTAAGTACGTGTGTGTGTGTGAACAGAATGATTAGTAAATTTATATCCTACATTTGGACCTATCTTCCACATAGAATCTGGGACTGATTCTATGTGAAAAATGCACTTACAGAGTTTATTTAGATTCAACCTTCCTGACTGTAGAAACAGTGGGAAAGTGTCATGTTTATATATCCTATTGACCATTTCTCCAACCTTCTCCTATATTGACTTAAGCATGGAGGTTGTGATTTGATCCTGGTCAGACCTGTATTCATACATAGTTCATGTGAGAAGGGAGAAATGAGGGAGAAGGTGGGTTCTTTTTTTAAATTCCCTGCTCCATTAATCAAAATTTATGTGTTTGTGATGCATTTTCAGCAGAGCTGATCATTACAGTGTTCATTTGTTGTTTGCTGTTACTTTGATTTTATCCAATTTCTTAACTGCTTTCCCCCCCTCTTCCTCTTTTCTTCATTTCTCTTTCCTTTCTCTCTTTCTCTTTCCACTCTCTCTCTTTTGAGAAAGGTTGCAGGAATTGGGTATGGCCAGTTTAGAGAAAAGAAGGACTAGGTGTGACATGATAGTAGTATTTGAGGGGCTGCTACAAAGAAGAGGAGGTCAAATTATTCTCCAAAGCACCTGAAGGCAGGACAAGAAACAATGGATGGGAACTAATCAAGGAGAAAAGGAACCTGGGATTAAGGAGAAACTTCCTAACAGTGTGGCCAATTAACCAGTGGAACAGAAGTTGCCTTCAGAAGTTGTAGGTGCTTCTGTCACTGGAAATTTATAAAAAGAGGCTGGACAGTCACTTATCTGAAATAGTATAGGTTCTCCTGCTTGAGCAGAGGGCTGGACTAAAAGACTACCGAGGTCCCTTCCAGCTCTATTCTGATTGCTTGATTGAAAGCATTTGCACTCGCTTTTCCACCACTTCTGAATCCCTGGGAAATGAACCTGAAATTACTTTGGGTTTTTTTTTTATGACTTTCTGATTTGGAGTGGTAGGTGTGATACCTCTCCATGTTGTCTTGATTCAGAGGGGGTCACCCAGTGTGGAGCAGCTGCCAAAAAAGCCAACACAGTTCTAGGTTGCATAAACAGAGGGATGGATGAAGATCACGTGAAGTGTTAATACCACTTTATAATGCTTTGTTAAGGCCACACCTGGAATACTGCATCCAGTTTTGATCACCATGATGTAAAAAAGATGCTGAGACTCTAGAAAGAGTATAGAGAAGAGCAACAAAGATGATTAAAGGGCTGGAGGCTAAAACATATGAAGAACAATTCCTGGAACTGGGTATGTCTAGTTTGATGAAAATAAAGACTAGGGGTGACATGATAGCCGTGTTCCAATATATCAGGGGTTGCCACAAAGAAGTCTGAGTCAAGCTATTCTCCAAAGCACCTGAGGGCAGGACAAGAACTGATGGATGGAAACTAATCAAGTAGAGAAGCAACTTAGAACTAAGGAGAAATTTACCAACAGCGAGAACAATTAATGAGTGGAACAACTTGCCTCCAGAAGTTGTGAATGCTCCAACACTGGAAGTTCTTAAAAAGATGTTGGAGAACCATTTGTCAGAAGTGGTGTAGGGTTTCCTGCCTAGGCAGGGGGTTGGACTAGAAGACCTCCAAGGTCCCTTCCAACTCTGTTATTCTATTCAATGAACATTTCTAAGCGGAAAGAGGTGGTCCCTGATCCTTTCTCCTGGGCAGAGGGGATTCAAGTGCCGAGAAGAAAGGAAAAGGAGTTGGAGATGCCAGTCGTTTCTCTGTTCCTGATAATGACATCACGATACAGGAGGCATCAGCACCGATGACAAGGCAGCTTTTAATGTCTGCTGCTAATTGCCTTTCATACTTCATTGTCCTCTCTTGTGTAACATCTGCCTTGCCAAGATGACTGGGGACGCTTTCCTGTCCATCATTCGCTTGCCATTCAATGCCTCACTCCTGTTTCCCAGGATGTGAGGACCGCTTGTTCTCTTTGTTTCGGGGGGACAGAATTGTAGACGTTGTCAACCGTGGAAAGCCTTTCCGAGTTAATGGTTCTGCTGCAAAAGATACCTCTTCTTTGATGGAGCCACCAAAGGTTAAAATGTGAGTCTTCATCCCAAAGTTGGCAAAGAGATGACATGAGGCTGCCGGAATCTGTCACGGATTTCATGATGGCCCGTTTTCTCGAGAGAGACATCACCTTTCACGATCTCATCCAGCCTTCACTGATTTGGTAATCCTGGATGTTTTCTGCACCTGAATATTAATCTTTTTTCACCTTCCATTGATGGGGGGGGGGTGTTTGTAGTCCTCCCAAGGTTTGCTCTCGACATACCGTTTCCTTCTGTTTGTGGATTTGAAAGGAACCCTTGTATGCTGAGTCTTTCTGGCCAATCGCACAAGGGGAGGCTTTGTCTTCCCCCGAAAGATAAGGGACATCAGAGGCCCACAAGCAGCTGAAAGGCCATTTGGAGAAGTTGAAGAGATGTGTGAGAGCATATTTCAATATCCTCCCCCCCCCAGCTATCAAACAATGCTCAACAATGGACATGTTACACATTAGAGGAGTGCCTCCCTCCTGTTTTTAACGGGACTGTTATTCCAGCGGGGAAGTGGCATGGCTGAAATGTTGTGATCAGGTTGCTAATGGATCTTAGCATAGGTCAGGGAGCATATAGTATTTCATGACGATTTTTTACAATCTCCCCATACTTAGACGAAGTATGACTGATTGTCCTTTTTTGTTTGGTCTGCTTGTCAAAAGACTAAATAATTAATTAAAGGGTGACACACACCCCTCTTGCTTCTGAAACTCGGAAGGCACCCAGTAATGAGTTTAGACAGCTTTTTTATATATATACAGTATATACAGGTGAAACTCAAAAAATTAGAATATTGTGCAAAAGTTTATTTATTTCAGTAATGCAACTCAAAGGGTGAAACTAATATATGAGATAGACTCATTACATGCAAAGCAAGATAGTTCAAGCCGTGATTTGTCATAATTGTGATGATTATGGCTTACAGCTCATGAAAACCCCAAATCCACGATCTCAGAAAATTAGAATATTACATGCAATCAATAAAACAAGGATTGTACATAGAACAATATCGGACTTCTGAAAAGTATAAGCATGCAGATGTACTCAGTACTTGGTTTGGGCCCCTTTTGCAGCAATTACCGCCTCAATGCGGCGTGGCATGGAAACTATCAGCCTGTGGCACTGCTGAGGAATTATAGAAGACCAGGATGCTTCAATAGTGGCCTTCAGCTCTCCTGCATTGTTCGGTCTCATGTCTCTCATCTTTCTCTTGGCAATGCCCCATAGATTCTCTATAGAGTTCAGGTCAGGGGAGTTTGCTTGCCAATCAAGCACAGTAATCCCACAGTCATTGAAGTAGGTTTTGGTGCTTTTGGCAGTGTGGGCAGGTGCCAAGTCCTGCTGGAAAATGAAGTCAGCATCCCCATAAAGCTCATCTGCAGAAGGAAGCATGAAGTGCTCGAAAATCTCCTGGTAGATGGCTGCGTTGACTCTGGACTTAATGAAGCACAGTGGACCAACACCAGCAGATGACATGGCTCCCCAAATCAACACAGACTGTGGAAACTTCACACTGGACTTCAAGCGTCTTGCAGTGTGTGCCTCTCCATTCTTCCTCCAGACTCTGGGTCTTTGGTTTCCAAATGAGATGCAAAAGTTGCTCTCATCAGAAAAGAGGACTTTGGACCACTGAGCAACAGACCAGTTCTGTTTTTCATTATCCCAGGTAAGAGACTTCTGACGTTGTTTGTTGTTCAGGAACGGCTTGACAAGAGGAATATGACATTTGAAGCCCATGTCCAGGATCCATCTGTGTGTGGTAGCTCTTGATGCACTGACTCCAGCCTCAGTCCACTCCTTGTGAAAGTCCCCAACACTTTTGAATGTCCTTTTCCTGATAATCCTCTCCAGGCTGCGGTCATCCCTGCTGCTTATGTACCTTTTTCTTCTACTCTCTTCCCTTCCACATAACTTTCTATTAATGTGCTTTGATACAGCACTTTGGAAACATCCAACTTCTTTTGCAATTATCTTTTGAGGCTTTCCCTCCTTATGGAGGGAATTATCTGATTAGAGTGGGACACTTTGAGCCTAGAATATTGAACCTTTTCACAATATTCTAATTTTCTGAGATTGTGGATTTGGGGTTTTCATGAGCTGTAAGCCATAATCATCACAATTATGACACATCAGGGCTTGAACTATCTTGCTTTGTATGTAATGAGTCTATCTCATATATTAGTTTCACCTTTTAAGTTGCATTACTGAAATAAATTTACTTTTGCATGATATTCTAATTTTTCGAGTTTGACCTATATATATATATAAAGGACTTCTTAGCACTTTCTTGAGAAAATTTGAGTGTTCCGTTACTGCCCAGTTACTACTCTTATTTATTGATTTCAGACATGTAAAAATGAATCTATGAAATTATCGTCCTTTATGTTTCAACCCCTGGATATGCGAGGCAGCCAGTTCTGTGAGTCAGGCTGATTTCTGGAATGATGGTCTATATAGATTTGGCATTTGTGAGGAACATTATCAATCTCCTTTCTGTTTCCTGCCAGGAATGGATCTGGCATTTCCCCTCCCAGTCTCCAGTAAGTCTGTTTCATATCTCCATGTCTGGCTGTAAATAGCAACTACTTGAGATGAATTGATGTTACCTTTCAGGACCGGCTGTTTGTTTGTTTGTTTTTAACATTGATTTATGCCACAATGTGGCATGTTCTGTCCACTTCTTTGTGAATAAAACAACACGTGTAGGTCTATGTGTTGAGCTTCCAGTTCTTAAGGGAAACTTTAGAGGAAACTGAAGAAGGATCTAAAAAGGAAATCCCAACCAAGTACATTCCTCAGACAAATGATTCTATGTACTTCTCCAGTAGTGAAAAATCTCAAATCTTGGAGAATCACCAATCTTATTAAAATGTTTTATTTAAGCTTTGATTTCTAACAGAAATCGTAACAGAGTTGGAAGAGATTTTGTAGATCTTCTAGTCCAACCCCCTAGTCAAGCAGAAGATCTTATACCATTTCAGACAAATGACTGTCCAGTCTCTTCTTGAAAACCTCCAGTGATGGAGCACCCACAACTTCTGAAGGCAAAGCTTGTTGAGGTAATTCCCCATTAGGAGAATGAGTGCACACAGGGAGATGTCGTGAGAGTAATGTTGAATAACACACACACAGCACACATCTACACTGTATAGTAAAATGTAGGTTTTACTTCCAGTAAATGGTTAAGCAAAGTCCAACAAACAGTCCAAGTCATACATGGTTATAGCAGTCAGTTTTCAGTCCAGGGATAATCCAATAACAAAGTCCAGTGTCAAAAACAGTTCAATAATAGACTCACATCAATCCAAGAATAATGATGATCAGCAACAGTCAATAGGGAAATGCAGAAACCAAAAACAGCGAACATCAGAATATCGACCAACTAGCAACACTCTGGGAAACCAGGTTTCTGGCTCCATCTTATGGCCGTTTGATGAACCACACCCAATTACAATTTTAGCATTCCCTTAAAGAGACAGTATTAAAATGTGTATCCTGGTTTATATATTTCCAACCCAACTGTTAGGTGACTTACATTCCTAACAAAGCTGTTATATTGGTTAATTGTCCTCACTGTTGGGAAGTTTTTCCTTAATTCCAGGCTACTTCTTTCCTTCATTGGTTTCCATCCATTGTTTCTTATCCTGCCTTCAGGTGCTTTGGAGATTAGCTTGACTCCCTCTTCTTTGGGGCAGCTCCTGAGATATTGGAAGACTGATGTCATGTCACCCCTAGTCCTTCTTTTCATCAAACTAGACATACCTAATTCCAGCAACATTCTTCATTTGTTTTAGCCTCCAATCCAATGGTGGTATTCAGAAGGTTCTGACCAGTTCTGGAGAACCGGTAGCGGTAATTTTGAGTAGTTCAGAGAACCGGCAAATACCACCTCTGACTGGAGATTTACAGTATCCTTCCCCTGCCATGCCCACCAAGCCATGCCCGCAGAACCAGTAGTAAAAAAATTTGAACCACACCACTGCTCCAGTCCCTTAATCATCTTTGTTGTATTGGAATATTGCTATCATGTCACTCTTATTCAATAAAACTTGCCTCTCTGGTAATGTTGTCTAGTTTGGGTAATAAAACATCTGCAAGGAAACAACCAAGCTCAGAGAACACCAAAGATCTCTTATTCAGCTTCATTTTTTTTTTGTCTCTTAAGGTTCTGCCATGGCTTTATTTTTTTGAAGAAAATAAGGCAAATGTATATTAGGCAAGCATGAACTTGTGAACGTTCCAATGTTGAGCAATCTTTTCAACACTGCTGCATGTTGGTCTCCTTAATAAGCCTTAGTAAAACCACACCTAAAATACCGCATCCAGTTTGGTCACCACACTATAAAAAGATGTTGAGACTCTAAAAAGAGGGCAGAGAAGAGCAACCAAGATGATTGGAGGCTAAAACATATGATGGATGAATGGTTGCAGGAACTGGGCATGGCTAGTCTAATGAAAAGAAGGACCAGGAGAGACATGATAGCAGTTTTCCAATATTTGAGGGGCTGCCACAGAGAGGAGAGGGGCAACCTCTTTTCCAAGGCACCTGAAGGCCAGACAAGGAATAATGGATGAAAATTGAACAAGTAGAGATTCAACTTGGAAATAAGATTTTCTGACAGTAAGAACAATCAACAGATGAACAGAAGTCACCTTCAGAAGTTGTGGGAGCTTTATCACTGGAAGCTTTTAAGAAGAGACTGGACTGCTACCTGTCAGAAATGGCTGTTTGGGTCGGGGATTGGACTAGATGACCTACAAGGTCCCTTCCAATTTTGTTAATCTGTTAATCTCATCCAGTAGCCGCAGGCATGTGTCTGGCAGGCTGGAAGAAGTCTACAGAAATCAGGAAGATCAGAAACAGAAGCCAAATCACAATTGCTGGTCTAGTCAGATCACCAAAAACCACAGCACACAATATGACCAGTGTGTTTTGTTCTGCTTTGGGAAACTATTCTGAAATTGAAATGTTTTGTATGTTCCAAAGAGACATTAAGGGGATAAATATCTGGCATATGATGTCCCTAAAGAAACTTAGCTGAGGTTAATTTGGGGGTAATTTGAGAATCGGGTAATAATTTTTTTTTTTTTTTTTGCTTCCTTTGGTTGTTTTGTTGCTGTGGATATATTTTTTTTTAATTGATTTATCCCTTGGCTGCTCAAGTGATTTTATGTTTGGACTGATACCCAAGAGTGTTACTGACTGGCAAAGGAATGGACAGGCTTAGAAAATTTGGGGGGAAAAGACTAGTTGAAAAAGAAGGAATAATGAAATGCTGGCAGTTACCCTGCTTGCTTAAAGAAAACACAAAAAAATAACGAGTGCAGTCATTTAAGCACAAATCAAGAGTAATGAAGTATCTCGGCCCAAGTTAGCCCACACAAGTTTTTATCTCTGCTGCACATGAGATTACACTCAGAAATGGTTCACTGCTGTGCCCCGAGCATCCTTGGAAGAAAATATAGCCATAGCCCTAATTCCAAAGTTATTTGTTCATGCAAAGCTGATGAAATTGAGTCTTTGGGACACTTGTTATAAAGCCCGAAGGCTTTTTGAGATGTTATACTTGGCACTTGCAGTTGTATTTCATTTTAAGGCCACCTTAATATAACAATCATTTACGGCATATTAACAGGATGAGCCACGGTGGCTCAGTGGTTAAAGTGCAGTACTGCAGGCTGCTTCTGCTGACTGCCAGCTGACTGCAATTTGGCAGTTCACCAGGCTCAAGGTTGACTCAGCCTTCCATTCTTCCAAGGTGGGTAAAATGAGGACTCAGATTGTTGGGGACAAGATGCTAACTCTGTAAACTGCTTAGAGAGAGCTGTAAAGCACTATAAAGCAGTATATAAGTCTAAGGGCTATTGCTATTGATTCAGCCTTCCCTCCTTCCGAGGTGGGTAAAATGAGGATCCAGATTGTTGGGGGCAAGAGGTTGACTCTGTAAACCGCTTAGAGAGGTCTATAAAAGCACTGTAAAAGCACTGTGAAGTATATAAGTCTAAGTGCTATTGCTATTGACTCAGCTTTCCATCCTTCTAAGGTGGGCAAAATGAGGACCATAGGCTGACACTGTAAACCACTTAGCACTGTAAAGCAGCATATAAGTCTATTGCTGAGTAATTCACTTAATGAGAAAAAGGTGCACAGGTAGTTCTCAACTTAAACCACTGGGATCAGAATTTCCTAAGCAAGGTGGGTTTAAGCAAGTAACCTGATTTTATGACCTTTTTGCCATGGTTGTTACGTGACCACTGCAGTTGTGATGTGGCTCACTGCAGTCGTGCATCACTACACAGATCCAGCTTCCCCCATTGACTTCGCTTCTCAGAAGACAGTTGGGAAAGTTGTGAATGGTGATGACATGACCCCAGGATGCTACAACCACAGTAAATATATGCTAGTTGTCAGTCATCTGGATTTTGATCACCTGACTGTGGGGATGCTGTAACAGATCTAAGTGAGAAGACAGGCCATAAGTCACTTTTTTTCCCAATGCCGTTGTAACTTCGAACAGTTGCTAACCGAATGATTGTAAAGCTGTGGACTGCCTGGACATTAAACATGTCAGTCACACATACAAGCAACCACATTGATCTCTAGCTCTGCTCAGGCTCAACAGCCAACGCACTCTAGGATTCAGTCACAAGATGTCCTTGTGGTTGTGTCAGATGAGACTCTGAGAATCAGAGTGCAGAAAAGAGCAACATCACTTTCACAGGTTCTGTACAGGGAGAGCAAATACATCTGAAATTTAAATTTCAAGGGACAATAAACTATCACTGCCTGGATAGCTGGAGGCTAAAACATGCAAAGAACTGTTGTAGGAATTGTGTGTGTCTAGTCCCGTGATGGCGAACCTATGGCACATTTGCCAGAGGTGGCACGCAGAACCCTCTCTATGGGCATGTGTACCATCACCAACTGGTCTTCTGGTTTCTGGTGCGCTGGCCAACTGGTCTTCATGGGCACCAGAGTGCCAAAAAACAGCAGAAAAACAAGCCGTTTTTTGGGCTGTTTTCAGGCAGTTTTTCATACCATTTTCAGGCCATTTCAGGGGACCACTTTCAGGATGTTTTGACCCCCCAAAATGGCCTGAAAATGGCCCAGAAAACAGCCTGAAAAACGATCTGAAACAGCCCAAAACACCCCCAAAATAGCCTAAAAACAACCCCCAAAACAGCCAAAAAACAGGCATGTGCGCATCAGCCAGCTGGCCTTCGGGTTTCCAGTGCTCCAGCACATGCACGTGCTTGCGCATTCTGGTTTGGGCACTCAGTGATGAAAAGGCTCACCATCACTGGTCTAGTCTAATGAAAAGCAGGACTAGGGGAAAAATAATAGCAGCCACAAAGAAGAGAGGCAGTCAAGCTATTCTCCAAAGCCCCTGAAGGCAGGATAGAAAGCAGTGGATGAAAACTAATCAAGGAGGGAAGCAACCTAGAATTAAGGAGAAATTTCCTAACAGTGAGGACAATCAGTGGAACAACTTGCCTCTAGAAGTTGTGGGTGCTCCAACACTGGGGTTTTTTTTTAAGAAGAGATGGAACAACCAGGGGTGGGTTTCTACCGGTTCTGTCCACCTCTGTAGAACCGGTAGCTCTGAAGAGCAGCAGACATAGAACTGGTTCTATGTCTGCTGATGTTTTTGCCCACATGCCCACCCGGGCTCTTACCTGACCTTTATTTCCTGCTTTTTCAACTTCAGCTGCAGCACGAGGCACAGCTGCAGTTAAAGAAGCAGGAAAAGAGGGCTTTTTGAAAGGCTGTCGGATCCCACTCCTGGGAACAATCCTTTATTTGATATGATATAAGGTCTCCTACTTGAGAAATCTTGGACTAGAAGAACTTCAAGGTTTCTTCCAACTCTGTTTTTCTATTATTCTACTCTGTTATTCAGTGACCTCTGATAATGGGAGACTCTTTTTAATGCTGTTCCCTTCTGTTGGACTCAAGAAAGCCTTCTGTAACCACCCTCAACTATCTTGCTGCCCCCTCTATGTTTCCAAGGTCTGTTAGCCTTCCATTACATCCATGTGACACACCAAAGTTTACCTGATGGCAACACGTTTCCATGCAATCATCCACATTGTTGAAGAGTTTTTGCACATAAAATGGTGCATGGATCAGGAGTATTCATGCAAGAGAAGACTTTTGTGCAGGCAGGAAACTGGTTGCATGCTTGCAAAGACTCAACCTATAGGAAATTTCAAATATTATACATCATATACAGATTGTGAAAAATGTGGCGAGAAAGAATAAAATTGCTTATTCCATGAACAGCTGCTTATCAAAGCAGAACCGAAAGAAAGAGAGGGAGGGAGGAGAGAGAGGGAGAAAGGAGAGAGAGGGAGGAAGGAAACAAGGAAGGAAGAAAAAAGAAAGAAAGGAAGAGAAAGGAAGAAAGAAAGAAAAGGGAAGGGAAGGAAAGAAAAGGAAGGAAGGAAGAAAAAGAAAGGAGAAAGAAAGGAGAGGAAGGAAGGAAAGAAAGAGATGGAGGGAGTGAGGAAAGAAGGAAGAAAGGAAAGAAGAAGAAAAAAGGAAGGAAAGAAGGAAAGAAAGAAAAAAGAGAGAGAAAGAAAAGGGAAGGAAGGAAGGATATTGAAATAGAGACCCTTCCTAAAGTACTGCTCATCTTAAATGCATTAACTGGAAAATAGCATTTTAAGTTGAAAGGATTTTCTAACCTCTGGAACCTGTATTTGTTTTATTAGGTATTTTGTCCTGCATAAATTAACCAACCTGAAGTTTCTGGATTCTCGAAAAGTAAGCCGCAAGGAACGCGAAGAGGCCATTTTGAGGGGAGCCTTCATGAAAGTGGCGAAGCCCCTGGGTAAACAGGTAAGCAACTCAAAATGGCGTTCGTGGGAATTCACGTTTCAACTTTTTTTTTTTTTTTGCCTCGCTGTTTTTCCTCAGCTGAAAAGAAAGCTAGATGGCAAGAGCGAATGTCAATGTTTTATTAAGCGGGCTAAATTTAGCCTTCTCTTTCTCAACTGCTTTGTTCTTTTGGTTATGTTCATTTAAGTAATCGCCAACCGCCAGCAAGAATTTGTGGTGTCCGTGGGGGGGGAATCTATTTGTTACATACACTTATTGCATTTACTTCGTAGATAAATTAATGTTCATTGTTTGTGCGTTGACTTTGTAGCGTTTATCCCCTTGTTTTGATCACCTTTAATCCACCAAGTTATTGCTAATTTTACAGATTAGTTCTCACTGTCCAAGCATCGGAAATGTCATTGATATGGCTTTATAAACAATTTGGCGGGTAAAATCCAGAAACCAGCAAATATTATTTTCTCAGATTTATTTTTATTTCATTTTATTATTATTATTTATTTTTCTGCCGTGTTGTTTTGTCTTACCTCTTAACCTGCTTTTGAGGATTAGGAAAACTTTTGAGATCAGAGCAGGATGAGGTCTTTGCTGGAGAAAGAACTGACAAAACATTATTCAGTAAGATTTCTGCTCATTTACTCACTCTTGGATTTTAATAGTGTGTGTGTGGACCAACATACACACTAATACTTTATTTATTTCAACTTTTGTACACTGTGGACAAATACTTCTATGGCTTGTATAGAAAGCCCTTGACTTAAAACAACTCACTTAGTGACTGTTCAAAGTTACAATGGATGACATGGTTGTATGTTGAGGAGTACCTGTAAGAAGAAAATTAATCCTCATTTCTTTTGTAACCAGGGGTGGGATTCTACCAGTTCGCATCTATTCGCTAGAACCGGTTGTTAATATTCTAAGCACTTCGGAGAACCAGTTGTTAGAAGACATTACTGGCCTAATCCTGTAGGGAAGGCAGGAAGGAAACATTCTGGTGTTGCTTACAGAAACTGCCTCTCTGTTAACCCTTATTACATTCTTGGCAGGACTAGACTTCCTGTCTCTGGAACATCTCTGGAGTTTTTTTTCCCTCCTTTGCTGGTACTTTGCTTGTGTTGAGTGACCATTCAAAGTTACAATGGCACTGAAAAAAGTGACTTATGACCATTTTTCACACTTACAATTGTGGCAGCATCCCCACAGTCATGAGAGGCCAGGTGAAGAGATGCATGCCTCGATGATATTGAGTTGGCCACGCCCAGCCAATAACATGACCACCAAGCCACATCCACCCAGTCATATGACCACCAAGTCACCCCCACCAACTAAGCCATGCCCACAGAACCGGTTGTTAAAAAATTTGAATCCCACCCCTGTTTGTAACTATTAATATTTTAATAGTTCTTAATGGCCAGTGGGTGTTGTGGTCCATGGGCAGCAGAGTTGGACAGTGGGGAGGAACATGGGCCAGTATGGGAGTCTCGGGAGGACTCAGACGAGGGTCCTGCATCCAATACAGAGATGGGGCCAGGACCATCTGGGAGTTGTGTGCTGATTCCGGAGCCTCCAGAATCTGACATCAGCAAGGCAGAGGAACAGCGGGAGCCTGTTCCCAGTGCATGCGTGTGCAGAGCTGCCAGAAGGCAAGAGCAGAAGGCAAGAGGTGATTGGCCCTCTCATAAGACATAAAGGAGGAGTAAAGGGCCAGGAACCTTTGCAGGAAGCAACTTTAGTTGTACTGGTCGGTTTGAAACCTGATGCTCTGTATTGAATTTGTGTTCTGTTTGGCTTCGTATAACTAATTGGAAATTTAGTCATTGGCAGCATTTCAAGAAAGATAAAGGTGCATGCTTATCAGACTTATCCTGAAGGACTTTTGCAGACTTCCATGGGACTATTTACAAACTGTTTGAGACTCATTATGGGTTGTGAATGACTAAAATTCACAGCTGTGGAAATAAAGAAAAAAGGGTTTGGGGACTAATGTGTGTTTGTTAATGTCTCAATAAACCTTGGTCAGAACGATGGGGCTCACCCTTTACTAATGTCTTAAAATATTCTGACCCTCACAATGGGGGAAATTATTTGGTTTTAGCAAAAGGCTTCCTCAATTCTTAAATCTTGCAACATGCAGATATTATAGCACTATCCACCTACTTTTTGGTAATGATAGCAAATTATAACTACTATAGTTTTCGTAATATTGGATATCAAGCTCCGATGTACTAATATCACCATATTTTAAATCTGAATACAGTATTGGAATGTTTTCAACCTGGTTGACAGATAAGCTCTTTTAAAGGATTCTTAGCCAAGGAGTTTATTTATTATTTATTTATTATTTATTAATTAAACTTTTATACCGCTCCCTCTCCCAAAAAGGGACTCGGGGCGGTGTACAGCCTACTAAAAACACACAATAAATATATATAAATACAATTAAAAATACATTAAACAATTTGGTCCAGCTGTGTCCCATCTAAGGGATTCAATTAAAAATTAAAAAACTCTAATAAAACCCCAATTAAAATTGAATTAAAACCAGAACACAGTTACTGAGCCAGGCCAGCCTGTCTAAAAAATAGGGCTTTCACTGCACGCCGGAAGGTCAGGATATCCATCATAGCCCGTATCTCCGGGGGGAGATCATTCCATAGGGAGGGAGCTCCCACAGAGAAAGCCCGAACTCTCGGGGCCGTCAGCCGGCAACGGCCAGGCGGCGGTACCCCAAGTAGGGCAACCCTGTGGGAGCGTACTGGGCAGCGGGAGGTTGATGATGGCAGTAGGCGGTCCCGTAAGTACCCAGGTCCCGAGCCATGGAGCACTTTAAATACCATCAGTACCACCTTGAATTGAATCCGGTAGGCCACAGGAAGCCAGTGCAGCCTGCGGAGAAGCGGTGTAACGTGGGAGCTCCGAGGGGCACCCACAATCACCCGCGCGGCTGCATTCTGGACCAACTGCAACCTCCGGAGACTCTTCAAGGGGAGCCCCATGTAGAGAGCATTGCAATAATCCAGACGGGAGATAACGAGGGCGGAAGTGACTGCGAAGTGCGCCCAGATCCAGAAAGGGCCGCAACTGGTGGATCAGGCGAATCTGATAAAAAGCCCCCCTGGCGACGGCTGCAATGTGCTCTTCTAAGGACAGCCGTACATCCAGGAGGACGCCCAGATTGCGCGCCCTTTCCACGGGGGTCAAAACCTCTCCCCTCATGACCAGCGAAGGAACCAGCTGGCTGTATCTGGGCGCAGGAAACCACAGCCACTCGGTTTTGGTCGGGTTGAGACGAAGCCTGTTACGACCCATCCAACTCCGCACGGCCTCCAGGCACCGGGACATCACTTCAACGGCTTCATTGGGGTGGCCCGGGGTGGAGATGTACAGCTGAGTATCATCAGCGTACTGATGGAACTCCACCCCGAAGCCACGGATGATCTCACCCAGCGGCTTCACATAAATGTTGAACAGCAGGGTCAAGAGCACCGACCCCTGAGGCACCCCACACAGTAGGGGCCTCGGGGCCGACCTCTGCCCCCCTGTCAACACGAATTGCGAACGGTCGGAGAGGAAGGAGGTGAACCACCGCAACACGGTGCCCCCCACTCCCAACCCCTCCAACCGCCGCAATAAGATACTGTGGTCGACAGTATCAAAAGCCACTGAGAGATCTAACAGGACCAAGACAGAGGAACAACCCCTGTCCCGAGCCCTCCAGAGATCATCAACCAACGCGATCAACGCCGTCTCCGTGCTGTGCCCGGGCCTGAAACCCGATTGGAGGGGATCAAGATAACTCGCTTCATCCAGGTACTGCAGGAGCTGACGTGCCACCACACTCTCAACAACCTTCGCAACAAAACGAAGGTTGGAGACAGGACGATAATTAGATAACAATGCTGGGTCCAGGGACGGTTTCTTGAGGAGGGGCCGCACCCACCGCCTCTTTCAAGGCAGCAGGCAGCAGCCCCTCTCTCAAGGAAGCGTTTATAATGCCCTGGAACCAGCCTCGTGTCACCTCCCGAGTGGCCAAAACCAGCCAGGAGGGACACGGGTCCAACAAACAGGTGGTGGCATTAAGCCCCCCCAGTATCCTGTCCACGTCCTCCAAAGTAACAGGGTCGACCTCAACCCAATTGACCTCACCGATATCCACCCCACCCCCCCGCCCGGAGATGCCCAATCGGAGTCCAGCTTGTCCCGGATCTGAGCGATTTTGTCCTGCAGAAACCTAGAAAACTCCTCAGCCCGCCCCTGCAAGGGGTCCTCCCGCGCTCCCACCTCAAGGAGGGAGCGGGTCACCCTAAACAGGGCGGCTGGGCGGTTTTCCGCGGACGCAATAAGGGTGGAGAGGTAAGACCTCCTCGCCATCCTTATCGCCACTAAATATGTCTTAATATAAGATCGTAATAGTGTTCGGTCAGACCCGGAGCGGCTAGCCCTCCAATTACTCTCTAGGCGTCTTTTCCGGCGCTTCATCTCCCTTAGCTCCTCAGAAAACCAAGGAGCCACATGGGATCAGCACCGGGTCAGAGGCCGCAAGGGCACGACTCGGTCGAGGGCCCCAGCAGCCACCCTATCCCAGGTGGCAACCAAGCCCCCAACCGAGTCGTGTGTACGAGCTTCGGGGAATGGCCCAAGCTCCGTCAGGAACCTATCAGGGTCCATCAGGCTCCTGGGGCGGTACCATTTTACTGGTCCCGCCTCCCTGCGGTCGGAGGGTGCGGAACAGAAGTCGAGCTTCAGGAGCGAGTGATCCGTCCATGACAGGGATTCTATGACTATATCCCCTATACCCAGATCACTCTGCCACTGATCAGAGACAAAAACCAGATCCAAGGTGTGATCCCACGTGAGTAGGGTCCCGAATTAACTGGGTCAGGCCCAAGGCCGTCATGGAAGCCACAAACTCTTGAGCAATCCCCGAGGCACCGCCGGCAGAAGGCAAGTTGAAATCCCCCATGACCATAAGTCTGGGGGTCTCAACTGCCATGCCAGCTATAACCTCAAGGAGCTCAAGCAGGGCCGCTGCCGCATAGCAGGGAGCCAGGTATGCGACCAGCAGGCCCACCTGAACCCTGGGACCAAACTTCACGAAAAGGAGCTCACACCCGGTCGTCTGAGACACAGTGGCTTCCCTCGGGCACAGATCTTCCTTAATAACCACCGCAACCCCCCCTCCCCTCCCCTGGGCCCTCGGCCGATGAAAAACCCGAAACCCGGCTGGGCACATCTCTACCAGAGGGACTCCCCCCTCCTGGCCCAGCCAGGTTTCGGTGATACCCACCAGGTCCGCGCCCCCCTCACAGATCAAATTGTGGATGAGAGGGGCCTTATTAACAACGGACCTGGCGTTACATAACATCAGCTGAAGGCCCAGGGCCCGATCGCTCAGACCCCCTGGGGAACGGGAAATGACAAGGGGGTCGGAGCGCGCCACAGCAGACAAACAGCGGGGACGCACTCCCAATACAGGGTATGTCCCCCTGAGGACAGTTTCTAATTTATAGTCTCTTCCTTCAATCCATTGTCAGAGGGAAGATTTTCAAAACTCACTGGGGCTTTTTCTAATCATTCCACATTACAAACAATATAATTTTTGAATTAGTTATCTGCTAAAGCTTTCTCTAAAACATGTATTTATTTCTCCAATCCTTTAGCACTTGGTTCCAGTTTAATATTTTGGATAGGCTATTTTAAAATTGCTTGCTGTGGAATTGCTAGGACTTAGCTAATATATTACCTTTTGTAAGCCTTTTAGCTATCATTGTGTTCAGTAGAATTATTATTATTATGCTTTATTATATGTTGCCTATCTATTGGTTTATCTGAGAAAGTCTGGAGTTGGCTCGAATCTGTTAAATGAATTTGTTGCATAAAATCTGTCCATGCAAATCCTTCTCTGTACTACATAGACTATTCTGGAAGTTGTTGCTGGGATGACTGCAAGTACTCTAATGATTATCATTATTGTAATCCCATATTGTTAATCCTGGCTCAGAAAAGTTTACAAAATGTTTTCAATCCATCAACCATAAAAAAAAAACCCATCCTTAGAAGGAAGAACCCAAACTTCAAAGCAAGATTTAGTCTTTTAAAAGAAAAACAATTTGTCCAGGTCCAAAAGACAATCTCACTCTAGAGTAGCTACTATTCTATAAATGGCTGAGTGAACAGAATACTCTTCCGTTGTTATCTAAAAGATTTTCTCAAGAGAGAGGCCTGCAAGATTTTATTGCTGGATTTGTACACTGTGAGACAAACCGATCATGAGAATTAATCTCTTCAGGTCTCTACAAGCTGATCATTGTGCATAATTTAGATATTATTTGAAGAAATCCTAAGATGTCACTCATCTTAAAGTGGGCAGGTCCTTCTCTACTAGTTGCAGCTTCTGGACCATTTTTGAGGTTATGAAGTGATGGGATGCTGCTAGTTTAACAACTGGTTCAGTGAGCGCAAGCTTCGCTCAGCGCTGAAAATGGAACATTTAGAAGCTGCTTACCTTCCAGGTCAGCAACAGTAAGTAGAATAATGAGGGGGGGGGGGAATCAGCTGTGCCACATGATTGAGATGAGCTACAAAGTAGGAAATAGAGTACAGGAGAAAGTGATGGTGGTCGGGGCCAATTGATCATTGGCTGCTACCGGTTCGTGTGAACTGGTGAAAACCGGCAGAATCCCACCACTGGGCTATAACTATAAAAGAGTTCATAGCAAAGTAGACTTTGGGAAAATCTACCGAAACCATCACTTGATGTAATAAATCATATTTTGTAGAAATGTTTGATACAACCTCAAGTATGTTCAGATACATAAGATGCCCGTATTTGTTGTGCTGCAAGTAGGATTTCAATACTATCAATACAATCTGTTTCTCCCTGGCCATATTCTTGCACCTTAATCGACTTCACTGTGGAACATGTCTTTATAATTTTTTAAAAAATGTTATTATTTTATGCTGGTCTGTAACCCCAATAACAATTGATTGGTTGGTGTTGTTTTCCCGTATTCCTCATTAGATTCATATTAATTTCAAATCTACGTGTATAGAAATGTGGGTGTTGAGAGGAATTTGTGAGGTTTGGCAGACAAATAATTATCAGAGGGAAAATGAAATATTCTTGAAAACATTAATTGGCTTGACAGGGAACTGTGCCTTTTTTGAACTCTGCGTTGCCTTTAGTCTATTTTCACGACATGTCTAAATTTAAGTCTAATTTTATGGCGCTAAATTGGCATCCGAGAACATGTTCAGAAGGGGGGGAAAGTGCCGACACAAGAGTAGGGTTACTCCACAAGAACTGCTTTCCTTTCACTCTTGACGTCAGGATCTTGAGAGAGTACCTTCGCCTCTCAAAATGCAATACGGAGAATGAGACACAAGGCAGAATATTTTCCTCCAAGTAGCTTATGTTTACTTTTATGCAGAAGTAACGAGCAAACACCCAAATGTTTGAGGAAATGATAAATATTTAATTTTGCCTAACTCCGTGCTTTCCTTGGATTTTTTTTTTACTCTTTTATTTTATTTTATGTTTTCTTAGCAGAATGCAGCTTGGTTTTCCTTTGTTTCATTTCATCTTTTGTGGCTTTGAGTCTGTTTATGATGGGACTGTCATAATGGGGGAAGAAATGGCCCCGTTCATTAGAAAACAGCTTAACTTAGCAATGCTGGGCTTTCTGTTGCTGTGTGAAACGAGTTGAACTTCATTACCCAGCGATGTTTATATTTAGAAATGTCAAAATATTGAACATCCGTCTGATGCTTGATTTAAAATAAAAATAAAAAAGAGAGCCTAGAAGCTTTGCTAGGCAAGGGGCATTGTGCCAAACAAGGAAGCTTCATTTAATGACCGTACCACAAGCTCATTTTTTCTGGCATAAGGCTTGATCAAAGCGGGAGAGGCCTGTCCGATGTGAAGTACGTCGCTGTGTCTGACAGCGCTTCACATCAGAATGACAGCTCAAGAATACGACAGTCAAAGTTGCTTAATTATGTCTCGGCTTTGTAATTATTCATCTCTGTTCCTGCACTTGTCATTCTGCTGACATAATTATTTAGAGCTGTGCCCTTGTTCTGCAGAAGTGTGTACAGGAGTACCAGCAGCAAGTAACAGGTGCAGAGAAGGAGGGAGAGTAGAGGGGGGAGAAGGAGAGAGTGGGAGGGAAAGAGAGAAAAGGAGGGAGGGAGGGAAAGAGAGGGAGGGAGAGAGGAAAGGAGGAAGAGAGAGGAAAACAGGAGAGAGAGGGAGGGAAAGAGAGAGAGGAGGAGGGAGGGAGGGAAAGAAAGAAAGAGAGGAAGGGAGAGAGAAAAGGAGGGAGGGAGAGGGAGAAGGGGAGGGAGGAAAAGAGAGAGAGAAGGAGGGAGGGAAGGAGAGAGAGAGTGCATCCATTTTGACATAGAATGCCAATTCCATTCTCTTGTTTGAAAAGGAATACAACTGTTTCCTGCCAACCCCTGTTAATAGGAATACTCTAAGAATTTTCCAAACAAGGCTTTTTATATTTTGCATTTTCAGCAAATATTTCTAGAATATCCACAATAAAACCTCTTTTGGATCAAAGTCTATTTTTGATAAGCTTGATGGACACATCCATGAAGTTTGCTTGACATCAGTGCTTCGCAACTGCCTTCTTCTGGAATTCTGATTCTAGTTTATAGGCATGGATTTCCTGATGGTCTCCCATCCAGTTCCCACATAGCTTCTTTCAGATCAATTTAAGTGAAGTAGCTGCTATCCTGTAGCTAAGTTATGCAAACAACTAGACAAAAACTGTGATCCAAGAGAGAGATCCAGGTCACCTGTTTCATTTGTTGTTTGTATAACTCTTTTAATTATTAAAGCATTCACTGGATTCTTTTATATGTTTACTCTAATATCTTTTTCCATGTAATTCTTGTAGCCTTCTTAAAGTCCACTTTCAAATCAGCCTGTGTCTTTCCCAGTAAAATTTGTTCCTCTTCCATAACATATTTTAAACACCATCTATCTATGGAGGCAGGCACTCTTAAAATTAAACGCTGGTTTCACTGTTCAAAAATATCCTTTAAAATCCTGAAATATTAAAATATTTTGTGTCATTTTGTCTTAGTAAATTAAGTGTCCTTCTCCCTTAATTGTAATCTTTAGTTTCTTCTAATTCTCTCTGGTATCTGATTTTCAAAGTCTCACCTCATGGCTTTTGATCTCACTTAATCTAGAACTCTAAAGAGATACTGGCAGAACTGTATGTGTGGAGGGGAAAAACTAGATAGTTAAGAGTGATGAGCAAGGTGAGTGATTTTGCCAGTACAGGTCTGAATAGAGAAGATAGGAGCAAGTTGGAAGCTCTGTTCAGCAAGATGGATAGTTATCTTGTCAACTGATAAACAGATCAAGGAAGAAAAGCTTGGGGCTCTAAGGAGCTGGGTTTAGTCTTAGACATATTGAGTTTAAGACTATGATGAAGCACCTAAGTAGATATATCAGAGAAGCCCTTGGAGTTTTAGATTTGGGGAATACCTTGATCAAATGCCTGCAAAGAATATAAATCTTTCCATTACCATCATTCAGTTACAACTGAATGCCTTTTGAAAACCACCTTTGAGACACCTTCACCAATGTTCAAATGAAGCAATGGATGGAAACTAACCATTACCAAGGAGAGAAGCAACCTAGAACTAAGGAGAAATTTCCTAATGGTGAGAACAATTAATCAATGGAATAGCTTGCCTTCGAAAGTTGTGGGTGCTCCATCACTGGAAGTTTTGAGGAAGAGGTCGGACAACCAAATGGTATAGAGTCTCCTGCTTGAGCAGGGCGTTGGACTAGATGATCTCCAAGGTCCCTTCCAAACTGTATTAGTATCTGTTCTATATTGTATGTTCATGTTCTGTGTTGTATGTTATTTTATTTTCTTGCAAGAGTTTCTAAGAGCTGTGATGGTACAGTGGTTAGAATGCAGTACTTCAGGCTACTTCTGCTGACTGCCGGCTACCTGCAGTTTGGCAGTTCGAATCCCACCAGGCTCAAGGTTGACTCAGCCTTCCATCCTTCTGAGGTCAGTAAAACAAGGAGCCAGATTGTTGGGGGCAAGAGGCTGATTCTGTAAATTGCTTAGAGAGGGCTGTAAAAGCACTGTGAAGAGGGTATATAAGTCTAAGTGCTATTGCTAAGAGTTAAATCCTTTTGGAGAAGCGCAGGTGCATTTTTTCCCCAGAGTTTATCCAGAGGAAGGAAAGATATGTACATTAAAGTATTATTGCTAATGAACTTTTAATAATCTTTTTTTTAATAATAGTCCACTCAACAAAACAACAAAAGGGATGGGCTTGTGCAAAACAAACCAACATGGCATTCAACAGAAGTACATATGCTTAGGATGTGCATTTAGGTGCAAATGTATAGACAGTATTGATTGTGCCTGATGACCTTTGCTGAATCATTGATTACGATCTCCTTCTGGGCCAGCTGAAGGAATTAGGAATGGGGGCACTGAATTACTATTCTTCTCCTCTTTCTCTGGTTGGTTCCAGTCATGTTGACATGAAAGAGAGATTGAACCTGCAGGCCCTCACCTGCAGAGGTTCTCTGCTACTGTCATCCCTCATGCCTAGCAGCCTAATAAGAGCTGATACCATCAGATCACACCATGATTTCTAGAGAGTGTAACAGAACAGGCTTAGATGCTCTATTTGTAAGCTTTCAGTTAGTCACTACTGGAGATTGGATGCTGGACTAGATTCTCTGATCTATTAGGTAGGTAGGTAAGTAGGTAGGTAGATAGGGACAGACAGACAGACAGATATAGGTAGGTAGATGATATAGAGAGAATTAGATTTAGAGATATAGATATAGAGACATACAGATACGGGTGGGTAGAGAGAGATATATATAAGTAGATAGATAAATAGATAGATAGATAGATAGATAGATAGATAGATAGATAGATAGATAGATAGATAGATAGATAGAGATAGATTATAGATAAATAGATAGATAGATGTAGGTCGATAGATAGGTAGATATAGATAATAGAGAGAGACAGACAGACAAACAGATGATATAGAGAGGTTTAGATTTAGAGATATAGATATAGAGAGATAGAGATGCAGATGGGTGGATGGATGGATGTATAGATGAATAGATAGATACACACACACTTATGTATGTATATATGTGTATACACAATATGTCTGCATGAGCAAGAAGCATTCTTCTAGTCAAGAAAGCAAAGGAATTTGAAAATATTTTAAAAATGTTTTAAAGATTGAAAATGTTTTATGATAAAACCATATCCTGTACAGATTGAAACTAAAGCAGGGTTTGTAAAACCCAACAATAAAGGGTTGTATTTATTTTGTAGATATCCTTGTGCAATTGAATGTACAGCGACTCACATTGCTTTCTATGGGCAAAAAAACTACAAAACCCATGTCTTCCCTAGGTCCAGGTCCACACATGAAGCTGATTCATTGCTAAAAGCCTATACACAGGAATTTTTCTCAACTAACCATCACACCTGGTAGAGATAGATAAGGGCCAACGGCACTCAAGGGAGGTTGGATTTAGTTCATTTGTGGCTACGTAGGGATTCTAGGCTGATTCCCCTTTTTCCTCTGCCCCCAAATTCTGCCTTTCCTTCTCCTACATGACCACAAACTTGTCTTTGGACAGCTTTCCTTGTAATCATCATTTCCAGTTCTTCTTTTTATTTCACAGCAATAGGCCAGCTTAAATGGATTCATGAAAGGGAGTAGCATGTTTTGCTCTGAATTCCTTGTTTTATTACTTTGAAATCTCTCTCATTCATCTGGGGCATGTTTTTCTCTCTCTCTGAAGTGTCAAACAGAAGGGGGCTTTCTAGACTGCAGCAAATCAATAATCTCAAGAACATTAAAAGAAAATGTAATATCCAATTCTGAACCTTAAGATAAATATATACATTTTTCCAGCTTCTTATATCCTTCACTACTGATATACATCTTGAAAGTTTGGACTTCTGAGAGTGAACCTTCTGGCTTTTATCCGTGTTACTTAAATGAGCTATCAGGAACATTTAAAGCCAAGCTAACATACAAAAAGAAGAGAAAAAAAAGGAGAACAGCTGGTATTCCTCTCGGATTTTTTTTTTTAAGTTTGGCCTTTCTAATTATGGTTATCCACTCTGCCATCACATGGTTGGGATAATGGTGCTAATGAAAAGCCAGGACAATTGTAGAAGATGCTGTCACCTTTAAGGGTGATCCTAGATACCATCTGTATGTCTACCCACACGTATCAGGAGTCAGAGTCCTGACTCTTGACAAAATCACTCCAGTAATTTTGAACAGTGATGGTGTGAGAAAAAATCTAGAGTTTAATCCTGATGGTCAGCTAATTGGTTAAGACTGGCTTCCAGTGGTCAATTTTTGGTCTCCAACTTGTAGACTTCTGCTTAGCCATTTTATGAGAAAGTCTAGGTCAACAGTTCGGCAGTTTGAATCCCTAGTGCTGCATCACGGAGTGAGCTCCCGTTACTTGTCCCAGCTTCTGCCAACCTAGCAGTTCAAAAGCATGTAAAAATGCAAGTAGAAAAGTAATAATAATAATAATAATAAATATTTATTTATATACCGCTCCTCTTCCGAAGGACTCGGAGCGGTGCACAGCCGTACAGTTAAAACAATAAATATGTGGACAAATAAAACTAAATTAAACCTGAACCCTGGCTGTATACAATTTAAAACCCTTCTCTAAAACCCTAAAATTTAATAAAAAATAAAACACCCCAAAACTAAAATCAGCCCAAGCTGGCCTGGTCAAAGAGCCAGGTTTTCAAGGCACGCCTGAAGGTCCCCAGGTCCGTGGCTCTCTGTAACTCCGGGGGCAACCCATTCCAGACACCCCCACAGAGAAGGCCCTATTCCTCGGGGTCACCAGCTGGCACATAGAAGCCAACGGGACCTGCAGGAGACCCTCCCTGTGGGAGCGCACCGGACGGTGGGAGGAAAATGGCAGAATGCGGTCTTGTAAATCTTGTAAAGTAGGGATAAGTAGGGACCTCTTTGGTGGGAAGGGAACAGCGTTCCGTGTGCCTTCGGCATTTAGTCATACCGACCACATGACCACGGAGACGCCTTCAGACAGCGCTGACTCTTCGGCTTTGTCACAAAGATGAGGACCGCCCACTAGAGCCGGAAACAACTAGCACAGATGTGTGAGGGAAACCTTCACCTTTAACTTTAAATCTAGATACTCTTTTTTATTGAAGTTTATTATAGAATATATATAGAAACAAAGATAACAAGGGGATAAATAGAGAAGGGAACATAGAACTAGAATAGTAGAGTTGGAAGAGAAATTGGAGATCTTCTATTCCAACCTCCTGCTCAAGGAGGAGATTCTATAGCATTTCAGACAAACGTTTGTCCAATCTCTTCTTAAAAGCCTCCAGTGATGAAGCGCCCACAACTTCTGAAGGCAAGATGTTCCACCGGTTAATTGTTCTCACTGTTAGGAAATGTCTCCTTAGTTCTAGGTTCTTGCATTGTGGGAACTCCATTGTGTCTTTCCTTTTTTTGCACATATACAGTAGTCAACATATATAATAATAAAACTCTTTTTTTTTAATGGATAAGTCTAGCTATTCTGATCCAGCTGAACCATTTTTATTACCAAATAATGTTTCTGTTTACAAACTTCAAAATATTAATCATGGTCTCAGGAGTGAAATGGGACAACTCACCATGGTCATCTTACAAATGGCCAACTGCCTGCAGGACAATTTAACAATTCAATTTAATAACTTAAAATAATTTTAAAATGTTTACATTTTTGTCGTTCGCATTCTATTCTATTCTTTCATTCTATTTCATTCTCATTTTGCATTTTTCTTTAATGATTCTAGTCTACCATTTCTTTGTATTAGTGTAACCATTGTTCAATAGTGAGTTGTCCCATGGCGAGTTGGCTGTAGCAAGTTGCCCATGGCAAATTGGCCAGGGCAAATTGTCATAGTCCCCAGGAGTGACTTATTTAAACTAGGATGGAAATGTAACAGCACCAGAATCATGGCCACAAACAAGTAAGGATCAACTGTTTTTTTAAATGGAGCATCTTAATTTACAGGCAAACTATGAATGTTATTTATTTCCTTTGAAGGGGTGGAATCTAGATTTCTTGTACATATGCATATCTACCTGCATGCAAATATGCAAGTGTATCACAGGTACACATTTTTTTTAAGGTAGCAAAGTTTCTAGGATTAATTTTTGCCGGATTTAGCAAGTCTAGATTGACGGAATGGGAGTCTACAGTTTTCATTTTTCCTCTGTTTACTGTGTCAGCGTTCCAACTAACCAACTCCAAACCAATACACTCTGAGACAAACATTTCCTTAAAGTTCCATTTTAGTAGAGTTGTCATATTGGCACATCTAGGAAAACATGAATCTGAAAGTTCTGGGTTTACCCTTCCCAAAAGAGAAATCAAAGATCCATTCCCCCACACCCATCAGTCCAACACATGGCCCAATCAAATCTTTGTCCCAACTGGAGCCATTCTTCCAGACACTCCTCTCCAGGTGCAAGGCAACATGTCCTTGACTGAGAAAGAATGTTGTTGTGTCTAGTCATTTACCCCACTATGAAATCCCACCTTTCAAATTCCCAGGCCCTGATGGGGCAGCCTTGAAGCTTCCAAGTAAAAAATGGCTTCCAAGGCTGACATACTGTTCCTTTTGAGGGGGTGGGTTGTTTTTAAAAACAGGTTCATCTTTCCTCCAGGTAAGTGAATGTTTGCTTATGTGTTGTCATGAAGACAACACAACCCAGTTATACGACTACTTCAGTGGTGCAGAAATGTAATTTTTCATAGAGTTTGACAAAGTTGCCAATCTGTATTGCTTCTTCCTTTTGAAGATGCTCCTATAGGGCCTTTGAAGCATTAAATTACTGCTGCTTTTGTATCACTAACATACAACCTGAAAATTAATGGGTATAAGCCAGCCAAATAAAATACTAGCGAAATGCCAGTTTCAACCTGGAAATTTAATCAAGGGACTTATTTTCTAATAGGTTTTTTTTTTAGTACAATGAAGGAAGGAAGTAAATACTGTATTTTAAATATAAAATAAATTAAGAGACTGTTCCTAGATAAATGTGCAGCATAGATCACATAACTGCACAGTATGCTGTGCAGACCAAATGCTTTCTAATGCACTAAAATTAAGAAATAGTGTGCTTTGAAAATGATTTACGAGCGTGGTTAAACTGCCAGATTTACAAAGAAATAGTTCAGAACATGGGAAAGCCTCTTGAGTCAGGTCAAAAATGAATTTGACCATGATTTAAACTGCTACTTTTCTTACATGACATTTAATATGTGTACATTGGAGGGCCATATGTCTTTAATAAAATAGCATTAAGTTTTAAATATGATATGAATGCAGTCAGTTTCTAAATTCATAGCCTTTTCCACAATTCCAAAATGTTAACCAATAAAGGGAGCCCTGCATGCAATAAAACATAAACTTTACAAAATAGATTTTTATTAAAACAGCTAGACAGTTGGCAGTTAGGTTGTAATGTAATAAATTGTCCAAGCAAGAGTGGATTTATCAGTAATTGTTTATACTGAAAGCAATTTGGACCAGACTACTAATTAAAACTGAAGACCAAAGTGTTCTTACAAAGTCCAATCCCAGAGTACTTGTTTGGCAAACTATAATTTCACATATAGCTATCTAATGTTAATGGAGATATTCAGCAATACATTGTTCCTCTAATATGCCTAGATATGACATAGCTTCTAATTCTGAGAAGGACTGCACACCAGAAAGAAGCAATGGGATACTTTGGGAGAGATTGCATTATTAGCTGGTTGTTGCAAGCTAATAATGCAAAATTCCCATCCAAAGAACATCTGCATATGGAAATATAACAGCCCAGTTAATTCAGCTGCCAAGGCGATCTGTCATAGCATTATTCAAACAGTGTTCTGAGGAATCCTCTAGATATGTTCAGAGGTGGGCTGCTGCTGGTTCACACTGGTACTGATGGACTGGTAGCAAATTCCACCACTGGCTGGACTTTCCCCCACCCATTTTTTGACCTATTTCTGGGTCATTTGGGGGGATTTTTTCTGGTCATTTTCAGGTCATTTTTGGCATTTTCAGGCCATTTTCCAGGCAAAAAATGACCTAAAATGCCCCAAAAAACATCCTGAAAACACCCCCAAATCAACCTGAAAAAAGTCCTGAAAATGCCCCCCCCAAATGCCCCCAAAACAGGCTGAAAAATGGGCGGGGGGGGGGAGTTAGTGGTGGGATTGGACCCAACTGGCTGAATCCTATCTCTTCCTTTAAGGCAAGTGGCCAGAAGGTGGGGCTGGATGTGATAAATGACATCACCCACCCAGTCACATGACCCACTGGCCACACCTACCCAGCCAGAGAACCGGTTGTTAAAAAAATTGCAGCTCACCCCTGGATATGTTCCAAATGTCCTTCCATGATAGATTAATAATGATCTATCATTAATTAATTAATAGTTGTATAAATGGAGGCATAGAATCAAAATCATGTGAAGTATTAGTACTGCTTTATAAATCCTTAGTAAGACCACACCTGGAATATAGCACCCCTTGAGTATATCTCCCTGATCATTTATCAAATATTCACATATTCCTCTGGATTCCACTGAATCTGCTATTCTTGAGGGGTGGCAATCTTTCAGATCCTTTCATATTCATTCTGATGTCTGAGAAAATCAAATCTCTTCTGTTTTAACAGTATTGAATTGAATTGAATACTTTATTTGGTCAACGTTGATCAGTTAGAGTTGCAGTATTGCAAGCTACTTCTACTGCAGCCAGTTACCTGCAATTTGGCAGGTCGAATCTCATCAAGCTCAAGGTTGACTCAGCCCTCCATCCTTCCAAGGTGGGTAAAATAAGAAGCCAAATTGTTGGGGGCAATATGCTGACTCAGTAAACCACTTAGAGAGGACTGTAAAGCAGCGGTCGCCAACTGGTGGGCTGCGGCCCACTGGTGGGCCGTGAGAAAATTTTGGTGGGCCTCAGAGAAATCTCACCCCCAGAGCACCCCCCCAAAGCAATTAATCCAGACTGCGCAGAAACACAAGGCTGCTCAGCCCACATGGCTCGCGGGAACCTTCCCTGCCTACTCACTCCTTACGCAGCAAACTTGTCTGCTAAGTTGCTATTTTTCCTTTTTCCGACCATTATTTGTTCTGCTGCATCGGGAGATTTAGAATAGCTAGGAAGCAGGAAATGGTTGGATTTCTTGCTTTCTAGCTAAGCACAGCCAAACCCCCCTTAGGATTGAAGGTTTGTTTGCAAGCAAATTCAGTGCAGACTCACGGCAAGCAAATTTGAGAGATTGAGCTAGCCGATGGCAGATAGATAGAACATTGAATGATTCTGTGAACAACTCAGTCTGCTTGCTTTGCCTGACTTTGGATAAAAGTTGCTTTTTTAAAATAAAAAATTCAATATTTACATGCATGGTGTATTGTGAGTTAATTTTGTGAATTTGCCAGCTAGCAAATTTTATGAGTTTGCTTGCAAGCAAATTTTATGTGACTGAGCTAGCCAATGGCAGATAGATAGATTTCTGAATGAATGTGATTCTATGAGCAATTCAATCTGCCTGTCTGCTTTGCCTGATTTTGGGTAAAAGTTGCTCTTTTTTTAATAAAAAATTCAATATTTACAAGCATGTTGTGTTGTGAGTTAATTTTGTGAGTTTGCTGCTAGCAAATTTTATGAGTTTGCTTGCAAGCAAACTTTATGTGACAGACTGAGCTAGTCAATGGCAAATAGATGGATTTCTGAATGAAGCTATGATTCTGTGAGCAACTCCATCTGCCTGCCTGCTTTGCCTGATTTTGGGTAAAAGTTGTTCCTTTTTTATAAAAAAATCAATATTTATATAAATATTTATAATATTTACATACAAGCCATGCCCAACCAGTCACTGACCACCAAGCCACACTCACAAATTAGGCCATGCCCGTAGAACCGGTTAGTGGTCCCTAGGATCTAAAATTATGAGTTTGGTGGTCCCTGAGGTCCAAAAGATTGGCGACCCCTGCTGTAAAGTACTATATAAAGCAGAATATAAGTCTAAGTGTTATTGTTATTGCTAATTTGTATCCAATACAGAAGTATTCAGTGTACATAGCAATAGCCCTTAGCAATAGCCTTTAGACTTATATACTGCTTCACAGTGCTTTGCAATCCTTTCTAAGTAGTTTACAGAGTCAGCATCTTGCCCGCAACAATCTCTACCTAAGAAGAGATTGGATAACCATTTGTTTGAAATGGTGTACGGTTTCCTGTCTTCCTCCAAGGTCCCTTCCCACTCTATTCTATTCTATTCTATTCTATTCTATTCTATTCTATTCTATTCTGTTCTATTTTTACTCTACTCTACTCTACTCTTCTCTACTCTACTCTACTCTACTCTATTCTTCATTCCATTATTCTACTCTATTCCTATGATCACTATTTTATTTAGACGTTAAGATGTCAGTGCTATGACCCATTGCAACTGTTAGTGAAAACCAATGTTTTAAAAAGTTCCACATTGGAGGCAAACGAATCACTTTGATGTATAAGCAAAATCTGCCCCCATGAGCAGCTGGGATGGCCATAGAAAGCCATTCCTTCAAGTCAGGAAACCAGAACTTCACCAGTGGGTTTTGAATATGCCTAGATAAATTATTTTCAGACAGCTTTCTATCCAAGTGATATTTCAAGGCTAACTCTTTGTGGTTCCAGAAGCTTAAACAAAAATCAAACTGGGGCTATTGCCTGTTGCTACTTCAAAAGCAAAGCTTTGTTTTCCAGAATTATGGGTCGCCCAGGCCATCCAGAAAATGATTAACAGCATGTAATCCCACTCAGTGTGAAAGTGACTTTCGTCTGTTAGCCAAATCTTTACATAATACAAATCTCTCTACCTAAGAAAGCACAAATATGTCATTGTTCTCAACAGGCAATTTAATGCAACTATAGAGAGCAGAATAAGAGCAAAGAAGATTACAAGCTAGTTGATCGTGTTTTTATTTCTCTCTTAAATCTCTCTCTGCTTTTCTCTACAGTTATACTTGTTTAAAGATTGTATACAACTGTGCTGTCTACATGATTTGGAAAGCAAATCAGCCTAAGTACGAGGTTTCAATGGGTGCACTTTTTAAAAAGGATTTTTATACATTTATTGGAAATACACATTTTCTCCGAGCAAAGCTGAACCTATAATTTTTGTTGCTTGCATTATTATTTTTTTTTGATAGATTTAAAATTTTGCTCACT
Organism: Bungarus multicinctus; assembly: GCA_023653725.1. Lineage (NCBI taxonomy): Eukaryota > Metazoa > Chordata > Lepidosauria > Squamata > Elapidae > Bungarus > Bungarus multicinctus. The sequence continues at coordinate 101,699,384 of CM042844.1, forward strand.
TATGCTTGCTATCCTGGCGTGCCATTCTGTTCACAAAAGGCCTATTAAAGTTAATTATTCTCTGGGCCCTTTTTTCTATCAAAGGAGATTATTGGAGTTAACAAAAAAGATGTATGTATTGGTTAGGAGAAGTGGAGGGGGAACCCATACAACATTGTGTGCAAATAATATATGGCTGCCTTCTGTAAATGAAACTTCCTGACAAGTTGATGGGTTAGGATTCAGGTGTGTTGAGTGCTAAACCAAATAAACCTTTGATTTTAACAATTCTGAAGTGAGCTTTTTACCACTCAGGTTCTGATTGTTCAGATTAATTCCTTTTTTCCTTTGCTAGGAATTTCTGCTAGGTTGAATTCACTCAGTCTCATTTAGCTTTGTGGAGAGAGGTCATAACACGAGCCTCATTGAAACGGAAAGCATTTTCGAGGAGGGATTTTCAACTCAGCAGTCAGTACAGGTAGTCTTCGACTTAACAACAGTTCATTTAGTAACCTGTTTTTTTTTATTACAGATTAACAGAGTTGGAAGGGACCTTGTAGGTTATCTAGTCCAACCCCCTGCTCAAGCAGGAGACTCCTCCTCCTCCTCCTCCTCCTCTTCCTCCTCCTCCAAAAACTGAGTTGGAAGAGATCTTGGAGGTCTTCTATTCCCAACCCCTGTTCAAGATTGTTGGGGGCAATAAGCTGACCTTGTAAAAATGCCGCTTGCGGGGGGCTAAAAGCCCTAGTAATAAGCAGGCATATACAATGGAATGAAGGCTATTGCCGAGCACCTAGCATGGTGCTCCATGGACTGTAAGCCGCCCTGAGTCTCCGGAGAAGGGCGGCATATAAATGCAAATAAAAAAAAAAAAAGCAGCAGACCCTACCCATTTCTGACAGATGGCAGTCCAGTCTCTTCTTGAAAGCGTCCAGTGATGAAGCTCCTACAACTTCTGAAAGCAACATCTGTTCCAAAGGTTGATTGTTCTCACTGTCAGAAAATTCTTCTTTATTTCCAGGTTGAATCTCTCCTTGATCAGTTTCCATCCATTATTCCTTGACTGGCCTTTGGGTGCCTTGGAAAATAGCTTGACTCCCTCCTCCTTTCTGTGGCAGCCCCTCAAATATTGGAAGACTGCTCTCCTGTCTCCCTTGGTCCTTCTCTTCCCTAGACTAGCCAGGCCCAGTTCCTGCAACCATTCATCATATGTTTGAGCCACCAGTCCCCTGATCGTCCTGGTTGCTCCTCTGCACTCTTTTCTAGAGTCTCCACATCTTCTTTTATAGTGTGGTGACCAAAACTGGAATTCTACAATCTTTCCCTCCTTTTGCATCCTTTTTAAAAAAATGATTCTATTCCACTATTTCTTTGATATTAGTGTAACTCTTGTCTTGCAGCGAGTTGTCCCAAGGTGAGTTGGCCATGGCGAGCTGTCGTAGACTCGGTAGTAGTTAGAGGTGACAACATGTGGCCCAAGACTAAATCAGCATAGGCTAGCCACGACCAATGGTTTTACAGTCACATTTGACATAATTTATAGACCTGGCCAGTTGGACAAATACCGTATAGTTTCTAATTTTCCTAGTATTAGTTTTTGTTTTAAGATATATGATAGCCTTTTCTATCATGAAGTAATTCTTTTGGTCACAGCCTCAGGAAAACACATTAATTCCATTCCCCCACCCCCATAACCCCTCTTGGGCTTGGATTTAAGTGAATTCAATGTATGAAAATGGGCATTGTTAGACAATTCTTTTCTTTTAAAAAAAGCCGACAAGTAGTTGAGTTAGTTATTCTTTAACCTGTCAGGAATGTCAAACCTGTTGTAACTTTAATTTTAGTGATGAGAGAGGCAAACTAGAAAGGTTAATTTTATGTTTCAGAACCACAGTAATTCTGCTTAGGGCTATGCAGAAGGCCCTAATAAAACATGCAATGTAAAATGCCCCTTCTTGTAGCATTGAAGTTGCCAGGTTCTCTGGAATAGAGTATGAATAGAAATAGAAATCTTTATTGACCAAGCGTGATTGGACACACAAGGAATTTGTCTTTGGTGCAAATGCTCTTAGTGTATATAAGAGAAAAGATACATTTATCAAAAGTCAAAAATCATAAGGTACAACATTTAACATTAGTCATAGGGTACAAATAAGCAGTCAAATCATACTACGGAAACAGTCAATATAAATAATAAGGATGCAAGCGAGAAAGTTACAGTCATACAGTCACAAGTGGGAGGAGATGGGCGATAAGGAATGATGAGAAGATTAATAGTAATAGTAGTGCAGACTTTGTAAATAGTTGGACAGTGTTGAGAGAATTATTTGTTTAGCAGAGGGATGGCGTTAGAGAAAAAAACTATCCTTGTGTCTAGTTGTTCTGGTGTGCAATGCTCTATAGCATCATTTTGAGGATAGGAGTTGAAACAGTTTATGTCCAGGATGTGAGGGGTCTGTAAATATTTTCACAGCCCTCTTTTTGACACTGGAAGATCTCTTGGGAGATGTGGTTGCTATGTCTATGTGAAGCTGTACTTTGAGAGCCTTTGAGTTATCTGAAAGATATGACTTCCTCAACCTTCAAAGCAAGTGCCTTTGTCTTTTGAGGGCTTTGCTGGAGCACGATCGCTCACGTGGTTAGGCCACTGAGGTAACGATCAGCAAGCCCATATTTGAGACTCAAGTGCTGCTATGTGATGGGACGAGCTCCCATCATTCAGCTCCAGCTTGTGCCCATCAAGTAGTTTGAAAGCGTGCACTTGCAAGTACATTCATAGATTAACAGAGCTGGATGGGACCTTGTAGGTCATATAGTTCAACCCTTTGACTTATATTCCATGTGTTTGTATAAACACACACATATATATGGAAAACTAGTGAGGCACAGAAGGTGAGAATTAATACTCCTAAATAGCAGTAGCCCTTAGACTTATAGACTGCTTCACAGTGCTTTATAGCCCTCTCTAAGCAGTTTACAAAGTCAGCCTCTTGCCCCCAACAATCTGGGTCCTCATTTGACCCACCTAGGAAGGATGGAAGGCTGACTCAACCTTGAGCCGGTCAGGATTGAACTCCTGGCAGTGAGCAGATTGAAACTGCAATACTTCAAATTCAAATTTCAATAAAGCACATTGAACCAGATGAAAATTTACTTAGCTTATTGACATGAAAACTCTGCATGACAAAGTGTGAGAAAAAGGCATTAAAGAAATCTCTTGGTGTCTTTCTATTCGAAGTAGCCTCAGACTTGTAGAGTAATTGCCCATCCCATTTCCGGACATTTTCCCCCGGTCATCCACTTTATCATCCTTCAGAGTTTTATTTAAGAGCCCTGGTGACGCAGCAGTTAGAATGCAGGATTGCAGCAGGGATGAGATGCAAATATTTTTACTACCGGTTCTGTGGGCGTGGCTAGGTGGGCGTGGCTAAGTGGGCATGGCCATGTGACTGGGTGGGTGTGGCTTCTTTTTTGTGAAACAACCCCCCTCCGCGCTCTGTTTGTTGGCCTCCTGAGCTTTAGGGAAGCCTTCTGGGTGAAGCAGTAAGACAGCAAGGGGGACATTGACACAGCTGATGTCGGAACAGCTGATAGTCAGGAGGGAAAAAAAATACCGGTTCGGTCAAATCGGTAGCTGTTTTTCTACTACTGATTCAGCCAAACGGTAGCATTTTCTACTACCAGTTTGCCCGAACTGGGCCTAATCCCACCACCGGATTGCAGGCTAACTCTGCTCATTGCCAGGAGTTCAATCCTTATAGCTCAAGATTGACTCAGCCTTCCATCCTTCCAAGGTGAGTAAAATGAGGAGTCAGATTGTTGGGGGCAGGAGGCTGATTCTGTAAACTGCTTAGAGAGGGCTGTGAAGCACTCTGAAGCGGTCTATAAGTCTAGGTGTGATTGTTATCGCTATTTCTCTATCTTGATTCTCTAAAACCAATAATGACAAAAGTTATTTTTAAAACCTTCCTTGCTTTTCAAATCCGCAACACCACAGATGGGGATAGCAAAGAAGAAAACCTATAGAAGTATTGTATTCTACACATTATTAGGTAAGAACTTTCCAAAGAAAAGTTCTTTGCTTCCCAAATCCCAGCTGATCAGCTGGATCTTCTTTGATTGTCCTGCACAGGAGAACAGAGATGGAAAACAGGTTAGTGGGGTGGGGAGGGAATGGGGGTTTTACAATATCTTTCCCCTGCCATGCCCAACAAGCTATACCCAACAAGCCACACCCACAGAACCGGTAGTAAAAAATTTTGAATCCCACCACTGATACAGATCTATGCATTCTAAAAATACGAATTCAGGTATAGCTATAAAAGAAGAGACAGATATCACGATCTCTAGAACTAAAACTATATTGTCCATTTAGCTTTTGTTAGCCTCTGGTAACATCATCAGAGTGTAAAACTACCCTGATCAAGACAATCAAGACAGATAGATCTATCTATCTATCTATCTATCTATCTATCTATCTATCTATCTATATCTATCATCTAGTCTGTCTAACATCTATCTACATCCACATCCATCCGTCATCGTATCAACCATTCATCCACAACCCATCCATCTACCCCTCCATCCACCCATCCATCCTGGTTGTTACTCTTAGGGAGGCCTTTTTCAAATGTAACCATCAAATTTAGAATTAATTAACAAAAATATCACATATTGTTTCAGGCCGCTGTTCCCAGATGAACCATGAATTTCAGTGCGTGAAGAACATCTACCATGCAGGACTATTAAATTTCACCGATAAAATAACCATCCAGGGCTGTTGACCTGCAAACTGACCATGGTTCCCTACATTTAAACAATAAAATAAATAATTTAAGGGTCAACCTGAATACTGGGAATTATATAGAACATGAATTGTGGGGATCCAGATGACCCCTAGATGATTGCAAAGTGATACAAGTATTTTAAATTCTTAATCCTCTGCCTTTGGGTTTTGCTAGCCCAGAACCTGTAGTCTTATCAACTCATTGTAGATATATTTTATGGACATCAACCAACCTTCCTTCCTTCCTTCCTTCCTTCCTTCCTTCCTTCCTTCCTTCCTTCCTTCCTTCCTTCCTTCCTTCTCCTTCCATTCTTCTCCTTCCCCATCCTTCCTTCTTTCCTCCCTCCCTCTCTCCATCCATCCATCCTCCCCTTCCTTCCCTCTTTCCTTCTTTCTTTCCTTCTTTTCTTCCCCTCCCTCCCTCCTTTCCTTCCTCACTTCCTTCCTTCTCCTTCCACTCTTCTCCTTCCACCATTTTCCTTCATTTCTTCTTTCCTTCCTCCATCCCTCTCTCCATCCTTCCTCCCTTCCTCCTTTCTTTCTTTCTTTCTTTCTTTCTTTCTTTCTTTCTTTCTTTCTTTCTTTCTTTCTTTCTTTCTTTCTTTCTTTCTTTCTTTCTTCTTCCTTCCTTCCTTCCTTCCTTCCTTCCTTCCTTCCTTCTTTCCTTTCTTCGTTCCTTTCTCTCTCCCTCCCTCCCTCCCTCCCTCCCCCCTTTCCATCTTTTTCCAAACCACTTAGATTCTGGAACCAAATTGTGGTAACAAACAGCAAACAAGACTTTGCTTCTTCTCATCTTAGATTTTATATAATTACAACCTTTGTTCTTTCCTTTATGTAAGAGGTAAGGCCAAGGGCTCCAGTTTACTCTAAGCGACAGCATTTATAATCTAGGGCCTTTTTCTGCTGCCTTTCAGTACTTTTCAAACATGTTAGAAATGGTGAGGATGGAATCATACCATTTCACTGGAGTGGGAATATGCTAACTGATCCTTTCCAACTGTGTGATTTTTATGACAGCTGCAATTTACCCCAATAAGTGAGACAGAGCTATTCTTAGGATAAGAAACCACATGAAGATAACTTCTGGCTGTGACTAAAGTTGGCAAGGGAACCTGGAGAAATTAACCATGCCATTTGGATAATCACAATGCACCTTAGTTTACCCAAATAAATAATCTATCTATCTGCTGTCTGTCTGTCTGTCAAATTATTATAATCAGGAATAATTCCTCCCTTATGGGACAAAATATCTGTATTTATTCATAATAACGTATCTAAGAAGTAATCAGGGTTTTTTTTAAACAAAAGAGCAAATAGGAAATATTGGTTGACTTTGAATCTCCTTTTTTGACTTAGCAGTTACTCTGCTAAAAGAATTCCAAAGCCTTGGAGAGTTTTTTTCCCCTCTTTACGTGTTGTAGTAATTTCGAACAAAATCTGAAATGTAATGTTAGAGTTTACAGCATAAATTCAAGTCCAGAAAACACACAGATGACTGATTCAGCAAGATCATTAACTTCTTTATAAACATAATAATATGAGTAAAGTTTACAATACTATTTGTAGATTCTTTCAATGTAACATAAGCAAAAATACAAGCAGCAGCTCAGAGCAGATATCAGTTTCAGCAAGAAAGCAAGTTAGTTTCACTTTCAGAATTGAAAACACGGAGCTAAGCCACGCCCAGACTCTCAGCCCCCAATTCAGCCCCCATTGGCTGATTTTGTTAACTATGTCTCTGCCAGTTCATGAATATACTCTGACATGTAATATATTAGATGACATGGGGTGAAAAATTCTTACTATTTTCATCAGCAAAAAGAACAATTTTCCATTTCTTTATGTAGCTATAGATAAATGAGGAATCAGGAGGAACATTCTTGGAAGTTTTAGTTTAGACACATTTAGGTAGCAAAATTTAGATTTTAAGAAGCTCCTTTTTGTGGTCTGTAGAGCCAAGACCTTTCCATCTTAATTATCTTTGCATGAAAGACAAACCCCTTTCAGGATGATATCCATGTTGGAGAACAAGCAGAGAATTATAGATCAAGGTTGGGGATAGATTTACAAATTGACAGATCAAACTTAGAGTGAAATATAGAAAGTTTTCTATCAGATATAACTCCAAATGTTATTGAATTATTTCTTATATGTGAGGAACCTTCTAAAAGAAATTCATAAACTCTGGAAACTTACATTCTCAAGGAACATATTAACAGATGCTATTAACAAAATAAGATCATATTAACAGAAAAGATCACAAAAATACTATGTAAGTTTTCGAACACATTAACAAGAGTGACACACAACAACCCCATTTGCAAGTCACCTTGGATAAGAAAGTAGAGCTGTGTTTTTCCCATAAATTACATTGAAGGGTGTACTCTCAACATCTTGTAAAAATCCGAAGGCATTGTGCTGGCTGGTTGTTACAAGAGTAATGAATAACTAGCTAATTCAGGACAAAACATGTTGTTCCATCTAACTTGAATTATGTATAAGGACAGGCTATGCATTTAAGAGGGGAATAAAACTTTCAGTGGCATTAAGCAGTTATGCGTTATAAAGAAAGCTAGGGTAATGTGGAGGGTGAGATTTGTTAGCTGAAAAACCAACCTTAACTCTGACTTTATTAGGAAGCATTTGAAGTCATAATTTCTGGTGTTCACAAAAAGCCGTAGTAAGGCCACACCTGGAGTACTGCATCCCGTTTTGGTCACCACATTACAAAAAAGATGTTGAGACTTTGGAAAAGGTGCAGAAAAGAGCCGCTAAGATGATTAAGGGCCTGGAGAATAAAACATATGAAGAATGGTTGTAGGAACTGGATATGGTCCAGTCTAGAGAAAAGAAGGACTAGATGATAGCAACTTCCAATATTTGAAAGTCTGCCACAAAGAGGAGGGGGGTCGAATTATTCTTCAAAGCACCAGAGGGCAGGACAAGAAACAATGGTTGGAAACTGATCAAGGAGAGAAGCAACCTGGAACTAAGGAGAAACCTCCGGACAGTGAGGTTAATTAACCAGTGGAAGGGCTTCCCTTCAGAAGTTGTAGGTGCTCTATCAATGGAGGTTTTTAAGAAGAGACTAGACAGTCACATCTGAAATGGTGTAGGGTCTCCTGATTGGGTTGGACTAGAAGACCTCCAAGGTTCCTTCCAGCTCTATTCTGATTGATTGATTGATTGATTGATTGATTGAAGTTGTGCTTGACTGCATTGCCCATGGTCCCTGGCCAATGAGAAGGACACAGCTTCACAGTTCTTTCTTTCATTCAGAGAACACACAGGCCCAATATTAAGACTGTCAGTATTACTAGTTTGCTCTAAGTAGCTTTTAATGACCTTTTCATGATCCATCGCTGAAGTTGAGACAACTCCAGCCGTCTCTGAAGTTGTCATTCTTTGGTTTTTTTGGGTGTGTGTGTGTGTTCAGATGCCTTCCACCTTTGCAAACAGGCGGAAGAGAGAAACAGGAGATTCTGCAGAAGGAGAATGAAATTAACTGTGGCCTTGGAAAGCAATTTTACTGTTTAGTTTCCATAAATCAAACATTTAATGTTGCGGTTAACGTCTATCTTATTAGAGGAGAAAGCATGTGTTGATGGATCGCTGGGAGCTAATGGCCATTCTTGCAGGTTCCTTTGAATAGTTAAATTTTAATTCTGTGTTTCAGGGTAATTGAGGAGGCCAGATTCTTTCTCAGGAGGGAAGCAATAAAGATACTTTCCCAATTAAATTCCAACTGCCATTGGCTGCTGAATAAGCCGAAAGCCATCCAGATTAAGAGCCTATTCTCAGTGCCCATAAGTTGGCAGTTAGTTGGCCATCTTGTTGCTTTCTGGATTCGGATCAGCCAGAGTAGGAGTTTTCATATCTGATTTAGTAAATCCCTAGTTAAGAGTTTGACTTAATTTCAATTATTAAGTTTCAACCCCCTAAACCCCCTTCCTATTTTAATACTTGGCCCTAAAAGTAATTTGAAGCTGAAATCCATTTGGTAACCTCATTGTCCCAAGACATTAGTAGAATATAAACACAGAAATTTAACAGGAGATGTTATTTATGCATGTACAATTCTCTGGAAAGACTGCTTGCCAATTCAAATTTTCTCTAAAAAAATGAAATATAGAAATGCTTTCTCCCGCTGAAGGATTTCCAGCTTGAGAATAAGGTAGAAATCAAATCCTGATTCAGGAAATAATTATGTATTTTACAACAAGACAAAAATGGGCATCAAAACATAAATTACTCTTTCCAGTGTGTTCAACAAGACATCTGAATTAATCCACAAATGTAATTTATAGTACATGTGTGTATAAAATGCATATGAATATGTATGTGTGTGTGTGTGTGTGTGTGTGTGTAGAAACTCTCTCATGCACACAGAATCCATTTTAAAAATTGATTTTTATTAGAACTCATATAAATATTCCAGTTTTTGACAGCAGAAATAATTATTCCATAGGTATGAAATACCCATAGTGTATCACTCGGTTTTTTACTTTCTGATGGAGGGGGGGCTGTTATTGTAGGATAAAAGGCGGGGATTATAAAGGAAGAATTGCATCTAATGATAGAAATCAAGTTGCAATATCAAAGAATCACAGACTTGGAAGGGACCTAAGAGGTCATCAAATCCTACCCTCTGCACACTGCAGAGTTCACTCTACCCTCTTTGACGGATGATTATTCTGTTTGAAAACTTTCAGTTTTCAATATATACAGATCTATGTATTCTAAAAATATGAGTTCCAGCTATAGCTATAAAAGAAGAGACAGACATCATGATCTCTGCAACTAAAACTGCATTGTCCACTTAGCTTTTGTTAGCCTCTGCTAACATGGTCAAACTACCCTGATCAAGACAATCAAGACAGATAGATCTGTTTATCTATCTATCTATCTATCTATCTATCTATCTATCTATCTATCTATCTATCTATCTATCATCCATCCATCCATCCATCCATCCATCCATCCATCCATCCATCCATCCATCCATCTATCTATCTATCTATCTATCTATCTATCTATCTATCTATCTATCTATCATCTAGTCTATCTAACATCTATCCATCCATCATCGTATCAACCATTCATCCACAACCCATCCATCTACCCTTCCAACCACCCATCCATCCTGGTTGTTACTCTTAGAGAGGCCTTTTTCAAATGAACCATCAAATTTGGAATTAACTAACAAAAATATCATACATCGTTTTGGGCGCTGTTCCCAGATGAACCGTGAATTTCAGTGCGTGAAGAATATCTACCATGCAGGACTGTTAAGTCCCCAAATTATGTGTCTTCTGCAGCTCTGTGATTTAATGAAGGAACCGACTTCCATACATCTGTTCTTTCCTTGATTACTTTTCTTCTTGTTGTATCATATCTATCATTGGACATTGTTGGCGATCTTATTTTTATCAATAGTTGCACAAAAAAGTGTCCAAACCAGTCTGTTAGATTTTGAAGCCATGATGTTCTTCTTTAGCCTTGGACCTCATTTGCCTTCAGTCTTTCCTTGGAGGATTAAACGAAGGATGCCATATTTTTCTGGGTGTTACATTGCATGTCCAAAATATTCAAACTTTCTTATGATTACTTATGCTCGATCTTATAATATATATAACACAATATAATATAAAAAACTCCCAGCAAAAGCATACTAAAAATACAGTAGCAGTTATTTTATTGGTGATGACCAAGGTAACTCATAGAATGATAGGGCTCGAAGGGACCTAGTCCAACCGCCTGGCATTGAGCAGGCGTCCTCATACCATTCATTCATTCATTCATTCATTCATTCATTCATTCATTCATTCATTTATTTAAGTTTGTCAAGCATGTATGAGAAAAAAAGTATAAGTATGAACATAACATATAAACATATAAGTATAACAGGTATAAGTTTATACTATACATAATAAATGAGCACGAACAATGGGGAACAATAGGACAGGGACGGTAGGCATGTTGGTGCGCTTATGCATGCCCCCTTTAAAGACCTCTTAGGAATGGAGTGAGATCCATGGTAGACAGTTTAAGGTTAAGGTTTTGGGGATTTGAAGATGTAACAACAGAGTCAGGTAGTGAGTTCCAGGCATTGACCACTCTGTTGCTGAAGTCGTATTTTCTGCAATCGAGTTTGGAGCGGTTTACATTGAGTTTGTATCTATTGTTTGCCTGTGTGTTATTGTGGATGAAGCTGAAGTAGTCATTGACAGGTAGGACATTGTAGCAGACAATTTTGTGTACTAAGCTTAGATCAGACTGTAGGCAGCGTAGTTCTAAGTTGTCTAGGTCCAATATTTCAAGCCATCCTGGAGTAACGATTGTCCAACTTTTTCTTAAAAATGTCCAGCAATGGAGCATTCGTGGAGGCAAGTTGTTTAATCATTAATCATTCTGTCAGCTCAGCCCACGTCTCACCAACTTTATGGAATGAGGATATCAGGATTCCGGCAGTTACTCCAATTAAATCATGAGCCTCAAGCCACACTCCCAAAACTAAAGAGGATTTATTTGAAGTTAACATTCTACGTCCGTCACTAACCTTGGCGTAGCCAACTCTGAGATATGTAATTCATAGTTACCCTTGATCCTGCTTTCCCCCCCACCCCTCTGGGTGTATCATCCAATGAAAAGCATCCATAGCCAAGAGTCATCAATCATGCTCTCCAATTAGATTTTTTTCACAGCAGAAGCTTCAGTCATCTAATCAGTCTTTGAAGAAAATATGAATGGAATGTACTTTCGATTCCACACTGCTGCCTGCTCTTTGAAACTCTCCCCCTTCTTTCTTTTGTCAACTATAAAACGTGTATACAAAATGTTTTATGAGTTGACAGAGGAATAGAGAAAACAAAATCAAACCAAATTCTGAAACTTCAAAGACAATAAAGATGAACAGAAGTGGATGTTTTAATTATCTTTGCTAGTTTGATGTCCCCGAGATGGTTTTGGCTAGAGAAATTCCTCACCAGCTCTACCAAAGCAGCTACCTCACTTTCCCTTAATGATATGATTCTGTGGGGGTGGGGAAATTGTATGTAATGGAATATTTGGACTGTGTTCCATCCTGAGATCTGGAGAATTTATGGAATTCTCCAGACTATGAGGAATGATTGAAAATCAGCAATCTTCATTCCTGCACATGGCAACACAGAAACTATAACTCAACTCCGATTTGTTCCATTCTTGTTTTTTTCCTCCTCTAGCTGGAACCCTGTTAAGGTCAGTTTTTGACTTATGATCACAATCGAGACCAAAATTTCCAGTTCAATATTTTTATTGCGTTATAAGATAAAATAAGATACAAAATACGAAAGTAAATAAGGAAACAGTGGCGAGGAGGAAAAGTGAGGAAGGATTAGGAAAAAGAAAAAAAAGAAGCATTGACTTCCATCTGTCTCTGTTGCAGTAAAATAAGGAATTAACATCAAATCACAACTTTTTGTTTGTTTCATAATAATACTGTATAAACAAGCCATTTCTTGCTAAACCTAAAAATAATTTATAATCAGAAATGTTCCTATTAGGAATAATAAATGGGAATTTCAAAAAAGCAGATATATATCTAATTATTCATGTTATCACAGCTGCAAAGTTATCAATTGCCCAAACATGGAAGTTAAAAGGAATACCGAACGATGAAGTAATAATAGATTTTTTTTTTCAATGCGCCGGGTTAGATAGCCTGACGTTAGAACTGAAGGAGCAAGATGCTTCAGAATTCTATGAAATACAGAAAAAAAATTATAAGTGGAGGGATATGAAAGGAAATTTTAAAAAATGTGAAATAGAATTTAAGAAAGAGTTTAACCGCAACAAAATGTCTAAGATAGAAACCGATACAAAGATTTGCAATGTAAATATGTATATAGTTGAATATGTATACAAATACTAATACTGTTTGATGACATTTTGATCTCATAACAATGTAAAGACTGTGATATATGTCAGAAAGATCACCACATGCAATGTTTTTAAAACCTAATTTTCAATAAAAATGTAAAAAAAAAACATTTCTATAAAGATCTATCAGTCTAATTAATAAAAACCCAAAATCAAAGTTTCATTCTTTTCCACTTTTCAAGCACAAAGTTCAGAAGCAGTCGCAGTGTGGAAATAAAAGTACTTATATTCTTTTCTTGAATCAAAATAGTGTATGTGTGTGTGAATGTATATATTTATATGTTTGTGTGTGTGTGTGTGTATATAAATAATTTATTTTGTCAAAAGCTTACAATACAATAGAAATAAGAATAAACATAAGTTTAAATATAAGAAATAGGAACTAATAATTGGGGACAATAGGACAGGGACAGTAGGCATGATTGTGCACTTATGCACGCCTCATGTATGTATGTATGTATGTATGTATGTATGTATGTATATATGTCACACAGTAATAATACAATTAGTTTATCTAGCTTGAAAAATTTAGCCATTGATAAAACAAGTCCCATGTTGCAAAGAATTCTGTTTCTCCTTTTCTTTTCTTTTAAGTGTTAATCTATCTATCTCAGCACAAACACGCGGATTTTGAGCACATAACTCTGAGGCTACTGCAACAGTTGTAAGTGTGAAAAACCACCCATGAGTCACTTTTCCCCCAGTGTTATTGTAATTTTGAATGGCCACTAAAAGAATAGTTGTAAGTTAATTACTATCTGTAATCTTCCTGCCTTTCAACCAGGGATGGGATTCTACAGGTTCACACCTATTCACTAGAATTGGTTGTTAACATTCTAAGCAGTTCGAAGAACCGGTTGTTAGAAGACATTACTGGCCTAATCCTGTAAGGAAGGCAGGAAGGAAACATTCTGGTGTTACTTACAGAAACTGCCTCTCCGTTAACCCTTATTACATTCTTGGCAGGACTAGACTTCCTGTCTCAAGAAAGTCTCTGGAGTTTTTTTTCCCCTCCTTTGCTGGTACTTTGCTTGTGTGGAGTGATCATTCAAAGTTACAATGGCACTGAAAAAAGTGACTTATAGCCGTTTTTCACACTTACAACTGTTGCAGCATCCCCACAGTCACAAGAGGCCAGACGAGGAGATGCCTGCCTCGATGTGAGTGATATTGAGTTGGCCACGTCCAGCCAATAACATGACCACCAAGCCACACCCACCAACTCAGCCACGTCCACAGAACCAGTTGTTAAAAAATTTGAATCCCACCCCTGCTTTCAACATATCTGTTCAGAATGAAACCCTGGCCTCCACGTTATAGCATGAATTATATACTACAGCTAAAATTATAAGCAGCTGAATGTGACATGTACATGTACGATTTAAGTACATTTGCTAGGCAGTCATGTTCTGCTACAACTCCCTGTTGGAATGTATAATCAAATGTAAAACTAGATTTCACTTCTGCATGGGTCATGAAATTAGCTTCAGAATGGGCCTCAGAAAGATATGTGTTTAGATTCCCCTTTATTATATATGAAGCAAATGCCTTTTGAATGAAAAATTAATCGTTTCAAACAAGATCAAAGTTTATTCATTTAAAGGTACAAAGAACACGTTGTGTGATCCCAAAAGCAACATACTCTACATACTGTAGAGTCAGTATTTTTTATTCTTTATTTTTTTTATGTGGAGGGGAAAACCACCTAAACCTTCAGATAATTTAGACCATAAATATTGTCTTATGTCTCTGGGACTTGTCCCGCATCAAAGGAAAATACCATTATGCACGAAGCAGTTGAAGTACAAACTTTAATAAATATATCTTCACTTCTGTATAAGTGAGCTTTCTGGTACATTAACAGCATCTTCCATTTATTTTCAGTTTGGTGTAATTTATTTGGTGCGGTGCCTCTGTTGGGCTCTAGCCATCTAAAATAAACATTACAATAATGAATCTGATTTAAATGCAGTATTTCAAAGAAATCCTCTCTTTAATATCCTGCTGGAAGACTTCTTTCCAAGAATTCACGATCGGGGAAAATCTTGGTTTCACAGGAGAAATAAATAAATATATGCTTGAATTTCAGGGCCATAGTATAAACCATGAGGGTTAATGTGGAATTCTGGAATATTTCTATTTCTTAAGACAGGTCTGACTATTCATTACAGTTATACTTTTCAAAATTGTATCTAAAGAAGTCTATGAAGGACCACCAGATTTTCTTGTTCTGATTCTACATTCTGGTGACATAAACTGGTCCTGTGCTGTCTGAATTTGGTTGTTTTCTTGCAAACGTTTCATTGCCCAACTAGGTTATAATCACCAGTGCTGGCTTTCATACAGAAACAGTCATTGTACCTAGCTAGAGGTTCGCCTCCAGGCAAATTTATCCCATTGTGTGCTTTCTGAAACGTTTGTTGCTATGGTACCGATAGAAGATAATTTTTGTAGGGTAGAACTGAGGGATCCTTGGTGCTCTTTGGACTTGGTTGTTTTCTTGCAGACATTTCGTTACCCAACTGGGTGACACCATCAGTCAGTGCTTGTTGGTCTGATTCTGAGAGGCCTGTCTGGATCTGTGTGTCTAGGTCTGTATAATCCTCCAGATGAAGTTTCAGGAAAAGATTCTAAATATTCCATTGTAAATGAATAATAAAACTATAGAAAAGCTCAAAGGTTCGATAGTTTAACTTCTTACCAAGGCAAAGGATCCACTACTGTTTTGAATGGATGAATAAAGATAAGATAACTTTATTGTTTTGTTTTTGTTTTTACATATATATAATCACTGTCCATTTTGAATACAGAGTGGAATGAGGCAATTTGAGAGTTCACAAGACATTCAGAATGGATGGATGGATGGATGGACGGATGGATGGATGGATGGATGGATGAAGCAAGCAAACAAGCAAGCCAACAAGCAACCTTCTGAAATATTTTGTTCCACTAGTGAACAACTAAGAGTTTTCTACTGTTTAGCCTAAGTTCCTATTTTGGATGTAAACTTACACTTTAGAATAATGTCAAATTTGTTCTTTTGAAAATGGTAGCTATCAATGTCCCTACTTGCCTCATCATTGCACATGGCCTCTACTTTTTGGTACTCTGTGCTACTTTTAACTTTGCCTAAATGTTGTGACTCTACATGGCTAAAGGAAAATAATTTGTTGAGAAGTAATTAGTGAACTCTTTGGGGCTATAGGAATGTATAACTCTTCTGGTTCCTTAGACTCACATTAGTTTCTAGTTAAGCTTTCTGTGTTCAGTTGCAAAATGTGGACCTGGGATCCAACATCTTTTGTCAGTGAATTCTTAAAACTGTTGTAATCTAATTGTAATCTCTGTAGTTTTTGACCATAAAAGATACAATATCAAGTTTGGTCACTGTGTGTGTAGACATTTAAACACTCTGTTGTGAAAGGACGTTGCCTGGAGTATACCATTTTGGAGATCTATCTATCTATCTATCTATCTATCTATCTATCTATCTATCTATCTATCTATCTATCATCTATTTCTATATCTATATATCTATCTGTCTGTCTATCTATCTATCTATCTATCTATCTATCTATCTATCTATCTATCTATCTATCTATCCATCATCTATCAACTTATCTATATCTACATATCTATATCTATATATCTATCTGTCCTATCTATCTATCTATCTATCTATCTATCTATCTATCTATCTATCCATCCATCCATCCATCCATCCATCCATCCATCCTTCCTTCCTTCCTTCCTTCCTTCCTTCCTTCCTTCCTTCCTTCCATCCATCCATCCATCCATCCATCCATCCATCCATCTATCTATCTATTCATCCATCCACCCACCCACTCACCCATCCATCTTTCTATCTAATTTGTCTTATCTATTTCTATCCTATCTATCATATCAACTATGTATGAATCATCTCTCTCTCTCTCTCTCTCTCTCTCAATTTCTATCTATATTCACTGATACCCTACTTAAACTTATATTTGCATGTATAACATATTTTATTATTTTTCTATATCAGTGATTAAATGACCACTGTAGAAGTCATATGCTAAACAAACCAACAAATAAAAATCCTTAGACTCTGGTTTGGAGACTCAGATGAAAGGATGGCACTCAAAAGTTACCCTCGGGGGGGTTCCTTCTCAGAAGGTAAGGCAAGCCAATAGCTTAGGCTTCTGCTCTCTTTCTATGTCTTGTTGAATAAGAATACCTGTTATGAATCTAAACATAGGGGACCATGGACCTACCAGGCAAGAATTCAGCTCTAAGATTTTTGGCTGGTTGATTTAGGAGGATCTAGCATTGGTTGTATTAGTTATGGAACAGGTGTTTATCCTTAAAACTGTAACATGTCTTAGGAGAATGAGAGACAATCGACAAGCGTTCCACCATGGATTTCTGCACAGTATTGCAGGGAGTGAAATCTTGCCCATATTATGCAAACTTTCTGAATGTATAAGGGCTTTTTTTCCTGGAGAGCTGTGTTATTGTTTTGGCTCCAAATTGTTGACATTAACACAAGGCCAATTTACCAAAGTTTGACATGTTTGCACAACTGCATGTAATTTAAACCAAAAACTTGACTTTCAAATGAACTTTCCAGTCCTTTCTGCTTTTTCCAGTTTCCCCTTCCAGATTTATAACGATTGAACCCCCAAAAAGCTCATTACTATTTTAAATCACTTGCTTGAAGAAGCTCCCAATCAGCTAGATAATGAGTGTAATTTCAAAGCTTTAGTTAAGACTTCCTAACAGGTTATATCCATCAAAAGCTGATTTGACTTTCATGCCAGATGTAACACTTTGTCTAAGAAAGAGCAATCTTCAAATTAACGCCAAGGAAAAGCAATTCTACAATGCCACTATTCCCCTGTTAAGTTTATTTTAGAAAGCTTAATAAATGGAATTTAAATCATGGTGGCATCGTTTCTCTGCAGCATTGATTGATTGTAAAAATAACTCTAATAAATCCTTACCATACCTTGTAAGTAGGAACAGTCATTATGACAGACTGCAATCATATTTTGAGTTCCAAAATACAGAGGATTATTAATTATTTTAAAGTGGAGAAAAGCCAGAACTGTCTCATAAATTTAAAACTAATTTACATTGGGAAACAGGTTGAAGTCCCTACTCTGCCTGCACTATTTACAAAAATCTATCCAGAGTGACAGAAAGAAGGGAAAAAAGTTTTTTCAGGTGTAGTGTGGAAGTTCTAGTTTCCCACAGGCTAAATGGAGACATTTTTCCCCCATCCAAATAATATTGATAGAGTAATTTCTCTATTTGTCTATCAATATTATTTCAATGGGGAAAAAACCTCAAGAACAACACACACGCACGTGCCTGAAGAGAAGTTTTCAATCAGCGTGTGCTACCTCTAATAGATGTTGTTGAAACTTGGACACTGACCTCACAATTGACACAAAAGCTACCAGTAGTGTAAAGAGCCATGGAAAGAGACATGCTTGTCATCACAAGGCAAGATAAAAAGACCTGCATGTGGATTAGAGAACAAATGAAACTATATGATGATATCAAGAAATTAAAAGAATTGCAATGGAAACTGGCTGGACGCAGAGCAAGAAGGACTGAGGGCAGGTAGACCAAGGCAATTGTAGAATGGATCAAAAGCGTCCATGAAAGGGATCCAAAACAAGGTGGATGGATGACATCAGTAAATATGGTGGGCAGAAGAAAACTTAGGACCATATGGGTTGGAAATATGAGGAAGAGGAAGAGGAAGAGGAAGAAGAAGAAGAAGAAGAAGAAGAAGAAGAAGAAGAAGAAGAAGAAGAAGAAGAAGAAGAAGAAGAAGAAGAAGAAGAAGAAGAAGAAGAAGAAGAAGAAGAAGAAGAAGAAGAAGAAGAAGAAGAAGAAGAAGAAGAAGAAGAAGAAGAAGAAGAAGGTCTCCTACTCCTTTTATTACAGAGCAAATGTCTAGGTATCATTTCAAGGATTCCCAATGATAACTTCATTTGATGGGGTAGGAGAGTCAGCAAACTTTCCAATGAACTCAGGCCACCTAGTTAAGTAACCTAGAGCCAGTTAGTCTGAGGTTTGAGAGAAAAGGAAGTTTCTCCTTAGTTCTAGGTTGCTTCTCTCCTTGATTAGTTTACAAGATTTGCTTCTTGCTCTGCCTTAGATGACTGGCCGCCCCTCAAATATTTGACTCCTCCCGCCAGTCCTTTGGCCTGCTTTGAATTTAACACAACAAAAGAATAAAAGTTCAAGTTCTAGTTCAACCTTCTGCTCAAGCAGGAGAGAAGTGGTTTCTTCAATCTCTTTTTAAACATCTCCAATGGTGTAGCACCCAAACTTCTGAAGGCAAGTTGTTCCACAGGTTAACTGTCCTCACTGTTAGAAATTCCTCCTTAGTTCTAGGTTGCTTTTCTCCCTGATTAGTTTCCATTTGTTGCTTCTTCTCCTGACTTTAGGGGCTTCTACCTTCAGATGAAGAAGCAAAACATTTTCAAAGGGAAAAAAACGAGGAAGTTCAGCTGCCTTTTGAAAAAAAAAAACACCTTTGGAACAATAATGATCTAGATGATTGAGAATCACCATAGACCCTACAAATGAATCTTCAGTCATCTTGTGGTGCCTGTGGAGTTCATGTCTGAGTCTTCCATGCTGTGTAAACGCAATGGTTGAATTCTAGGTAAATGAGATTGCATCCCATGGAGATTGATGGGTCTTATTTGCAGCTGATTTAAAGGTAGGATTTCAGTTTTAATTGGAAAGAGTTTCCACTTTTTGGGGATGTGCATAGAGTTTTTTTGTTCTTATCTTTAGTAGGCCTACTGCTCGCTGAAGAGTTTGGATTTTTTTTTCTCATGCAAAATAGAACGAAAATAAGCTACACTTTTCTGTCCGTAGAGAGATGCCAAAGAGTGATCTCTGTTTCTGCAAACACCGCCCCCACCCCCCGAAGGACAATAAATTGGCTTGTTTTGAAGACAGGCCATGTTAGCTGCCAAAGGTTAACTTTGTACAACCCCTCTGGAAATTGGGAATGTCTCTGTTTCTCTGATCAAAACATCAGCCACCCCTTTTGAATCAGAAGAAAAGCGAAGAGGACAAACGGGTGGGCTTCAAAAAATTTAGCAAAGGGCTTTCTGCCCGGTTGCTGGGTAGGCGTGTGGCTTAGTTGGCCTCCTAGTTGGCATCATGGCAGGGTGTGTGTGTATTTTTGCCCTCCCCGGGGCTCTAGAGACTTTCCTCAAGCCTCCAGGAGGGTGAAAATGGCCTCCCTGGGCTCTGGAGGCTCTCTGGGAACCAGAAACGGGCCCATTTCCGGCCTTCCTGAACTTCCGGGAAGCCCACTTTTTGCCTTCCCCAAGCCTCCGCACGCACCCTGCACTTCCCTGCATCCAAAATGGGCCACGTGGGGACTCCTGGGGTGGGCAGGGCCATACAGGAGTGGGATTTGGGAGGTTCTCTGAACTGCACAGGATCTTAGCTAGGGGCTCTCCCGAACCCTTGCAAACCCCCAGCAGCCCCACCCTGGGGACAAAGGGTAAGAACAGACGGTTCTGCTTCTCAAGCTTGCAGAAAAAAGAGTGTCACCCAAAGCAATTAAACAGTCATTTTTATTATGGACGTAAGTCAAGGTTGCAGGGTTACTTCTTCTCCCTTTGGATTGACACTGTGTGTCCGGCTTTCCTTTTTAAGAATATTTGCTCGCATTCCACCTTCTGTTCAATTCTTTGCTGAGGCTTGGTTTTGACGACAGGCCTAAAATCTGGGAGGATGGTGGTGTGACTCTATAGGCAAATTCTGCCCACCAGTCTCAGGGATGATTTTGCTTTCATATGTTAATGATGGACATTCAGTGAAAAGCGTGGCATTGAAATCGGAGGAGTTAATCTCACCCTCTTCGTGACAGCGTAATTTCTCTTCCCCCCCCTCTTCTGTCTTAATTGGTGTAGATACAGAAATAAAGAGTACAATGGCATTGAGACGGTGCACAGAGGCTGCTTTTGAGAAAAGAAAAGGTTTTGGCATAAATCTTCCAAACAGTGTGGTGGGGTTTTTTTTAATTTTATTTTAATTTTCCTTCTCTCTTTTAAACTTAGAGCAGTAGTTCTCATTTTCAGATGAAGGATAGAAACTTAAAATGGATACGAAAAGAAAGTCATAGTTCCAACAGAAGAGAATATTGGAAGCTCAGGGTTGAACGGAAGGGTCCTTGGTGCTCTTTGAACTTGGTGGTTTTCTTGCAGACGTTTCATTAGCCAACTAGAGGTAATATCATCAGCGCCAGAAGGGAAGGAGGTTTGTAGAGTGGGAGGAGGAAGGAAGAGGAGAAGGATGGAGAAGGAGGACTACAGTCCTTGATTCTCTCTGAGCTTGGTGGTTTTCTTGCAGACGTTTCATTAGCCAACTAGAGGTAATATCATCAGCGCCAGAAGGGAAGGAGGTTTGTAGAGTGGGAGGAGGAAGGAAGAGGAGAAGGATGGAGAAGGAGGACTACAGTCCTTGATGCTCTCTGAGCTTGGTGGTTTTCTTGCAGACGTTTCATTAGCCAACTAGAGGTAATATCATCAGCGCCAGAAGGGAAGAAGGTTTGTAGAGTGGGAGGAGAAAGGAAGAGGAGAAGGATGGAGAAGGAGGACTACAGTCCTTGGTGCTTTCTGAGCTTGGTGGTTTTCTTGCAGATGTTTCATTACCCAACTAGGTAATGTCATCCACGTGCACTGATGATGTTATCTAGTTTGAGTAATGAAATGTCCACAAGAAAACCACCAAGTTCAGTGAGCACCATGGACCCCCAAAGCTCATAGCTTACTTTTTCCTTTCTGCCTGGATTTCTCCAACTGATTTTGGATTTCTATATGATTGTCACTTTACTTTGCCGTTACTTCCCCTATCAGCTGTACAATGGAAGTAACCATTATGTTTCACCACTCTTTAAATCTGGCTCTGAAATGGCATCGTTTTCAGATCTGGAAAACTTCCAGATCTCGGTACTTGAGCCAGCCAAAATTAATAAATGAAAAATAAAATATAATAGTTAATAAAAATTGAGCAATCTGTGAGAGAAATCCCAGGGCCACACTGAAGGAGAAATGGTTTGAAATTGATTATTTCTGAGACTTTCCAATCTCACCCGCCTTGGATTTCATGATGAAGTACTCAACAGTCCCTTTTTAGCATCCAAACCTACATAAGGTCACTCAGGTGTTGTTGCTACCTGCAGAGGCGTCTTGTAGGCAGACTGTAAACAGAGCTCTGCTTCAAAGGCAGATGTTCAGTTTTGTTAAAAAAAACATTCTTGACCTGACTCTTATCAGGATGAGCTCCACTCCCTCTTCGGGGAAGAAAGGAAGTTGCATGGCCAGCTATAAAATCATTCAGCTGTTGACTGTGGGTGTGATCTTGCAACAGCGGCACATTACCTGGAATCTATTACTTCTCTCTCTTGGACAGCTTCTGTATATCACTGTGGAGAAAAGAAATTAAACTTTCACCATGCTGCCATAGATGATAATGATGATTTGTATGCCACCGAATCATTCAGGCTCCAGGCAGCTTAGAAAAAAAAAAAAGATAAAATATCGAGCATCCACAGGAAAAAAAAAATTACAACAAAAACTGTAAATAAATAAATAATCCCTGGATAGAACGACAAATCACGACATGAAGAAATACATTGAACTGTCCCCCTAATCACTCCCAAACCTGAAAACAATTCATAAAATCCAGACCAATACCATAATAGTAACAGTTTGGAGAAGCTTCCAGAAGGCCGTTATTGAGAAACTCAGTGTAACAGCTCCCAGAAGGCTGTTATGAATTATAGGCCTTGTGATGGTCCCAAAGGTGCTTCTCTCAAGATGCAACTGGACATTCTGTTTTTTCTTTGAAGACATTTCGCTTCTCATCCAAGAAGCTTCATCAGTTCTGATTGAATGGTGGGGAAAGGAAGGATTTATACTCCTTGCAGACCGCTGGTCATTTGCATTCTTTTAGAGGGTTGCAGAGGCCACTTGGAAGTTTATCTGTATCCTCAGGTCGTTTGCTGCTTCAGGTTTTTCTTTGAAGACATTTCGCTTCTCATGCAAGAAGCTTCTTCAGCTCTAACTGGATGGTGGGGAATGGAAGGATTTATATTACTTGCAGCGCACTGGTCATTTGCATTCTTTTAGAGAGTCGTTGAGGCTGCTTGGAGCTTTGTCTGTGTCCTCTTGGAACTGCTGAAAGGACTGTGTTGTAGACTGGAGATAGATGATGTCATATCCCTCCCCCTCTGTTGAGAGAAGGCTGTTTCATTTTGACATAGATGGCCTCTTTGACCCCTTCCTTCAAACCAGCAGTCTTCTCTATCCAAAATGTGGACTTTGCTGTCTTCAAAAGAATGGCTTTTGTCTTTTAAATGCAGATGGATTGCTGAATTTTGTCCTGATGGGTTTGTTCTGTGTTGTGCCATGCATTTAAGATGACATGCCGGAGCCAGAAATTTAAATCTTGGTCCCTGTTGGACCAATGATAACCATGGTACCATAGATCATCCACTCAAGACCAAAGTGGAAAGATCGGTAAATCCATTTTGTGTTGACCTTCAGAAAGTCCAGGTTTCTCTCGGATCTCCAATGTAGAATCCTGGCTTTTGAAGATTAAGCAATTTGTTTTGTTATGGACTTTTATCTTGGTGGATGCCATTTGAAAAAAAAAAACCCACCTTTTTAAAAAAATGTGCAGTTCTACAGCTGCATGCACGCCTAACATGTATCGGCATGCATGGTTACATTAGTAAACTTATCTGAGTTTGAAGAAGGATTAGATTGCTCAACCCCTTTCACAAACTTGCTTTGTCCCCTCATTAACTTACTGATAAGAAAGCAGGCAGCTTCTTTAAATCTTCTACAAACCTTCTGCCAGGTTTTGGAAGCAGACTGACTTAAAATAACCAAAATTTAAAAAGAGGTCATAGGGAGGGGACACCCAGTCTGAAGACCACACTGAATAAATAATCTTTTGCGAAGGTTCCAATTCTGAAGTATTGTTTTTGCAGGTTTTTTTTTAAATTATAGATTAACAGGAAGTAACCTTGTAGGTCATCCAACCTCTGCCCAAGCAGGAGACTCTTCCTCCACCTCCTCCTCTTCCACCTCCTCCTCCTCCACCTCCTCCTCCTCCTCCTCCTCTTAATAACTGAGTTGGAAGGGACCTTGGAAGTCTTCTACCGCAAACCCCTGTTCTTGAAAGCTTCCAGTGATGAAGCTCCCACAACTTCTGAAGGCAACTTCTGTTCCATCAGTTGATGGTTCTCACTGTCAGAAAATTCCTCTTTATTTCCAGGTTAAATCTCTCCTAGATCAGTTTTCATCCATTGTTCCTTGTCTGGCCTTTAGGTGCCTTGGAAAATAGCTTGACTCTTTCCTCCTCTCTGTGGAACCCCTCAAATATTGGAAGACTGCTATCATATTTCCCCTGGTCCTTCTCTTCCCTAGATTAGCCACGCCCAGTTCCTACAACCGTTCATCATTTGTTTGAGCCTCCAGTCCAGGGGTGGGATTCTACTAATTTGCACCTATTCGCTAGAACCAGTTATTAACATTCTAAGCAATTCGGAGAACCGGTTGGTAGAAGAAATGACTGGCCTAATCCTGTAAGGAAGGTAGGAAGGAAACATTCTGGTGTTGCTTACAGAAACTGCCTCTCCGTTAACCCTTATTACATTCTTGGCAGAACTAGACTTCCTGTCTCAGGAACCTATCTGGAGTTTTTTTCCCCTCCTTTGCTGGTACTTTGCTTGTGTGGAGTGACCATTCAAAGTTACAATGGCACTGAAAAAAGTGACTTATGACCATTTTTCACACTTACGACTGTTGCAGCACTCCCACAGTCATGAGAGGCCAGGTGAGGAGATGCAGTGCCTCAATGTGATATTGAGTTGGCCACGCCCAGCCAATAACATGACCACCAAGCCATGTCCACCCAGTCACATGACCACCAAGCCATGCCTACCACCTAAGCCATGCCCACAGAACCAGTTGTTAAAAAATTTGAATCCCACTTTGCTCCAGTCCCCTGATCATCCTTGTTGCTCTTCTCTGCATTCTTTCTAGAGTCTCAACATCTTGTTTTATAGTGTGGTGAGCAAAACTGGATGCAGTACTCTAGGTGTGGTCTTACTAAGGCTTTATAGAGTGGTATTAGTACTTCCCTTGATCTTGATTGTATTCCTCTGTTAATTCAATTTAGGATTTGTGTTTCAAACACAATGCAACTACCATGCTAAGTTTTCTGAATTTTAACCTTGGCTTGGGAGAAAGTAGACATTTGGGGAGTTCACTCTCATATGCAATCTAAGGCATTGATTGACTCAGTGCCCAGGTAATGCTTGTTGTTTGAACACAGCGCATGAGGCACATATATAGGACAGCTCTGGGAGAAAACTGTTAGGCTAACCTAATAATAGAGCTGCCTTGTTGCAAATTAGCAAGATCAAGACATCCAAAGCTGATTGCAAATGGGGAAGGAAATTGATCCTGCCCTACTTTATTTTACTAGCAGGGGTGGGTTTCTACCAGTTCTGTCCACCTCTGTGGAACCGGTAGCTCTGAAGAGCAGCATAGAACCGGTTCTATGTCTGCTGATGTTTTTGCCCACCTGCCCACCTGGGCTCTTACCTGACCTTTATTTCCTGATTTTTTCAACTTCAGCTGCCGTACGAGGCACAGCTGCAGTTTAAAAAGCAGGAAAAGAGGGCTGTTTCAAAGATTGCTTCTCTGCATGCAGCATGCTGATGACGATTTACAGGCGCGCGAGCACAGTGTGCAGGAAAGCACATCGTAAATCAATGAACCTCGTAAATCATCGAACTGGTAGTTAACCCTGTCGGATCCCACCCCTGTTTACTAGGCACCATCAGACCCATTAATTAAGAGTGTCTTAATTAATGTTTGAAAACCTAAAATTAGGGCTCTGCAGGTCTTGAAGCACAGACTTCAATCCTGGAAGGGTTCAAGGGAAGTTTCCGCTTTGAAGCATCTTTAATGATGGAGTTTCATCCTTTCTAAGATCAAAGAGAAGCAGCTTCCACTGTCACCTAGCAAAGCCAAACAGGGTTTTATACTCAACCTCCAGCTTTTGCAAGGACTGAAGAATAATACAGAATAAAAGAGTTGGAAGGGACCTTCGAAGTCTTCTACTCCAAATCCCTGTTCAAGCAGGGGACCCTATACCCATGAACCTATGGCACACATGCCGGACGTGCTACGTAGAGCCATTTCCCTCACCACGCAAGAGCTCTCCCAGAACAGCCCGACTGCATATGCAGGCCCGTTGCCGCCACCCGACAGTTGATTGTTGGGTATCTGGCACGCATGTGGGGAGGGCAGGGGACGGACATATGCACATGTACAGAGATGCGCAGCATGCACTGGGGTCGTGTGCGCATGCGCAGATGGATGGCGCAAGGGTGAATCATGTGCACAGGTGCAGAGATTCATGGCACACAGCGGGGGAATCATGTGGACATGTGCAGGTTGGGGTGGGGCTAGCACGCATTGCCTTCTGGGTGCTGGCACATGAGCCCGAGTGCAGTTAATGGCATGGGAGCCGAAAAAGGTTTGCCACCACTGCCGTATATCATTCCAGAAAACTGGCTGTCCAATCTCTTCTTAAAAGCCTGTAGTGATGGACTCCCACGGGTGGGATTCTACCAGTTTGCACCTATTTGCTAGAACTGTTTTTTAACATTCTAAGCAGTTCGGAGAACCGGTTGTTAGAAGAAATCACTGGCCTAATCCTGTAAGGAAGGCAGGAGGGAAACATTCTGGTATTGCTTACAGCAACTGCCTCTCTGTTAACCCTTATTACATTCTTGGCAGGACTAGACTTCCTGTCTCAGGAACTTTTCTGGAGTTTTTTCTCCTCCTTTGCTGGTGCTTTGCTTGTGTGGAGTGACCATTTAAAGTTACAATGGCATTGAGAAAAGTGACTTATGATCATTTTTCACACTTAACAACTGTTGCAGCATCCCCACAGTCATGAAAGGCCAGGCGAAGAGATGCATGCCAGGCGAAGAGATGCATGCCAGGCGAAGAGATCGATGTAAGTGATATTGAGTTGGCCACCAAGCCTTGTCCACCCAGTCACATGACCACCAAGCCACGCCCAGCAACTAATCCATGCCCACAGAACCGGTTGTTAAAAATTTTGAATCCTACCTCTGTGGAGTACCCACAACTTCTGAAGGCAAGCGGATTGATAGTTCTCACTGTTAGGAAGTTTCCTTAGTTCTTGGTTGCTTCTCTCCTTGATTAACTTCCATCCGTTGCTTCTTGCCTTGCCTTACTACCTCTCATCAAAGCCATCATTTTTGCCCTAAAGGCACTTCTGTTTTTTTGCTTGTGACAAAAGGAAGCAAATAGGAGAAGGGAGCACCAAGGAAAGTGGCCAAGGAGAAGGAATTGTTTGCACTGGCAAAGCGCAATCTGCTGCGGTTTTCTTTTTTCTTTTCATAAGAAAAGAGAGAGAAATGAAAATTACAGCAGATGCTGCCTTGCCTTCGGCATCGTAATTATCTGAAGGAACAGCCCTCCATGCCAGTGGTGGGATTCAAATATTGTTGCCACTGGTTTGGTGGGCATGGCTTGGTGGGCACGCTTTGCATACGTGCACACACTTTGTGTGCATGCGTCCATCAAATGTGCACTTAGCACGGGTGCAGAGGCATTTTGTACAGGCGCAGAGGTGTTCTAACTCACCTCCTGCAAGCCTGCATGATCTTGGTCGCTTCAGCAGCTGCCGCGTGACACTCTTCTGTGCCGCGCAAAGCAGCTGTGCTTCAAATTCAGCAGATAAAAGTGAGTATGGGAGCCTGGGCACGCAGGTGGGCCCAACAGCAGAGTGGCGGAGAGAACCAGTTCGGTGTCTACTGCTCATTGCTGCTACCGGCTCGCTAGAACCGGGCCGAACCAGTCGAATACCACCACTGCTCCACACTCAGAACCCACGGCATCCTGACGTGCAAAAGTCTGAATTTCCACTTGAGAGGGAAGCGACCCAAAAGCCACCAGGTATCCAGACTCCCTTAAATTGTAGAGTGAGTGAGTTCAGAGCTTCCTGCCCCAGCTCACTGACCCCACACCTTAGCAACTGCAGGCCTTCCTCTTAAGAAAAAAAACAACAGGCCATCAGAAACATTTCTGTGGGTTCCAGCCTGAAGAGAACATGAGAACAACAGCATGGGAAGGATCCTTAGAGGTCTTCTAGTCCAACCCCCTGCTAGAGCAGGAAACCTTGTACCATTCTGGAAACATGGTTGTCCCAATCCTGTGGAAACCTTTCTTGAATGGCTTATATCTGTGATGGCGAACCAATGGCATGCGTGCCACAGGTGGCAAACAGAGCCATTTCTGCCGGCACATGAACTGCAGGCAGACTTACCTCACTGCGCATGTGCATACCTCACAGTTGATTTCTGGCTGGTTTGAGGCCTTTTTTTGGCCTCCCAGAGGCTTCAGGAAAGTTTTTGCAGGCTTTTCTGGCCGAAAACTAGGCCTGAGTTTCATCATGTCCTGTTTTTCCTGAGTTTCATCATGTCCTGTTTTTCCGGAAATACTGGAAGTGACGAAACGGGCCTAGTTTTCAGCCTGAAAAGCCTGCAGAAGCCTTCTTGAAGCCTCTGGGAGGCTGAAAAAAGGCCTCAAACTGGCCAAAAATCAGCTGTGAGGTGCAGTACAGGTAAGAATTGTGCACGTATGCATAGGGGGCGTGGGGAGGTGCACATTACCTTCTGGGTGTTGGCATGCAAGCACGAGCGAAGGAGCCCAAAAAGGTTAGCCACCACTGGCTTATATGCTCAAGAGGAAGAAAGCAAGTGGGAATAAGAAATCTTTCCGTGAGGCAATCTCCTTGTCAAAATGGCAGCTGGATCTTCTCCAGCAACAATCCTCTGCTTCTTATCCCGACTCACCTCCAAAACTAGATGGAGGGAACTTTCTGGGAAACTGAGAATAAGAGAAGCCAGAGAGCTGAGGAAGACCCCAAAGGGTGTTGCCTTCTTCCAAGAGTGTTTTTTTTTTTTTTAATCAGTCGCAAGTTCACATGTAGAGTTAAAAGCTACTCGCTTGGTCTCTTTTCAAAGATGGAGCTTTGTTTATTTGCCACAAGACCCTACTTTGGAGATTTCCTTAGTTGTCAAGGAACTGGGGGGAAGGGGTGGAGAGAAGGGGTCCAGAGCTCACTCAAGCTTTTCATTTAGGATCCGTTTTGAGGGATGGAAGGCAGACTTGCCGCAGTACTTAAAGCAAAGATACCAAATGAAAGTTGCTCTCTTTCTCTCTCTTTAAGTTTGTGCTTACACAAAGCTTCTTTGTGGTTTTTTTAGGCCTGTCAGATTTGTCAGGCGTGGTAAGAAAAAGTATATTGTTTCCAACACTTGGATTCCTTTCCTTCTGACATCTGCCAGTCTCTAAAGATGATAAATTCCTGCCTCATTAGCCAGGGGTGTGGGATTACAGCCTGACAACACATTAATCACCAGCTTTCGGTGGCAGCCTGACTAGCAATAGGCATTGTTAACAAAACTTTTCTAATATGTCACTCTTCTCTATGACAGCCTGTAATCAATCATCGTGATTGACAGCGCTGATAGATTACACTATTTATACTTTTCGTAATGAAAGATAGCGTTTCCACCTACTGTCATTTTGAGGCTAGGGGTGGCAGGATCCGTTGAATAGAAACAAACACAACAGCTTAGTCCTCCATTCGGGGCGTTCGGGAAGTTAAAAGTGAAGGCTCCTTTTGAAGGTTGCTTTGTGTCAAGGTTCAGAAGACAAGCTATTGTGAGGGAACCTGGTTAAAGCCATTGGCGGTTTTCAGCGGCAGCCGCTTTCAAGCACAGCCTAGCATCGCTGGTAACTGTCTAATGTGCTCCCAGGTCAAGTTCTGGCAGCTACTCAAACTTTATCCTGTCTCTAACCCTGCCTACCAGAAGGAGATGGAGCCAGAGTTTTAGCTTTCTGTTCCCTTCTGTGATTGAAAAGGAAGGACCCTCTCTCTGCTTTGCACACAGCTAAGTCATCCCACTTTCATTCCCCAGCAGTAGAAAGGAAAAACAGAAACCAGTAAGAATTAAACAGGCCAGCATTTTGTTGCTTGTTAGAATAACAGAGTTGGAAGGGACCTTGGAGGTTTTCTAGTCCAACCCCCTGCTTAGGCAGGAAACCCTACAGTACTTGGTTATCCAATCTCTTCTTAAAAACGTTCAGTGTTGGAGCATTCACAACTTCTGGAGGCAAATTGTTCCATTGATGAATTGTTCTCACTGTTAGGAAGTTTCTCCTTAGTTCTAGGTTGTGTATCTCCTTGATTTAGTTTCCACTCAGTGCTTCTTGTCCTGCCTTCAGGCACTTTGGAGAATAGCTTGACCCTCCCTCTTCTTTGTGGCAGCTCCTGAGATATTGGAAGACTGTCTCCCCTAGTCCTTCTTTTCATTAGATTAGACATACCCAGTTCCTGCAACCATTTTTCATATGCTTTAGTCTCCAGCCCCTAATCATCTTGGTTGCTCTTCTCTGCACTCTTTCTAGAGCAAGGGTCTTCAAACTTGGCAAGTTTAAGACTTGTGGACTTCAACTCTCAGAATTCCTACGCTATATGACTGGAGGAGGGATTCTGGGAGTTGAAGTCCACAAGTCTTAAAGCTGCCAAGTCTGAAGATCCCTGTTCTAGAGTCTTGGACAACAGCAGCAGACGGATTTCCTAACATTAGTGCCCCTCAGAAGTGTCTGAATGTATTTTACTTGGTTTGTCTGCTTGTGGGAAGCAGCAGGTGAAAAATATCAGCAGAAGATATTAGCAAGCTATTTTTGAAAATCCTGAAGGCAGGATAAAAATAAATAGGTAACCCTAGCCAGAGAGCCTGGAGAATCAGCTGAGAGGACATTCTGACAAAACTCACTTCACTCGACCTTGTAGATATGTGGATATCCCATAATATATCAAGGTGGTACTTATTTTGTGGTACTTTCCTTTACTTTGGTAATGACCATAGTTTTTAGCCATTTGGGGCACTGGTGGGATTCAAATTGTTTTACTACCAGATCTGTGGGTATGGCTTGGTGGGTGTGGCATGGCTTGGTGGATGTGGCTTGGTGGGCGTGGCAGGGGAAGGATACTGCAAAATCCCATTCCTTCTCCACCCCACTAACCTGCTTTCCAGCTCCGTTCTCCTGTGCAGGGCAACCAAAGAAGAGCCAGCCAATCAGCTGGGAGGCAGATAATAGATGGGGGTGGGGCCAGTCAGGGGTGGTATTTGCTGGTTCTCCGAACTATTCAAAATTTCCACTACCGGTTCTCCAGAACTGGTCAGAACCTGCTGAATACCACCTCTGGTTTTGGGGAACATAGCGTTTTAGGTAGCTGAAGCTACATCACACATCCAAGAGAGTCTGGCTTTGTGAATTATTTGAGGGAAGTGGTTGTTCTTTTTTAAATTTAATGGAGATTTTACTCCAGGTTTACCAAGCATCAAATTCAGAGTTTGTCTTTAGGTCTATTTGAGGCATACATTATAGCATTTATCTGCTTTCTGAGTTACAGTGTTGGTGAATTGTCTCTTCAGTTTTCAGCAGCCGTAATAGGAGAGAACTCCCAAGTGCCTAAAATTCCCAAAAAAGAGCAGCGATTTTAAAACAAACACAACACAAGACAAACACAGCCAGCAAATTGCAGGCACTAAAAATGAGGCTTATTACACCTCCTGAATTGTCGCGTAATTGGGTTGTCTGTCTATCTGTTTATCGCGGAATCATTTTGGAAACTTGTGTATCTTTAGCCAGGTCCACAGTTCGGCACTGGAACGAAGCCGTAAAGCTATATTAAAATAAAGTGATGTCAGTTTTGACTATAATTCACAAGCACCATTTTAAAAGACCTTTTCCTTATAAAACAAATAAACTGTCTGTTTGGTATTTGGGTTGGGCTTTTATTTTTTAAAAAAAAAAGTATGCAAGCTGAACGAAGTCTAGAGTGGATTCACTGGTTAATTGGAGAGTTTCCTTTTTCCCCCTGTTTTGGTCTTCCTTTTTACCTATTCAGGTGTGGTGGCTTTCATTTCAGACAGTCTTAGAAGTGTGTGGGGGGAGTTTGATTGTAAGGCCCTTCAAACCAAAAGTAAAACTCAATGACTCTGCCCGTCCTGCAATTTCCCGGCTTTTTTTTTCTTGCTTTTTTAAAAAAAATCACTTTGGAGAAAGGACCTAAAATCAAAGCCAACGGATTCCCAGAACAACCTAAGACGTTGGCTTATTTATTGGATTTCTCTACCGCTCTTCTACAAGTCTTATAGCGGTTTTTTTCGACAGGGCAGAATGGAACGGGCCTGTCACGCAATAATAAAGTAAAACTGTGATCGTCTATGGAAGTAAAACAGCCAGTGAAAAACAGGAGAATCCTTTCCATCCAATTCAACCTTTTTGTGTCACAAGCATGATGAGTGGGGGTGATGGAGAGTGTAACAATATCCAGCCAAACAGTTGCTTTTGCAGCTCTGTTTGATGATTTTTGTTCCCAAGGACTATATCTGGGTCTTGCAGAGTGACCTGTCAAAACCGGTGGAAATGATAACTCAGCAGAACCTGCTACCATCTCCTCCTCCTCCTCCTTGTCCACCTTCTTCTCCCTCAGCTTCTCCTGCTTCTTCTTTCCCCCACCTGCCAGAGATAAGAGAGGGCAAGGGTGAAAAGGCATGGGTTCCCTGTGGATCCCTTGACCTTACTTTGGCTTGGGAAAGAGGGGGGCTCCTGGAAATGCAATCTAAATAGGTGGAGGTCAAGATGTTCCTGCAGAAGATGCATAGTCTTCTCAAAGAGTCTGGGAACAGTGCACAAAACGTTTTAATATTATTGTCCACTGTTTATGTTTCCTGGAGAGAGAGAGATGGGGGAGGGGGAGGGAGAGGGGGGAAGAGAGAGGGAGAGGGGGCAGAAGGGAAAGAGAGGGGGGGAGAGAGATAGAGAGGAAGGGAGAGAGGGGGAGAGCAGGAGGGGGAGAGAGAGGGAGAGATAGACTGAAAGAGGAAGAGAGGGAGGGAGGGAGAAGGGGAGAGAGAGAGGGAGGGAAAGGAGGAGAGAGAGAGAGACACACACAGAGGGTGGGAGAAAGAGAGCGCGAAAGAGAGCAAAAGAGACTGAGAAAGGGGGAGGGGGAGAGAGCAGTGTATGTGTTTGACTAGATGGTCAAATTATTTGCTTCAGATAAGGCTGAAAGCTCCCACTTTAGGATTAGAAAACCAGCTTTTGTGCCTGGTTTATATCTGATGCCTTCTTGTTTAGAGTAAAATACCACTTATTGTAGAAATTGGAGTAGTTTTATTTTTCACCAGGAATACCTTATATTTTTTTTCTTTAGATGTGGAGATAATCTCTTAGCCTTTCTACTCTAGGGGAAATTCTTCCTCCTCCTCCTCCTCCTTCCTCCTCCTCCTTCTCTTCTTCCTTTTCCTTTCCTCCTCCTCCTCCTTTTCCTCCTCTGTTCCTTTCTATATAAACAAGGAAGGAAACACTAGGAAACTACTGGGACTGGTTTTCTTTAACGGTTTGAATAAAAGATCTCCAAAGTTAGCTCTCCTGTGCTCTTAGAACAAAGAGTTTGATGAATAGCGACTACTCCTTGCAAAACAGGTTGCCTTGCTCATGTTTGTTTCCAACTTGTACCTCTGGCATTGCAAACTGTCAGGACTATATAATTCTTCCTGGTAAGGTGGAACGGTAAATCAGAAAAGTGTATGAATCGTTTGTCAAACGGAGGAGAGAAACACTGGGAAGCTCCAAGGATGAGATATATAAACCAGGCAGAAAAATTTGAAGCATTTTACCTTTCCTAGAAAGCAAAATGAAGGAGCTTGTGAATTCTGAGGAGGCCTGCATAGAAATAAAAACCACTGCAGTGAGTTGTGATTTGGCTAAGGAATTTGTCAGCTGTTGGGAATGGAATGTTATAGGATGGTCTTGGACACAAACAAGGAAGCAAATAGCATCTGAGAAAAGGTTGAGTCCAAGTTTTAATGTTCTAGGCAACAAGTTCTTCATTCCTCAGCCTTCTTATGAACTCAGGAAGATTAAAGGCTCTTCTAGAATAATATGTTTGGGGACACACAAAGTTGGAGGAGAAAGGGACCCAAAGAAATACCATTGCCCCACAGAAATCTGCTTCGGTAGTGTTGGATGAGATTCCCAAGATCTATCTAGCTTAGTAGTTAATTTTTCCAGTCACGTCTTCTGGGAAGGTCCTAAAGAAGATATGAAATTCTTCTCTTTGTGTGACATCCAGGTATTTTGCGGTATCCTGCTCCTGAACAGGTTCAATTTAACCACCATTAAAGTTAAACCGAGTTTTAGAGAGATTCAGTCTTAGATCCAACATTGGCAATCCAGAAATTGACATTTGGTATGAAAATAGAAAGTTTATTATTTCTGTAAAGAGTACAAAATAATTCTATTATTTTTGTAAAGATTGCAAAGCTTAAATGGTGTAATTTTTAAGAGGATGCAAAGAATGATACAATTATTGAATTATTAACTCAGGGAAGCACCCTCATCTTGAAAACAAGGGAGACTTATTGTATTACTATTGATGCTTATCACTAGATGGGATATAAAATAAAATAATTGTTGGAATGTATTTTTATGCAACAACTACAGTAGTATTCAGCCAGTAGGTGGCAGGGCTTACAGTTTTGTATCTATTGTATAAACTCCATGCTGTATTGTTTTAAGTAGTGTTTTCTGTTTCTTGTTACAGTTGAGCAGTTAAGCAGTAAACCACATGGTGACAGTGCTCTTTGTTTGCTCTGTGGTGCTATATATAGATAGAATTTCTATCAATAATGATATAATTTCTCTTCCTAGGCAGAAAGGAAAGTTACTTTTGCCAGATGACAGAAATGTCACCTACGAACATCCTTTTATGGTACTTATAGCTTCAGTCCCTAGAATAGATAGAGCTGTATATATGTGTTTCTTTATTTCATACTTTGGGGAAGAAATCTGGGTTTCTTAAGTCTTGTAGATGCATAAGAACACATTTCAGCCCTTAAAACTTGTACACATTTGCTTAGCAAATGAGAACTTTACTCCAGATAGTTGGCTAACCTAGAGGCAAGAGTCATCATGATGTCATTTACATGTCTATGATGTCATCATAGCTTCATCTTCCAGGCACTTTTAGGGTGTGGAAGGTTAGATTTTGCAATAGCAATAGAACGTTTGTATAAAGGACCAACAAGTCATATGAGTTAATCTTAATAGTTTATAATATGATGCCAAACTTAAAATTAGGAGCTACTTGTGTGCTTCTAGATCTGAGAGGGAAGGAAAGAGAAAAGAAAAGAATGTTTTACAGATATTTTTTTATCTCGCTTACTTAAAGAAGAGTTTCTAAAGAAAGAACACAAAACACACATTTAATAATTGTGGAAAAATAAAAGAAACTGAATGGGAAACTGCAGTATACGAAACTCCAAGCTTTGATCGCACAACAGATCTTTAATAGTTGGTCACCCTGTCATTCTACACATGATTGATGACCCTTTTGTGTTCCTCTCTTTCCAAATATACTGTGTCTGGAATCATGAACACATGGAGATGGCTTTATGCTTTCTTCTTTTTAAACTCATAATTGCCAATAATTCAGGTTTGCTGAACACAAGTTGCTTCTAAAGCTAATCTCTTCCGGGAGTCTTTTTGTGTCCCTTCTACATTGGAAATTTTGTCAGCATGCAATCTGACATGGCCAAAACTGTGCACATATAGTTAGCATGCAATGCTAGCTTGCCTCCTGATACATTAAGGTAATGTCATGAGTGAAGGACTGGATTTAATCCTGATTTCAAATTCTCACTTAGTCTTAAGCATTCACAAGAATGGCTCAGGCTGTGAGTCTACTTTCTAGAATTTTCACAAAGATAAAATGGAATGTTATCACCTTTGTTTTGTGATTAGTGCACTTGGATAAGTAGCATCTACAGGAAAGAAAGCGATCTTCAAAATGTAAAAAGTAAATAGCACAAGTAAAGCCAATAAAAAGGATAAAGTTAAAAACCTAACAGAAATGTTGGTAGTTGGGCTTATATCCTATGGAGTGCTACCACAAAGGAGGTCAGATGTTAGCATTCCGACTAACCAACTCCGAACCAATAAACTCTGAGATAAGCGTTTCCTCAAAGTTCCATTTTATTAGAGTTGTCATATTGGCACTGTCAGGATTCCGGCAGTTACTCCAATTAAATTATGAGCCTTGAGCCACACTCCCAAAACTAAAAAAGATTTATTTGAAGGTAACATTCTACATCAGGCATTTACCTGGGCAATGCCAACTCCGAGATATGTAATTCATGTCACCCTTGATCCTGCTTTCCCCCCCACCCCTCTGGATGTATCATCCAATGAAAAAAGTCCATAACCAAGAGTCATCAATCATGCTCTCCAATTAGATTTTTGTGCAGCAGAAGCTTCAGTCATCTAATCAGTCTTTGAAGAAAATATGAATGGAATGTACGTTCGATTCCACACTGCTGCCTGCTCTTTGAAAGTCCCCCCCTTCTTTCTGTTGTCAACTATAAAACGTGTATACAAAATGTTTTATGAGTTGACAGGCACATCTGCGAAAACCCGAATCTGAAAATTCCGTGTTTTTCCTTCCCAAAAGAGAAATCAAAGATCCATCCCCTGCACCCACCAACCCATCACACGGTCCAATCAAATCTTCACCCCAACTGGAGACATCTCCAGTTGCCCCCCTCCAGGTGCAGGGAAACCTGTCCTTGTCTCTGAGAAAGAATGTTGTTATGTCTAAACTTCTACCTCTCTACGAAATCCCCACTCCCAAATTCCCAGGCACAGAATGCGGCAGCCTCAAAGTTTCCAAGTAAAAAATGGCTTCCAAGGCTGACATCAGGTTTCCCTTGTCCACTTGAGTTCAGTCTTCACCAACTCTGGAATGGTGGTTTTCACTGAGGGCTCATGACCAAGATGCCAAACAGATTAATTTCTCACTGGATAAAACCAGGCACCTTCCTTAAAGAGACCCTTCCCCAAATTCAGGATTAGAATGTGAATTCACATTTCTTATCCTTGTTGCTGCTTCAGCTCTGTTTAACCTTTCTCCGAAGGCCACGGGGGAACAGGCCAATTATGAGCCGGGGAAGGAAGTATACTGTACGAAGTTCCTGATAATGGAGCACAATTTTTTTTCTCCCCCCCTTTCCTTGTCTCTTTATTTCTTCTTAATTAGTCCCAGTAGGAATGATTGATTTTCCCCTCCCACCAAACCTTGTAGCTAACATCTGTTGGTATTCCTGGGGTCAATTCTGCACTGTCTTTGGCTTTGACATTTCTTGTAAAAGAAGAGGCATTTGTTCATATTGACATTAGCCGCCTCAGAATCTCTCCGAGGTGCAGATGGCCTCTGAATGAAGACATCAAGCTAATAGGCAAGATGACAAGCTTCAATTGTACTGGTGCATTTTGGACTGAAGTGGGCTGGAAGCAAAATTTTTCTTTCTTTCTTTAAGGGGATCACATCCTGCTGCTGAAGTGCTCTGGGTCAAGTTTTAGGAAAGGTCATTTTCTCCTTAATTGAGTCTGGTGGGGCTTCCCATTCTCCGTGAAGACTTCTCTAGGTTTGGCCAGAACATAAAATTGCACATATGCATAAGATTGCATCATGTGCACAGACACATATATAATACAAACACTCATGAAGTATTAGTGCCATTTTTATGATGCTTGGTGAGACCACACTTACTATCCTGGAATACATCTAGTTTCGTTCACCACGAAACAGAAAAGAAGTTAAGGTTTTGGAAAAAGTGCAAAGAAGAGAAACCAAGATGATTAGCGGGGTGGAGGCTAAAACATACGAAGAACGTTTGCAGGATTTAGGTATGTTTACTCTAATGAAAAGAAGGCCTAAGGGTGACATGATAGCAGTCTTCCAGTATCTGAGGGGCTGCCACAAAGAAGAGGGACACAACTTATTTTCCAAAGCACCAGAAGGCAAGGCAAGACAGAGTGGATGAAAACTAATCAAGGAGAAAAGCAACCTAGAACTAAGAAGAAATTTCCAATACAATTTATATGTTTTGCCTATTATATCTTCTTGAGCTTCTCTTCTTAAAACAGGGTCCTTCTAACATTTGGATTAGATTATTGCAGTGTCTGTTACATGAAGCTACCTATAATAAGTGTTTAGAAATGGCAGCTGTTAGAAAAATATACTTGCTGGGTTCTTGCTATGCTACATTTATATTTTGCTAACTTTGGGATTTTTTTCCCTTGTCTTTTACTTGATGTGTTTCTAATGGACTCTCTAATGTAAACCTGCCCAGTTTAGAAATGGAATCATTTCACGACTGAGTTGTTAGTCATCATCTTTTCAGGTTGGTTGGGTGCTTTTTAGGAATTAGCCAAATTTGTACTGTGGGAAAGCAATCCTCCTATTGTTTCCCTTTTGGATGTTTTAGTTGCCTTAAATCATTTTTCTCTAACATTTTGATGTAATGCATTATTGCTGTTCTTCATTTCCTATTAGACATTTGGTTGTTGGCCTGGTGAATGCTCCTGTTGACTTTCAGAATGTTGTTATGGATTGTATGAAAGCCATGGTGGATATTAATATAACTGTGGAAACAGAAGATAGGCATATTGATGCACTATACAGCTCCTGCCTGCCTGATTGATGATTGATTGATTGATTGATTGATTAACTATTGAAAGCTTCCATCTTTGGATGTAAAACTCCAACCAGCCAATTACATAATTATAAATCACAGAAATGAAAAGCTAAGAGTTTCTCAAGTTAAGGCCACTTCTGGAGGCTTTATGGTCATGTCTTTGTTGTTTTTCAGATCAATCTGGAGGCTCTTCTTTCTCCTCTCCCCTCCCTCCCTGCGAAGTATTCTTCAATGACCTTTTGTTTCTTCTGCCC
This sequence comes from Bungarus multicinctus, assembly GCA_023653725.1. Lineage (NCBI taxonomy): Eukaryota > Metazoa > Chordata > Lepidosauria > Squamata > Elapidae > Bungarus > Bungarus multicinctus. Next base: position 101,738,025 of record CM042844.1, read on the forward strand.
AAAGGACTGTCCATTTATCCTCAGACTAATTCTTTCCAGCATCCTCTTTGTGCTAGAAAGGCCTGCGCCTTCACATAAAACCCAGTGATTTAGAGTGATGGAGATTCATCTTTGAAGGGATAAGTGGACTTCCTTGACTCCTGGTTGGCAGGCAACTCACCAAAGGTCCAGCCACAGCTCCACCATCTATTCCCGAAGCAGCAGCTGCAGCAGCTGATTGCATGTGTGTGAGAGATAATCATACTCTTGTTTCTTTTGAAAGGAGTTAAATTAAAATCACTATGATTAAGACTGATTGCTAATTACTGTTTTGCTTATAACACTAAGCTCTGTGTAATGAGTGACTAAATGAGCATCTTTTTATTATTAGACAGTCACCTTTTTCTGATGTAACACTTGTGTTGGAATCTCTCTCTCTCCTTCTTTCCCTCCTTCTCTCCTTCTCCCTCTCCCTGCCTTTCCCTCCCTCCCTCCTTTTCCTTTTACCTCCCTCCCTCTCTCTCTCTCTCTCCCTCCCTCTCTCCCCCTCCCTCTTTCTCTGTCTCTCTCCCTCTTTCTCTTTCTCCCTCCCTCCCCTATCTCTCTCCTACACCCCCTCTCTTTTTCCTGGAACACATTCTCCTTTTCACAGATCATTTTTCCTTACTCTGCAGCCACCCAATTTCTGCAACAGCCACATTTCCATTTTCTGACATTTCACACATTATGCAAAGGTGAGCACAAATTGCCAAAAAGGGAGATGCGCTCAGTAAATAGTCCCAGTGAATCTGGTGTCCTCATTAGGGCAGGACTACTTAACAGACTAGAGCTCAGCTTTGCTTGTAAAACCAATTAATCCCTCCCCGTCACAATGTTCAATTGGCACCATCTCTAGGAGCGTAGAGTGGCATCAGGTCATAGCATCCATTGCTCCAGCCATGAAGATTTTTTTGCAAACTAGGAATGTTGGAAGCAGTAAGTGTTGAAATAAGGGTGGATCTGGTACTGTCTGCTGATTGGCTGAGAAATGTTTGCTCCTCTGTTGCCAAGAAGGGCGTTGCTGATTGGCTGTCAGGTGTTTGCATGGTTACACACTGATATTACAGAAATACCTATAGCACCTTCCAAACCAGTGTTTCTTGACCTTAGAAATGTTGAGATGAGAAGAGGAGAGGAGAGAAGAGAAGAGAAGAGAAGAGAAGAGAAGAGAAGAGAAGAGAAGAGAAGAGAAGAGAAGAGAAGAGAAGAGAAGAGAAGAGAAGAGAAGAGAAGAGAAGAGAAGCTTTATTGCCATTTTTTACTGTAAGCACACCGGCACATATTAAAAATTAAATTCTGTTACCTGTTCTCAAAAGAAAGTATATATCTACCCATACCCATACATAACACACATGCTATATACAGTGTGTGTGTGTGTATGTGTGTGTGTGTATGGATATATATATATATATCTCCATTCTAAATACGTAGCGAAAAGAGGAAACTTGAGAGTTCACAAGGTTGATGCTATATGGAACAAAACTGTGGCTGACTCTGGATGTTCTGCTTTGGATACCACGAAGCCCCCTCCTCCCAGAAAATAACAAGGAAAACAAGTCATGAAGAGGATGTGTAGCACCCCAGATAATACTGCAGACGCTCAAGCAGAGCTTATATGCCATCTCCTGGATAGAAGGAAGAGAAATAATCTTTCCTCACCACTGTATGCACCACCTTCCTGTCCGAAGACGTAATGCTTCCACATTAGACAGTATGTTCTCAAATAGGACAGGATGCTCTTGATTGTACCTCTATAGAAAATGGAAAGGGCAGGAGAAGGAAAATGTATGTTTCTCATGCAACCCAGAAAATGCAGGTGCTGCTGTGTCTCGCTGTTGAGCGACCAAGCTAACCTACTCAGATTTCAGATTAACAGAGTTGGAAGGGACCTTGTACGTCTCCTAGTCCAACACCACCCACAGCAGACCCTACACCATTTCTGACAGATGACTGTAAGTCTCTTCTTGAAAGCTTCCAGGGATGAAGCTCCCACAACTTCCGAGTGTTCCGTTGGCTGATTGTTCTCAGTGTCAGAAAATTTCTCCTTATTTTCAGGTTGAATCTCTCCTTGGTCAGTTTCCATCCATTATTCCTTGTCTGACCCACAGGTGCTTTGGAGAACAGCTTGACCTCTTCCTTCCCTCTGTGGCAGCCCCTCAAATATTGGAAGACTGCTATCCTGTCTCCCCAGTCCTTCTCTCCACTAGACTAGCCAGGCCCAGTTCCTGCAACCATTCATCATATATTTGTGCCTCCAGTCCCCTAATCATCCTGGTTGTCCTTCTCTGTACTTTTTCTAGAGTCTCAACATCTTTTTTATAGTGTGGTGATCAAAACTGGATGCGGTACTCTAAGTGTGGCCTTACTAAAGCTTTATAGTACGACCCTTGATCTTGATAGTATCCCTCTGTTGATGCAACTTAGGATTGCATTGTCAGTTTTGGTGGCTGCTGCACACAAGTAGATTCATTTCTGTTCCATCCTCTGTTCTCACTGTCAAAAAATTTCTCCATATTTCCAGGTTGAATCTCTTCTTGATCAGTTTCCATCCATTCTTCTTTTTCTGGCCTTCGGGTACCTTGGAAAATAGCTTGACCCTTTCCTGTCTGTGGCAGCTCCTCAAATATTGGGAGACTGCTATCATGTCTCCCCTGATCCTTCTCTTCACTAGACTAGCCAGGCCCAGTTCCTGCAACTGTTCATCGTAGGTTTTAGCTTCCAGTCCCCTAATCATCCTGGTTACTCTTCTCTGCACTCTTTCTAGAGTCTCATCATCTTTTTTTGTGTGTTGACCAAAACCGGAAGTAGAATTCTAGGTGTGGTCTCACTAAGGCTTTATGGAGTGATATTAGTACCTCCCTTGATCTTGATTGTATCCCTCTGTTAATGCAACTTAGGATTGCATTGGCTTTTTTGGCTACTCATCAGCTGCATACCCGAAACCTTGATACTACAAATCATCTCTGCAATTGAATCATTAATACACAGAGGTGTATGCTGTGCCTGACTTTTCTGAAATCGACAATGATCTCTTTAGTTTTTCCTCCATTTCAAATGAGACTGTTTTTATTACACCAGTTCACTGAACATTCTACCTCATTGCGATAAGCATTCTCATTATCATCGTGAATAAGACTCACTATCCACATTCCTCACTCTATGTAGAGTTTTTAATTCCCAGAATTCTCCAGCCAACCTTGTTGGCTGAGGAATTCTGGGAGTTGAAATTCACACATCTTAAAGATGCTGAGGTTGAGAAACACTGTTCTAACCTAAATATCCCCACAATCTGTGCTCCTTTTCAAATGTAACATTATACACAAAAACCCAATTGTCAGGAAGTAATCTGTCTTTAGCACCATGTCTTTGAATAGGGCCATCCTCAATCTGATACAAATTTTCACTCATCTGATGAATCATAACGAATTATTCAACCGAAAAATAACTCTTTAGTGGTTTTGTTTTGTTTTTTAAAGTCAACCCATTTTTCTAATAAAGAAACGAGTCAAAAAACCTGAACAGGATAGAAAGGCATTCAACTTGTCTTGATATGCCACCTAGAAGGATGAGATATAATAGAGACAAATGTGATTTTTTTTTTAGTTTGGAAAGACAGATCAAACATAGAGGTATGAGATGCAAAATATCCCTTGGCTTGGAAATGTTTAATTGCAGGAAAGACTTTGGAGTAGGAGCTGATTGCCAATTGAATGAGTCAGCAGTGTGATTTGATGGCAAATGGTGTTTTAGGATGGATGAACAAAATAGTTTTCAAGTTACAAGCAAGAGTTGTCCTGTTTTATTCTGCTCTGGTCAGTCCCAGTATTCTGGCCTGTAAGCTGCCCGCCTCTCCAGCACAATGGAAGGCTGAGTCAACCGAGAGGATCGAACTGCTGGCAGTCCGCAGAATTAGCCTGCAATACTGCATTGTCACAAAGTGCATCACCAGGGCCCTTTTACATCTTGTCTTTCTCCCAGCCAGTGATGAGAAATCTGGGGCTGGACCAATATCACGATCTCCATGACCCCTGAACGAATGGTTATAAGTCAAGGACTCTTGCTACCATGTGTCATGCCCTTGTTAGAGTCAGACTCTGAGGGAGAGGAGGAACAGGCAACAGGGAATAGGGGTGTGGCTCCAGAGTTTGTGGAGGAGGCTGGGGAAGAGCAGAGGCCAGCTAAGTAGTCAGAGGAAGAACCAGGTCCATCCCCTCTGCATCCTAGGACACGCAGGGAGGAATGGAGAAGGCAACAACTTGGCTTATGAGAGAGGAAGCGGCCATGATCCCTCTCATTGGTTGCAGCTGGAAGAATAGTATATAAAAGAGATGGTTAAAACAGTGTTGCTAGAAGCAAAGTGTGTGTTATTTTGGGCTGAAGTTATCTTGGTTGGCATCCTTCCAACAGACTGTGCCTTGTTATCTCCTTGAAGTTGGTAATTACTTATTCTGGTCTGTTGTGGAAATTCCTTCATTGTAGTTTATTTTAGTTTTTTATTTCACCTCTATCTGCTCATTAAGTTCGGACTGTATTGCTTTCTTTTGAATACTATTTTTGAATAAGTTTTATCTCCAACTGAGAATTATTGAACAGTGGGGCCAAGTTGGAGGCATTAGACATTTATTTATATTTTGAATTTTGCTACGTTTGTGTTACACTCCGGGTCATCACACCATGTCTCCCAGGAGAAGGGTCTCAGAAACCATGGTTTCTCTTTTTTTAGAGTCACTATTTTTTTTACCTCTGTTACTACATGCTTCTGTTTCTTAATGTATGACACCATTACGAAATTGCTTTGAAGTTTCTTGAAAGGTGGGACCTAAATAATTATAGAACATGGATAACAAGCACTCCTGTTCTTTGTGCTTATTTTCTCATGCAGGCACCTAATTCACAATTATTCTGGCAATGATGTCATTAATATATATTCTGTTTCAACACTTCCTCCTTTATTAAAAATGCTGAGGTGCTGGCTTTGGCAACAATTGCTGTGTTTCTTCCTTAATTGAGCCTATGAGTGCACGGAAAGCTAACTAACACCTTATCTGAAGATACATTTCCTTGCTCTACAGCCATGTCTTTTAGGAGTTACCACTGTAAAGCAAATGTTGAAATTTTGTGGGGAGATCATCCTAGGGCCATGTTTTAAAAACAACAACAAGAGAAAGGCCACTTTAATATAATTCTAGGTCCACATATTGTATTCTTGACAGCATCAGCTGCTGACTTTGATTTGAGCTTAACGAGTCAAAAAGATAGCATTTTTGTTGATAAGGTCCAGTATGTTTCAGAATTATTCCGTATAGATTTGACTATTTGCTTCATTTAAGCAATATGTATCTTGTCAGTTTATGGGCTCATCAACTAAAGTTTAGGGTTTTTTATTTTATTTTTAAAATGATCTTTATTAAACAAATTCTACAGTTAAAAACATATTCCCGTTCATTGCAATGCATTTGTAGTAGCGTTCACTTACTTTGACATATTCTTAAGTATGTAGAAAATTACTAAATATTATTACAATTATTTTATGTTGGATTTATATCATATTTTCATACATTTATGTAATTATTTACATTGTTATACATAGTTATACTTATTCTTACCATATTATTTCATCTCACCTAACCTTTCATTCATCTCCCTATTTTGTTTCTACCTTGCAACCGATTATACCATAAGTTCCAAATTTCATGGTACTAAAGCTTAGTCAATTGATCATAGGGCCAAGAAAGTCTGTACAGGTAGTCCTTCACTTACAACAGTTCATTTAACGACCGTTCGAAGTGTCACAATGACACTGAAAAAGGTGACTTACGACAATTTTTCACATTTGCACTGATGATGTTACTTAGTTTGGGTAAGAAAATGTTCTGGGTAATAAAATCACTGCAGTTGTTCAATTAGTCACATGGTCATTAAGTGAATATGGCTTCCCCATTGACTTTGCTTGTCACAAAAGATGATCACATGACCCCAGGACACTGCAACTGTTATAAATATGAACTAATTGCCAAGCATCCAAATCTATCACAGGGATGCTGCTACTGTCATACGTGTGAAAAATGGTCCTAAGGCACTTAACTTTTCACATAACTTTGAACAGTCACTTTTCACATAACGTCAAACCAACTATTGTAAGTCAAGGACTATGTGTACCAGTTATGAATCCGTAGCCTAAAGACCTTTCAATTGAGTATAAAACCATTCTTCACTTTATGTCCAGTGCTCACTGGTATGATCCGCATATGAATAGGATGTACAGAAGTCCATCAATATTTGGGAAGTCTGGCTTGAAAGCAATTTAGAGAGTGCTTAGGCCAACAGAAGCTCCCTCAACATGGGTGATGTTGAGCTGGCCATGCCTATCCTGGCCATGTCCACTCTGCCCCCCCCCCCCAAGGTCAAACACAACCCTAATGTGGCCCTCAATGAAATCGAGTTTGACATCCCTGGTGTAAACTGATTGGTCAAGTATTGCCCACCACCTTTCAGTAATGATTCTGTCTGTCAACTTCAAACTGAACCTGGCAGAAGCTACTTTGTTGGTTCTCAGTTGCCAGACGGTATGGGTGAGGGGAAGGAGGCTGGAATGCACTGCCAGACACAACACCAATCTATCTCGTGGGAACCAAGGTCATCTCCACAGGTATCAGATGAGAACGGAGAGGAGTGCCTAGGGAGCCCGCCAATGAATCTAATTGGACAATGTGACCTGTGGCACTTGGGAGGGGATCATTTACTATTTTAATTATACTGAAACCCCAGGAAATATTCAGAGTTTGTTCTACATTTAATCATGCTGATATGACGTGTCCAAGAAAGAAGTTCTTTGAGAGGGATCTGTATCTCAAAGTTCTGATTTGCTTGGGCTCATTAGTTGGAATCTTAACACTATCCAATAATAATAGAATCTGATAATAGTGGAATTACAGAATGCAAGAGCAGGTTTTCTGGATGAGACCAAGGAGCCCTCTAACCAGCTGTATACCTCACAATGTATAAAAATTATTTATAGGCATGGCCCTTTGCACAAAAGCCCATCTCCATGAGCCAATATTGACTTTCGGGACTGTCTGATAAAATTGCTAAGGATGCCCACATTATAGCATCAGAACAAGGAGGACTTTTGCGGAGACCCTGACATATCATTTTGTCTTCTCTTTCCATTATCAACTGGAGATCATGTTTTATTGCATCGAGTTGTTGGTGCATCGGCTTCTGGAGGCCGAAGTTTGCAGAATTGACTTTAAGTTATGGGTTGTAGTTCAGTTAAGGGAACCAGTCCATCCACAAGAACTTTAAATCTAGAAAGTGTAGTTCATATTTAGTACGGTGAGCACGTACTCTTTGGGCAGATGGGTATACACTCAACTTGCTAACCATCTGCAAAATAATTTAAAACATCATTTTCTCATAACAGCTGCATTTACTGATGGTGCTGGAAATCTTTCTCTCTAACCTTAACACTTTAGTAGACTCCAGAGGGGCACAAACAACAGCGAATGCAATCATTTTATGGGAAAAAAAAATCTTTGTTCCTACTATAAAATAAAATTGTGCTGGCTGTAGTTTTCCCCATGTGATGATTAGATGAACATTTACATTCGTTCTGCCCTTTAAGCAATCATGTGGCAGGTTTTCTGGACAATCCATTTGCACAGAAGTAGTAGAAGAGCTGGCCCTGTGCATGGAACGAGCTTGTGGATTCCTTTGAAGTTTGAGCTACAGCAGCCACCTTGAATCTGTCATGGCCTCATCAGAGCCCAGCTCGGAATGGTAGTAATAGTAGCTGAAATCAGGACCGTCTGACGGGGGTGGCATGTCTCCCTTGGCATGTTTGGAGATGCCAGGGGCTGAGGACGATGCTGTCCCAGGCCCCTCAGCAGTGGTGGTGGGTTGGTTGACCAAATGGATCCCTGCAGAGACAGGGGAGGATCGGCTGCTGACAAGCAGTGGGGCTGATAGGAAGCAGATTCCCTCTGATGAGAAACAGTTGCCTCCCCCCACTTGATCCAAGGACACAGAGAGTGGAGTGTAGGTAGGTCCAGAGAAGGACTGCAAGGCTACTCAGGAGGGGGTCATCCCACCCCTCCTCACAAGGAATACCAGGAGTGAAACGACTTAAGGAGAAGTGTTCTGATCATGGCTTTCTAGACCATGGTCAGAACACGTAATTACGCATATGCTCATTTTAAAAAACAAGTCTTATTTTATTGCAATGCTGGGAATTGTTTTCATTCCCAGACAGAATTAATCTCAAACAGTCCCTCGAGATAAGCACCCACCTTTCTTTCCTGCGAAGTGCTGCCAATAACAGAAGTGTCAAATGAACTAGAAAAAAAACAACCGAAGGACAAAGAGCTTCAAGAATGAATCTGAACCGAATGAACTACTTTGCTTCCTGCAAAGCGTTCATCATTGAGGTCTGACTTTTATGCCTTATGGGAGGGGCAATCACCTCCCAGCCTTACTCCCAAGTCGCCCCTTCTGCTTCAGCTGCTCTCACTCCCAGATGGTCTTGGCCTCATCTCTGCATCAGATGCAGAACCTTCATCTGAGTCCTCCCCAGACTCCCGGACTGATCCCCGTTCTTCCCCACTATCCAATTCCACTGCCGTCTACACGGGCTGCTGGCGAACCACAACAAGAAGCTGTGGGAAGTTAGTCTTTGCCAGGAACAATTGCTTTGGCTTACACTCTTTCAGCTTTGACTCGTGCCTTGTGTTGTGGCCCGTCAGCTGCCAGGAGAGCTAGCAGCAGAGTCAGATGAGGAGGAGGCTGAGGGAGAGCCTGGGCCTTCCATCCTCTCCCAGATATGATTTTTTTTTTTTTTTTTTGGTTAGCATAAGGCACACCATGTCCACTCATATCTGTCATTCTCAGATCAAAACAAGAGCTTCCATGACCGGTTGGGGAGAATAAAATGTAAACGAGTGAAATTTGAATTCCAAAGGGAACCTGTTCGAAGCATATTTTGTATCCTTGATTCGTGATTTTTTTTTTTAAAAAAAGACCCTATCTGACATGTATACGGAGTTTTTAAATGGCAGTCATTTGAAAGTGGCTTCTTCAGTGATTTATTTTTTAAGCATTCCAATCCAAGCTCCTACGGATGGATGATTTTGGGTAGCCTCTCACCTAAATACTGACCAGATCCAATCGAACTGAGCATGCTGAGTTCATCTAGGATTGACTTAAGGGCTTATGGAATGGGGTCTGTCCAGAGCTTGAAAAGTTTAATTCAACTTTTTTTTCCCCCAGGCGAAACACATGTTCCCATGTGGGCTTTCTCCAGGTTAACCAAATTGGCGCTGGTTTCCTTCTGATATAAACTGTGACAGAGTTTGGTGGGCGAGCTGAATGTGCCCCACTGTGTGCTCAATGGCTTCTATCATGAAATGAGTGAAAGCTTCAGTGTTTCCCTGATCTATTTATGTTCTCCTAATGCTTATGCAACTGCCTGCCTGTGTCCAAAGCAGCGCAAACGAAATCCACCTTCGACAATCCAAGCATGAAAGCTAAAAAAACCCCAACTGTTTGAAACAGAAGGGGCAGCTAAAAAACAAAAAAGCCTCACTCCTATTATAATTTGGAGGTTGCAGCTACAACAACTCAGTCCTCATCTTCCTTCTATCCTGAAACAAATTTGGAGTTGAGATAATGAAATCAAAGGCTTTGCATCAGGGGTGGGATTCAAATTTTTTAACAACCAGTTCTGTGGGCGTGGCTTAGTGGTCATATGACTGGGTGGACATGGCTTGGTGGTCATCTTATTGGCTGGGCTTGGCCAACTCAACATCACTCACATCGAGGCATGCATCTCCTTGCCTGGCCTTTCATGACTGTGGGCATGCTGCAACAGTTGTAAGTGTGAAAAATGGTCATAAGTCACTTTTTTCAGTGCCATTGTAACTTTAAATGGTCACTCCACACAAGCAAATACCAGCAAAGGAGGGGGAAAAAACTCCAGAGAAGTTCCAGAGACAGGAAGTCTAGTCCTGCCAAGAATGTAAAAAAGGTTAACGGAGAGGCAGTTTCTGTAAGCAACACCAGAATGTTTCCTTCCTGCCTTCCTTACAGGATTAGGCCAGTAATTTCTTCTAACAACCGGTTCTCCAAACTGCTTAGAAGGTTAACAACCGGTTCTGGCGAATAGGTGCGAACTAGTAGAATCCCACTTCTGCTTTGCATCCTATGAACATGAATTGCTGTACAGGTAGTCCTCGGCTTATCACAGTTCATTTAGTGACCATTCAAAGTTACAATGGCACTGAAAAAAGTGACGTACAACCATTTTTCATACTAATGACCAATGCAGCATCCCCCATGGTCATGTCGTCAAAATTCATATCGTTGACAACTGGTGTATATTTATGACATTTGAAATAAGAGACTCAGACATTAATAAGTTGGAAGGGATCTTGGAGGTCTTCATGCCCAACCTCCTGGTCAAGCAAGAGACCCTCTACCGTTTCAGACAAGTGGTGGTCCAATTTCGTCTTGAAAGCCTCCAGTGATGGAGCACCCACAATTTCTGAAGGCAAGCCGTTCCACTGATTAATTGTTCTCACCTTTAGAAAATCTCTCCTTAGTTCTAGGTGGATGCATCCTCTTCAGTAGCAATTTTCCTAGGTATAGAACAAGTTAATCTGACTAGGTATGGCTTACAAGTGAAAATCCAAATCCCATAAAAGAATGGGATTTGGATTTTCACTTAGATTTGGGTTAAAGCTGTACAGTTTTTAATCTGGAATATAGCAATAGCAATAGCACTTAGACTTATATACTGCTTCACAGAGCTTTTACAGCCCTCTCTAAGCCATTTACAAAGTCAGCCTATTGCCCCTAACGATCTGGGTCCTCATTTTACTGACCTCGGAAGGATGGAAGGCTGAGTCAACCTTGAGCCTGGTGAGATTCGAACTGCCAAATTGCAGGCAGCCGGCAGTCAGCAGAAGTAGCCTGCAGTACTACACTCTAACCACTGCGCCACCACAGCTCTGCCATAAAATTATATTAAAACATGTTTCATTTATTATTATATCTACATCACATTTAGGAAACCTGGAAATTACAGCTGTTGAAACAGATGCCATTCTATCTGTCTCTGTAACCATGTAACATGTTGTCTTCTATGGCCAGCCTTAGCAATTTTGCCAGTTTACTAATTATATGATCCATGGTTTCAATTTTTTTTCTTTATGCAGCCTGCATTGGTTGCCGTTGAATCCTTGATTTCATAACGTTTGTAATTCATATTCTTCAGCTATATATTCTGTTTCCTGTCTATGGCTAAGCTTGTATTTCTACAATTTAACATTGATCTAAGAATTTTTTGCTTATATCTTCAGTATTCAGGTTTGCTTGTTACCACAGAAGAAGTTATGTGATTTGAAATTCCCAGATATTAGTAACTTTCTTCTGTGGGCAACATTTTTAACAGAATAACAAATTTGGAAGGGACCTTGGAGGTCTTCTAGTCCAAGCCTCAGCTCAAGAGGAGACCTTATACCATTTTAGACAGTTGGTTGTCCAATCTCTTCCTGGAGCACCCACAGCTTCTAAAGGCAAGTTGTTGGTTAACAACCTTAGTTCTAGATTGGTTGTCTCCTTGATTAGTTTCCATCCATTATTCCTTACCTGGCCTTCAGGTACTTTGGAAAATAGCTTGACTCCCATTTCTTTGTGGCAGCCCCTTAGATATTGGAAAGCTGCTCTCATGTCACCCTAATCTTCTTTTCATTAAACTAGACATATCCAACTTCTGCAACCGTCTTCATACGTTTTAGTCTCCACTCCAGTGGTGGGATTCAATTTTTTTTACTACTGGTTCTGCAGGTGTGGCTTGGTGGGCGTGGCTTGGTGGGTGTGGAGGGAAGGATACTATAAGCTCTTCATTCCCTCCCCATCCCACTAACCTGCTTTCCAGCTCCCTTCTCCTGTGCAGGGCAACCAAAGAAAACCCAGACAATTAGCTGGGATTCGGGAGGCAGAGAATAAATGGGGACAGGGCTAGTCAGATGTGGTATTTGCTGGTTCTCTGGACTACTCAAAATTTCCACTACCGGTTCTCCAGAACTGGTCAGAACCTGCTAAATCCCACCTCTGCTCCAGTCCTTTAATCATTTTTGTAGCTCTTCTCTGTACTTTTTCCAGAATCACAACATCTTTTTATAATATGCTGACCAAAACTGGACTGCGATATTCTAATTTTATTTTATGAGGTTTCATTTTAGAATTGGATCCCTTCATGTTGTTCGAGTTTTTCCTTTCCTTGTCTCGAGCATTGCAGTTTTGTTAAATCCAAACTCCACTTTGGTATCCTCACTATACAGCCTTACATTACTGTGTAAGGATTTAATTTCATTTTTAGAAAAACTTCCCATACAAATCATCCGGTATAGCTGGGGATATTTTTTCCACTTAACTTGAACTGTTTTGTTTTGTCCAAGATTTTATTTTATCCAAGTTTTGTTTTGTCCAAGATATGAATAAGGGGTACCATTGAGATAGTAAAAAGAGATGAAAACAAAGAGTCCCCTTGGGTGGTGGTCGGAAACCCTCTCCAGATGTTTATATTTCTAAAATAGTTTTTCATTTTTTTTCATAGCTTCTTTTAGAAAATTCTGGATGTTAGCATTAATGTCAAAGATTTCCAAACATGTCTACATCTAACTAGGTGGGAGACATCAAACACATTTTTATAACCAATCCAATTCACTTGTTACTTGTCGGAGGGTGGGGTTTTTTTTGGGTGAAGTATCATTTTATCAATCTACAATCGATCTCTTCTTTCTTATGAATTTCCACAATTATCTTTTCATTCCAGGTGGATACAATGCATTTTTGAATGGCATTTGCTGCTATGCTGATTAACAGTTGAATATTGTTGGCAAGCAAACAAATAATTGGTCTGTAATTGCTTGCAATTACATCCTTGTCCCTGTCTTTTATTATTAAAAATATTCTACCAATTTTCATCCACTCTTCGGCTTTCCCAATTTATAATATTTCATTAAATTGACTAGCCGGTGTTTCATGAGAGTTATCAGATGTTGAAGACAAAATGCATCTTTGCACTGCAGTTCTTAACCTTCTTAGCTTGTTTTTTTTTAATCATTTCTGATATTATGACTGTATGATCAGTTTTGACCAAGCTAATGGTCTTCTCAATTTCTGTTATCCATTTTGCATCTTTCTTATGCTCTTTTGAATTATTCCAGATGTCACTTCAAAATGTTAATGTTATACCTTTATCAGAACAAGCATCTCTGTTCGTAATATTTCCCAGGAATGGTTTGTAAAACAAAATGCTCCTTTGTATAACACTTCTGATTTTTGCCAAAATTGATTTATTTCACCTTCATATTGTTTAATTTTCTTTGAAATAGCTTGCTTTAACTGAGATGGATTGTCTTACTGCCAAGATGAAACCATTTCTTGTAAACTTTCCTTGATTTTAATGTTTTTTTTTTCCTCTCTGTTTTCTTCAAATTGCTGATAGGGGTTTATAATTTGTTGATCTTTCTTTCCAATCAAATTTTCCATTTTGGTGATTGATTTCGCTGTTTTCGTTGTATAGCATTGTATCCCTGCTCTGATGCTATCGTTGCTCATGTGCTATAACCTAGTTGATTAGTTTCAGCCTTGTTTAAGTATTCTCTACAATCACATTGGTGTCTTCCAGAACATTTTCAGAGTTTTTTCTCTGCTTTGTCAATGATTAAAAAAAACCCTTTCTTTCTTTTTCATGTATTCAGTACTGTTCAATTTTAGATCCATCTATCTGTCAGAGAGCTGAAGTTCACCAGTATTCTGTCCTCAGAAGCTAATAACATTTGATGTTGGTCGTAAAAGCTTTCATTCATTTGATATTCTTCAGTCTCGTTTGTGTTGTTATTAACCTAACAAACATTTTTTAATCAAAATACTTTATTAAACAAATTTATACAAATAGAGTAAAATCAAACTTTCCGCTTATTGCAACTTAAGTCAAACAAGGTTCACTCATTCTGACATCTCTCAAATTATGTAAAATACTCTTTCACAAATATTACTTTAAACATATAATACAAAGTTTCATCTAATTATATATTACAAATCTAATTATATATAATATTACTTATTTGACTTTGTTTTATTAATTTCATGTCTGTCTTCTAGCCAATTGTACCAACAATTCCAAATCTCGTAATATTCTGATTCCTCTTTATTTTTAAGTTCCAATGATAGCCTGTCCATTTCTGCGCATTCCAAAACTTTTTTTTATGATCATGAAGATGGAGGGGAGTATTTTCACATTTCCAGTTGCCATTAAAATGTGGAGGATAATATGTAGTGATTTTTTACTAATCTTTTGTTTTAGAATTCCTAATAAAATTATTTCTGGTTTCCACTCAGTTTTAACTTTAGTGATTTCTTCAAGCCAATTACTAATTTTCCTCCAATACGTTTTGCTATTTTTTTTGCTCAATCATTCTCTTTTTTCTTCTTCATTTTTTTTCAATTCAATATCCATAAAAACTTTTGTTCTAAGCCCAAATATTATTATGATCCATTCATTCCTATCCATTAGATTCTGACTTTGGATATGTACATTTCCAAATATCAAATACAGGTAGTCCTCAGCTTACAACTTAGTGAAGTTAACAATGGCACTGAAAAACCAATGACCAACTTTCACTCTTATGATTGTGGCAACATCCCCAGAGTCACACGAGTTGCATTCAGATGCTTAACAACTGATTCACATTTATGATGGTTGCAGTGATCCCTTTTTGCGACCTTCCTGACAAGCAAAGTCAATGGGGAAACCAGATTCACTTAACAACCAGGTTACTAACTGATCAATTTGCAGTGATTTGCTTAACAAATGAATCGCAGTGACGCAGTGGTCAGAATGCGGTACTGCAGGCTATTTCTGCTGGCTGCTGGCTGCTAGCAGTTCAGCAGTTCGAATCTCAACAGGCTCAAGATTGAACTCATCCTTCCATCCTTCCGAGGTCAGTAAAATGAGGACCCAGATTGTTGGGGGCAAAAAGCTGACTTTGTAAATCATGTGTCAGCTTTGGAAGCCATATTAGCACCAGACACTTCCACAGTGCCACATTTCTGAGCCTGGGAAAATGGGAGGGGGACATTTCTTGGAGTATATGTTGTTAGACGTAATAGCATTCTTCTTCTAAGTCAAGGTCATGTTATTTCTGCACCTGGTGGAGAGGACATTCTCAAGTTGGGATGGATGGTGATTGGGGCTTGTGATGCAATGATGGGTGCTGGGGGTGGATTTGTAATTTTTTACTTATTGCAATGAAACCCGGAACTTTTAGATTCGGGATTTCCCAGATGTGCCAGTTTGCTACTCTAATAAAAGAAAACTTGGAGAGGATGTCTATCTCAGAGTTATTGGTTGGAGTGGATTTTTTCTGGAACTCTGACACCATAATTTGCTCTGTTGAGGCAGCCAAGGATTGTCTGGCTTTCTTGGAAGCTGCAGCACATTGCTGGGTCATATCTAAGTGAGAGTTCTCTAGGACACCAAGATTTTTCTTAGAGCTGCTACTGTTGAGCCACATACTGCCTATTCTATACTTGTGCATTTCGGGTTTCCTAGTTAGGCAACATGCTACATTAGTAATGTGACTTTCAAACTCTTAAAAAAAAGGTTAAGTTCCATCTTTACTCAAGCCCTAAAAGAATTTAGTTTTGCATCATTTGCCTTGAATTGAGTTTTAAAATATTTTTGCTCTTGGGCATGCTTCAACGATATTTTTTATTTTGTTTTTAAGTCGATCCCCTTTCAGGTAACAAACCCTTCCCGATTTGTATATTGTTGTCAGTGCTTTGGGGCAAGTAGGCTGATCCATCAATATTTTAATGAATAATGATATCTAAGTGAATAAAGGAGAAAACCTTGCAGAAAATAAACCATGATGAAAAGAACGAGAAAGAATTGAAGGGATAACTGTGGAAAGATTCCAGATTTTCCCCTGAAGTGTTATGTTGGGTGTAGGATCAAGAAATAGGAAAGTGATTATAACTAATTACATATATGTGCAAATGTGTTGGGAGATGCCTTGGGAGCCAGAGTTTTGAAATATTGCACACCAGGGAGAGATAATTCCATTTATTTTAAGGGCAAGAATGTAGTTACCTTTGGAATTGATACAGATCCTTTCCTCCAAAAAACCCTCTCTGTTAAAAATGGCTCCTTGGTGCAGTGAGAAGAAAATCCATTGGAATCACACTTGAAAATTAAGGAGCTACACTTCTGCACTTCTAAAAGATTTCTAGCCTTTCAAATTTTTCTCATCTTTGTTCATCAACATATCCTCAATGTTCTTATTCAAATATTCTCTGATTTTAAAGAAAATAGCAATGAGAATTGTGGCTGTAGTAGAACTTTTACTTTAATTGGGTTAGTTAACCTATGATGCATTCCTTCCTTCTCTCCCTTCCTCTCTCTTTCCTTCCTGCCTTCCTTCCTATGGTGGGATTCAATTTTTTTTACTACCAGTTCTGTGGGCGTGGCTTGGTGGGCTTGGTGTGGCTTGGTGGGAGCAGCCCACTAATCTGCTTTCCAGCTCCATTCCCCTGTGCAGGGCAACCAAAGAAGACCCAGCCAATCAGCTGGGACTTGGGAGGTAGAGAATAGATGGGAGCCAGGACAGTCATAGGTAGTATTTGCCGGTTCTCTGAATTTCCTTTCCTGTTTTTCCAGAACTGGTCAGAACCTGCTGAATACCAGCTCTGCTACCAACTCTTCCAAACATAATTTCTTTGTCTGACGAATTACCCCACTTAACGTGGCCAAAATAAATGAGACCACAGTTTTGTGATTTTGACTTTCCAGTGACATGTCAGATGTTAAAGCATTCCATTACTTGTTGGTTGGTCGCTTTTGCTGTCCAAGGAATACACAGAAGCCTTCTCTAGCACCACAGCTCAGACGAATCAATTTTTTTCCTAACTCACTGCTGTACTGGCCCCCTCCCCATAGCTTACAATAGATTACAACCACAGGCACATGAAACCCCAGAGTTCCTAGACTGACTCTCCACCTGATCATCTAATCCTATTCATTGGATCCTTCTCACCTTATTCTCACACTTCTATTATTATTACTCAAAATGTCCGCTACAGGTTCTCCAGAACTGGTCAGAACCTGCTGAAGACCACCTCTGCTTCCTTTCTTCCACCTCTCCTCTTCCCTCCTTCCCTGCCTTTCCTTCTCCTTCCTAAATCTCCTCTCCTTCCCTCCCTCTCCTTCCCTTCCTCCCTCTTTCTTCTCAGCCTCTTTCCTATTATTTTCCTTTCCTTCCTCTACCTGGACTTCTCCTTCTTTGATTTGAAAAGTTCTTTGTCATTAATATTTCCCTAAAAAGATAACTGACTGGAAAACACTCCCCTTTTCTGCCATGATAGGGAGTGAATATTTTGACAGCTTTTCCCCCTTATAAGCTGATGTGTTTGTGAATAATTTGCGCCACCAACCAGCTCTGCACTCAGTAGGAGAATTTTCACTGTGCAAAGCACAGGACCATACATATATTCGATAATTGGGGCCGTTTTGCCTTGACCATTTCCTCATGAATGGAGGGGAGATCTTTTCAAGCACAGGAATGTCCAGGTTTATAGTTAGTGTAATGCTCAAAATTACACCCTTAAATATAGGTTGGAAAGGCACCGTGGTGACTGACAGAGAGGTTCCAAAGAAATGGCAACCTCTCTGCCTCCTTGTAGGCCTACAATTTGTGTCGAAACCTGTTTCCAATGCTTCGGAGATTGCCGTGAAAGGAGCCAAGATGTTTAAACCAAGCTGGATAAGATGATATATGTGCCATGAAGTTCTTTAGAAGTCTAAATACTCAGGCTGATTGGTTGAAACCTGATTCATTTGACAGATAATTTCTTGAGAGCCTTTGATAGGAAGCCTCAGCAAACCAGAAACTCAGTTCCTCACCTCCTCTGGCATTCCTGGGTGGTCTGCCTCTGCCCTCCTGAGAGGTTTAATTTATTATTTTTTTCTCTAAAAAAATGTAAATAAGAAAGAGGAAAAATAGGACGAGAGAAGAGGCTGACTGCAATTTCAACAAGCCAGCCAGTTCCTCACAAGCAAAGAATATTGATGGATACTAAAGGTAATTTAAAACAAACGCTTTCCAAATATTTTTTGTAAAAAAAAAAAAAGGAGAAAAAGTTAAGTACAGATCAGCTGCTGGGTTCTTGCCAGCAAATTGAATGTCTCCCTCCTCTTTTTTTTTTTAAGCTGACATGATGCACCTCCTGGGCTCACATCAATTACCTTTTGACACCTGGAAGATGATTGATGAGCCGCCTCAGGCGCTGGAGTCTACTTTTGTCGACTACTCATAATTTATACATCTTATCTCTGTGCAGAACAAAAGCAAAGGACAGTGTCGGCATTGAAGGAGAAGAAGAAACAGAGGGAAGGCGGGAGGAGCAGTTGGGTTGCCAGGATGAGGAGATAACGCCGATGACTGACTTTGCAGCTCCCTTCCTCCTGTGGACTTCCTTCTGCCACAACAGCTTGAGTTCAGGAAGGGGGTTTGGCCCCCTTTCCCTGCTGGAAAAAAAAAGGGCTGACTGCAGAAAACACAACCCTGGCTCCAGTTACATTTTAATTACACTCCTATCTGCACGACCCTCTGGAGTGCGATGTTTGCGGTGACCTTTTGTTAATCAGCATTCTCAAGGCAGCCCTGTTAAGCACTCCTGACAGAGATTGATAATTTTATACAGTGGGGCTCTCTTTTAAAAGCTTTCATTAGCAAACATTACGGAAATCTGATACACACACACACACACACACACACACACATTGTAGAGGTGATCCATCAATGATTTGAAATATGGAAGTATCCATATCTGATAACCCACATTATGTATCTGATATTAACACAGTTGAGAAAATCCAGAAATATTTCACAAGAAGAGTTCTCCACTCCTCTACTCGTTGCAGAATACCTTATGCACCAGACTCGAAATTCTAGACCTAGAAAACCTAGAACTACGCCGCCTTCGGTCCAATCTAAGTATAGTATATTAAATCATACATTGCAATGTCCTACCTGTCAATGAATACTTCAGCTTCAGCCATAATGATACAAGAGCAAGCAATAGATACAAACTCAAGGTTAATCGCACCAGACTTGATTGCAGGAAATACGACTTCAGCAACAGAGCAGTCAATGCCTGGAATACTCTACCTGACTCTGGTTTCTTCCCCAAACCCCAAAAACTTTAACCTTAGATTGTCTACTATTGACCTCACCCCTGTCCTAAGAGGTCTGTAGGAGGCGTGCATAAGCGCACCAAGGTGCCTAGCGTCCCTGTCCTATTGTTTCTTTTATTTCTTTTATTTTTCTTATACCCATGTATTCATAACTATGTTTTTACTTATACCTATTATCTTGTAAGCAATTGACAAACCAAAATAAATAAATAAAAAATATCCTGGGTGGATGTAGGTGAGCCTGCTTTTTACTGGTTTGAGTGGGATGAAATCTCAACTGCAAGTTGATAAGTGTAGGTAGGATTCAAACTGAGCCTAACTGGGACAGAGTTTCTTGTATTCGTCACGGTTTACACAGGTAACATGTAGTAAACGTCATTGCTCAGACCCCCCTCCTTTCTTTTTATCATTTCCCTTTGAAGTCTGAGTTTGTCTAAACAAGAATTAATGGAGCATTCTGTTTCCTAACAAGGAATTGGCAACGCAGACTGAATTATATTCTTCCTCCTCTTCCGTTGCTACTACTTTCTCTCTTCTCCATCTCCTCTTTCCTCTTCTCCATTGTACTCTGGACACAGATCAGTCCAATATGGTGCCCAGTTAGTTCTGAAGGGTCTTCCTTTGTCTCAAATGGGATTCTTTTTCTTTGTTTTTCACAAGCATGAAATACAGAAATCAAGATGGACTCTTCTCTAGTGATTCTTTTCATCAAATTTTTGAATTTTTTTTTTAAATTATCTTCCCTATTGGTACTTCCAATCTGATTCCACCACACCTAGTAAACATGGTTTATTCTTCTTATAGTCCAAAGTATTGGCAACCATTTCCCTCAACACTACTATTTAAAGCCATCATTTTTTTGAAAATTGGGAGGTTGGCAGTTTGAGACCCAAGTAACCCGGGGATGGGATGAGCTCCCATTCTTGTCCCAGCTCCTGCCTACCTAGAAGTCTGAAAGCATGCAAATGCAAGTAGATAAATAGGTACCACTTCATTGGGAAGATAACTGCATTCCGTGTGTCTTGGCATATAGTCATGCTGACTATTAAAGTATCTCTGGTTCCCTTGGCTAGGAAATAGAGCTGATGAAACAGGTATATTTCTTGGTGTACACTCCTGAGGGGCAAAGATCTAGATACTACTAGATAGGGAAAAACTTTACCTCTATGTTTTAAAGCACTGGTTGTCAAACAGTGGGCCAGGGACCACTGGTGGTCTGCGAGAAAATGTTAGTGGTCTGCAGAGAAATGTCACCCCACAAAGCAATTAATCCAGGCTGCACAGGAACACAAGGCTGCGCCGCCCACATGGCCCGTGGGAACACAAGGCTTGTGTTGCTTGCATTGCAAACAACGCGAGGTAGTGAGGGAGGGGGGAAAGGATGGGGGGGAGCTTGCCCCATGTTCCTCACCTAGCCGCCAGGCTGCTTCTTTCCACTTCTTTGTTCTTCTGCTTTTGGCTGCATGGAAGGAAAGCAGCAAAAGTCTTTCTTTCTCTCCCCCAAACTCCGCCAGAAATGAATCTTTGGATCCTGCAAAGCATCCTGCTCCAAGAGGCTGTGCCAGCACAACAAGTCTCACCAAGACTCATTTCTGGTGGAGTTTGGGGGAGAGCAAGAAAGACTTCTGCTGCTTGTGCTGCTTTCCTTGCATGAAGTCAAAAGTCTCTCTCTCTCTCTCTCTCCTCCTCCCGCCCCAGAAAGGAACTGGAGATGGTATCCTGCAATCCCAAATTAAGAATGATTGATCGGTAGGAAAACGGGGTGGAGGATTTTCCTGCAGATTTTTTGGGGGATTTCCTCAGGGTCTCTGGTCCACGGGATTTAAAATTATGAGTTTGGTGTGTTCCTGAGGCCCAAAAGTTTGGCAACCCCTGTTTTAAAGTAGCCCTACAGCCGGTAAACAATCTAAATCAGAAAGGGGAAAAACCAGAAATAGATCCACCATAGCCATTAATTGCTGTGTAAATAGATGTTTTTCAGGAGGATAAATAAAGTGCCAGTTCCTTGCCCCACACACTACAAAATAATAACCAGCTCATCAGCTAGCCCTGTTTTGGTGTAATGCTGTTAAAAAATAAGGACAATTCCTCCATATTGGGAAGGTAGGAGAGAAACCACGTGCTCCATTTTGCATTTTACCTTGGCGTTGTGTTCTCCGCAGAGCTTCATGGCAGAAGCAGCCCTGTTGCAGGTCACACATCAACCCTGGAATACAAATTCTCATCTTAAAAAGATGCTAATGTTAGTGTTCTGGAATTGGTTGTCACCGTGGCAGCCTTTAAAAAAACAACAACTCCCCACTCCTTCCTTTATATTCCACAATTACTCAAGGCTTGATTATAAAAGAGTTAAAACTGCCTTTTTTTAAAAAAAAAATGACTCTCCTTAGTTTATATTTTAAAGCTGTGCTTTTTTTCTTCTCTCTTCAGAGTACTAACCATTTTTTTTTTGGTTGTTGTTGTTGTTTGACAGGTTGCTTGTAGATAGAGCAGTTTTCCATAAGGAATTGAAATCATATATCAAATGTATTGTTTTATATGTAAGCCACTTGAGAACAATGAAAGCAGTTGCTGGAACCCAAATACCATTACAAATAGATTTATTGGAGTATGTTTTCTCCCACCCTTTCTCCAGAAGTTATTACTTTAATCTTAAGAATTTATGTAAGTAGGTTTGTAGCTTTTATATGCGTTATGCATTCACTTTTGAGACTTTTTAGCTATTTAGTGACACGGTGTTTAAAACAAGTGTTATCAAGAAAATAATTTCAGCTTTAGATCATTTTTTTTACATTTGCTTCTGAATGCTACATATAAAATAGCCAGATGGTAATATACAAGAGTTATAGTGAGTGTCATAGAAACTTATCTTCACAATGCCCTTTAGCTTCTCAGAGCTCATCTCAAGGTAAAAAAAAAAAAAAAAAAAACATCCAGAAAGGAACTGAGATGCAATATTCTTTTGCAGGAAAATAACTGAAAATTCTAGCTTTCTATCTAGCTAATGTCTCCTAGCTTTAAATGTTTCGAACAGAGATTGCAGTGATGGAAATGGGAGAAATTAAAGTCATTCTCACGCTACATTTAAAAAAAAAATAAGAAAGATGTGTGTTAAAGGGGAGAAACTAGTAATAAAAGACTGATTCACTTTTGGCATCAAAAAAGGGTCCTTGGAAGAACAAATAATTCCATCATATGAGAAATGATAATGGTACTTCAAAAATAATCTATATTTTCTGCTGTGTACATACACACATGAACAGAGAGAGAGAGAGAGGAGAGGGAAAGAGTGGGAGAGACTGTGTACACAGACACCCACACATAAACACACTCAGATAAAAAAAGATTCCCTTCTCATCCTTAAGCATAGTATGTGTTTTTCAAATATTTAAGGGGTTGCCCCAGAGAGGTGGGGGTCAAGCTATTTTCCAAGGGACCTGAAGGCCAGACAAGAAATAATGGATGGAAATTGATCAAGGAGAGATTCAACCTAGAAATATGGAGACATTTTCTGACAGTGAGAGGAAACCAATGGAACAGAAGTTGCCTTCAGAAGTTGTGGGAGCTTCATCACTGGAGGCTTCCAAGAAGATACTGGATTGCCATCTGTCAGAAATGGTGTAGGGTCTCCTGCTTTGGTGGGGGGGTTGGACTAGATGACCTCCAAGGTCCCTTCCAACTCTGTTAATCTGTAATCTGTAAATCCCTGCCCGTGGCAGGAGATCCTATACCATTCCAGACTTCGCTTGGTCCTGATGGGATGGATAGTCATGATCGTAGAAAGAAAAACAGAATAACAGAACAATATTACAGAGTTGGAAGGGATCGCGGTGGTCCTATAGTCTAACCCTACCCGCACCCCACCCAAGCAGGAGATTCTATACCGTTTCAGACAAATGGCTTTCCAATGTCTTCTTAAAAACCTCCAGTGATGGGGCACCTACAACTTCTGAAGGCAAGCCATTCCACTGGTTAATTGTTCTCACCGTCAAGAAGCTTTTCCTTAATTCCAGGTTGCTTATCTCCTTGATTGATTTCCATCTGTTGTTCCTTGTCCAGCCTTCTCTGGTGCTTTAGAAAATAAGTTGACCTCCCCACCCCTTCTTTGTGGCAGCCCTTCAAATATTGGAAAACTGCTATCATGTCATCCTTAGTCCTTCTTTTCACTAGAAAATCTTATTAGATTGGAATCTGTGTCTGGCAGTGCTTTCTCGTAAGATTTTGAAATATGACAAAATGTATAAATATTAAAAGATACAAAGCTGATTTGCTTAATTTAAGCTGAAATGTTATTCCAGGAAAAGAGTAAAACACAGAAAACAAAATGCTCTTTAATTTTTTAAAAAACTGTTCTGCATATTTTACCAGTTATGTTTTACCTTCAATATTTGAAACAGATTTCTGCATACTAACCATCAACTCTTTTTTAAAAATGTATTTAATTACTCTGTCAAATAAATGGTTTGGTTAATGACAGATTTCGGCAGAATACTTAAGCACAGAAACATCATACTCACATCAAAGATCTGCGTTGTTAAGGACAAGGAAACATGTGGTTGTTGAAGCTGGACCATCAGAAAGGCTGAAGGAAGGGGGGAAATATCCCTTTGAATTCTGATGCTGGAGGAAAGAGTTGAGAATTCTTTGGACCACAAGAAGAATGAATGACACCCTGCTAAATGGAATAAAATCAGACTGAACATTGCACACACTAAGACAAAGGCAAAAGTAATATTATTATTACTATTATTAAAAATATACTATTGTTATTGCTATGCTATGCGATACTATACTACATTGTACTGTACAATACTATACTATATGCTATACGCTATACCATACTATACACTATACATTATACACTACTATACTATACACTATATACTATACTATATTATACAGTATACACTATATACTATACTATACTACACTATACATTATACTGTACACTATACACTACTAAACTACACTATACAGTATACTATACCATACCATACCATACCATATTATACACTGTAAGGAGTCCCAGGCCGCTCCTGAGTGAAGGAGTGGAACGTCTGCTGGTTTGAACTGAGGTAACGGAATGTGAGGCAACTGGCAGTTGGAGCAGAGTTCTTTTCAGGTGGAGAGGGGGAGTAGAACTCCTTAGCATCCAAGCGTGTTAATTGCTGTATTAAGAAATAATAATGATCTGATGGTCATTTAGGAAAATCCTTTCTTAGTGAGCACCTAGAACCCAAGAGGAGCATATGTGCCAAATTTCAGGTTTGTAGGCTTTATGGTTCTGGAGATTTCATGATGAGTGTGTGGTACTTAGCTTATATATATAAGATTGGGGAAGGTAGGAAGTGCTCTATGACAACTCACCGCAGCCAACTCACAATGGGACAATTTGCCAGGACTAACTGGTCGTGGGACAAGAGTTATACTAATACCGAAGAAATAGTGGGACTAAATCATTAAAGAAAGAGTGCCAAAGGAGGGACAAAATGAAATAGGAATGATAAATATTAAAATCAATTTTTAAAAATAATTTTAAAACGATGAAATTGAATGGTTGAATTGTCCCGCAGCAAATTGTCCCCTGGCAAGTTGGCTGTGCTGAGTTGACCACAGCAAATTGGCCAGGGTGAATTGACTGTGGCAAGTTGGCCGTGGCGAATTGTCCCATGGCTGAAGGGACAGTGGCACATCCTTCATACTTAGGAATGAAAAGGAACTTCATTTCATGCAATTACACATTTAGCCAAAGTATATTCATCTCTTTCTCCAAAGCAAGAAAAATGATCCTATGGGCTGATTTGCATGAGGATCATGCATACTTATATTTACATTCTCAATCTTCTTCTTCTTCCAATTCCAATTCCACTTCCTCCTCCTCCTCCTCCTTCTCCTCCTCCCCAGCGTATTCCTGCAAGTGCAAGGTCTTCTTTTCAGATCATTGAACACCATTTTACATGATCAGCTGTGTCTCCAGAGCACAGGCCTGCGGCTTGCATACCTTTGTTGATGGTGTCTTGCCACCTCTGTTTTGGGCACCCGTGAGGTCACTGGTTATTGACTTCTAGTTGATAGGCAGTCTTGGCAATGGTGGAAGGTGCTGCTCTCAGGACATGTCCATCCCATTTTAGCTAACTTGTTGTTGCATCCAATCAGGGTTGAGAGTGGGAATGCGCGGTGGTTTTGGTTTTTTTTGAGCTAGCTTCTTTATCCACTTCCGCTCCTGAACCAGTAGCCCTTGTCCATTTTTCAAGTTGGTTGGGTGGGACTATCACATGTCACCTGAGTGATGTCCTAGTGGCTTCGATCCATTTGTTGTGACAAAATTTCTGACCTGCCTATTGTCCAGGCCTGGCATAGGGCTCCATGTTCTGTTTAGCACCACCCAGACTCGGGGGTGGAATGGACCATTACCGCCTGTTCATATTCTCAATATTGGAATATATGTCCCTGATCATTGACATTCCAGGCTTTTCCTTAAAAAAAGTGTTATGCATGAAGTACCATTACGGTAGCAGCTACAAAGCATCCCACTTGTTTGGAATTAGCAATTTATCTACCACTGATCACCTGGAGATATTCTCCAGGAAGTAGTAGCTGCAACATCTGTGGAGCATAAGTAACCCAACCCAACCCAACCCAACCCAACTGCTTCTTAGGATAAATTATGCTCTAAAGTGGTGTAGAGCTTTGGATTGATTTGAAACAGATGCTTTGACCAATAGGGCCAGCATGAACTCTGCATCTGTCTGGAACTGTCAAAGGCTAAAGTGAAAGTCCAATTAAATTGATTTATTGCTAAAAGAAAAAACCTTTGCACGGGAATCTTCTCAACTAATGGTTAGTATCTGCTTGGAGTTAGAGAAAGGTCAGTGGAATTCAGAAGGGGGAGATTGGATTTAGTCTGCTAGCAGCTATGTAAGGATTCTGGGCTGATCTCTCATTTCACTGCATCCCCAGGTTCTGCCACTCCTTCTCCTACAGGTCATAATTTGGAGGGAGGGAGAGGATAAAATGTATGATGAATGGATGCGGGAACTGAATATGTTTAGTCTAATGAAGAGAATGACCAGAGTTAACAGCAGTCTTCCAGTACTTGAGTAACTGTCACAGAGCAGAGGTGAAATGCAACTGGTTCTGCCCAGTTCTGGAGAGCCAGTAGCAGCGATGAGCAGCAGAGAGTTCTCTCCGGTTCTCTCTGCCTCCTGCCCGGTCTCCTATACTCACTTTTATAGTCAGAATTCGAAGCGCAGCTGCTTTGCATGGTGCAGAATAGCGCCGCGCGGCAGCTGCTGCAGCAACCGGCATCAGTGCAGGCATGCAGGAGGAGAGGTAGAACAACTCTGCACCTGCGCAAATGCCTCTGCGCCTGCGCAAATGCCTCTGCACCTGCGCAAAGTGCGTGTTTGGTGTGCGTGTGCACGCAAAGTGTGTGCATGCATGCAAAGCGCATCCACCAAGCCACGCCCACCAAACCGGTGGCAACTTTATTTGTATTCCGTCCCCGGACAGGAGGAAGTCAACCTATTCTCATAAACACCTGAAGCAGTGGTGGGATTCTACCAATTTTCCTACCGGTTCGGTTGATTGTGCACTTCGTGCATTCGCATGCAACTTTTCAAACACCAATCAGCTGAGAGGATAAAGAAGAGAAAAGCACAGGGGCGGGTGAGAGGGCCAATCCCTCTTCTTTATCCTCTCAGCTGATCGCTGGAGCTTTTTTTTTTTACTACCAGTTCAGCTGAACCGGGCCAAACCAGTAGCATTTCACAATTGACCTGAAGGCAGGAGAATAAGCAATGGATGGAAACTAACCAAGGAGAGAAGCAACCTGGAATTAAGGAGAAACTTCCTAACAGTGAGGACAATCAACCAGTGGAAGGGCTTGCCTTCAGAAGTTGTGGGTGCTCCATCACTGGAGGGTTTTAATCTCTTCTGCTTGAGCAGAAGATTGGACTAGAAGACCTCCAAGGCCCCTTCCCACTCTATTCTGATTGACTGACTGACTTTATAAACTGTCTCCTAAGCTGTGTGTTGTGGTGATGGGGTGTTTTTGTTTGTTTGTTTGTCACACGCTGTCATGCCTTTTATAGCTACAGCTTGCCTCGGTTGTGGCTTTGTCTTTGTTCACTGGTCTGTTTAATTCTCTCCCTCATTCATTAATCATCCCTTTGACTATTTATACCAGTGGCAAGTATAGCTAATATACTCAACGTTTCCTTTTGTCTCAATGGCACTCTTTGTGGAGACCAGTGGAAAGCTAATTATTAACTGTAAAATGACATTAAAAACTCTTAGATAAGCATACAAGTGGGGCATCTTGGTGAAAAGCTTTCTCTTTTTTTCCCCTCCTTCATCCCTTTTGGTAACCTTCAAGCACTTGTAGCCAAGTAATTTCCCTCCACCCTTCTTTATATAATGCTGAGTTCATGGCATGGAATGCCAAGAAGAGGGATAATTGATGAAGGAGCTCTATTAAAACCTATTAAGTCTGCCAAAATCTTTCCCCTTCCTTCCCTCAATTTCACCTCTGGACAGTCAAGGGGGAGAATTCCACATTTTATCAAGCTGGAGCAGGATTGGTACTTTTTATGATTTAAGGCATCACCTCAAAAATTCATGCAATTTGCCTTTACTTCTCATTCTCTCCCTCCACCCTTCCTTTTCTATCTTTAGTTTGGGGTGGGTGTTTGGTTTTTTTGGGGGGGGGGGTTTGGTATCCTGATGTCTTCCCCTCAGCATAATCCTCATATATTTAGTACTGGTAATCTCATATTGGGTTCCAATCAACCCAATGAAGCCAGACATTGAAAAAGAGGTAAGAGTTCGGACTGCAGGAAAAAAAGAACTATATTCTGCTTAGGAATGTTGTTTACACTTGCGAGGTGCCATTATACTGTGAAACTACCCAGTGAAGGAGCTGAAAAGGGTTATAAAAATATCTGGACCAAAATTGGAGGCTTTGAGGGAAGAGAAGTCACTGTTGCCAAACTCGTTTCTCTGCTTGTTTCTCCGCCTTAGGCCCAGAATGCAAAGAGAGAGAGAAAAAATAAAATTTAGAAACCAAATGCCTTCTGTGGCTATGCTTTGGCACTAATTTTCACCGTGGTAGGGAAGGAAATAGACCCAATTGTGCCATGGAGGAGACACCCAAATCTGTGATTTTTTTTTTTTAAAAAAAATTCTGGGATGGACTCCCACAACTGCTCCAGAGAAGGAAGAAAAAAACAAATCCGTCAGTGAGATCCAGGAACTTACATTTTCGAATAATGCAATAAATCTAGAAAGACAGGATTGTAAAAACTGCAAGGACTATGACTTGAATCATTTCTGGCAGCGTTATAGATTGCAGCCAACTTCTTCTAGAATATTTTTCTCAGCTTCTCAGGCTGGCCTATAGCTCTGGGAATTTCTTGGTGGTCTCCCATCCAAAATACTGAGCAAGCCCAGCCCTGCTTAGCTATGAGGGATCAATCAATTCCCTCTGGAATTGTCTCCCCTCAGAGATACGAGCCATGTCAGACATCCTGACCTTCCGGCGCGCAGTTAAGACCTTGCTATTCAAGCAGGCCGGTCTAGCCAATTGAATCATTCGGGTTAAATTTCAAATTTTGGATAATTTTTCTGATGGGTGTTGTTCTTAACTATTTTAGATTTTTATTTATTTTATTTCCGTTACTTGTACTGTTTCGTTATTGAATGTACACCGCCTCGAGTCCCTTTTTGGGAGAGGGAGCGGTATAGAAGCATGAACAAATAAATAAATAAATAAATAAATCAAGGGTTGAAGTCTTGTACGCCTCCATGCAATAATTCCATACATGGTGACTTTATAATCAGTAAGGAGCCTTTTCCTCACGCAGTTAAACAATAAGGAACATTTTCATTATGTGGGTTTTAAGAACTGGGCATAAATATAATTATTTTCCTCTAGAGTCAGAATATTTATGGAGGGTGGGGAGAATTGAGAAGTTGGAAAGTCTCTGTCCCTGTTAATTTATTCTTCCTTTTCATTTTGCAAAACCTACCCCTGTTTTCGAGGTCTGGGTAAAATCTACTATTAAACAGCACATAAGGACTCTTGTCCAAAATATCTCTCAGTAAATAACTTCATAAATATTTGAAGCAATGGTACTTTTACTTTAAGACACAATGGAAATATAAATGCTTGTGATCCAGGAAACAGAAAAACTAAATTCCCATAGACTAGTTGGACTAGATCTGGGTAACGTCACCTGTAATTCCTGCTCCATTGGAGTAATGCTTTTGAATTTCATGTCTTAAATATTGGAAAGGTTAAAATCCCAGGCAGTACTGTTGTCCTTGACTTTCATCTTCTATAATTTAATCTTGCTAAATCTTTTTGCTATTGAATAATAATCTCACTTTACAAAGTTCAAGCTTTGCTGTATGTAAAAATACAGATTTTTGAAAAAGATACACAACTGGACTAGGGAAAAAAAATGGGAAGGCGATACAATTTTCAGTCTGTTTTCAATCTGAGTTCTTCCATTGAAACTCTACAGTTGTACATTTTAAAACTCATGAACTAGGAAAGTCTTAGAAAATGAGTACATCAACCATGTGAAATATACACAAATATTTCTAATATTCATTTACATTTAAATGGATAAATGCAAGCAGGAGGTACCCCAGCATTTTCTCCCATTTTTCCTGCTGATAGGACTTAGTTTGTGAACTCCATCAAGTCTATTTAGACATTTGGGGGCAGGGGAGGATTGGTGAAGGTGAAATTTATATACTTTTTTTCCCCTCTGAGGTTGTGCTTATTTATTGTGCTTAGTTTGGACAAATAGAGAAATGCTTAGAATTGCTGCTTGTTGCGTCTTAGTGAAATATTGTACTGGTCCTTATAAACATTATTCACGGTGTTGAATTTTATTAAATGCTGTTGCATTTGCTCCAAATATGCAGAAATAATACTGGGCATAAAAGCATAATTTGAACAGCAGTCTCATACAAATCTATAAGCAGTCTGAGATAAATGAAAGATGCCCTAAGCAGGTCTGTTGAAGACTGAATAGCAGTATTCAGACAAAACAGCAAGCTTGCTTAGATTTAACATCAATTAGCTTATTTCTGGTGTAGTGGAATGTGTGTCCACTGAACTAGCTGGTTAGTTTATAGGGCTGTGCAAAGCAGTGGTGAGATTCAAATTTTTTTACTACCGGTTCTGTGGGCGTGGCTTGGTGGGCATGGCAGGGGAAGGATACTGCAAAATCCCCATTCCCTCCCCACCCCACTAACCTGCTTTCCAGCTCCGTTCTCCTGTGCAGGGCAAGAAAAGAAGACCCAGCCAGTTTGGATTCGGGAGGCAGAGAAGTGATGGGGTTGGCGGGGCCAGTCAGAGGTGGGATTTGCTGGTTCTCTAAACTATTCAGAATGTTTGCTACCAGTTCTCCAGAACTGGTCAGAACCTGCTGAATACCACCTCTGGTGCAAAACATTTCAAGTGACACTTCTATTTGCAGAAGACAATGGAGAAAAGTCACTGTAGAAGTCTACGATGCCATCCCTGCCAAATATTCAGAAGAACATGTCTACCTGGGTGCTTTGATTTTAAAAGCACCCCTTTGAACAATTTGCAAAGTCCTGCTACTTTAAGTTTCAGTATATTGTGCAAACATTATATGCTCCTTCAATGTATTTGCTACTGATAGAAGGAAATATTGCAGTTCAGGGTTGAACTGTGGGGTCCTTGGTGCTCTCTGAGCTTGGTTGCTTTCTTGCAGATGTTTCATGACCCAACTAGCCGCTAGTACATAAAATGAGATCAAACCCTACGCCCTACTAGCCCTTAGTTTGGTAATGAAATGTCCTCAGGAAAACAAGTAAGCTCAGAGTTCATCAAGGACCTCAAGAGTATTTGATATTGTTCTTTAATTTTGTAGAGCAAGAAATACAGGAAGAAGGTGTATTTTCATTTGTGTTAGCTGTAACAGAATAGGCTATATCTATCCAGAAATCTCAACTCTTCTACCGAAGAGTGTTACTACATTTCTCTTTTCTACATGATCATAATCATCTCAAGAGTGCAAGGGTTCTTTGTGGAGGAGGAAGTGAGCAAATGTTACATAATTATAATGCTTTTCTCAAACAAGTAGAACCATAATACAGTCTATGTTTATATGGAGTACAAGATAACAGAGTTGGAGGTCTTTTATTCCAAGCTCCTGCCCAAGCTAAAAGACCCTGTACCAGAGGTATCAAACTCCAGGCCTGTGGGCCGCGGGTTGCTTAAATCCGGCCCATGGGCCCAGCCTGGAAATAGGAAAGGACCAGCCTGTGGTGCCTCTGATTTTTGGCCTGGACAGCCTCCTGCAGCACTCTACAGCCAAAACATGGCACAGGGGAGCTGCACACGCCCCCTTGTGCCCATTGTCAGCCTGGATGGCCTCCTGGAGCACTGAAGTTTGCCGTGGGCTGGCTGGGAGGGGGGGAGAGAGATGGGATGGATGCCTTCTGCAGCACCTGCCAGCCATAACAAGGCATGGCCCCCCTGCACTCCTTTTTGACCGGCAAAGTGTTGCAGGCAGCTGTCCAGGCCGAAAATGGGGTTCAGGGAGGCCGCACCGTTGCCCGCATCCCATTTTGGCTGGCAGGGTGCAGCAGGAGGGGCACATCCTATCTCTTCCCCCACCCCTAGCCGGCCCACGGAGGAGAACTACAGTGCTAATCCCTCAAAGAAATCCAGTTTGACACCCCTGGCCTATACTATTCTATACTATTCAAATGGTTGTCCAATCTCTTCTTGAAAATCTCCATTGATGGAACCCCCACAGCTTTCTTTCTTTCTTTCTTTCTTTCTTTCTTTCTTTCTTTCTTTCTTTCTTTCTTTCTTTCTTTCTTTCTTTCTCTCTCTCTTTCTCTCTCTCTCTCTCTTTCTTTCTCTCTTTCTCTCTCTCTTTCTCTCTCTTTCTTTCTTTTTCTTTTTCTTTCTCTCTCTCTCTTTTTCTTTCTCTCTCTCTCTCTTTCTTTCTTTTTCTTTCTCTCTCTCTCTCTTTCTTTCTTTTTCTTTCTCTCTCTCTCTCTTTCTTTCTTTCTTTTTCTTTCTCTCTCTCTCTCTCTTTCTTTCTTTCTTTTCTTTCTCTCTCTCTCTCTTTCTTTCTTTCTTTTTCTTTCTCTCTCTCTCTTTCTTTCTTTCTTTCTTTTTCTTTCTTTCTTTCTTTCTTTCTTTCTTTCTTTCTTTCTTTCTTTCTTTCTTTTTGATTTGATTTGATTTGTCAATCGCTTACAAGATAATAGGTAAAAGTATAAACATGAGTACATACAGGGAAGAGGTACGAATAAATGGGGACAATAGGACAGGGACGGTAGGCACGATGGTGCATTTATGCATGCCCCTTACAGACCTCTTAGGAATGGGATGAGGTCAACTTCTGGAGGAAAGGTAACCATTTTCCTGATTAATTGTTTTCATTGTCAGGAAACATCTCCTTAGTTCTAGGTTGTATGTCTCTTATGTTTAGCTTCCATCTGTTTATTTCTTGTCTTGTTGTGGAGTTTCTCATACAATGAAGCACTTGCGGCTTCCTTAGGCTGTTGGCTCCTGAAGGAAAGCATTCTTGCCGGAGGAGCCACACTCTGCTGTGGTCCATGTGGTTTGCATTTTCTGAGCCCAGTGGGTGACCTAGCAATTGTTTTGGTTTTTTGCAGTCTAGCCATTGCATTTTAAAAGGCATCATGGGAGTTGCCGCTCTCTTCTGGATCGTTTATGCAACACAGGCCTTCCTTTCGTTAATTTGATTCAGCTTTTTGATTACTCCAGTCAGCAAGTTGAATGGGGAAGCGGTTTGCAAAAATGGCTATCAAACTGGATTTTTCATTCTTGTCCAGGTTTGTTGAAGCCCTTAAGGCAGTGGTAGCTAACCATTTGGGGCTCCTGTGCCAAAAATTGCACTCGTGCTTGTGCGCTCGTGTGCCAGCACCCAGAAGACAATGCATGAGGTCCCCCTATGCCCCATGAGCATGCATGCATGACCCCGCACATGCATGTCTCCCATGCACCCCTGCCCCCTGCTCATGCACGCCAGATATCTGACAATCAGCTATCAGGCGGATGGCGCACATGAATGTGCAGTGGGCCTCTTCCAGGCGAACTCTCGCGTGCCGGCAGAAGTGGGTCTGCATGCCACTTCCGGCATGCATGCCATAGGTTTGCCATCAGGGCCTTACGGGCAGATCAACTGCTGAACTGAGAATTAGAATTCAGTCAGTGGTGGGTTTCCAAATTTTTTCCTACTGCTTCTGAGAGTGCGCTTTGTGTGTGTGCATGCGCCTAATGCATGCTTTGTGTATGTGCACAGGGCTCAAAGACCACCCTCTGTATCAACACAGGTGAGCTGAGCTGTTTTTTTTAGCTCAGCTGAGGTAAGAAACAAGAGAATATAGGAGAGATAAGGGAGGGGCAGGTGGGTGGGGCCAGTCAGAGGCGGTATTTGCCGGTTCTCCGAACTACTCAAAATCTCTGTTATTGATACGCCAGAACTGGTCCGAAGCGGCCGAATACCACCTCTGAATTCAGTGCTCTGTAACAGGCATCTCTCATCATGTAGGTCAGGGGTGTCAAACTCACATCGTCACGGCGGCGTCACATGACACATTGGGACTTTTCCCCCCATCGCTAAACTGAGCATGGACATGGCCAGCATTCGGCCTGTGGACCATGAGTTCAACAGCTCTGATGTAGGTGAACAGTTGATGAACTCATATAGATGAACCATTGTATTATTTTTTAAAAAAATCTATTAATAAAATACTTGCAATAGAAATATTGTTTGATTTTTTTTTTTTTGCTTTAATTTCAATGTCCATTTTCCTGAGCCTATGTAATTCTTATAGTGGGTATGGAGATTGTTGCCACATTAAAACAACAACAACCATACTATAGGGCAGCAGCATTAGTTTGGCTAAAAGACTGGATTAATTTAAAGAATAAAAGAATATTAGTTATAGAAGGTTATGACCTTCAAAGGGGTTGGCATGCATTTCTTTGGGAAATAGGACCTACAAAACAAAAATATTTTTATAGACATTTGATCAGAGATTCGCTGATATACAATTGGATCAAGGTTAAAAAGAAACATTATATAAAAATCCCAATTTGGCTATCTATAATGGAAGCGATGATTCACTCAAATAACCTAGATCTGAATAAAATGTTAAAATATAAAGATCTGTTGGATATAAATGGAAATTTAAAAACAAAACAAGAGCTCCAAGAACAAGGGCTGCTAATAGATTGGTGGGCTTATCTTCAAATACAAAGCCGATACAATAAGGATATAAAAGACTATGGAATATATTTGAAACCACAATAACTAGATAAAATCTTATTTAGGACCAGATAAAAAAAATATTACTAAAATTTATAAGTATCTTTTGGAAGTAGAACTGGAAGAAGTAGTGAAAGATGTATGATTGCCTGGGCTCAAAACATTGGACATAATATAAAGTTAGCAGATTGAGAGACTATATGGAATAGAAATCATAAATTAACAAAATCAGTAACATACAAAGAAAATGCATATAAAATGTTTTACAGGTGGCACTTACCCCCTTCAAGATTAGTGAAAATGTATCCTAAACTGAATCCCACATGTTGGAAATGTGGGAAAAAAGAGGGAACATATTATCATATGCGGTGGTCTTGCCCAGAGGCTCGAAAATATTGGCTAAAAATCCAAAAATGGCTACAGGAAATTACCAATGAACAATTAGATTTACAACCAGAGCTCTTCCTATGGGGGATCTTTAAAAAAAATATGTAAAGACTACAAAATACTTATTATTACATATATTGATGGCGGCCAGGATTGCTTTTGCTCAGTGTTGGAAACAGTCATTCACACCTGTAGAAGAACTGGTTATACAAAAAGTTATGAATTGTGCTGAAATGGATAAATTAACATTGAGTTTAAAAGATAAGGAATCTTCAATATTTTATAAGGTATGGGAACAATGGTACAATTGGATAGATCGGAGACAGACTAAGGATAGATGATTATTAAATATAGAACATAGATAGAATAAGAATATAGTTATGTATAAATCATCACTATCACACAAATGACTGTTATATGATAATGCACCACAAACAGTTGTTATTGAATTATATATTTTTAAATTTTTTTTCTTTTCTTTTTGTAATAAAATTCAATAAAGTTTTCTTTAAAAACAACAACAACAACAACCACACTAGCACAGTGGTTAGAGAGCAGTAGTGCAAGCTACTCCTACTGCAATTTGACAGATCGAATCCCACCAGGCTCAAGGTTGACTCAGCCTTCCATCCTTCCGAGGTGGGTAAAATGAGGACCCAGATTGTTGGGGGCAATATGCTAACTGTAAACTGCTTTGAGAGGGCTGGAAAGCACTATAAAGCGGTATATAAGTCTAAGTGCTATTGCTATAAAACGTTGTGTTTTCCATTTTTGTAAGCTTATACCTTCCCCCACTGTCTCTTTGCTTCCACTGAAATTTGGGGATGCTGTTTCTGGGTTTCCCAACATGTCATCCAATGTCCTTTCCAAATAGTGCTCCAATCAAATTGATCTTTGACTAGACAGGTAGTTCTTGTCTTACAAGGTGTAGGAGATGACCAGGCTGGGCCTGAGGGAGGGGGAGTCAAACATGTCATCAGTTTTGGATCCCTTTGCACTCACAAGAGCTCTAAGTCAACCCACCTTGAATTCCATTGACTCTTATTCTACTGCCAATTTGTTTTCTCCGTTAGTAGTTCAGATCCCTGTAAGAGAGCTGAAGAGAGCAATAAATCTTCATAGATTTATAGAAGACAGCAATAAATAATAATTATTTAATGAGCCTCGGTGGCGCAGTGTAGAGTGTAGTACTGCAGGCTCTTTCTGCTGACTGCCGGATGCCTGCAATTTGGCAGTTCGAATACTACCAGGCTCAAGGTTGACTCAGCCTTCTGTCCTTCTGAGGTGGGTAAAACGAGGACCCAAATTGTTGGGGGCAAGAGGCTGACTCTGTAAACTGCTTAGAGAGAGCTGTGAAGCATTGTGAAGCAGTATATAAGTCTAAGTGCTATTGCTATTATACCCATTTGAACTACCTGGATTTCCTGATTTCCATTCCACACAAGGATGTATTTAGTGGCTATTTGAAGTTACAACGGCACTGAAAAAATGACTATGATTGGTCCTCGCAAGCAGTATCATCACAATATCTCGACAGTGATGCAATCAAAATTCAGATATTTGGTAACCAGCATGTATTTTGATGGTTGCAGCATCCTGGGAACACAGAATTGCTATTTGTGGCCTTCCCAGCCAGCTTCTGACAAGCAAACTCAATAGAGGAGACTGGATTTGCTTAATGACCCTGTGATTGACTTAACAACTGAAGTGATTCACTTAACAGCTATAGCAAAAAAAGGGGGGCATAAAATTAGATGCGACTCACTTAACAAATGCCCTGCTTAGTAACAGAAATTCTGGTCTCTGTGGTAGTCATAACTTGAGGACCACCTGCATTGCTATTGTGTGTCCATGCATTATGTCTTGCAGATTATGTTAATATCTCCACTTGGGCTTTTAATTCCCTTCCACTAGTCTTTCGACAATAAAATATAAAAAAGTTCCAAGGTTTTGATTAAAGGTTTTAATTTTAATTAATGCACAAAGCTATTTATTCACCTGAACTCTAATTCGGGGCTAAACCAGAATCTCAGAAAACTGAACCATATAGAACATAAAATAGGCAGGAAACATTAAATAGAAAAAGTTGACTCAGCCTTCCACCTTTCCGAGGTGGGTAAAATGAGGACCCAGATTGTTGGGGGCAAGAGGCTGATTCTGTAAATTCCTTAGAGAGGGCTGTGAAGGACTCTGAAGCGGTCTATAAGTCAAAATGCTATTACTATTGCTATTATGAATACAACATTTTATACATGAATCTATCTATCTATCTATCTATCTATCTATCTATCTATCTATCTATCTATCTATCTATCTATCTATCTACCTACCTACCTACCTACCTACCTACCTACCTACCTACCTACCTACCTAGATTGTTTGCCTTCCTACCTGTCAAGTTTTTTTAAAAAAGTCATACCAGATTCAATACAGGTGCCCTCTAGTCAACAGTTTGGTAAAGGCACAGTCTCTGTTGTCATTCTCCTCTAGGTAGTCATTGACTGATAATGTCTGGGCTGGACCTGTGATGGTGGAGAGTCAATAGTCCTGTTCAGAAGATCGAATCATTCTTTTGCGGAGTTTCCTGGTGGTTATTTTCATGCCTTAGCAGAAGGAAGAAAGCTCTGAGCTCAGAAGCCTCTCCTTGCTAGAATTTCCAGAGACAGATGAACCTATGGCCCACGTCTTGTCGGCTTTAGCCTGGTTCCTGTCTTCACAAAACTCCCCGAGATACATCTTTGGAGAGCAAAGCACTATTAGACTGAACAGCCTGAACATCTTCATCAGCCCAGCAAGCCGAGGTCTGGCCAGTAATTGAGACACATGTGGTGCTGTCAGCAGGTGATGGCAGACAGACGTACCTGAATGACAGTGTGACAAGGAGCAGAGACAGGGGGGGGCCATCCAGGCGCTCTTGCTGCCAGAGTGATGAGCGCACGGGAACACAGCCTGCACATTATCAGCAGGCCAAGATAGAGCCGAGGCTTCAGGAGAGATGCCAGACAGTTTGCAACATGCTACAAATTTCTTTCAGCGGTTCGTCTTTTCTTTCTTCTTCCTAGGCACAGCCTCTCCCTCCCCCCTCGCTATTAAGCAGACAGAGCAGCTCATATCCTGCACAGGGATGATAGATGTGACGCCTCTTTGAAGCAAACAAACAAAATAAAGCACTGGTTGTTTTCCACAGGTGTATTGCTTTCCCCATCTTCCAGCGAGAGGCAGAGAAGAGCAGGGGGGGGAGGGGGCGCTCATGCACAACGACGCTCAGCCCAGCGTGCGTGATAACGATTGGATATTCGGGGCTGAATTGAAAGGGCGGGGGAAAATTTTTCATGTACAATTATGACAGAAAATGGAGGTGCTGACGCGTTGTGTACAGACAAGAGGCGGGAGATCAAAGGGGCTCTAATAAAAGTGGATTACATTAAAAGAGATGGCCAATCTTCTCTCTGCCGTGCTGGGTTTCAAGGCAGGAGAGAGGTGGGGAGGGGAGATTGGCTTGCAAACAGGGCTCCCAACAGGCAATTCTCCGTCGGCAGCCTCCATTTTGTTAGCCCAGAGAACTCTTCCATTCTTATGGCATGCACAAGTGAGGGCCACTTCACTGTTCTATCTGGGCTGCCGGTCAGGAGACATTTGGCTCTAAAAGCCTAGCCAGGAAAAGAAAGATCAATAGACATCCCTTCCCCTTTTTACCTCAGTGGCACTGAATAGGCTGTGATAACAGAATAACTGAGTCGAAAGGGATCTGGGAGATCTTCTAGTCCAACCCCCTGCTCAGGCAGGAAGACCTGTACCACGGGTCTCCAACCTTGGCAATTATGGACTTCAACTCCAGGGGTGGGATTCTACCAGTTCTCACCTATTCACTATAACCGGTTGTTAACATTCTAAGCAGTTTGGAGAACCAGTTGTTAGAAGAAATTACTGGCCTAATCCTGTAAGGAAGGCAGGAAGGAAACATTCTGGGGTTGCTTACAGAAACTGCCTCTCCGTTAACCCTTATTACATTCTTGGCAGGATTGGACTTCCTGTCTCAGGAACTTCTCTGGAGTTTTTTTCCCCCTCCTTTGCTGGTACATTGCTTGTGTGGAGTGACCATTCAATGTTACAATGGCACTGAAAAAAGTGACTTATGACCATTTTCCACACTTACGACTGTTGCAGCATCCCCACAGTCATGAGAGGCCAGGAGAGGAGATGCGTGCCTCAATGTGAGTGATATTGAGTTGGCCACGTCCAGCCAATAACATGACCACCAAACCACGTCCACCCAGTCACATGACCACCAAGCCACACCCATCAACACCAACGGTTGTTAAAAAATTTGAATCCCACCCCTGTTCAACTCCCAGAGTTCCTCAGCCAGCTGGGAGTTGAAGTCCACAAGTCTTAAAGTTGCCAAAGTTGGAGAGCCCTGCCCTGTACCATTTCAAACAAGTGGTTGGCCAATCTCTTCTTATAAAAACATCCAGTCTTGGAGCATTCACAACTTCTGGAAGCAAATCGTTCCACTGATTAATCGTTCTCACTGTCAGGACATTTCTCCTTAGTTCTAGGTTGCTTTTCTCCTTGGGGACTTCAGATTCAGGTTTTCACCAGGTGTGCCAATATAACATGCCTAATAAATTTCTACTTTGAGGAGCCCTGCCTTGGAGTTTTGATCTCCTATGGGCTTTGGCTTGGAATCCTGATACTTTGTGCACCTGATGGTTGAATAATGCTTAACACAAAGACATTTGGACTAAAAGGCCATGAGATATGAATAATTTGGAGAGAAAGTTGCTCAGGGAGAAATTCCACACAGATCTCTGGCATTCAACCAACCCTACGTATTGAATACCACCTCCAATTTCTAGTGCTAATAGTCCTTTTGATGGGGAGATGAGACTAACTCTAAGAGACTGATGGCTGAAAACAGTATATTTTATAATTTATTTATTTCTTTTTTTTTATAATACCAAGAAATCTAAAAGATTATGAGTGACATCAAATAAACCCATTAAAAAAAAAAAACCAAACCTCACATAACAAATAGGCCCAAATGACTATCAGGAGTAAAAGAGAACCACAAAGAAAAGCAAGGTAAAATCCAAAACGCAGAGCAATCGTTTCTGATGAAAATAATTGGAAAAATTATATTGGAAGGAGGACTTTACCAAGCTCCACCCCCTCCCAGCAGAATAAATGGAATTAAAATAAAAGGAGTAAAATTATTTGGAAAGAAACTGAAGTTAGAATGCAAACTATAACTAGATTGTAAAGTGTGTTTAGGAAGCTGCTTCTTTCTGCTTCTTTCTTTTTCTGCTTTTGGCTACATGCAAGGAAAGCAGCCAAAGTCTTCCTTTCTCTCCCCCAAACTCCACCAGAAATGAATCTTTGGGACCCTGCAAGGCATCCTGCTCCAAGAAGTTGCACCGGCAAAGACTCATTTTTGGCAGAGTTTGGGGGAGAGAAAGAAAGACTTCTGCTGCTTCTGATGCTTTCCTTGCATGAAGCCAAAAGTCTCTCTCTCTCTCTCTCCCCACTTGAGAACGGAGCTGGGGATGGTATCCTGCAATCCCAAATAAAGAATGATCGATCGGTAGGAAAACGGGATGGAGAATTTTCCTGCAGACTTTTGGGAGGATTTTCCCAGGGTCCCTGGTCCGCGAGATTTAAAATTACAAGTTTGGTGGTCCCTGAGGTCCAGAAGGTTGATGACCCCTGATCCAGAGGTTGGAACTATTAATTTAAAATGGGATCAGTTCCCTTAAATAGGGGGTCTTTTCTACTGCTGCTCTTACATTAAAAAAAGACACCCAAGGACTAAATTAGGATGGCTATACACACTGGAGAGCATGATGCCTCAACGGTTAAAGATGCAGAGCTTGTCAAGTGGAAAGTTCAAGACCTGAGTACCATGCAACAGGATGAACTCCTGTTATTTGCTCCAGCTCCTGCCCACCTAGCAGTTCAAAAACGTGATAGTCCAAATAGATAGATAGTGGGAAGGTAACAGTGTTCTGTGCCCCTCGATGTATAGTTATTCATTCATTCATTCATTCATTCATTCATTCATTCTTTTATTTATTTATTTATTTTGTCAAGCAATTATAAGATAATAGGTATAAGTATAAACATAGTTATGAATACATGAAATGGATACATATAAGAAAAATAAAAAGAAACAATAGGACAGGGACAGTAGGCACGATTGGTGCACTTATGCACGCCCCCTACAGACTGCTTAGGAAAGGGGTGACGTCAATAGTAGACAGTCTAAGGTTAAAGTTTTTGGGGGTTGGGGAAGAAACCACAGAGTCAGGTAGAGTATTCCAGACATTGACCACTCTGTTGCTGAATTCGTATTTCCTACAATCAAGTTTGATGTGGTTAATCTTGAGTTTGTATCTATTGTTTCCTCTTGTGTTGTTATGGTTGAAGCTGAAGTATTCATTGACAGATAGGACATTGCAATGTATAATTTTATATACTATATTTAGATCAAACCGAAGGCAGCGTAGTTGTAGGCTTTCTAAGTCTAGAATTTCGAGTCTGGTGGCATAAGGTATTCTACAATGCGTAGAGGAGTGGAGAATTCTTGTGAAATATTTCTTGACTTTCTCAACTGTGTTAATATCAGATACGTAATGTGGGTTCCAGACTGATGAGCTGTATTCAAGTATTGGTCTCGCAAACATTTTGTATGCTCTAGTTAATAGTGTGATATCACCAGAGAAAAAGCTACGTAGGATTAGGTTAACAACTCTTAATGCCTTTTTGGCTATGTAGTTACAGTGGGCTCTAGTGCTTAGATCATTTGAGATGAGTACTCCAAGATCCCTGACAGAGTTTGGATCATCAACAAGGTCTTGACTATTCAGCCTGT
This sequence comes from Bungarus multicinctus, assembly GCA_023653725.1. Lineage (NCBI taxonomy): Eukaryota > Metazoa > Chordata > Lepidosauria > Squamata > Elapidae > Bungarus > Bungarus multicinctus. The sequence continues at coordinate 101,779,855 of CM042844.1, forward strand.
ATTTTATTTCCTGATTTTTTTGCCAATATGTAAGACAGAGCATTTATTTGTTGAGATTTGAAGTTGCCATTTGTTTGACCATTCTGATACATAGTCGAGGTCTTTTTGAAGGGTAGCGGTATTTTCTGTGGTGTTGAATAGCTTTACATCATCAGCGAAGAGAACGAGTTGCTCTTAATATGATCACAGAGGTCATTTATGTAGAGTATGTATATTTATGCTGGCCACATGAGCATGGAAGTGTCTTCAGACAATGCTCTCTCCCTCAGCTAAGAAATGGTGATGACCACCATCCCCTAGAATTAGACACACCTGGAAAGGGGAATCTTTTCTTTTTTTATCCATCAGTATAGAGCTGGAAGGGACCTTGGAGGTCTTCTAGTCCAACCCCCTGCTCAAGCAGGAAACCTTACACCATTTCAGATAGATGGCTGTCCAAGTCTTTTCTTTAAAACCTCCAGTGATGAATGTCCCACAGGTGCTTTTTCAAGAGGCAACAGGAGTTTCTGGTTTTTCTTTGAAGATGTTTTACTTCTCATGACAGGAAGCTTTCTTGTATGAAAAACAAAATGTCTTCAAAGGAAAAAAACCCAGTTGCTTCTTGAAAAAGCACTTTTGGGACAACCATGACCTGAATGACTGAAAATCTCCATAAACACCTCCAGTGATGATGTACCTACAACTTCGGAAGGCAAGCCAGTCCACTAGTTAATTGTTTGGAAGTTTCTCTTTTATTCCAGGTTGCTTCTATCCTTGGTTAGTTTTCATCCATTGTTTCTTTTCTTGCCTTCTGATGCTTTCTTGTCTTGCCTTCTGGTTAAAATAAGCTGATCCTTTCTTCTTTGTAGCAGCCCCTTAAATACTAGAACACTACTATCATGTTGCCCCTAGTCTTACTTTTCTCTATATTGGCCATACCATATTCCAGCAACCATTCTTCATATGTTTTATCCAGGGATGGGATGCTTCCGGTATAACAACCGGTTTGTTGATCACGCACTTTGCCTGACATGCACTGTGCTCACGTGAACAGTGATGAAAAAATCCTTACCTACTATGTTGCTTTGGGGGAGTAACACAGCTGAGGAGCGGCAATCCGCTCTTCTGCACTGATCAGCTGAGATGATAAAGGTCAGTAGTAGACCAGCAAAATGCTGTGGACATAATATATTTAGATTTCAGCAAGGCATTCAACAAAGTTGACCACAACCTACTTCTTAGTAAGATAGAAAAAAATAGATAGCACCACCACTAGATGGACTCGCAACTGGCTGGCAAACTGTACTCAACGAGTAGTCCTTAATGGGTCTAAGTCTACATGGAGGGAAGTAAGCAGTGGGGTGCCACAAGGTTCCATCTTAGGCCCAGCACTCTTCAATATCTTCCTTAACGACTTAGATGAGGGAATAGAAGGGGAACTTACCAAATTTGCAGATGATACTAAGCTGGCAGGAATAGCCAACACCCAAGAAGATAGGCTCAAGATCCAGATGGATCTTGACAGACTGGAACACTGGGCCATATCTAACAAAATGAAATTCAATGTAGAGAAAAGTTAAGTCCTACACTTAGGCAATAAAAACCAAAAGTACACATATAGACTGGGTGAAACCAGGCTCAATAGCAGTAACTGTGAGAGGGATCTTGGAGTCTTAGTGGACAACCAGCTAAATGGTAGGTCCGGGCGGGAGTTGGGGGACAACTCGCCAGAGACTGGGACCAGGCCGGGGGTTGAGCGTGGCCGGGAGAGTCGGAATCCGGGTGGCTCTGTATTGAGGATGGGGGGGGTCATCGGGGAGGGTGGAATTAAATTCATTGAGACGGTGAGCGGGAGGGGCAGATTTGGCGGTTGTAGGGGGCCATATTTTGTGTCGGGAACGCGCCCTCGCTATTTGCTTGCTGTGGCGCGCTCCGACCCCCTTGTCGTCTCCTGTTCCCCAGGGGGTTTGAGCAATCGGGCCCTGGGCCTTCGGCTGATGTTATGTAACGCCAGGTCCGTTGTTAATAAAGCCCCCCTCGTCCATGATCTGATTTGTGAGGGGGGTGCGGACCTGGTGGGAGTTACCGAGACCTGGCTGGGCCAGGAGGGGGGAGTCCCCCTGGTGGAGATGTGCCCAGCCGGGTTTCGGGTTTTTCATCGGCCGAGGGCCCAGGGGAGGGGAGGGGGGATTGCGGTGGTTATTAAGGAGGATCTGTGTCCGAGGGAAGCCACTGTGTCTCAGACGACCGGGTGTGAGCTCCTTTTCGTGAAGTTCGGTTCCAAGGTTCAGGTGGGCTTGCTGGTCACATACCTGGCTCCCTGCTATGCGGCAGTGGCCCTGCTTGAGCTCCTTGAGGTTATAGCTGGCGTGGCAGTTGGGACCCCCAGGCTTATGGTCATGGGGGATTTCAACCTGCCATCTGCTGGCGGTACCTCGGGGATTGCCCAAGAGTTCATGGCTTCCATGACGGCCATGGGCCTGACCCAGTTAATTCGGGACCCTACTCACGTGGGAGGTCACACCTTGGATTTGGTTTTCGTCTCTGATCAGTGGCAGAGTGATCTGGGTATAGGGGATATAGTTGCAGAACCCCTGTCATGGTCGGATCACTCGCTCCTGAAGCTCGACTTCTGTTCCGCACCCCCTGACCGCAGGGAGGCGGGGCCATTAAAATGGTACCGCCCCAGGCGCCTGATGGACCCTGATAGGTTCCTGATGGAGCTTGGGCCATTTCCCGAAGCTCTCACACACGACTCGGTTGAGGGCTTGGTTGCCGCCTGGGATAGGGTGGCTGCTGGGGCCCTTGACCGGGTCGTGCCCTTGCGGCCTCTGACCCGGTGCCGATCCCAAATGGCTCCTTGGTTTTCTGAGGAGCTAAGGGAGATGAAGCGCCGGAAAAGACGCCTAGAGAGCAGTTGGAGGGCTAGCCGTTCTGAGTCTGACCGAACACTTCTACGATCTTATATTAAGACGTATTTAGCGTCGATGAAGGTGGCGAGGAGGACTTACCTCTCCACCCTTATTGCATCCGCGGAAAACCGCCCAGCCGCCCTGTTTAGGGTGACCCGCTCCCTTCTAGAGAGGGAAGCGCGGGAGGATCCCTTACAGGGACGGGCTGAGGAGTTTTCTAGTTTTCTGCAGGATAAAATCGCTCAGATTCGGGAGGTGACACGAGGCTGGTTCCAGGGTATTATAAACGCTTCCTTGAGAGAGGGGCTTCTACCTACCGCCTTGAAGGAGGCGGTGGTGCGGCCCCTCCTCAAGAAACCGTCCCTGGACCCAGCATTGTTATTAAATTACCGTCCCATCTCCAACCTTCGCTTTGTTGCGAAGGTTGTAGAGAGTGTGGTGGCCCGTCAGTTTCCCCGATTCCTGGATGAAGCGAGTTATCTTGACCCCCTCCAATCGGGCTTCAGGCCCGGGCATAGCACGGAGATGGCGTTGGTCGCGTTGGTTGATGATCTCTGGAGGGCTCGGGACAGAGGTTGTTCCTCTGTCCTGGTCCTGTTAGATCTCTCAGCGGCTTTTGATACTGTCGACCACAGTATCTTATTGCAGCGGTTGGAGGGGTTGGGGGTTGGAGGCACCGTATTACGGTGGTTCTCCTCCTTCCTCTCCGACCGCTCGCAATTTGGGTTGACGGGGGGGCAGAGATCGTCCCCAAGGCCCCTGCTTTGTGGGGTGCCTCAGGGGTCGGTGCTCTCGCCCCTGCTGTTTAACATTTATGTAAAGCCGCTGGGTGAGATCATCCGTGGCTTCGGGGTGGAGTTCCATCAGTACGCTGATGATACTCAGCTGTACATCTCCACCCCGGGCCACCCCAACGAAGCCGTCGAAGTGATGACCCGGTGCCTGGAGGCCGTGCGGGGTTGGATGGGTCGTAACAGGCTTCGTCTCAACCCGGCCAAAACCGAGTGGCTGTGGTTTCCTGCGCCCAGATACAGCCAGCTTATTCCTTCGCTGGCCGTGGGGGGAGAGGTTTTGACCCCCGTGGAAAGGGCGCGCAACTTGGGTGTCCTCCTGGATGTACGGCTGTCTTTGGAAGAACATATTGCAGCCGTCGCCAGGGGGGCTTTTCATCAGATTCGTCTGATTTACCAGTTGCGGCCCTTTCTGGATCTGGGCGCACTTCGCACAGTCACTTCCGCCCTCGTTATCTCCCGCTTGGATTATTGCAACGCTCTCTACAGGGGGCTCCCCTTGAAGAGTCTCCGGAGGTTGCAGTTAGTTCAGAATGCAGCCGCGCGGGTGATTGTGGGCGCCCCTCGAGGCGCACACGTAACACCACTTCTCCGCAGGCTGCACTGGCTTCCTGTGGCCTACCGGATTCGATTCAAGGTGGTACTGATGGTATTTAAAGTGCTCCATGGCTCGGGACCTGGGTACTTACGGGACCGCCTGCTGCCATCAACAACCTCCCGCCGCCCAGTACGCTCCCAAAGGGGGGCCCTACTTGGGGTGCCGCCGCCTGACTGTTGTCGGCTGGCGGCCCCGAGAGTTCGGGCTTTCTCTGTGGGAGCTCCCTCCCTATGGAATGATCTCCCCCCGGAGATATGGGCTATGACGGATATTCTGACCTTCCGGCGCGCAGTGAAAACCCTGCTTTTTGAACAGGCCGGCCTGGCCCAGTAACTATGTTTTTTGGTTTTAATTAATCTAAATTGGGGTTTTATTAGTTTTAATTTTTAACTTAAATTTTGAATAGACAGCCGGATCTAATTATTTAATTTATTTTTAATCGTATTTATTGTGTATTTATTGTATGCTTTTAGTAGGCTGTACACCGCCCCGAGTCCCTTTTTGGGAGAGGGAGCGGTATAAAAGTGTGATTAAAATAAAAAAAAAAAAAAAAATAGGAGCCAGCCGTGTGCAGCAGCTGCCAAAAAAGCCAATGCAATCCTAAATTGTATTAACAGAGGGATACAATCAAGATCAAGTGAGGTACTAATACCACTCTATAAAGACTTAGTAAGACCACACCTAGAGTACTGCATCCAGTTTTGGTCACCACATTATAAAAAAGATGTTGAGACTCTAGAAAAAGTACAGAGAAGAACAACCAGGATGATTAGGGGACTGGTGACTAAAACATATGAAGAACAGTTACAGGAACTGGGCCTGACTAGCCTAGTGAAGAGAAGGACCAGGGAAGACATGATAGCAGTCTTCCAATATTTGAGGGGCTGCTACAGAGAGGAGAGGGTCACACTTTAACCTTAACCTTAACTTTAACTTTAACCTTAGACTGTCTACTATTGAGCTCACCCCTTTCCTAAGAGGTCGGTAGGGTGCATAAGCGCACCAACGTGCCTACCGTCCCTGTCCTATTGTTTCTTTTATTTTTCTTATATGTACCCATTTCATGTACTCATAATTATGTACATACTTATACCTATTATCTTGTAAGTGATTCACAAATCAAATAAATAAAATAAATAAACTATTTTCCAAGGCACCTGAAGACCAGACAAGGAATAATGGGTGGAAACTGAACAAGGAGAGATTCAACCTGGAAATAAGGAGAGACTTTCTGACAGAGAGAACAATCAACCAATGGAACACTTTGCCCTCGGAAGTTGTGGAAGCGCCATCACTTGAGACTTTCAAGAAGAGACTGGACTGCCATTTGTCAGAAATGGTGTAGGATCTCCCGCTTGGGTGGGGGGCTGGACTAGATGACCTACAAGGTCCCTTCCAACTCTGATTATCTGTTATCTATAAGTTATCTGTGATCAGTACAGTGCCGGGCTGGATAAGCGGGTCCACATAGTCATCAGAGCAAACGGTTGTCTCCCAGCTGATCTTCAGAGATAGGGGTTTGCTCGAACCGGTCCGATCCAGCAGAATCCCCCCTGGTTTTATCTTTATACCCAGTAAACTATTAATCAGGAGAAAATAGTAAACAGTTCTGTCCACGCTCCTTTCAGCCTCTCTGGCTTCCTGCTAATAATACAGACTCATTTTTTTGCAAAGCATCTGATGACACAACTAATATAGCTTTGGAACTGGTGGCCTCTATGTGTAGAGCAAACATTTTAACAAAACCCTTCCAAGTCATTACGGTATGGCTTGGCAGCTTGAGTATTCATACACATTGATGAGGCTATTACAGGATGTCAGAGAATCTGGTTAATTGGAAGTTATTAGTGCTGTTGGAAAGCAGATTCTCTGAGTTTTTAGAACATGTCACTGTTTTGTGTCAATTCAGAGCAGTACCCCTCTTTCATCTCTATAAAGAAACAGGATAAAAATGATTTACAGCATATTTTGCTCCAAGTTACACATAGCAGCCTTTTTTCTTTTTAAGAAGACTAAGGTATTTTAGGGACTGACTTAATTGATCATAGAAAGCCAGTTTGGTCTAAGATGGTTAAGACATCAAGCTAGAAAGTGGGGGAACATGAATTCTAGTCCCACCTTAGACATGAACTCACCATCTCATGGGGATTGACCCAAAATCACCCAGCTAGCTTTCATGCCTAAGGCAGGACTAGAACTCATAATCTCCTGGTTTCTAGCCTGGTCCCTTCGTCACTAGACCAGACTTTCCAAAACATTGCTGAACAAGGAGAGATGGACATTTTGGTAGTATCAAATAAGATATTATCATCTTTTGCACAAGACCAGATTTTTTTTTAAAAAAAAATGCCACCAATTCATAACAGTATTATTCAGAGGTGGTATTCAGCAGGTTCTGACCAGTTCTGGAGAACCGGTAGCAGAAATTTTGACCAGTTCAGAGAACCGGCAAATACCACCTCTGATTGAAGATTTTACAGTATCCTTCTCCTGCCACGCCCACCAAGCCACTCCCACAGAACCAGTAGTAAAAAAATTTGAATCCCACCACTGGTATTATTAGACTATTGCATTACAAACTATGGGATCATTCCCATTTATTCAAATCTTCCAAATTACAAAAGATGCATTTGTAGTCATGTAGATTTTGTTAAAAGGGACATGGTGGTTCAGTGACTAAGGCGCTGAGCTTGTCGATCAGAAAGATCGGCAGTTCAGTGGTTCGAATCCCAGTGCCACGTAATGGAGTGAGCTCCCATTACTTGTCCCAGCTTCTGCCAATCTAGCAGTTCAAAAACAGGTAAAAATGCAGATAGAAAAATAGGGACCCCTTTGGTGGGATCGTAACAGCATTCTGGGTGCTTTCAGTGTTTAGTCATGCCGGCCACATGACCAAGGAGACGTCTTCGGACAGCGCTGGCTCTTCGGCTTTGTAACGGAGATGAGCACCGCCCTCTAGAGCCGGAAACGACTAGCACGTATGTGCAAGGAGAATCTTTACCTTTACCTTAGATTTTGTCATTATTTTCAGAAGTTCTCTATAGACAGAGTTCATACCTGAAAATCTTTTTAAGTTTCACACCAATCTCAGTTACTAATCTTTTGAAATAAACAACACCAGCCATATAATTACTCCAGTTATATTTTTGTTAGATAGCTAGAAGCTTCTCCCATTAAATTTATAAGCTAACTTTAAGGCATATTGCAGCTGAGAAAATAAGAATTTAAAGGGTAGTAATTTCTTCTTTTTTTTTTTCTTGTTGGCAATTAGCGTGCAAAATACTTTCTCCTGGGGGAATTCTAGTGTATATCTGGGCAAAGGTTCACTGAATATGATAGCAATCTTTTTCAACCTCATAGGCTAAATATTTTTTTTTTAATTTTGGTAGAAACTACAAGAGTTCCATTGAAACGGAGTCTTTGGTTTTTACAAACAGAGTAATAAATACACAGCATAGTCAACATTCCATACTTTAACCATTTATTTGAATATCTAGGTTTCTGTGGGGTTTTTTTTCTTTAAATGAAACCCTACTCTTGAGATATTATTCATGGAAAATCTCTTTTACCAAAACAGTAGAAAAAAGTTTTGATATTAGAATTTTTAACGTATTCAGTGATACCTCTAAAAAGGGAAAGCATGTGGCTTTCTTATGTCAAACTTTGTATTTTTGGAACAATACTGTTTATCTCTCTCTTGTGGTCATATGCCAAAATGAAGGGTTGGGTCAGTTGTAAACTTTTTAAATGTGTTTTTGAGGGTGAGGGAAGGGGGGAGGATTTTCATGAAAAGAAACATTTGAGCAACTGTTATCTCCATCTACATTGTGTGGATTCTTCAATGGATGTTTAAGAACAGTTTTTTTATAGTTATTCAAAATAGTCACTGTTCAACATGCAGACACAAAATGTACTTTCCTCCTAGATGACACTTAAAAATGATATTTAGAACTTCATCCATGGGTACATTGGTAAAGGAAGGAGCACTCCAATAGATATTTGAGCTTTAAATGATTTTAAAAGAAAAAAAAAAGTAACGATAAGCACATTGAATTAAGCTTGGTAACAATTAAACAGTTAATGTGGTTTCTCAGGAAGGGGTAATACAGCTTCATCTATTTAAAAAAAATATGAATTCCAGCAACTGAATGAACTACATGAAAATTTCAATCGGTTTCCAGAAACAGCCAGTTAATGTAGCTTGGACCTTAACAAAGTCAAGGTATCAAGGAAAAGTTGAATCAGATTAATAAACCAAGAAAGTTGGGTATCCAAGCCATTTGTTCTTATACAAGGCAGTTGATACGCTTCCTGGACATGAAAAATACACCACATGATCTCTCCCAGGATTTAATGTTTTAATGCTTAATGTTAACAACATCATTTGACTGAGATGATAGAGAAACAGATGGACGGATGGATGGATGGACAGATGGAGGGATATAGAGAGAGGGTAGGATGGTGGTAGGGGGATGGAGGGATAGTCAGAGATAGATAGATAGATAGATAGATAGATAGATAGATAGATAGATAGATAGATAGATAGATAGATAAGGGAGAGATCAGATGGGGTAGATAAATAGAGGGATGGGAAAGGAAGGATAAAGAGGGAGATAGATAGATGATACAGATAGATAGATAGATAGATAGATAGATAGATAGATAGATAGATAGATGGATGGATGGATGGATGGATGGATGGATGGATGGATGGATGGATGGATGGATGGATGGATGGATAGATAGATAGATAGATAGATAGATAGATAGATAGATAGATAGATAGATAGATAGATAGATAGATAGATAGATAGATAGATAGATAAAGGGAGGGTTGGGGCTGGGGGATGGATAAATAGAGGGATGGGAAAGGAGGGATAAAGAGGAAGATGGATAGATAGATAGATAGATAGATAGATAGATAGATAGATAGATAGATAGATAGATAGATAGATAGATAAGGTAGGTAGGTAGGTAGACACACAGACACATAGAGAGAAACAGAGATAGATAGATGATAGATAGATAGATAGATAGATAGATAGATAGATAGATAGATAGATAGATAGATAGATAGATAGATAGATAGATACAGGCAGATAGACAGACAGGTGATGTGTAATATGGATGGATGGATAGTTGCCATTTTACTTGAAATATTTGTTTAACTTGCTTCAATGATTGGAATATCCTTCTTCAGATAATTATAACTATAGGTAGAGCGGTGTCTGGGCTAGGAGGAAATCAAAGAGGCAAGATGATGGTTGTGTTATCACAATGGAAGGGGGCCATTGTGCAAAGGAACAGGGATTTGATTTCAGTGCCATCACTGCCATCTTGCCTGGTTTGACAACTCTCCATAAAGCTCCTGTTTTTATATGCACACGCACACAGGGCACATATATTAATTTAACTGATTTTTTTTTCTTTGCTGCATTATGATAGACATTATACTTCTGAATTATATGTGGGCCTTCATCCCATCAGTATAATAGGACTTTATTCTTATTCTTGGTTTTCCCTGCCCATTTCTTCAATCCTGTTTTCTTCCATTCCTGTCACAATTAATGTCATAAATTCCCCATCTGTGGCCGTAAATTTGTCAGGCTTTCCTTGAAATAAGACCACAGCCCTCAGTTAAAAAACAACAGACTGATTGATCTGAGGCATTCGGTTTTTCATAATGGAAATACAGAATCAACAGTTCCTAAGGGGCTAGCACGGTAAATAACTTTGTGAATCAAGTAGTTGTTTTAATATATGCTTGATGGATTCTTTTGAGCCATTTATTTTAAAGCAAAATATAACACATCCCCCCAAGCATTGAGAAAGGCAGACCAAAGGGAAATTTGCTTTAACCATATCGCCAGGAAATGAGCCGTGTTATGTGAACAAATGAAAACATGGACACAACAGACATTGTCCATCTTCTGCCTTGGAGAAAGTTTATCCTATGATGGCCAAAATAATCTTGATCTACCTCCTCATCGTGCAATCATTTGTGTGTGGTACACAATTCAGTGCAAATACCAAGTGGCTATGGAGATTCTCAGTCATCCAGATCGTGGTTGTCCCAGAGGTGTTTTTTTTCAAGAGGCAACGGGAATTTCTGGGTTTTTTTCTTTGAAGATGTTTCTCTTCTCATCCAAGAATCTTTTTTGGAGAAGTGATAACAGATAACAGATAATCAGAGCTGGAAGGGACCTTATAGGTCATTTAGTCCAACTCTCTGCCCAAAGCAAGAGACCCTACACCATTTCTGACAGATGGGAATCCAATCTCTTCCTGAAAGCCTCCAGTGATGGCGCTCCCACAACTTTATTTATTTATTTTTATTTATTTATTTGTCAATTGCTTACAAGATAATAGGTATAAGTAAAACATAGTTATGAATACATGGATACATATAAGAAAAATAAAATATAAAAGAAACAATAGGACAGGGACAGTAGGCACGTTGGTGCACTTATGCACGCCCCCTACAGACCTCTTAGGAAAGGGGTGAGGTCAATAGTAGACAGTCTAAGGTTCAAGTTTTTGGGGTTTGGGGAAGAGACCACAGAATCAGGTAGAGTATTCCAGACATTGACCACTCTGTTGCTGAAGTCGTATTTCCTGCAATCAAGTTTGGTGCGATTAACCTTGAGTTTGTATCTATTGTTTCCTCTTGTGTTGTTATGGTTGAAGCTGAAGTATTCATTGACAGGTAGGACATTGCAATGTATGATTTTATATACTATACTTAGATCAGACTGAAGGTGGCGTAGTTCTAGGTTTTCTAGGTCTAGAATTTCGAGTCTGGTGGCTTAAGGTATTCTGCAACAAGTAGAGGAGTGAAGAACTCTTCTTGTAAAATATTTCTGGACTTTCTCAACTGTGTTAATATCAGATACGTAATGTGGGTTCCAGACTGATGAGCTGTATTTGAGTATTGGTCTAGCAAATGTTTTGTATGCTTTAGTTATTAGTGTAATATTACCAAAGAAAAAGTTACATAAGATTAAGTTAACAACTCTTAATGCCTTTTTGGCTATGTAGTTACAGTGGGCTCTAGCACTTAGGTCATTTGAGATGAGTACTCCAAGATCCTTGACAGAGTTTGGATCATCAACAAGGTCTTGACTATTCAGCCTGTATTTTATTTTCTGATTTTTTTTTGCCAATATGTAAGACAGAGCATTTATTTGTTGAGATTTGAAGTTGCCATTTGTTTGACCATTCTGATACACAGTCAAGGTCTTTTTTAAGGGTAGCAGTATTGTCTGTGGTGTTGAATAGCTTTACATCATCAGTGAAGAGAACACAGTTGCTCTTAATATGATCACAGAGGTCATTTATGTAGAGGATGAAGAGAGTTGGTCTAGAACCTCCGAGGGCAAGCTGTTCCAAGTGAAATGTCTTCAAGAAAAAACAGAAAGTCCAATTGTCTCTTGAAAAAAAGCACCTTTGGGACAAATACCAAGTGGCTTTCTTTTAGAAAGTAGCTAATAAAGAGTTATGCCAGTTGAATATAGATATCAAAAATTAAGAATCCCATGAAAGGCACCAAAGAGACCCAATGGTGATAATCAGGTCCACCACAACTCTACTTCCTCCTCTAGCTTGACCAGTCTCTTGAACTGGTCCTCATCCTGGATCTTCTCCAGCAGTGTTTTCCTATTTTCAAGTCAGATTGGGGCAGAATGGGACAACTTGCCACAGCCAACTCACCAGAGGTGGTATTCAGCCAGTTCTGACCAGTTCTAGAGAAATGGTAGTGGAAATTTTGACTAGTTCACAGAACTGACTGGCCCAGCCCCCATCTATTCTCCGCCTCCTGAGTCCCAGCTAATCAGCTGGATCTTCTTTGGTTACCCTGCATGGGAGAACGGAGCTGGAAAGCAGGTTAGTGGGGTGGGGAAGGAATAGGGATTTTGCAGTATCCTTCCCCTGCCACACCCACCAAGCCACGCCCACAGAACCAGTAGTAAAAAAATTTCAATCCTACCACTGCAACTTACTATGGCCAACACACCCTAGGACAATTTGCTCTGGGGCAATCCAATAGTTCAATTGAATTATTTAAAATACTTGAATCATTATTTTAATTTTTGTTATTCCCTTTCATTGTAATTGTATTTATTTATATGTTTATTTATTTAATAAAATTAAATTCTAACACAACAGATGCACACAAATCAGGTTCAATTAACTGAGCTTACCCCATTTATAAAAATAAGAAACTTTGAAAACCAAATAATAATTACCCAGTTACCTTTTATTAAATTTTATGTAATGTTATACAATTTTATTTATTAAATTAATTAAATTTTACCAAAAAAATGCAAAATGCAAAAAGATAGAGAGGAAGGAAGGAAGGAAGGATTTAGCAAGAAAACATGTTTAGCAAGAGTTAGTAGCTTTATGTTGTATTATTGGTCTTCCTTGACTGTATTGGCTAAATATCAGTGTTTATGATTTTGTAGCTCTACAATTTGAAGACATCCAAAACCAAAGTGTCATCAATTTTATAAATGTTTATAATAATAAAGCTTATTCATGCAACAGCTAAACTTTCTCAGCCAAATAATAATTGGTTATGCGGACTTCATAGTGCCTAGATATGAGGTAGGAAACATGTTTTTTTTAAAAAAAAAAAATTCATTCATTGCTACTTATTTATCATACTTTTAATCATGGTTTTTCTTATTTTTTAAGAAATCCTCAAGATTTCGCAGCAAGCGCCTGGATCTCTACTAGGCGTTGTGTTTGTCTTTCTTCCAAACTTAATGTGTCTCAAATACAGAAATAAAATTAGCCAAACAATTAAAATAGAAAAAAGCCACTTCATCAACTAGTTAAACTGAGCTGTTTTTAAAGAGTGCAATTTTATGCGTCTCTAGCGAAGTCTAAAAACTGCCAATTAAAAAGTCATTAAAACATAGTTAAGTTTGAAAGGATGTTTGTCAGCTGAAATAATTGTTAACATGCAACAAAACTGGCTCTTAATTCATGGAACTATACCTAGGCAGGAAAGCTGTATCAGCACTGAGATTCCTAATCTTGCTTGTAAACGTTATCTTATCTTGCTTGTGAGACAGTTGGTCCAATATGAAGATCCTGCCTCTGATTAAGTGACAAAGCTTACAATTTTGCAACCATACTGATGATGTTTTATCAAAAGCCAAAGACAGAGAGAGGAGAGGATGACGTTAGAAAAATGTCTTGGAAGTAATTCTCTATCTGAAAGTAACTCTCATGAGGGAACTTGGTTATTCTGCCTAAATATCTCCCTTCTACAAATGCAATGGGTTTAGCTATAATCAATGATTCCTAACCTAGATTGCAGCTACCCTGTTTGGGATTTGAAGCTGTTCCAGTGTGATTCAACAGAATAATAATAGCAATAGCACTTAGACTTATATACTGCTTCATGGTGCTTTACAGCCCTCTCTAAGTGTTTTACAGAGTTGCCCCCAACAATCTGGGTCCTCATTTTACCCACCTCGGAAGGATGGAAGGCTGAGTCACCCTTGAGCCTGGTGAGATTCGATCTGCCAAATTCCAGTAGGAGTAGCTTACAGTACTGCACTCTAACCAGGGCGCCACTGAGGCTCTTATAGCCTTTATTGTCATTGTACATCATGTATACAATGAAATTGGTCAATTGTTTAATTAATTGGCTAATTTTATTTCTGTATTTGAGACAGATTAAGCTTGGAAGAAAGAAAGACAAACACAATGCCCACTAGAGCCAGGCGCTACGAAATCTTGATGAGTTCTTAAAAAATAAGAAAAACCATGATTAAAAGTATGATAATAGAATAACAGAATAATAACAGAACGAAAGAGAAGATCTTGAAAGTACCTTCCAGCTCTATTGTTTGCTTGATTGATTGATTGATTGATTGATTGATTGATTGATTGATTGATTGATTGATTGAATTGGGTAGAAGATTACCAAAAAAACCCAACATAACCTCAACCAGCGAAACAGCTTTCCTCTAGAAGTTGTGGGAGCTCCATCACTAGAGGTCTCAAATGCTATAGCGTTTCCTGATTGAGCAGGGGGTTGGACTAGAAGACCTCCAAGGTCCCTTCCAATTCTGTTATTGTTATTCTCAATATTCCAGACAAATGGTCTATTCTTAAAAGCCTCCAGTGATGAAGCAACGACAACTTCTGAAGGATTCAAAGTTATCTGCAGTATCTATTACAGGTGTTTCAATTTTGGAAACTAGTCTTCCCAAAATATACTTTGCCAACCAAGCCTAATGTGTGAGATATCACCAGAGCAGCCAGAAAAAGAAGCAGATAGTTGTTTTTTAATCAATATTAACATTACTGCTGTTTCCACAATCAAACTAGCTGAGCGACTAGAAGAGGGTAAAAATGCCAGGCAAGAAAGGTGTTTAGGAATTGTGGACATGTTGGAATCTTAAATTCTCCTTTCTATGGTACTTGTTCTCATCTTCTTTTCTCTCTTTCTGGAAGACATTGCAAGTAATCTTCCCTTGGGATAAATTGTAAGAGAGGTTTCTATTGTAGGAAGTTAGCATCCACCCCTCTCCTAGAAGAATGAAATATTATAGGAAATATTAAAAGGCAGAATATTATATTTCCTTGGATGAGAAATGGAGAAACAAGTTTCTTTAAAGGCAGGAAGCTCTTAGTAGCCCCCACTCTCCTCAATTGCCTACAGCAGATGCCAGCACTTAAGAGATAAAGAGATGGCTAGTTCTATTCATAAGCAAATGCCCTCACTCAATATTCTTCAGGGCAAAACCATTAAGTCACAATAGGAATTGCCAAAAGCCCATTCATTACATCACTCAGCAAGATTCAGCCAAACTTAACACAGAGACAACCTACAAAGCTAGCTATGACCTCTGACAGCAATCAATCAGGATACTCTTCCTGTGCCCCAGGAAGGTCAAAACCAGAGAGGGCATAAAACCCAGGGACTCTCAGCATCTCTTCACTTTTTCTGCCCAGAAACCCATCCTGTTCATCAATAAACCTTCTTTCCAAGCAACTTCCATGATTCCAGTGTCTTTTCCCTCACTTGGAACCGAACCCAGAAGGATATTTCTTACAACACTTTCAAGCCATGGACAACAAGTCCAGTTAGATATTTGTGCACTTAGAAAGCAAAGAAGAATATGGAAGGAATACTTGTTCCAGAATAGAATGTCATGCAGTTTCATGACTGCCAGTCATGTTAGTTGATTACAGAACTATTTCCCCAGTAAAGTGTAAATAAAACCTTCAAAGATAAAAGGGTATAGCAAGAGTAAGACAGAAATAGCCATCATCGATTGTTGTGAAGGAAAAGCTTTAATCACAAATGTGACTATAGTAATGTTCTTGTGGACACATCTGTCTATACTTTGGAGTAGACATTCATTGTAAATGTCCTTTCTCTTAGTAAATGTGATGCACCAGATAAATCTATACTTTGCCAAATTTATTGATATATACATAGGCAGATCCATGTACAGACCCTTTCTTCAAGTTGCTCATAATAACCATTGTCCTCAAAATGTTCTTTTGTCCCAGCAGCATATTGGTGCAGCATGAGAGGCCCTTAGCAACCCAAATTCCCATTTCCCTGAAAATACGAATTACCCTGAAAGTAAGCCCTGGCTTGATTTTTACACATGCACCCAATATAAGCCCTACCCCCAAAATAAGCCCTAATTAAGACCCCACTCAGTCCAGAGTGCACTGGGATGGGGAAGCTAGGATGGGGAATGGAGGGTGGTGGAGCAGCCCTACTACTTAACTTTGGACAATTGTAGCCAGGTCTCACACACCCTGATACCTGCCTTGCCGGCCCATTTCTTCTGCAGCCAGCAAGGCTGGCAAGGCTTTCCTGAAGGCCTCTGTAGCTGATAGCAAAGCTCCGGATGGATCCAAAACTCTGTAATAGGCTGCAGAGGCCTTCAGGAAAGCCTTGCCGATTGCAGAAGAAGAAGCTCCTGAAGGCCTCTGACAGCGAAAAGGAGGCCAGGAGTGACGTGTGCAAGTGAGGTTAGTCAGTGGATGACATCCCCCCAAAATAAGACCTGATACCTTTTTTTGGTGGCAAAAAATACAAGACAGGGTCTTATTTTCGGGAAAACACCGTATTCCTGAGCTTTATGGCAAAGCAAGCTTTCCCCAGTCATATAGCCCATTTTGGCTGTTTCAATCCATGATTTTGCAAGATTGTACGCTCATTCCGAGCTTCTCGTTTCTGGAAAGTAGAGTGAACAACCATGCCCCTCCATTTAAAGTGCTGCGACTTCTCCTTTCATCTCACGGAGGCTAGCATGTGGAAGACGTTAACTGCAAAAAAAAAAAAAATGGCATAAAAGGGTTATGTCACTTGAAAAGGATCAGAGGTGGAGATTGTATTTTGGAGATTCTATAGGCAATTTACCAAACAGTCCGTCTGTTACAGAATCTCCCAATTGAGTCCTTTTCCAAATGCTGATAGAGCTAATAGATAGCCTACTTGGAGCAGGAGCAAACAGATTTTCATCTGTTTTAATAGGTGTGTTTCATCTGGATTTGTTTGGAAGCAACTACAGATAGCTTAGAATATATACTCGTTATGTCTGTTTAAATCTGGTTGATCTCACCCAGCTGGTCAGAAGTGTTTGGCTATAGAAAATGTAATGGGAAAATAAATTTTAAGCAACTAGAACATTTTGTACTTTGTCATAATAAAACAGTACAATCCCAACATAAAACCCAACTCAACAACAGTATTTCAACTGAGAATGGCATTAGCAAATTCAGTTATGACTGTGGAATCCATCATAGAGATATACTTAAAATAACTTTTTAACTTCTTGCAGATGACAATGGCTGTTCCAGAGCCATTAACGTTCATTGTATTAATCTTGTGTTATGACCCTAACTATGCTGAAAGCTATCAAAGAAACACAAAATGAAATCCAAGCATGTGTTAGAGAAATCACATTCCAACACTACATAAATCAATCTCTTCCCCCTTTTTTTTCTTTCATAATTCTCTAAGGCACTGCTCCACATAAAATGCCAACTACCTTGCAATTTTTTTTCCACTTCTGTTTTTCAATATTTATAGGCTAGGCAATAAACCAAAGGAAAATCCCTAAGAAATAAGTGGTTTTAAGCAGATTTGTTGAATTACAACCTCCACTGCTTCAGAATTTTCAGTGGGGTTTTAAATGCTCAAGCAGACATGGAAACATCCTTTTTTTTGGGGGGGGGGGTGGATTTATATGTAGTCATAGTTACTATAGATGACTTTGAGAATGGAGCGACAGTCAAAAAAGTCAAGAGGAAATCAAGTAATCGAACCTCCATCTTCTTTTAATGTGTGTCGGGATCATTAATTTCACAGTCATAGGTGCCACCTTGACTTTTCTGCCTCTTCTCCTCAGACATTGATAATCCTATTGCTATTACCACTCAATTATTGATCAGATAATGGCGAAGAAAAAGAGGATTTAGTTCTATAGAGAGATATAAAGAAATGGGAGAAAGAGCTTGAAAGAAGAGGTACCAAGGGAACAGATAAGAGAGGGCATAGGCCACAGCTGCACAATGGACACTCAATAGTCCAAACTTCTCAGGCTGGAAAGGAGATGGTGGGAGATTTGTACTTTTAGATTTGCAAGTTTCTGTTAAAGTCACCTTACAACCAGTAGAATGAATAGAAGATGATCAGATGAGCTGGATGAATTACACATATAGACTGGGTGAGACCAGGCTTAATAGCAGTAGCTGTGAAAGGGATCTTGGAGTCTTGGTGGACAACCAGTTAAATATGAGCCAACAGTGTATGGTAGCAATCAAAAAAGTCAATGCAATCCTAAACTGCATTAACAGAGGGATACAATCAAGATCAAGGGAAGTACTAATACCACTCTATAAAGCCTTAGTAAGACCACATCTAGAATACTGTATCCAGTTTTGGTCACCACACTATAAAAGAAGATGTTGAGACACAAGAAAGAGTGCAGAGAAGAGCAACCAGGATGATCAGGGGACTGGAGGCTCAAACATACAATGAACAGTTGCAGGAACTAGGCTTGGCTAGACTAGTGAAGAGAATGACCAGGGGAGACATGATAGCAATGTTCCAATACTTGAGGGACTGCCACAGAGAGGAAGGGGTCAAGCTATTTTCCAAGACACCTGAAGGCCAGACAAGAAACAATGGATGGAAACTGATCAAGGAGAGATTCAACCTGGAAATATGGAGAAATTTTCTGACAATGAGAACAGAAGATGGAACAGAAATTGCCTTCAGAACTTGTGGGAGCTTCATCAGCACTGGAAGCTTTCAAGAAGAGACTGGACTGCCATCTGTCAGAAATGGTGTAGGGTCTGGGGGTTGGATTAGATGACTTACAACGTCCCTTCCAACTCTATTAATCTGTTAATTAAATCTACCTTAGATTTAAGATATTTTGCAAATCTGAAAGTAAAATCTTTCCAATCACCACTTTGAACTGCTAGTTCCATTAGGGGAAGTCCTTCTTTGGTTTCTTTCATTGACTATTAAACAATTGTAGGCTTCTGTGCCTTTTGCCTGATGGCTCCCTAGGTAGCATCTCCTCTCCCTTTTCCTGAAGGTTATCCATGCATTCCATTACACAACCGCACTATTCCTTGCAGATTTCATATTCAAAGATAACATGTTCCTTTATTGCTAACAAAATCACACTCTTGAGAACAAGCTAAGGGGCTTGTATTGTGTTGCTTCCTGGGCCAAAGTGGGCGGAATCTCCCTCTTGAGTCTTGGTGATTGCATGATGAAGTCCTTATTGTTTGCTTGGCAACAGTATGAAGATGATTTGCTCTGGCTTTCAACCAAGGCTCTTATTATTTTTAACTTCCAAGACTAATCTCCAGTCCTGAAATTTTCGGGTATCTTCAAGAGCGTAACTGCTTAATTTCATCAAGATTAGGCTAGGTCAGATGGATAGGACTACTTGCTGAAATGTAATTAACTCAAGTTGGTCATTGTGAGAAAAACCAGCCCTTCCTTGTTGCTACATGTTTGTCTATGTTCTTCTACAATGAACCTTGGCAATTTTAAGATAGGTCAACTCCCAGAATTGCCCAATGGAGATCCTTTAAGAACTATTTACCAACTATCTTAAAGTTCCCAAGGTTGAGAAACACTGGCCTACACCTTGGGGCAATATTAGATGGAGGAGGAGGAGGAGGAGGAAGTTGGAAGGAGGAGAGGAAGAGGAGTTTTTTTCCTTAATTGTGTACCCTCCCCCTACCCTCTTCAGTTTCCCTGATTAAGAATTTCCACAGTGTTCAAATGAACATAGCTATGTCTGTCAAAAATTAATTTGAAGATGTTAGGATTGTTAACATTGTGACTTAGCATCTTTTGCTTCTAGAAAGTCAGCTGACAGATCAATTCACTTCAAACAATTTGCTCTGTGAAAGAAAGACATCTCAAGATTTTTTTTTTTCATTTCTTCTTTCACAAAAGCATTTGTCAAATATTTTTACTTGAAGAAGCAAGTAAAAAAAAAAAAAGGAAATAAAATTCTTCAGGATGTGGAAGCCAGAAATGGGCTCTCCTTGATAATGTCTCAAGCCATAAAAAAAGATATTTTAAATTCCAGAGATATTTCTGACTTTTTAGATGCTTCTTAGCAGATAACAATGACAGCTCTATCAGCATTACACTTTTGGGGAGGAGGGGAAATACCTTTATTTCCAGGTGCAAAATGTCAGGGCAGCAGTTACAGGTATATGATTTTCTCTGCTTTAGTTGAAATTGCAGATGTCCTTCTTTCCCAACTTAAACTTATCTCTGGTATTATAAACAGTAGATTTTCAGCTGATTAGGGTCAGAATCTCTATCTCTTTCCCTAAACAACACTGGAAAATCTGATTTATTATTCCAGTTGTCATTGCAATGTTTTGCTTTAGGAAAAGAAACAGTAAATTAGCTCAGTATTATTTCTTTGGTTTGCATTTTTAATTTTCGATTTTAAGAAATTCCCCATTTTAAAAAACCCAAATAAAATGCCAAAAATGTAATGATTTTGCCTGTTAGTGTGTGTATGTGTGTTTTGTAGGTCAGCACCATAATTATTATACCAAACTGACTCTTATTTTATCTCACCTTATTTGGGTCTTGAATGCTGGAGATGATATGCTCTGCTCTTTTAGTTTCCTTAGCTTTTTCTTTTGAATGGTGTGCAAATGTGGTTTATCTCTATGTGTCCATTGATGACTGATAGATCTGAACTCCAAATCCAGAAATTCCCTATGTTGTTTTTTTTAATTTAGCTTGTCTAGGATGGTTTCCCAGTTGAAATTATGAATCTGCTCATATGTTGTGTTTCCTTCTATTGGAATCAGATGAAAACCTACGTCATGGAAAGTTTAAAAGGTGTGGGAAGATTATTTTTCAGGAGACTAAAATACTGTTAGAATTTGCATGTATTGTGAAAATGAATCAGGCCAAAAGATGGGCCTCTTTGAGTCTGGGCGAGTCAAAAAAAAAGTCAAATTAATTAACTGTGATTATGCAACCCAAACCATGTCCAGGTTTAAAATATGTGAGGATTTGATCCTGTGGCCACCATCTTAAATTTGTTTTACCTTCCCTATGGACCTCCTAGAGCTTCCTTTTTTCCTCTAATATTCATATCTGACATTCAGTGGGGAACAAAGTCAAAATTTCAATAGACCATGACCCAGCATATGAAGATGCTGGTAATGCTAATGACTTTTGTGATTTACTAAGAAGTAGGTGGAGTTGCCTCACTATTGAGACGTAACTTAAGTGGTGCTGATGTATTGTTTAAGTGATCACCAATGTTTCTTAGAATAATAATTCTTCTTCTTCCTCCTCCTCTACCACTTCAGATGTTGAGGAAGTTCTGGTTCTTGCACTTTTTATTTTATTTATTTATTTTATTTTGTCAAGTGATTATAAGATAACAGGTATAAATATAAACATAGTTATGAATACATGAAATGGATACATATAAGAAAAATAAAAGTGCAGGGATGGTAGGCACGTTGGTGCGCTTATGCACGCCCCCTACAGGCCTCTTAGGAAAGGGGTGGGTCAATAGTAGACAATCTAAGGTTAAAGTTTTTGGGGTTTGGAGAAGAAACCACAGTCAGGTAGAGTATTCCAGACATTGACCACTCTGTTGCTGAAGTCATATTTCCTGCAATCAAGTTTGGTGCAGTTTACCTTGAGTTTGTATCTATTGTGTGCTTCTGGCAGCCTCTTTTTTATTTTTTTATTTTATTGTGTACTTCTGGAAGCCTCAACCATTGTTATTTGACGCTGTTGTAGAGTGTCTTTGACATTCTCTCTCTATTTCTGGATCTGCCTCATGTTCTTTGGTCTTCTCTCTCTGTGTCTTTTTTTTTTTTTGTATATGCCTTGTACCAGAGGCAGTATTCAGCAGGTTCTGACCAGTTCTGGAGAACCATTAGTGGAAATTTTGAACAGTTCTGAGAACCGGTAAATATCACCTCTGACTGGAGATTTGACAGTATCCTTCCCCTGCCACACCCAATAGGCCACGCCCACAGAACCAGTAGTAAAAAAAATTGAATCCCGCCACTGCCTTGTATGTTATACAATTCCAAGATCTTCTCTCCAGGTGAGAAAACTAGTTAACATGTTGTTTTTGTATGTACTTTAGGACTGGTTCTTTTGTAGACCCTAGAATATTAATTGTATTCATTTAATTAATTAATTTAAAATGTAATTAATTCAAACATTTATGTGGAAATAGCAAATTTAGACCTTCATTGTAGCATGAATCTTCTTCTCAGAAATACACAAACAGAACCCAGACTGAACCTCCAACATGTTTTGTGCTAATATCCTGATCAATTGTTTATCTTTAGGAAACATTGATTATATTCAATTAATTAAAGAGAGAAATGAAAGGGAGATAAATAAAGAATGTCATAGTAAAAGTTTTATTGGGTTGGGCATTAGTCAACCTAGCTTGTTGGATGTATAAAAGACAGGGAAAGTATTTAGGCAAGTTTAGGAATAATTGGAATATTTTAAGTTATTTGTTGGAACTGTTTTGGTTGATTGTAACAGTTTTACGATATGCAAAGAAGTATGTGATAAGGTTAACCATTCATATCTATAAGTCAAATGTCCAAAAAAACCAAAAAAACATATTGTTAGCGAATTAATGTATTAGATTGCTTCAAAGAGCATTTTAACTAGACCCAGAGAAATCTGAGAAAAAAATCTATGCTATTCTAAAACCAGCCCACATAATACCTTTGTTTCATTAGGCAGAAGCTAAAATATGGGTGCTATTTTGTTCTGTCTATACAACGTTATTTAGCATTCAAGGCAAGGAGGGCATGTGAAGGATTTATTCTATTCAGTCCCTGTATAAAAAAGGTTATCTGGAAGTTTGGGACAGATTTCATATTTCAACCGAGCTCTGCCAGCATCTAAAGCAACATCTTTACAATGCAAAATACTTGGGTTTGATCCATTGTGCAATTGTACTATTTTTTCCCTCCTTTTTTAATGGATGCAATGGGTAGTGAGTACAAAAGTGTAACGTGCCAGCAAGTTTGGAAGCTAAATAGTTGATAGCTGAGATCTTATCTTGAAATTTTTCATCGCCTTTGCCATGTGAAGTTTCAAGAAAGAAATACACCCTCTGAATTATTAAAGGATAAGTTTGAGAAAGTCCTTTAGTTGTCTTGGGAAGTGTTGCTACTAAACTAATAAAGTAAAAGACTTGGTTAATCTTTGTGTTAGAATATAGAATAACAGAATTGGAAGGGACCTTGGAGGTCTTCTAGTCCAACCCCCTGCTTAGGCAGGAAACCCTAACACCACTTCAGACAAATGGTTATCCAATGTTTTCTTAAAACCTTCCAGTGTTGGAGCATGTACAATTTCTGGATGCAAGTTGTTCCACTGATTAATTGTTCTCACTGTCAGGAAATTTCTCCTTAGTTCTAGGTTGCTTCTCTCCTTGATTAGTTTCCACCCATTGCTTCTTGTCCTGCCCTCAGGTGCTTTGGAGAATAGCTTGACCCCCTCTTCTTTGTGGCAGCCCCTGAGATATTGGAACATTGCTATCATGTCTTCCCTAGTCCTTCTTTTCATTAAACTACACTTATCCAGTTCCTGCAACTGTTCTTCATATGCTTTAGCCTCCAGCCCTCTAATCATCTACAACTGGTATTGTAAAATTTATTTTATATGTTTATAAAGAAGTTAAATGAAGCCTCAGCCATCTGTGTTTACTTTTCTGGCACTGAATTTACGCTGCAAAACTCTGAATAACATAGAATTGTTGGGTGTTCAAAATGCTTCACATTCATTATTTTGCATATAAGCCATTAAACGCCCTTTAAGATAGATCACCGTCACTGTCAGGTATCCTAGATTGGAAATAGCCAATCGAAGCTTTTGACAAAGTTATTTCTAAGGCAGGTAGAAGATTGGGAACCTTCTGATTTTCAGTGCACAGCCTTAGCCATTATGGTGTAGGAATAAAAAAAAAATACATATAATGGTGTTGGGGTTATAAAGGCTAGAAATTAACTTGCATCTTCAAGATTTATCAAGCATTCCTAGGTGAGATTTTTTCAATTATTATTTTAAAAAAAACCAAAAAAAATCCAAAATACATTGGGACATTGTAGGAATGCACAAATAAAAATAATAATGTAAAATTATACCGGTATTAGTTTACAAATGTGTGGGCAGAATTGCCACCCACCAGCCAAACAAACATAAATTTATCTCCTCTCTTCTCTAGCAAAAGGTGGGGGAAAACTATGTTTAATTTGTCTTAATTACACATAATCGCAGTAACAGTCAAAACACACACCTCAACAGTCACTCAGAGAAAGAGATACACAGTTAAGTGACTCACAATCCTGTGTCCAACCCCTTCAATCTTTATTGATACTTTAATTATATTAATCTTGCTGTAATTTACAATGGTTGCTTTTTAAGAATGGAGAGGGAGAGAGAGACTGAATGAAGCATGTTATGATAAAAATAAGTCAATTAGCAAAATGCAAAATAAGTGTGATATGGATAGATAGATAGATAGATAGATAGATAGATAGATAGATAGATAGATAGATAGATAGATAGATAGAGTCATGCCCCTGGTGGAGGCTGACTCTGAGGGAGAGGAGGAACAGCCAACAGGGAGTGGAAGTGTGGCTCCAGAGGTGGTGGAGGAGGCTGGGGAAGGGCAGAGGCCGGCTGAGCAGTCAGAGGAGGACCCAGACCCATCCCCTCTCCATTCGAGGGCACGCAGGGAGGAGAGGATCAGGGAAAAAAACATGGTCTACTTGGGAGGAGAGGGCCATGATCCTCTTCATGGGTTGCAGGTGTGAGATCTGCATAAGAGTTTGGACCTGCATGCTAAAAAACGTTGGAGACAAATTAGTGTTTTATTCCTAGATGAGGTTTATCTTGGTTGGTGTTCTTCCAACGAACTGTACCTGGCTATCTTCCTGAAGTTTGTAATTATTTATCCTGGTCTGTCGTGGAACTTTGTTCAGTGTGGTTTGTTTTTGGTTTTTGCTTCGTTATCTGCTTTTTAAAATTGAACTGTGTTTCTTTCATTTGGAATGTTATTTTGAAAATAGTTTAATCTTCAACTGTGAACAATTAAACAGTGAAGCCAAGTTGAAGGCATTCCCTCTGGAATAGTCTGCCCCCAGAGATACGCACCAGCACGGACCTGAGAGCCTTCAGACAGGCGTTAAAAACTTGGCTCTTTGAGCAGGCTGGCCTAGGCTGACACAAGATTTTAATTCTGTCTCCCGTTTTAAATTGGGTTTTAATATTTGGGGTTTTTAATTAGTTATGGGGGAGGGTAAACTTTTTAATTAAAACAGCCTAAATTATTTAATTCATTTTAATTTTTGTATAGTGTTTTGGGGTAGGATCGGCTGTGCACCGCCCTGAGTCCTTCGGGAGAAGGGCGGTATATAAGTGCTTAAATAAATAAAATAAATAAAATAAAATTAAAGGACCTTTATTTACGTTTTGGTTTTTGTTATATTTTTGATGCACTCTGGGTCATCACAGAGGCATTAAAGGACATTTATTTATGTTTTGGATTTTGTTACATTTGTGTTACACTCTGGGTCATCACAGATAGATAGATGGTGGGATTCGATCTATCAAATTGTGATAGATGATAGCTAGCTAGACAAAAGCAGATAGATAGATAGATAGATAGATGGATGGATGGATGGATGGATGGATGGATGGATGGATGTGCATGTATATTTACATATCACAGCAATTTTACATATATATATTCCCCTTCATTTATTTACTTGGGGTTTTATGTAGCAAAATGTATTCCGCTCCATTCCATTCTATTCTGTTCTGTTTATTCCTATTTCTTTTCCTTTCCTTTCCTTTCCTTTCCTTTCCTTTCCTTTCCTTTCCTTTCCTTTCCTTTCCTTTCCTTTCCTTTCCTTTCCTTTCCTTTCCTTTCCTTCCATCCTATCTTATCCCATTCTAAACAAAACAAAGAAGAAGAAATAGAAACATATTATCAAATAAATAGATACTATTTCAGTTTCTAAAGACAGTATTAAGTGTTGGTTAATCTTTTCATTCCACCGATAGTGTCAGCTAAAAGCAGAGAGCAAAAACATCTAAATTCAAGACTTTTAATCCAGTTTAACCCTCATTAAATTTTAGAATATCTGTTTTCAGCCAGCTGAGAGAAGTACTAGGTAATATCCCATGGATAGATATGTTTGCTGCCTTGAGTTATTTATAAAAATAATAGAGACGGGATATAAATAAGTGAGTGAAATTTAAAAATAAATAACAAAAAGAAATCCTCAGGTTAATATAAGCACAGAAGAGTTGGAAACATCTCAAAAATGAGCTTTGGAACTAAGAGAGGTAAGGAGGAAGTGAAGGATGAAGGAGCATGGAATACAGGAAGGAATTGCTCATGTTATGTCTCTCTACAAATGCTCAAAATGTAGAATACCAACAGAAAGAGGCAAATATCTTAAGGCAAATATGAATTAGTACTCATTTTAATATTGGAATCCCCCCAGAGTCATTCTCCATGAGATGAGCAGCAAATCAATTCAATAAATAAAAATAAATAAATTGTAGAAACCCGATGTAGTAAGTAATGCAGAAGTAATGGAAACTTTGGAAGATGTGACCATTTACAGAGAAAGAGGTTGTACATAAGATTTCATGGTGGCCCTTTACAAAAAAAGAACTTACAGAAATTCCAGATGATAATCTTCAGATCAAATAGAATGAAAGATTTGGTCAAAAGTTTAGTTAGAAATGACCTTCAAAGCCAATTCCAACTATTACATTCTATGATTCTTTTTCTGTTCCTAACAGAATTTCACTGTGGTCATTGACAATGATGCATAATGTTTGTGTTTGTGTGTGTATAAATACACTGGCTCAATACCTATGCTTCGCTAAGAAACTATGTGGTTGGGGAGGAAAATAAGGGGAAATTTTTTTGCCTCTGCCTACCAGCATCCACTGGTATTCTGGCTAGCATCCTGTCAGTGTGTAAGAGAGTTGAGGGCTGTTTGGAAACTGAAGCAGTATTTGCTGTGTGAGCAAGAAGGAGACAGCAAGGAGCCTGGGCGTGGCTTAGCTCAACTGTTCTGTACTAAAGCTGCTTGGTGCTGTAAAATTTAAACTAAAACTGAAACTGCTCTCCTCTGCTTGTGTTTTGCCTTTGGAACAGATTTCTTTTCAGGTGGGGAGGGGGAGTAGAACTCCTTAGCATCAGAGCGTGTTAATAATAATAATATAGGAAATACTAATGTTCTGATGGTCATTTCGGAAAATCCTTTCTTAGTGAGCACCTAGAAGCCAAGAGAAACATATGTGCTAAATTTCAAGTTTGAAGACTTTAAGGTTCTGGAGATTTTGTGATGATACATGAGTGGTATTTATGGATATAGATAAACAAACTCAACACAAGGCCCTCTTCTTAGGCTTGTAAAGTTATTGGCCTTGGGTGTTTTGCAATTTTGCTGCTGTTTTGCAATGGGTAATATTGGTTATATTTTTGTGTTGCCACTTATTGATAACAGGAATCAATCTTTGTTCTAAGCCAGGGCTCTCCAAACTTGGCAACATTAAGACTTGTAGACTTCCACTCTACAGTTGAAGAATACAGGCTGGAGAATTCTGGGAGTTGAAGTCCACAAGTCTTAACATTGCCAAATTTGGAGACCTCTGTTCTAAGCTGTGATTCTCTATGGAAGCAAGAATAGAGAAAGTCCATTGAGTCTTATTTTAACCAGAGATGGATTTAGGCATACGCTCAGCAAGCTTAAGGTCCATGCCATCTGAAGAGACCTTTCACCTTTTGGCAGGGGTGGGCTTCAAAAATATCAGCAACCGGTTCTCTGCCTGGTTGCTGGGTGGGCATGGCCATTGGTGGGTGTGGCCTAGTCAGCCTCCTACATCACGGCAGGGAGGGGCATTTTTGCTGTCTCTGGACTCCGGTGGCTTTCTTTGAGCCTTCGGGAGTGCGAAAATGGTCTCTCTGGGTTGGAGGCCCATTTTTTCACCCTCCCCATGTTCCGGAGGCTTTCCTTGAGCCTCTGGGAGGGTGAAAACAGCCTCTCCTGGGCTCCAGAGGCCAGAAATTGACCTGTTTCCAGCCTTCCAGAGCCACCATGAGACCCATTTTTTGCCCTCCCCGTCTCCATGCAGGCCCTGTACTTACCTGGCATCCAAACAGGCTGCGTGGAGATTCTTGGGAGGGGAGGGGTTGGGTGGGCAGGGCCAGACAGGGGTGGGATTTGCCAGTTTGCCAAACCACCCCTGCCTTTTGGTCGTTGATGTTCCAGTTTTAGGATAATTTCATCTATGAAAGTTTCCATAAATTAAGTCCTCCTGAATGACCTCCCACAGAACCTACTTGGCAGAAAGACTTGACCTTCATAAAGCCTGTTCAAAGGAATTGCATTTTGTTCCACTGAGGGGCTTCAAGCTGTGACTTGCTAGGCCAGACGGTCGTTGTGGTTCAATTTATCTCAGGTTGCCTCAGAAGAACCCACATATATTGAAGCAACCTGACTGTTGTGTTGTTTAGAAGTGGGAGGCAAGATTTATTTGCAAGGCAACTTCAAAGAGACTGTTTTGTCTGGAAGCATGACAAATGGCAATAAATAACTAGCACAGCAGTTGGTCCCAACATGGCAGATAACCTCTGATTCCAGTTCTCAAATAACATTTCCCAGAAATGAATCCTTGTATAAACATTGTGTTCCTATGTCAAAGAGAGGGCATTAGTGTACATAACCTAAGTCTGCTATAATAGAAGGATAGAATCAGGGTTGGGCTTCAAAAAATTTAGCAAAGGATTCTCTGCCCGGTTGCTAGGTGGGTGTGGCCATGGTGGGCGTGGCCTAATTGGCCTCCTGCACCACAGCGGGGGGGGTGTTTTTGCCCTCCCCAGGCCCCCTCTGGGAGGGCAAAAACAGCCTCCCCGGGCTCCAGAGGGCCTCTGGAAGCTGGAAATGGGCCTATTTCTGGCCTTTCTGAGCTTCTGGGAGGCCTGTTTTTCACCCTTTCTGAGCCTTTGCATGCGCCCCGCACTTACCTGCATCCGAAACGGGCCGCATAGGGACTCCTAGGAGGGGAGGGGAGAGAGGGGCAGTGCCAGCCAGGAGTGAGATTTGGGGGTTCTCTGGACTGCGCTGAATCTTAGCTAGGGGCTTCTCTTGGTGAACCCCCATCAGTCCTCCCCTGGATATAATCAAGATCACGTGAAGTATTAGTACTGCTTTACAAAGCCTTAGTAAGAATACACTTGGAATATTGCATCCAATTTTGCTCACTGTGAGAGGAATCTTGGAGTCCAAGTGGACAATCACTCCCTGACCTCCACTGTCTCCTGGAGACTCTTCAAATTCATTCCAACTACATCAATGATGCTACACAACCATCTCCTCTTCTGCCGTCCCCTTCTCTTTTCGCCTCCCATTTTTCTCAACGTCGGGGTCTTCTCCAAGAAGTTCTCTTCTCTTTTGGTGGCCGAAGTACTTGAGCTTCAGCTTCGGTATGTGTCCTTCCAATGAACAATCAGGGTTTGACTTCCTTTAGTTGCAAACAAATAGAGAAACAGTCTAGAGTCTGAAAGAAAACAACAACAACTCTTCAGTACCAAGTGACTCATCTATCTGGAATCTCTATGAGACAGACAAACAGATCTCCTACAGTGGGACCTGGGAGGCTAAGAAAACATTCTGAAAAGAGACTGTGAATGGGTTAGAGAGAAGGAAGAAAACTCTACTACATCAATAAAACAGCAGAGACAGAAATAAAAGCAAAGACTGCATTAAGCTAAGAGATATTACAGATACATGATAGATGATAGATAGATAGGCAGACAGACAGACGCAGATAGCAATAGCAATAGCCCTTAGACTTATATACTGCTTCACAGTGCTTTTACATCCCTCTCTAAGCGATTTACAGAGTCAGCCTATGGCCCCAAACAATCTGGGTCCTCATCTTACCCACCTCGGAAGGATGGAAGGCTGAGTCAACCTTAAGCCTGGTGGGATTCGATCTACCAAATTGTGATAGATGATAGCTAGCTAGACAAAAGCAGAGAGAGAGAGAGAGATAGAAGCAGATAGATGTTAGCTAGACAAAAGCAGATAGATAGATAGATAGATAGATAGATAGATAGATAGATAGATAGATAGATAGATAGATAGATAGATAGATAGATAGATAATAGACAGAGAGAAGCAGATAGATGATAGATAGACAAAAGGAGATAGATAGACAGACAGACAGACAGACAGACAGATGGTAGATGGATGGATGGATAATAGATAGAAGTAGATAGATGATAGATAGATGAACAATGGATGGATGGATGGATGGATAGACAGAGACAGATGGATATACCGAAAGATCCTATGGAATTTGTACTAAGGTTTGTACCTTGGAGTCCTTGGTACCATCTAAGCTTGGTTGTTTTCTTGCAGAGGTTTCTTTACCATCTTTGGTGCTAGAAGGGAGTGGGATTTACTCTCCCCCTTGTCAGTATTGATGGGAGTGTTCTCATCCCAGTCCCCTCTGGCATCAATGATGTTACCCAATTTGGCGATGAAACCAACCAAGCTCAGAGAACACCAAGGACAAGAGTGAGAAGGGGGAGAGGAGAGAAGGGAGGGAAGGAGGGAGAGAGAAATGAAGGAATGGATGGATGGATGGACAGGTTGTTAAATAGGTAGACAGGTTTCAGCTATCTACCTATCCAACTGTGATAAGAAACAGGCTTTGGTGTTAGATGAATTAGGTATCGGAGTAGCATTAAAGACTTTATATTAGTAAAGGTATTTCTGTGTCCCTGTAAAGCAATAAGCACCGTAAGACCTGTTGAGTTTGGATCCTGTACCTTTAGGTCGGTCTTGCCAGTACTGAACCATAGGAAACAAATCTGTGATCCTCCCTGCTGATCACAACTAAGGGAATCAGCGGGAGAAATTTGCGGGGTGAAAACTGCCTTTGATCTCTTCCAACATTTCCTCTCACTGCTGCACAAAACCCCCAGGTAGCTCTTTTTGCTGCTTTCATTTTAAGCTATTCACATCTTCTGCCCTGGAACGGAATGAGCTTCACAATTAAAATCGTGAAATCAATGCTGCCTCTATTGTCCTGTCTTCGGGAGAAAAGCTTTAATTATAAGAGTCTTTAGATAACACACTCATTCCACCCCCTTAATCTCAGATATGAAATCAGTCCCTTTTGAGAGCTACCCAACCCCTTTTCTCTCTCTCTCTCTTCTTCTTCTTCTTCTTCCTCTTCTTCTTCATCATCATCTTCTTTTTTTAAATGAATGGCTTTTTATCTGAGTACTTCAATTTGTATGGCTTTGCTTCAAGGCAGTTCCCCCTGATATGTTAATTGCAGAGTGCTTTAAGTACTAAAAGATTAACATAAAACCCTTTGCAAACAAGCTAATAGTTTATGATAATTTCTGCACGGCCTTTGTATGTCTATCACGGCGTTGCCTCTAGCTGTAATTTTATAAAGAAGCTGTAAAATATCATTTAAACAAGTTCATTTACACATAATTATTATAGCAGAATCACATTATTCAATTTAGATACTCCAGCCTATTAACAATCCATGAACTAAAATGTAATTAAACTATTTTCCTTTTATGAACCTATTCATTACATTGTGTGGGGGATAGATCATACAGATTCACTAAGACTTTTGGTACTTTGTTGTTGAAATTGACAAGTCTGGAACTTATTTTGTGCTTTTAATTATATTAAAAGTAATTCCAGACAGCTCAGATAAAGAATATATTTAGAAAAGGAAGGCTTAGAGATGCCAACAATGGTGCCATCCAGAAATGTATATTTATTTCTCTCTCACACAGTTCCTGCACATTTAACTATGGAAAATATATGATCAGAAGTATTCTTATCCTTGAAAATATGATTGGCTTTCTAAGCAAATTTCTCTCCCCCTCTTTAAATATAATTTAAAGTTAAATCATCTTACAATAACATTCTTTATTATCATACATTTTCTGTATTAACAATAAATGGAATTTCTGAAGGCATATAATTATATATCGTAGGTATATTATTCATTTAGATATGTTCCATAAAAGTAGACAGAAAGTGAATGTATCTTTCATTGAAAGTTAAATTGTAAAATGTGTGGTTTGGTTGCATAAATGGTTTCTTTTTACTGTATTGTGGAAAAAAAGAAATGCATCAGAATCCAATCTTTTGTCCCGCTCCCAAAGCTTTGAAGAAGTGGGAGAAGACATTAGCTTAAAATGAAACAAAAGGTTTAGTTCATTTACAATACCCTTTATACTTTCAATAACAATAGCATTTATGTACCACTTCAAGTCAACCTTGAGCCAGTCAGAATCGAACTCCTGGCAGTGAGCAGGATTAGCCTGCAATACTGCATTCTAACCACTGTGCCACCACAGCTCAACCATCTTAAATATCTGATTATACATACTGTGATCTTCCAAAGTTTATATCGTTGGATATTTTGTCATTTAAGCTTCATCTGTTTACTCTCCTGATGCCTATCCTCAAGGAGCAATAAGTGATTTTTCTCTTCAAAAATGGCCACCTTTTTTAGGCTTTTTGGTAACCAAGGATAAAGTTGAATGTCACATAGATTAGCTACAGGTTTTTATTTATTTTTTGACCTGCCTTGAAAGGCCATTGTTATAATTTGTGATGCTATATTGGAAAACTCCCAGCTAGATGGGAAGGAGGAGTCAAGTGGGGAACTAGCCTTGAATCCTTCCACAGCTGCAAGAGGCATATACCTGACTCTCTTCCACCCCACAAGTTCCATGAAAGCATATCTGGCTGTGCCCAGAGGAAACAAGATTTGTATAATATAGATAGAACACAATAACGTTGTTGACTTGGATTTTTCATGACTGGGTCTGGTGTTTGTGTTTGACATGCTATGAGGTACTGCCAGTCATAAATTATTCGAATGGACCTTGAGTCATTCGTAGGCAAAACTGACACACTTTCCATGTTCCCTCTTCTGAAATTCATGATGTTCTTGTCCTCAAAGAAAATCACCCTAGAAAGAGAGGTGACCAAAGAATCAAGCCAATTTGACATAACAGAACTCACTTCTTCACAGGTAAAGGTTCCCCTTGCACATATGTGCTAGTCATTTCCGGCTCTAGGGGATTGTGCTCATCTCTGTTACAAAGCTGAAGAGTCAGTGCTGTCCGAAAACGTCTCTGAGATCATGTGTCCAGAATGACTAAATGCCGAAGGCGCACAGAACGCTGTTATCTTCCCATCAAAGGGATCCCTATTTTTCTACTTGCATTTTACATGCTTTCGAACTGCTAGGTTGGCAGAAGCTGGGACAAGTAACAGGAGCTCACTCCATTACGCGGCGCTAGGGATTCGAACCACCGAACCGCTGAATCGCTGACATTTCTGATCGACAAGCTCAGTGTCTTAGCCACTGAGCCACCATGTCCCTTGAGTTCTTCACTTCTTCATAGAAAGTATCTATCTGAACGATTAGTCAATGATAAAATGCATCGAGAGATAAATCTGGGTAAACCCCTGAGAGCATTTCAATATGTTGGCTTACCAGTGTTGTATGTAGGAATGCCCAGTTTCAAAAGATGATCCAACATCGCAACATCTGTGCTGATTCAAAGAGTTGATGCTCACCAGGAAGAATACATCTAGCAGAACGTATCTTATTTTGCAAGATCCAGTCTGGGTCAGGACCAGAGGTTTGGTCTTCCAAGCTTTCAAACTCATGCCGGAGCCCATCCTCAGGGAGGAAGCTAAGCAGCAAATTGCAAGAACACAAGCGAGCAGTCAGGCAAGGAGAGCCGAACTCTTTGGTAGTCTCACGCTGCAGCGAACAAAGATACAGATTCAATTTTGCAGCTATTAAGATTGTTGGACGAGCAGGTGCAAAAACAGCCAGGGAGGTGATTGAAGCCTGAGAAATGGAGCCCTTGTCAGTCAACAGGAGGGCTAAGCTGGATTCAAATTTTTTTACTACCGGTTCTGTGGGTGTGGCTTGGTGGGCATGGTGTGGTTTGGTGGGTATGGCTTGGTGGGCATGACAGGCTGAAGGATACTGTAAAATCTCCATTCCCTCCCCATCCTACTAACTTGCTTTCCCTCCCCACCCCACTAACCTGCTTTCCAGCTCCGTTCTCCTGTGCAGGGCAACCAAAGAAGACCCAGCTGATCAGCTGGGACTTGAAGGGAGGCAGAGAATAGATGGGGGCAGGGACAGTCAGTGGTGGTATTCCAAACTACTCAAAATTTTTGCTACCGATTCTCCAAACTACTCAAAATTTCCACTACTGGTTCTCCAGAACTGGTCAGAACCTGCTGAATACCCACCTCTGCCACCAACCTATCAAGTACTTCAAAGGTGAGGCTGAGCAGCACAAGCAAATGATAGTTAAGGACTTAAAAGCCAGCCATCAATACACCCCAATCAACATCTGAAAAGACACATAAATACAGGCACTATAAAACACAGAGAACACACTCTGCTAGAGAGAAGTTTCCTGTATATGGGATCCAGCATGAGTCTCAAAGCTTGGAAGACAAAACCTCTGGCCCCAGTGACCGATCCAAACTGGATCCTGCAACATTATCCTGGGACTATATTCACCTTCATTCATCTTATTCTATTGCATTGTAATCAATGCTTCCCCCCCCCCTCTTTTTTCTATGTTACCCTACACTTTTTCCTCTTCCCCTTTTCCTCTACTATTTTCATTTTTCTTTGCATTTTGTATTTTGATAATCTAATATATTTAAAAAAATTTGAACCAGAAAGAATACATCTAGCAGAATTTGAAGAACGACTCCGTGGTAGATGACTAGAGTGTGATGTGAATTCATACCTACCTATTGCCAATTATTCATTTACTCTTTCGACCTCATGCAGATACGAAATACTTCTAAAGCACAGTAATAAATTACACCCAGGTTATATTTACCAGCTTTCAGAAAAGATTAATTTTAAACAATTAGCTTTGGTTCCTATCTCTGGAATTCCAAAAATGTCTATGGCCTTTTGAAATATATTTAACAGATGTGTAATAGTAAAGGTGATAGCAACTTAATAATTGAAGAAAAAGAGGGAAGGAGTGCGAAATTAAACAGCAACTATAACGTAAAAGCAAAATTGGAGAAATAAGGGCTTGGAAATATGTGTCACAGACAAAACAATTCAAGAAAAGTTATTTCCCTTGGTCTTCGTTTTCCTTAGAGACAAACATTAATTCAAATGTTGGCAAGTAGCTCACTGCCAAGAATGAAGTGCAGATTTATTTCCAATGTCATTATTATGATTTTGGCTATTCTCCACATGTGTGAAGGTCCATAATTTATTTATTTATTCATTATTTAATGTACATTAAACAAATATTAAACATAAAGTATGCCACCTCAATACAAATGTCAATCACATTCTAAGATCAAAGGAGACTCATTTAAACCTGCAGCTGATTTGTAAAAGCCAGGAAATCCAACCTAGCTATTCAAGAAAAAGCATAAATAATATCAATTGTGTACCTTTCCCTCAACTTCCTATAAAGGTAATTGACTGGAGGACAAATTTTATTTGATCCTTTGAGTACATGTAATAAATGCAAATTTTCAGGAATAGCAACGACAACAGAGCCAATGTGTTTGGTGTAACTGTTAAGAAAGCAAACTACAAACTGAGAGGCCATGAATTCTAGTTTTACCTTAGGAACAAAGCTCACTAGGTGACCTTGGGCCAGTCACTCTCTCTTGGCCCCAGGAAGGAAGCAATGGCAAATCACTTCTGATTTGCCAAGAAAACAGCAGGGATTGTTCCAGACAATTGCCAGAACTCCAAAACTTATTTGAAGGTTTTAAAAAAGGAAAAGCCTTCAACAGATAGATAAATTTAGATTAGATTGACAGAGTTGGAAGGGACCTTGTAGGTCATCTAATCTAGTCCAACCCCCACACCCAAGCAGGAGGCCGTACACCATTTCTGATAGATGAAAGTCCAGACTCTTATTGAAAGTCTCAAGTATTGAAGCTCCCACAACTTCCAAAAGTAACTTCTGTTCCATCGGTTGATTGTCCTTATTTCCAGGTTGAATCTCTCCTTGATCAGTTTCCATCCATTATTCCTTGTCTGGCCTTTGGGTGCTTTAGAAAATAGCTTGACTCCCTAAGAAACCTTTAGTTCAATAAAAGTCAATTAAAAAAATACTGAAATAAGAACTTCTGTTGTTCTTTTTAACTCTCATGAGAAGTCTAGTTCTCATCCCAGAGAGATTGTAGCTGTTCTTAATACACAGTTGTCCCATAACAGAAGGTCTCATTGGATACGGAAACAAAAACTGTTCCATATTTTTACATTCAGTATCCCACTTTGAAGCAGAATTCTGAACAAGCAAGGATTGGGAGGATCAATTGGTAATTATGAAAAGGTCCTCAGTTTGGAGATTCCTTATTCCAGTCAAAACCCAAAAGCTAAAACGAAGGCTTGGCAAGGAGCCAGAAAAAAGTGGAAGACACCCCCCCCACTCCCCAAAGAAGAAATATTTAAAAGCTTACAGTGAATGGAAACGTTTGTCTTAAAGCATGGGTTTATTTAAGTCTTTTTGCCGTGTGAGGTATAAGAGTAAATAATGACCTGAAACCCTCAGCTCTACTAAAACCAAACCATTTTGGCACAGGGAGCAAAACTCCCAGTCCCCTCTCTTGGCGGAAAAATGTAAGAATATCAAACTAAACCTGCTGCCTCTTTGTGATATTCGAAGTCGGCCATCTTGTTTCAAAGTTCGCCATTCTTCACTTAGGCTGCAAGACTCGCCTCCATAAGTTCCACCTGATGGTAAAAAGGACTCGGCTATCCACTTGTTTAATGGGAAATGGATTTGCTAAAATCAGAGTTCCCCAATGTTTCTGGCTTTTCAGACCTCTGTGTGTGTGTGTGTGTGTGTGTGTGTGTTTCCACATGAGTGGGTGGGAAGCATATGCACAGCTCCATTTGTGCAAGCGGCATGCACAAGTGCTTGCTGCTGACTTTAATGGAGCATGTGGGTATGAATGCTCATGCTTGTGAGATTAACAGAGATTAACAGATAATCAGCATTGGAAGGGGACCTTGTAGGTCATCTAGTCCAATCCCCTGCCCAAGCAAGAGACCCTACATCATTTCTGACCAATGGCAGTCCGGTGTCTTCTTGAAAGCTTCCAGGGATGAACGACTGCAGTGATTCACTTAATGACGGAGGCAAAAGAGGTCGTCAAAATGGGACGACATCCACTTCATCAAGGTCCTGGGCTCTGCTGCAGTTATAAGTCGAGGACTACCTAGATTTTGCAGTAGATGTTGATTTTTCCCAAGCTACATCTGAGATTATTTCTGGATCATACTAAATGGAAACTTTGCAATAATGGCAGCCATGTACAAAGAAAATCTCTACAAAATGTTCTATTGTTGGCATCTAGCACAAGCGAGATTGGCCAAAATCTACCCAAATTTGAACCCGGTATGTTGGAAATGCAAAAAAGACATCAGGCACCCACTTTCATATGTGGTGGTCATGTTCTAAAGCAAATACATTTTGGAATAAAATAAAGATCCGGTTTCAAGAAATAATCAGTTTAAAAATAGAATTTAAGCCTGAAATGTTGCTATTAGGGATAACTAGAGGTGATTACAAGAAAGAAATTGAATAGTGAATAATACACATATTGACAGCAGCTAGAATATCACATGGTCAAAACTGGAAATCAGAGAGTAGTCCCACAGATAATATGATTATAAAGAAAATTATGGATTGTGCAGAAATGAATAAACTTACAATGGAATTGCAGGAGAAGGGAAAAATTGTATGTTTGTTAGATAATAGGAATAAAAGATAATGCAAAGTGTAAATGAAGTGTGTATGTAAATGAATACAGAAAAGTCGATGCCGCAACTTACTGCAAAAATTGTAAATATGATTTATTTTAAAAAATGTAAAATTTAATACTTTTTTTTTTTTAAAAGAAACTGAAACTTTGTAAAGTTCTGAAAATGCAAACTCTGTTCGCCATAGAGTCTGCCCTTTTGAAGCGACCGTCTTTCCATTGTGGGCATTTCTGCTCATGGGCTTTGTAATACATGTAGGAAAGACACCCCTCCAGGCTTTCCAATTTGATGAGACGCCCCCCCCCCCCCCCCCCGCTCCCCATCATTGCAAAGTTTCTGCAGCCACAGATTAAAACCACGGAGCGTCTCTGCCACAAAGTGAACGGTTAGAAAAAGTCCGTTAAGGAGAATAATATCCCATTTTCTGTTCTGTGAGGAGATGGCTTCCTTCTCCTGCAATGACAGGCCTGCTAGTTTAAATTTGTGTTTTACCTCAGTCTTCCAAATCCAATTGCTTCTGATAGATCAGGGGGAACAGTTAACGAAGGAACCACAGGGTACAAAGAAAAGCCTTTATTTTATTTTATTTTAGTATCTTCCAGGCTTTTTCCAAGCTCCCATTACTTGGGCTGTCAGCCCATCATTGCCTGAGGTGTCTTCCAGCATTCTTCTTTAAAAAAAAAATGCTTTTCCTCTAATGGCGGTGTTCTTGCAATGGGAAATGTAATTTTCCACTCCATTACAAGTCATGCACAAAAAAGGCCCTTTCCCTCACCGCACATAGATCGGTTTCCACTCAAATCCTAAATATTACGATAGCAAACTCGTCTTCAAATAAAAGTAGCTTGTCATGAGGTTGGACTAACAGCCTGGATCAGCCGGGAACAAAAATGGGACATTCAACACTTGGATGTTCATCACAATTTAACAAAGAGAGCGGGGGGGGGGGGGGGAGAGGAGGAGGAAGAGAGAGAGAGAGATGGAGGAGGAGAAAGAAGGAGGGAGGGAGAGAGAGGAAGAGAGAGAGAGAGCAATGGAGGAGGAGAAAGAAGGAGGGAGGGGGAGAGAGAGAGAGGGAGGAGGAGGAGAGAGAGAGAGTGAAGGAGGAGGAGGGAGGGAGGGACAGAGAGAGAGGGAGGGGGAGTAGAGCTGGTCACAATGTTACAAAGAGAGGCATCAGAGAGAGGGAATAAATAAATAAATAAATAAATAAATAAATAAATAAATAAATAAATAAATAAATAAATAAATAAATAAATAAATAAATAAAATTAATGGAATGAGCATTTTCTCTGCTGTTTTGCTGCTGAATTTCGTTGTCCCTACCACATTCTAGGAGGTAGATTCCTTCCTGAGAGAAAATCAGAAATGAGATTGGAATCAAATTTATGCTGTACAACTAATAACAACTTTCAAATAATCATTATAATTATTATTTTATTTATTTAGAACATTTATACTGCTGCCTATTCGCACAGGATGACTCAAAGCGGCTTACATGAATTTAAAAACATCATATATGAGCTATGGTGGTGCAGTGGTCAGAGTGCAGTACTACAGGCTACTTCTGCTGCCTGCCGGCTGCCTGCAATTTGGCAGTTCAAATCTCACCAGGTTCAAGGTTGACTCAGTCTTCCCTCCTTCCAAGGTGGGTAAAATGAGGACCCGGATTGTTTGGGGGCAAGAGGCTGACTCTGTAAACCGCTTAGAGAGGGCTGTAAAAGCACTATAAAATGGTATATAAGTCTAAGTGTTATTGCTATAAAGAAAAAGTAAAACTGATAGAAGAAAATAATCAAAATAATAAGTTAATAAAATAATGTAATAACCCCCCAACCGGTGACAACACATCACGTGAGCCATTTAATGGGCTCCATCTCGCTCTGGGTTCCCCAGGGCTGCTGGTAGAACCAGGTCTTCAGTGCCTTCCAGAAGAATATTAGAGTGGGGGACGTTCTAATCTCGGGGGGAATGATGTCCCAGAGAGAGGGAGCCACAATGGAGAAGGCCTTTCTTCTGGGTCCCACAAGGTGTATCTCCCTCAGGGATGGGACCTCCAGCATTCCTTGCCTCCCCACTCTAGTGGGTTGGGCAGATGTGACCGGTAAGAGACGGTCCCTTAGATAATCTGGTCCCAAGCCATGAAGGGCTTTAAAGGTGACAACCAGCACCTTGAATTACACCCAGAAGCATGTAAAAAATGCAAGTAGAAAAACTGGGACCCCTTTGGTGGGAAGGTAACAGCGTTCCGTGCACCTTTGGCATTTAGTCATGCCAGCCACATGACCACGGAGATGTTTTTGGACAGTGCAGGCTTTTCAGCTTAGAAACAGAGATAAGCACCACCCCCTAGAGCCATAAATGACTAGCATGGATGTGCGAGGGGAACCTTTATCTTTTAATATAAAATGATATTTTTAGGTAACTGGTTGCTAACTCAAGAGAGCATTCTTACAACAGTTGCAAATACACGTTTGTGAGAGGGTGTGTCCTGTTGGAATCTGACTCAGAGGAGGAAGCTGAACAGCTGACAGGGAGTGTGAGTGTGGCTCTGTTGGCTGTGGAAGAAATTGGGGAAGGGCAAAGTCCAGCTGGGCAGAGGTAGAGCAAAGGAGAGGGAATTCAGAGGAAGACTCAGGCCCACCCCCTCTTCACCCTAGGGCACGCAGGAAGGAATGGAGAAGAGAGCAATGTGAGTTGCATGGCTTATGGGGGAGGAAAGGGCCCTGATTCCCTTCATTAGCTGCAGCTGGGAACACAGTATATAAAAAAGGAAACTGCACGCAGCAAGCTATTGGGAGCAAATGTGAATTTATCTTGTATTGTCGTGGCTTATCTATGTTCCTGGCGTCTTCCCAACTGTGTGAGTTTTGCCGTGTTTTCAAGTTTAAAATTCCTGCTCCTGCCCTGCCAAACTAATTACTTCAGTTTGGTTTGTTTGGATTTT
This sequence comes from Bungarus multicinctus, assembly GCA_023653725.1. Classification (NCBI taxonomy): domain Eukaryota; kingdom Metazoa; phylum Chordata; class Lepidosauria; order Squamata; family Elapidae; genus Bungarus; species Bungarus multicinctus. Next base: position 101,820,491 of record CM042844.1, read on the forward strand.
AAGTTACAGTTTGTGTGTACCTTGTTTTGGACTGAATTTTCTATAGTTAAAGGCTGTTCCCGGGAGAGTTTTTCTCTAGCCGAAGGTAACCTGGACATCGGGGGCAAACTTGGAGATAATAAAGGGACTCTTATTGCTTATTTGACTGTGTTGCCTTCGTGCCACACCCCTTTGGGTCATCACAGGGTGCATATCAAAAAGGAAAGGTAAATGTGCACCCTGTCAGACTGATGTTTTCCTTCAACAAAGGAAAGGCTAGAAATAATGGATGGAAACTAATCAAGGAGAGGAGCAACCTGGAATTAAGGAGAACTTCCCTAACAGTGGGGACAATTAATCAGAGGAACAGCTTTGCCTTCAGAAGTCGTGGGTGCTCCATCGCTGGAGGTTTTTAAGAAATGATTGAACAGCCACCTAACTGAAATGATATAGGGTCTCCTGCTTGAGCAGGAGTTGGACTAGAAGACCTCCAAGGTCCCTTCCAGCCCAATTCTGATTGATTGACTCTTTGTTTGAGTGTGGGATACCACGGTCAAAAGTGGAGGAAGCATTCAGGAATTGAAAGCCGTAAGATTGACACTGCCAATCCAGCCAGATGATTGGAGAGAGACGAGATCATCTCATGGAACTGACAGATGAATGCAGCACTGCATTCCCCCATCCCATCCTTGATGCCCGTGCTGAACACGTACATGTCCAAGATGGTGGCCTTGACAAGCCGATGTGGATTTCGCACCTGGTAGCATTCCAGATTTAACGTGTTATGTTGCCAAACTGCTTCCTGCCCTGACAAAATAGTACTGTTAAAAGAAAGAGAGAGGAGGGGGGAGGATGACTTTGGCAGAGAGGGACAGAAATTCTAAACAGGTGGAGGCTTTTGACAAATTTTGCAACATGATTTGAACTTCATGATGATGATGATTGCCCTGTCAATCATACCCATCAGTTTCCGGAATTCATCCAGCTCTGCTTTCCAAATTTCAGTGCGTCGAAAGTGCTAATGTAAGCAACTTGGCTTGCAGAGCTAAAGCAGTGAAGTCTACAGCCTCTGCTAAATATATAGACAGCCGGATATTGTAGACCAGGGGTGTCAATCTCAACTTCAGTCGGGGCAGCATCAGGGTTGTGTTTGACCTTGGAGGGCCAGGGGGGGCATGGCCAGGGGATGGGCGTGGCCATGGTGGGTGTGACATGGAACTCACATTGGGGTCACCTGTGGTGGCCAAGTGCTAAGCCAGAACTTCCCTGAGACCCTCCCTCACTCTCATTATAATCTTGTTCCTTCCTTCCTTCCTTCCTTCCTTCCTTCCTTCCTTCCTTCCTTCCTTCCTTCCTTCCTTCCTTCCTTCCTTCCTTCCTTCCTCCTCTTCTGTTTCCTTTCCTCTTCCTTCTCCTTTCTCCTTCCTTCTCCTCTTTCCTTATTTTTCTTTCCTTGTTCTCTTGTCATCTTCCCTTCTTTTTCTTTAGTCTTTCCTCTTTCTCTTTCTCCTTTCCTGTCCCTCCTTGCAGGCTCAAACATTTCTCCTATAGTTTTGTTTTTAGTTTGTTTTGATAGACTTCTGCCAGTGAAAATAGAGCTTAAGGGGGGCACACACACCCCGGGCCCTGTTTTCAGCCTGGATGGCCTCCTGCAGCCCTCTGCCAGTGAAAATGGAGCCTGGTGGGGCTGCACACATACACACACACACACCAGCTCCATTTTTGCTAATAGAGGTTGGTCCTTTGCTCTTTCCAGGCTGATCCCCTTGGCCAGATCTAAGCACCCCTGAGGCCAGATTCGCCTGCAGGCCTTGAGTTTGGCACCTCTGTTGCAGACGGTCCCCAAAACCTCAAGATATTTAATATGTGACATATAGGCTTATCTCTGGACCTAGACCTCCAAGGTCCCTTCCAATCCTATTATTCTATGTGTCAGCATTCCAGCTAACCAACTCAAAACAAACTCTGAGACAAGCATCTCCTCAAAGTTCCATTTTATTAGAGTTGCAATATTGGCACATCTGGGAAAATCCTAATCTGAGAGTTCCGGGTTTTTCCTTCCCAAAAGAAAATCAAAGATCCCTCCCCTGCACCCATCAGTCCATCACAAGGCCCAATCAAATCTTCATCTGTCATGCCCTTGGGAGAGTTGGATTCTGAGGGAGAGGAGGAACAGCCAACAGGGATTGCAGGTCTGGCTCCGGAGGTTGTGGAGGAGGCTGGGGAAGGGCAGAGGCTGGCTGGGCAGTCAGAGGAAGAACCAGGCCCATCCCCTCTGCATCCTAGGACAAGCAGGGAGGAACGGAGAAGGAATCAACTTGGCTTATGAGAGAGGAAGTGGCCATGATCCTCCTCATTGGTTGCAGCCGGGGAGACAAGTATACAAGAGAGATGGTTAAAACATAGGTTGCCAGAAGCAAATATGTGTTATTTTGGGCTGAAGTTATCTTGGTTAGCCTCCTTCCAACAGACTGTGCCTTTTTATCTCCTTGAATTTGGTAAATACTTCTCCTGTTCAGTTGTGGAAATTTCATCATTGTAGATTGTTTGGTTTTTTTATTTCACCTCTATCTGCTGCTTAAATTCAGACTGTATTGCTTTCTTTTGAAGACTATTTTTGAGTACATTTTATTTCCAACTGAGAATTATTGAACAGTGGGGCCAAGTTGGAGGCATTAAAGGATATTTATTTACGTTTTGGATTTTGTTATGTTTGTGTTACACTCTGGGTCATCGCATCGTCCCAACTGGAGATCTTCCTCCAGACCCTCCCCTCCAGGTGCAGGGCAACATGTCCTTGACTCTCCGAGAAAGAATGTTGTTGTGTCTAATCTTCCATATTATGAAATCCCCACTCCCAAATTCCCAGGCAGTAAATGTGGCAGCCTCAAAGCTCCTGAGGAAAAATGGCTTCCAAGGCTGTTCTTTCTGCCATTTTGTAACTCTCTGAGTCAACTTCTTCATGAGGGAGCTCTCCATATCACACGCTTTGCATTGTGATCCTGTTCCTTGTACCTTCCTGTTAGCAGCAGAGCTAATTCCAGAGATTTCAAATGCCTTGAAACCAGTGCTGAACCAAGTCCATGTCACTGCCTGTGTTATTTTAGCTTTTATGTATTTTTAGTCAACCAGCGCATAATCACTCTTTCTAAGAGGTTCGTTTCAAGGGGAAATTATCATTCTGTTGCAAAGGTAACGGCTGAACGAAGCAATGTTTTAAAGCCACTCTGAGGTTAGAAACTCTACTTAAGAAGCCAAAGTTAATTTGATTAGAAAAGATGCTTAATTAAGTTTCAGGACCATAACTTTGCCATTAAGGAGAATTCGTGGTGTCATATGTTTTGAAAGAAGGCAGATTACAGCTTAGGGGTAATTACTTCTCTTTTCTGAAATACTTTCTCTAATTCTATTAAAATGAACATGATCAAGGACTTCAATCCAATGACAGAGGAATTCCTTGCTTGGTTGCAACTTGGTCTTCTTTCCATGCCTCATAATAGATCTTGATTAAAACTGCTATGATTAAGTTCCAGGTCAATATAGAAGAAGGTATTTTATGCTTAGGACTACTGTATTTGTAGGTACAAGTTGAAAACACAACTTGGGTTGCTCTCTTAAAGATGTTTTGCACAGTGAGTTACTACGATATCCATAACCTTAAATAGTAACTGGGAGAGGGACCTTGAAGTCCTAGTGGATGATCACTTGAATATGAGTCAGCTGTGTGCGGCGACAGCCAAAAAAGCTAATACAATCCTGGGTTGTATAAACAGAGGCATAGAATCAAGATCATGCTTTATATAGTAAGACCAGACCTGGAATACTGCAATCAATTTTGGTCATCGCACTACAAAAAAGAGATTGAGACATTGGGAAAAGTGCAGAGAAGAGCAACTAAGATCATCAAAGGCCTGGAGACTAAACCATATGAAGAACGGCTGCAGGTTTTGCGTCTGACCAGTTATCAGTTCCGTGTATCTATCATTTCTTCAATGGAAGAAGAAAAGGGGGGGGGGAGACTGATAAAGATATCCTTTTTGATGTAACCTGAATATATTTAATCTTATATCGAATTTGTATAACCTACACATGATGCAATGGAGAGATGAAACCCAGATGGCCAGAACCTATCACCTCTGAGAGAGACAGCCAGGAGATGAAGAGACCATAAAAATTCCACAGTGAGATGTGTCCTGGGAAACCCTGGAAAAGATTGTTCTAAAAAGGGGATGGGAGGGAATTAACATGTTGGCTCTTTGTTTTACTAAATACACATCAGGATAAGGGGAGGGGTTTTAAACTCTCTTATTTATCTCTGCATGCCTGAGAGACCTTAGACACTGCTTTTGACCCCTACATGAATTGTCTCATCTCAATAAATAATTTTTTGATATGTTTTCAGAAGATCATTCTAGTTGATTGAATGGGAAAAGTTCTGTAGCCTGACACCAGTCTAAAGAAAAGAAGAATTAGGGGCAATATGATAGCAGTATTCCAGTATTTGAGGGGCTGACACAAAGAAGAGGGGGTTAATTTATTTTCCAAAGCACTAGAGGGCAGGACAAGAAACAATTGTTGGAAACTGATCAAGGAGAGAAGCAACCTGGAATTAAGGAAAAACTTCCTAGCAGGGAGGACAATTAATCAGTGGAACAGCTTTGCCTTCAAAAGTTGTGGATGTTCCATCACTGGAGGCTTTTAAGAAGAGATTGGGCATTTGTCTGGAATGGTATAGAATCTTCTGCTTTCACAGGGGGTTGGACTAGAAGACCTCCAAAGTCCCTTCCAACTCTATTCTATTCTAAATTTTAACTACCAGGCGTCCATGGCCTGTGTCTGAAATATTTTTGTCTACTTTTAAAAGTCTTAATACTTTTACTCACATCTAAAAAAGTCTCTCTCAATTTTCCACATGGAAGGAACACCACTCTATCATATTCCTTTAAATGATCTAGGGGTTTCCTGAAGACTTCGCTCCCCTACTGCATCCAGGGTTTTCTGGACTCTGATTTCTGGTTAGGATGTTCTTTTTGACTCTTTCCTTCCTGCTTGCTAGGCCAAATTTAACATTACACAAAAGGCAAAATCAATGGCGGCGCATCGTGAGAAAAAAAATCTGATTTATATGGAGCCTATGCCTTTTTCTAAACTAACTCATTGTTACAAATCTGTTCAAATTTCTGAGGTTTTAAAAAAAAATTCAAGACAGTAAGGAAAAAAAGGGGAACAGAAAGTGAAGTTGTGGCTTATCCCTGGGGTTCTGAAACCTGCCTCAAAAACAGTAACTGTGAGAGGGACCATGGACTCATAGTGGACGATGGCTTAAACAAAAGTCAGCAGTGTGCAGCAGCAGGCAAAAAAGTTGATACAATTCTTGGCTGTATAAACAGAGGCATAGAATCAAAATCATGTGAAATATTAATACTGCTTTATAAATCCTTGGTAAGGCCACACCTGGAATATTGCGCCCAGTTTTGGTTTACCGCATTACAAAAAAAGATGTTGAGACTTTGGAAAAGTGCAGAGAAGAACAGTTAAGGTGATTAAAGGCTTTGAGAACAAAAACTTGTGAAGAACGGTTGCAGGAAGTGGATATGGCCAGTCTAGAGAAAAGGACTAGGGGGAACATGATAGCAGTATTCCAGTATTTGAGGGGCTGTCACAGAGAAGAGGGAGTCAACTTATTTTCCAAAGCACCAGAAGGCAAGACAAGAAACAATGGATGGAAATTGATCAAGCAGAGAACCAATCTAGAACTAAGGAGAAATTTCCTGACAGTGAGAACCATTAATCAGTGGAACAACTTGCCTCCAGAAGTTGTAAATGCTCCAACGCTGGAAGTTTTTAAGAAGAGATTGGACAGCCATTTGTCAAAAGTGGTGTAGGGTTTCCTGCCTAGGCAGGGGATTGGACTAGAAGACCTCCAAGGTCCCTTCCAGCTCTATTCTGATTGATTGATTGATTGATTGATTGATTGATTGATTGATTGATGAGGCAAAAAGTATAAGTGAAAAAGTCCAATCACATAGAATTGTACAGTTCTAAGAAGGTTAGGGTATAATTTGTTTTGAATGCATTTTTCATATAGGCAAATACATGCGGAATAGGTGAGGGCTTGGATTTTGATTATGTGAGCATGGGGGAATCCTGTGACTGTTGTAAATTTGAGGACCAGTTGCAAGCCACATTTTTCAGAACAGCCACTAAATGCATCATCGTATGTCAAAGACTTCCAAGACATTGGAAAACTTGTTGCTTGCTTTGCTGTTTTGGATTATGTTTTCATAACTCATGTTTTTATCAGTATGGCTTAAAAGGTGTATTTTTTAATCTTTGTTTTGTTCCATAAGTGGGTATGCATCCTTCGTCAAAGCAAAAACAAGACTCATCATATTTGCTAAAGCCTGACAGTGAATCTCTTCTCAGTGTCAGTCGATGTTGGGCATTTAAGGACATAAAGCAAGGGATGGAAAGCAGGGGTGGGCTGCTATAGGTTGGCTTAGGTTCAGGCTGGTTCAGAGAACCGCCAGATCTTACCCCTGGCTGGCCCCGTTTGCTGTGAAGAAAACTGGGGAAGGGCAAAATCCGGCTAGGCAGAGCAGGGAAGAGGTAGAACAAGGGAGAGGGAATTTGAAGGAAGACCCAAGCCCACCCCCTCTTCATCCTAGGGCATGCAGGGAGGAACGGAGAAGAGAGCCATGTTGGTTGTACGGCTTATGGGGGAGGAAAGGACCCTGATTCCCTTCATTAGCCACAGCTGGGAATGAGAGTTTAAAAGAGCTGCAAGCTAAGTATGGCATCTGCTGGGAACAAACGTGACTTTATCTTATGTCGATTTTGGTTGTCTGCATTCTTGACATCCTCCCAATTGTGTTGAATTACGGCCATTCCTTCACATCTGGAATTCCTTCTCCTGCCCTGCCAGATTACTGATCTCATCTTGCCTTGATTGGACTTACAGTTTTTGTTGATCACATTTTGGACTTGATTCTCTGAAGCCAAAGGCTGTTCCTGAAAGAGTTTTTCTCCAGACCAAAAGGCAAACAGGACCTTGGGGGCCTGTTGGAGCTAATAAAGGCATTCCTCCTGATTATCTGACTCTGTTGCCATGCCCCGGGTCATCATAGGTACTGTAGTTCCTGGCCAACTCTGAAGCCATGGTGGTCAGCCTGAATGGTCTGCAAAAACCCAGACAGCCACTGTGATGGAACCGTAGATTTCTGTATCTATTTGCTGCCATCTAGCAAAGTTTTCAGATTCTGCTGAGCTGCAGGGAGGATGAGCAGAGTATCTGTAACGTCTATAGCCTCAGGAGTGTGGTATTTATTTATCAATTCTTAATTGACTCGATGTTTACTCACGATTGCAAACAGATGATTAATTAACCCCAGACTTTTATGACTAGGATAGCGAAGAGATCATTAGAAAGAAAGATTATAATAGACTTCTCTGCGCTCATAAGCCTTCTAATAAAGATTGACTAATATAATTAAATATAGCTTTGTAACAAATGCCATTACACCGACTCTGGTTTGTTGTTTTTTATTTAAACCCACTGGCCTGCTATCTTGAACTTATTATCTGCAGGGGGGGGCGGTGCTGAGGGACCCCCTGCCTCCACTGTTTATTCTTGGCTCTGAAGATTAAAGCTGCGTGTGGTTGGGGTTTGAATTCTAGAGTCCTGTATGTTAATTGTTTCAAAGTAATTCTGGGCCAAATTTTCCCCCCTCATCAACGGAAGAGGGGAGGAAAGACACGATTTTAGCTCTGTGTCTTAAGGCAGGGAGGTCAGTGGTCTGCTACGTTTAGGGGCCAGCACCAGGCTACACATAGTTGAAGGGACTGTCCTATGTACTAAAAAGGTGGATTAGAATTAAGAGAATCACAGAGTTGGAAGGGATCTTGGCAGTCAGCCAGGATGCCATCTGACACACTTTTTTGCACATGAAAATTCAAGCGCGTTGAAGGGAGATCATCATTGTCATGACTATCATCAGAATTGGAAGGGACGTAGAGGTCTTCTAGACCAACCCCCTGCTCAAATAGGAAAACCTATAACGGGTGGGATTCAATTTTTTAAAATACTGGTTCTGTGGGCATGGCTTAGTTGGTGGGCGTGGCTTTTTGGTAATGTGACTGGCTGGGTGTGGCCAACTCAACATCACTCACATCGAGGCATACATCTCCTCGCCTGGCCTCTCGTGACTGTGGGGATGCTGTAATAGTCGTAAGTGTGAAAAATGGTCATGTCACTTTTTTCAGTGCCATTGTAACTTTAAATGGTCACTCCACACAAGCAAAGTACCAGCAAAGGAGGGAAAAAAACTCCAGAGAAGTTCCTGAGACAGGAAGTCTAGTCCTGCCAAGAATGTAATAAGGGTTAACGGAGAGGCAGTTTCTGTAAGCAACACCAGAATGTTTCCTTCCTGCCTTCCTTACAGGATTAGGCCAGTCATTTCTTTTAACAACCGGTTCTCCGAACTCCTTAGAATGTTAACAACCGGTTCTAGCAAATAGGTTTGAACCTGTAAATCCCACCCCTGCCCTATAACCATTTCAGACAGGTGGTTGTCCAATCTCTTCCAATGTTGGAGCACCCACAACTTCTGGAGGCAAGTTATTCCACTGATTAATTTTTCTTACTGTCAAGAAATTCTCAGTTCTAGCTTGCTTCTCTCGATTAATTTCCATCTTTTGCTTCTTGTCCTGCCTTCAGGTGCTTTGGAGAATAGTTTGACCTCCTCTTCTTTGTGGCAGTCCCTCAAATATTGGAACACTGTTATCATGTCACCCTAGTCCTTATTTTCATTAGACTAGACATACCCAATTCTTGCAATGTTCTTCATATGTTTCAGCTTTCGGTTGCCTAATCATCTTTGTTGTTCTTCTGTATATTCTTTCTTAGAATCTCAACATCTTTTGATATCATGGCAGCCAAAACTGGATGCAATACTCCAAGTTGGCTCTTACCAAGGTATCATATTTAATGCTTCTACATCGCAGACATGGGTGTTTGATCTAATGTAATGTACATGGGAAGACCACCCAAAGAGGTTATTCTGATTGGTTTCCAGTCTCAAAGTCAGGAAATTGGTTCAGTCCATGATAATCCAGGTTATGCCTTTTGATACAACTATATGCTTTGGAATTCACTCTTCCAGTCCAGAAATTGGCATCACTAGTGGGTTTCAAGTATAGATTGGATAACCATTTAACCGGGATAGTATAAGGGTATTTTGCCTTGAGCTGGGGTTTGGGCTAGAAGACCTTTGAGGTCCCTTCCAAATCTATAATTATGTATGTATGTATGTGTATATATATAGACATATATATATAGACATATATATATATACATACATACATACATACATGTCTTTTTTCCCCTGAGTGCCCTTATCTTCCCTTTTATACAAGTAAAACATTGCATATTATTTAATGGTATCTAGGATACATTTGATCTGTGACAAAATTTGAAGAAATAATTTCTGAAAGACATTAGAACAAAAATGTATTCTTTATTTGCAGATTGCTTATTTAAAAAATTATTTCAGTCTGGGGCTTGTGTGTGTGTGTGTTGTGTGTGTGTGAGAGAGAGAGAGGGAGAGAGACGTTTTACTTCTAGACTTTTCTTCGACTTAACTGGTGAATAATGGACAGTGGTTGGAGAGGTGGAGGAAAACCAAGATCCATTTAAATGTCTAACTGGGGAGTTTTGTTCCTATGCAGATGACTTAGGATTCCTTGAAGATTATAATCAAGTAGAAGATACTCAGACTGCACAGAAATGAATGTGTGGAACAGACCCAATTCTCAATACGCTCTATTGAACTCACAAACAGGATCTAAGCCGCATATGTTTACTTAGCTATTATGTAAATAATTCAATTTTGAGGTCTCCCAAACCCTCAGTGGCTCTGGGAAAATTAAAATTAAAAGGAGGAAAAATAGATTTAAAAAAACAACAACAGCTGACTGGAAGACTACATTAATGACACAAAAGCCCCAAATCTAGAAGTTCCTTAACCATCCTATCCCACCGAGTCGTTGAGGTAAGAACAATGGCAGAGGTGAGGTGCCACAAGAGAGAAGTCATGTCTCCTGGGTCCTACAAAATGACTTTGTTTGATTGACATGGCCTAAAGCGTGATCATTCTGTCCAATCTCGTGGTGGTGAAAACCAGAGGTTGTGTTCAGCTGGTTCTGACTGGTTCTGGAGAACTGGTAGCAGAAATTTTGAGTAGTTCAGAGAACCAGTAAATACAGCCTCTGACTGATCCCACCTCCATCTATTCTCTGCCTCCCGAGTCCCCAGCTGATGGGCTGGGTCTTCTTTGGTTGTCCTGCAAAGGAGAATGGATCTGGAAAGCAGGTTAGTGGGGTGGAGAAAGAATGGGGATTTTTCAGTGTCCTTCCTCTGCCACGCCCACCAAGGCACACCCACAGTACTGGTAGTAAAAAAAATTGAATCCCAGCTCTGGTGGAAACCTTCTGTGATGACGCTTCCCCAGCTGTTTTTTCCAGATGTCAGCTTGGAGGAAGATGAACCAGTCCCAGGCATTTCTCCTGGGTAACTTGGACCCACCCACTTCCACTCTTGTGGTGTTTAAGATAGGGCAAAGACCACTATCGTTTTAAAAAAAAAATCTTGAAATGCTTTTTTTAAAAACTTCCTTATTATTTATGTCCCAAACTGTACTTTAAATATTGAAGCTGTCTTAAGGAAGAAACTGATGTAGAAAGCCACATTATAAATGGGTAGATGAAGGAGGCCATGAGCAAACACACAAATCATCTGGCGCGTCCACACCAGTGTTCTAACTGTCCTTGCTAACTAAAGAAGATGATTGACCACAGTTTGACTTTAGATATTTTATGAAGCAGCTGGAGGGAGGGAGGATTGTGGAGGAAAAGAGAAAACTTCTCGGGACCTGCATGTAGACTGATTTCTATTGTTTTCTATTTAAAACAATATGAGCGAGCTATGCTATATCTGCCTTGGCATGAAATCAGAGGTTTTGTGTGTCTTCTTATTTGCAGGAATGAACTTAGCAAGAAAGGATAGAGAGGAAGTCACACTAATCCTCAATTTGTCTCTGGAACTGCAGTTCAGTTTCTCATGTTGCTGCAGTAGTTCTTCCAGAATTCAGCCAAAGTGGCTCGGTTTATATTGGACAAGCTGATAGCTCCATTGGTGTGTCAGATGAGTGCAAGATGGTTTTAGGGGAAGATAATAAGTTTCTTCAGTGGAAGCAACTAAAGTGAGCCTCCTTTTCCTTTCCATGTGATATGAAAAAAAATCATATCAGATCCTTCCTTCCTTCCTTCCTTCCTTCCTTCCTTCCTTCCTTCCTTCCTTCCTTCCTTCCTTCCTTCCTTCCTTCCTTCCTTCCTTCTTAAGACCACACCTAGAATACTACGTCCAGTTTGATCACCACAGTGTAGAAAAGATGTTGAGACTCTAGAAAGAGTGCAGAGAAGAGCAGCCAAGAGAGTTAGGGGACTGGAGGCTAAAACATAAGAAGAACAGTTGCAGGAACTGGGCATGGCTAGTCTAGTGAAGAGAAGGAGTAGGGGAGACATGAGAGCAGTCTTCCAATACTTGAGTGAGGGGCCAGCATGCACATACATGCAGCTTCACATGCACAAAGTGAATCAGCATAGAACTGGAAGGGATCTTGGAGGTCTTCTAGTTTAGGAGTCACCAACTTCAGGGACCACCAAATTCATAATTTTAAATCTCGCGGACCACTAATATGAATTTTGACTGACGGTGGCCTGCTGATGATGGTGGGAAAGTCGGTCCCATATTCCAGAGCTGTAGCAGTCACAGGACTGGCCCTTTGGTCATCCTGGAGCAGCTGCTCCTCCACCCAGATGCACTGGCCTGCCATGGACTGGAGGAGCTGCTCCGGGATGATCAAAGGGCCAGTCCTGTGATTACTGCAGCTCTGGAATATGGGACCGACTTTCCCACCAAAGTCAGCAAACCACCCCACGGCAGATTTCCCTCCTCCGCTCTTGGTCTTACCTTCCAGTTCCAGCTCACGTGGCTCTACTCAAGGTAAGGTTTGTGCTCGGCCAAAGGGTGGGGGCCGGTGGGTGGGCAGGCCATTTATTTATTTTATTAAATTTTTATACCGCCCCCTCTCCCGCAATGGGACTCGGGTCGGTGTACAGCCAAGATAAAAACCCCACAATAAATAAAATTTAAAAAGGTTTAAAACAATTAAATTAATGGCTGAGAAAAATAGTAAAAACAAGATAGAAAAGTTAAAATTACCAGAAAAATGTTTTAAAATTTTTTAAAACCCTAATAATTGGTAGTAGGCCAGACCGGCCTGTTGGAAGAGATGGGTTTTTAGTGCGCACCGGAAGGTTTGCAGGTCAGTAATGGCTCGCATCTCTGGAGGTAATTCGTTCCAGAGGGAGAGTGCCCCCACAGAGAAGGCACGCACCCTCAGGACCGCCAGCCGGCATTGTCCAGCCGATGACACCCCAAGGAGGCCCACCCTGTGGAAGCGCACTGGCCAGTGGGAGGCCGATGGTGGCAGCAGGCGGTCCCGTAAGTACCTGGGTCCCAAGCCATGAAGTGCTTTAAAGGTGACTACCAACACCTTGAATCGTACCCGGAAGGCCACTGGAAGCCAGTGCAGCTCGCGCAAGGAGCGGTGTAACACGGAAACTCTGAGGAGCCCCCAAAATCAACCGCGCGGCCGCACTCTGTACCAGCTGAAGCCTCCGGATGCTCCATGTAGAGAGCACTGCAGTAGTCTGGGCGGGAGATGACGAGGGCAGAAGTGACTGTGTGAAGAACTCCCCGATCCAGAAAAGGCCGCAACTGGCAGATCCGCCGGACCTGACAAAAGGCCCCCCTGGCGACAGCCGCAATATGCTCTTCTAACGACAGCCATACATCCAGGAGGACACCCAGATTGCGCGCCCTCTCCGGGGGTGTGTGTCAAAATCTCTCCCCCACAGCCAGTGATGGAATGAGCTGGCTGTATCTGGGCGCAGGAAACCACAGCCACTCGGTTTTGGTCGGGTTGAGACGAAGCTTGTTAAGACCCATCCAACTCCACACGGCTTCCAGGCACCAGGTCATCACTTCAATGGCTTTGTTGGGGTGGCCTGGAGTAGAGATGTATAGCTGAGTGTCATCAGCATACTGATGGAATTCTACCCCAAAACCATGGATGATCTCGCCCAGCAGCTTCACATAAATGTTGAACAGAAGGGGCGAGAGCACCGACCCCTGAGGAACCCCACAAAACAAGGGCCTCGAGGCCGACCTCTGCCCCCCTACCAACACAAATTGCAAGCAGTCGGAGAGGAAGGAGGAGAACCACCATGTGGGCGGTACAGCCTTGTGTTCCCACGCAGCCTGGATTAATTGCTTGGGGGGGGGATATTTCTCTGCGGACCACCAATATTTTCTCATGGACCACCAGTGGTCCCCTGCCCACCGGTTGGCAACCACTGTTCTAGTTCCACCTTTTGCTCAAGCAGGAGACCCTATATCATTCCAGACAAGTGGATGTCTAGTGTCTTCTTAAAAGCCTCCAATGATGGAACATCCACAACTTCTGAAGGCAACTTCTGTTCCACTGGTTAATTGTCCTTGCTATTAGGAAATTTCTCCTTAATTCCAGGTTGCTTCTCTCTTTGATTAGTTTCCAACCATTATTTTTTGTCCTGCCCTCCAGTGCTTTGGAGAATAATTTGACCTCCTCCTCTTTGTGGCAACCTCTCAAACATTGGAATAAGGTGAGCTGTGCACACATTCATATGCACATGGGACCTGATTCCCCTCTTCTCCCTCCAGCTGGGCTACACAGCCACAAGATTGGGGAATGCTGCCTTAAGTTGTCCCTATAGAAATCACCCAATAACAGCACAAAAGAAAAAAGAAAAAAAAAGACTAATGTTGATGGGAAGTTTGTCAAAACAAAACACTCCAGTTGGTAATGAATGAGATTTGCCTTTGATGGAATCTCCATGTTGAGCAGAAATTGTGTCTTTCTTTCTTTCTTTCTTTCTTTCTTTCTTTCTTTCTTTCTTCCTTCCTTCCTTCCTTCCTTCCTTCCTTCCTTCCTTCCTTCCTTCTTTCTTTCCTTCTTTCTTTCTTTCTTTCTTTCTTTCTTTCTTTCTTTCTTTCTTTCTTTCTTTCTTTTTCTTTCTTTCTTTCTTTCTTTCTTTCTTTCTTTCTTTCTTTCTTTCTTTCTTTCTTTCTTTCTTTCTTTCTTTCTTTCTTTCTTTCTTTCTTTCGTTTTTGTAAGTATCAGGGCAAACTTTAAACCTTTCTGGTTGGGTGCAAAACAGTTTCAAACATATGGCCTAGGCTGCAGGTCTTGTAAGTCGAAAACCTCACCTTCCAGAGCTCCAGATATTCTTTGCTATTCTTCTAAATATTGGAAACCTAAGCAAAGCACAACCACATCACTTGCACATGGTAATTCAGAGTTTGGCATTTAACAGAAGACTCAGGTCCAGTGCATTAACCTCCAAACAGTTATTTCTGACCTTATGAAACAAGAAGTTGGCTAACCATTAAACTGAAATATTTCACCAGTTTGAAAACAAACAACACTTCAGAGCCAGAGTGCACTGTTCAAAGGCTTCCCTTGGGCTGAATTTGAATGTGTAATGGCTTGGTGCAATTAACATTGTTTGTGGTTTGCTGCAGTGTTCACCTTTAAAAGGAGGGCCTCCTTTGACCAGCCCTGTGGTTTTTGAAGATGAACTCACTTTGGCACTCACATATGAAACGTCTCAAGTTGGGAACCACAGAAGGTGATCTAGACAAACAAATGCAGGAGATTATCTGAAGACTTCTCTTACGTGACAAAAAGCTATTTTTCAATTATCAACTGAATGCTTTGTTTTGAAATTTTAATCAGGATAGATAGATAGATAGATAGATAGATAGATAGATAGATAGATAGATAGATAGATAGATGTAGAGACAGATAGATAGATAGAGATAGAGATAGACATAGATAGATAGATGTAGATATAGAGATAGATAGATAGATGATAGATAGATATAGAGATAGATAGATAGATAGATAGATAGATAGATAGATAGATAGATAGATAGATAGATAGATAGATAGATAGATAGATAGAGATAGATAGATAGAGATAGATAGATAGATAGATAGATAGATAGATAGATAGATAGATAGATAGATAGATAGATAGATAGATAGATAGATAGATAGATAGATAGATAGATAGATAGATAGATATTGATGTTGGGCACTAAAAATGTCTCCATTAACCATTTCCCTAGAAGTCTTCTTAAACAGAACAGAATAACAGAGCTGGAAAGGGATCTTGGAGGTCTTCTAGTCCAAGCCCATGCTTAGGCAGGAAACACTATACATTTCAGATGAAGGGTTGTCCCATCTCTTCTTAAAAACTTCCAGTGTTGGAGCACCCATAATTTCTGAAGGAAATTTCTTCCACTGATTAATTGTTCATACTGTTAGGAAGTTTCTCCTTAATTCCAGGTTCCTTCTTGCTTCTCTCCTGGATTAGTTTCCATGCATTGCTTCTTGTTCTGCCTTCAGGTGCTTTGGAGCAGTGGTCGCCAACCAGTGGGCTGAGGACCACTGGTGGTCCACGAGAAAATTTTGGTGGTCCATAGAGAAATGTCACCCCGACAAAGACTCATTTCTGGCAGAGTTTGGGGGAGAGAAAAAAAGACTTCCGCTACTTCTGCTGCTTTCCTTTCATGAAGCCAAAAGTCTCTCTCTCTCTCTCTCCCCCCTCTCTCTCTTTCTCTCTTTTCCTACAGACTTTTTTTGTTTTTTTCTGCTTTCTGCAGAGACCCTGGGAAAATGTCAGCAAGCCGCCGTCAGTCAAAATTCATAGTAGTGGTCCGTGGGATTTAAAATTATGAGTTTGGTGGTCCCTGACATCCAAAAGGTTGGCGATCCCTGCTTTGGAGAATAGCTTGACTCCCTGTTCTTTGGGGCAGCCCCTTAAATATTGGAAGATAGTTATCATATCACCCTAGTCCTTCTTTTCATTAAATTAGACATATCCAATTCCAGCAACCGTTCTTTACATGTTTTAGCCTCCAGTCCCCTAATTATCTTGGTTTGCTCTTCTCTGCACTCTTTCTAGAGTCTCAACATCTTTTTTATAATATGGTTACCAAAACTGGACCCAGCATTCCTCCAGATCTCTGCTTTGTTTTTCAAGGATCAGGTCATATTTTCTGCACACACATTCTTTACTGAAGATACTTGTTTCTACCTCTGATTTTGTTGTTATTGTGCCTTGAGAAACACAAAAGTGTTATGTCTATGGAGATTCTCAGTCATCCAGGTTGTGGTTGTCCCAAAGATGCTTTTTTTGAGAGACAACTGAACTTTCTGGTTCAGAAAGTCCAGCTGCCTCTTTAAAAAGCACCTTTGGGACAAAAGGATTATCTGCATCTCTATAACTGTCTGGTTTGGCTCTGCAACCCAACAAGACAGACACAAACTTCAACAGATAATTAGAACTGCAGAAAAAAAAACAATGGCTACCAATTTGCCTTCCATGGCGGACCTGTATACTGCATGAGTCAAAAAGAGGGCTGTGAAAATATCTACAGACCCCTCACATCCCTGGACATAAACTGTTTCAACTCCTTCCCTCAAAAGAATGCTATAGAGCACTGCATTCCAGAACAACTAGACACAAGAACAGTTTTTTCCCAAACGCCATCACTCTGATAAACAAATAATTCCCACAACACTGTCAAATTACTTAGTAAGACTGTATTACTATTATTCTTCTCATCCTTCCTATCACCTATCTCTTCCAACTTATGATTATAACCATGTTGCTTGTATCTTTACAATTTATATTGTTTTATTTGTTTCCTAGTATGATTCGATTGCTTATTAGTAACCTATGACTATCACTAAGTGTTGTATCTTATGATTCTTAATGAATGTATTTTATTTTTTCTTTATGTACACTGAGAGCATATGCACCAAAGACAAATTCCTTGTGTGTCCAATCACACTTGGCCAATAAAGAATTCTCTCTCTCTCTCTCTCTTTCTCTCTCTCCCTCCCTCCCTCCCTCCCTCCCCCCCATCTCTCTCTCTTTCTTTCTTATGTTTTATAGGATGTATTCACTTGAACGGTGATGCCCACAAACCTGTTTAGGCAATTTAGAACACGTCTTTGGGTTTTGTTTTGTTTTTTAAATAACAACTACAAGGATTTTCATGGATTCTTTAAAGATGTTACAACAATGCCTTGCTCTTTACCGATAACAGAAATTTTAATTCTAACCATGCGGGGCTCTGCTTTGCTTTTAAGAAATGATCTTTGAGTATAGTGTGACTGCTGTAAACCTTAGAATTTATCTGTACAAGTGTGTGTGTGTGTTGCATACTACTGTTGTCCATAGTGATTTCCCACATTTGTCAAGGCAAAGGTTAAAAAAGGAGAGTGCAGCAAGCGACAAGTGAGAGAAACAGGGTAGCCATTCATTTCTGCCTGTCAGGAGTCTGCTTTGTCACGATAACAGTCAAGGGGTCCACTCTGCTACTGGGTTGCTTAAAACCAGAGAGAAGAAAGAAAAGGCGAAAGAGAAATAAAAATTGCTGAAGGGATTCGGACGTTCAGATCTCAGCGATTCCCCCTGGAAAAGGACTCTGAAAAAAGGGAAGAACTCTTCCTGTGGAAGGCCTGCAAGATGGCAACGCTTGACGTGGGACCGAATTCAAAGCCGCGGCCACAAAATCCATTCGTATAAACAGCGACTCCATCGCCTGCCGAAGAAGTCTGTTTTAGCTTAAGGAACTGGGGAACATGTTGCTTTCAAAGCAAATTCTTAGGTGTCACTTCCCATAACTTATGGTTGAAGATTACAAAGCTACTGATATAACATATTAGTTTGACGGACAGAATTGTACTTCCTGCTCTCCCCTGTGACGCACACTAACTTAGTGTGCTGTGACAGCTGCCTTGATTTACCACCAGGCGGGGAGGCCAAGTGGGAGAGCCCAGCGTTCACATGAGCACCGAGGCCAATACTGGCCCAGAGCCTAGTTTATAAAGCTGCCCCATAACTCACCACAAATGTGTCACCATTAAAAGGAGGAAAAAAGGCTTGGGGGATAATAAATAGTCTTTAATTTATTAGCTCACAACAAAGAGATCAGAGCCAGTTGTGATGTGATTGTTTGACATAATATTGTCAAGGAAAAAGGCTACGTTGACCAAAGATGTATATTGCAGGTTGGAACAGATGCATCAACTTTTGGCTTGTCACAAGCCGGGCTAAACAAAACGCCAAAAGAGAAGAGAAATCTGGCAAACCGCACATTCATTTATCTCGGGAAGAGACGTACTGGAGAGGGAGTGAAATAAGGCTTAGTTCTTTTAGCTTGGTCAAGGGCCAGGTTCTAACTATTATAAATTAAAATGTTTTTCTGGATATAGTGGATAGCAACCGCGCTGGCCTACCTCCCCTCCTTCGGAGGAGGAGGAGAAAAGAAAGCTCAACTGTTTTTTTTTTTTCAGGGAAAAATAAAACGCTAATGGTCACCCTGTCTGATTTTTTACAACCTTGATTTTAGTAAACAGAAATTAAGCAGCACGTTAAGAGGCTCTCTCTGGGTTGGATCCAACCAAGTCTATAGATGCGCTGCTTTCTTTCTTTCCAGTTCCCAGGAGAGTGAGTTGTTAGACTATATATCATGCCGGTCGTCAATAAACCGAGTTCAGGGTTCATCTGTTTTTAATCTGATTTTCAAACTGGCGTATAGTTTATTTTGAGAAAACAGCTCGGGCTTATTTTAGAACAGTGTTGATCAGGCTGGATCAAGGGTTCCCAATGCATTTTTTTTGTTTTGTTTTGTTATGTGTTAAAGAATTTCTGCCTTGGGATGCAAAGACAGAATGGAAAAAGCTGCATTTCGGTGTGTTTATTTTTTACTACAACCAGGGGCCCAACTGCTCCCCATCCCCTATTGTTCCACTGTCACACTGAAACACAACATTTTACATGCCATAAGCCTATGCTCCCCCCGTGACAAAATTTAATCCACGCATGTGGTCATCTGTATGTATGATTAGATTATTGTGGCTTGGCAGCCAAAGATGGAATGTTTTTTCCTGAAGTTTCTTTGTGAGCTCTGAAGATGATTTTTTTTTAAATTTTATTTATACTTTTTTCTTTAATATCCATAAATGTTTGATGAACGGTGTATTGTCCGGGTCAATTTACAACAACAGCAACAACAACAACAATAATACTATTTATGCATACATGGTAATAATCTTTCAACTTCTAATATTTATGTATACATAGTGATAATAATGTATTGCATTATGTAGCAGTATACATAAAAAGAGTGGGTACTCTTTTTTTTTTAATCTTTATTTTTAAGTCCTTTGGTTTTATTGTAATGCAAACAGTTGCTAGGGTGCATCCACAGTTTCGTTGTACTTGTACAATGACAATAAAGTTCTTCTATTCTATAATATTTTCCCAATTTCTAATTCCTTCCTCTATTTCCTAGCCATTTATAAAATAAATCCCATATTAAGCAATATTCTATATCTATCCATCATCTCTTGTTCTTTGTAGTGTTTCCACTCTTATTGACCTTTTAACAAATCTCTCTTGGTTGCCCACCAATAACTCTTTCATCACTTCTGGGAGATCTTCCTCTTTTTGATTTTGTTTTTCCTTGAAGATGTTTCGCTTGCTATCCAAGAAGCTTTTTCAGTTCTGTCATATTTAAGCTTCATGTTTTAGCCTCCAGTCCCTTAATCATCTGTCTTGCTCTTCTCTGCACTTTTTCCAAAGTCTCAACATCTTTTTAGTAATATGATGACCGAAACTGGATGCAATATTCCAGTTGTGGCCTTACTAAGGCTTTATAAAGCAGTACTAATACGTCATGTGATTTTGATTCTATACCTCTGTTTATACAGCCAAGGATTATGTTAGCCTTTTTGGCTGCTGCCACACACTGCTGGCTCATGTTTATATGATTGTCCACAAAGACTCTAAGGTTTCCTCTCAGAGTTACTGTTTTTGAGCCAGGTTTTGGCTAGTCTGTACTTGGTTTTCACTGCCCAGGTACAAAATTTTGCCTTTCTCCACATTAAATTTCATGTTGCTGGATGGAGCCCAGTGTTCAAGTTTGTCAAGATCTTTTTAGCCTTGGATTATTAAGTCTTTTCTTGGGACAACCATGATCTAGATGACTGAGAATCTCTGTAGACACTTTCTTGTGAGCTTCACTGATGGTATGGGGTCTTTGGTTTCCAGGATGAAGTCAATTATTGCTGCTTTATCTGGAAGCATTCGATGTACATGACCAATTATATGCACTTAAATAAGTCTCCTAAATTACAGTGAGTGTGGGAACTGATCTTTGAGGAAGATATTCAAAGAGTCCTTGTGTTGGCGGTTTGATTGTTTACTTTGGAGTAACTGAGACCATCAAATCTTCCTAAGCAGGGAGGTTAAACAGTTTATTTGGCAATTATTTTTGTCATGGCTACATTTGAATCATAGTAGTTTATCCTCAAGTAAGCGTAGAAGAAGTGAAGGTCATATGGATATTTATAGACCTGAGGAGGAATCTATAACCAAGCATAGTATTCAAGTACAACCATTCTTCATTCTCCTGGTTTTGTTTACCAAGATGTAAGAGCTTATAGAATCAATCAATCAATCAATCAATCAATTAGAATAGAGCTGGAAGGGACCTTAGACATTTCAACTCTCTCCTATACCATTTCAGGCAAGAGGCTTTCCAATCTCTTCTTAAAAATTTCCAGTGATGGAGCACTCACAACTTCTGAAGGCAAACCTTTCCACTGGTTAATTGTCCTCACTGTTAGGAAATTTCTCCTTAGCAATGATCTTCTCATACTTCCATTTATGGCTGATGTTTTTTCCAGATCTTCCTGAAATGTTTGGCACCAGATTTTCTTCGGCTTTCCCCTTCTTCTCTGATTATCTGGAGAATCACACTGGGATATCAATACTGTCACACTGGGACAGTAACACAAAATGTTTTGCACACTGAGTGTGCTGTATAACACAAATTGCATTATTATTCCCAGAACAAACAGACAAATTCTATGGGGCTCAATCGACTGGTGATAGGTTTCTTGACCATTTGTAGTCTAATGCTGTCATTGTATAGAAGCCTTTGGTAGATCCTTCCTGATAAATCACCCTCAATTAATGGCAAATACACAACACACAGAAAGAGAACTGGCATATTTTCCAAAATTAGGTAAGGTTATAAGGATTCAGTGAGAAAACTCTCCATGCAAAATCACTGAAACAGATGCATGTTTCAGAAGAATTACTTGTTGATCTAATAAGCCAATATTCAATTTCAAGTTATGGTAACCCAGGTTCCCCTGATCTCAGCCCATTGTTTTGATTTGGTCCTCTTCTCTCCATGAAGAATTAATTTCAGTCGGGTTCATTTCAAGGAATGTTTCTGACAAATGCTGCAATCTTGTATACCTTGAGTGGAAAGCACAATTAAGCTTGTTATGACTCCCTTGGACTGAGTTGTTCAAAATCTACCAAAGTTGGCTAAATGTTGCCACCTGTTGTTGAGGAGGTTGGAGAAGAATCAAACTGTACTACACTCAGACATTGTTCAGCATATTACATCATTATTTTTGTGTTGTTTATGGTAATCCGATAAGGTACGTCAGTAGTGTCTTCACAGACTCAAAAGGAATAAGACTGGGTGGTTACCTTTAGGGAGATAAAAGGACATTGTTAATCAAGGATTTCCTTAAGTATCATTCAAGCGTCATTTTTATTTAGTCATGGAATAATGCCAGAAATCTAGTGAAAGTCTCTCCAAAGTTGACAACTTTAAGACTTGTGGACTTCAACTCCCAGAATTCCCCAGCCAGCCAACCAATATGAAAATAATGGTGTAATATGCTGAATAATGTCTGTGACTTTGACTACACACAGTTGCCAAGTTTAGAGACCTGTCATCTAGTGTAAGAAGAAACAAATGGGGTCCAATGGCAAAGAAGATGAGCGAGATGAATGGCATGTAAATTTGATAAATAAATACATTTGATAAATGAAAAGAGGACAGTGAAAAAGATAGTTCCAGATGTACAGTCTCCTTCGTGCAGCTTTGTCTGATAGTTTTGGGATCTTTTGGGTCCCAGTTCTACACATTGAAATGAGCCCTATTCAACCATACATGGGTAGTCCTCGACTTATAACAGTTCGTTTAGTGACTGTTCAAAGATACTGGAAAATGTTTTTCACTGTTACGACCTGTGACAGTTTTTCACTGTTACGACCTGTGACTGTCCAATCTCTTCCTTAAAAACCTCCACTGATGAAGCACCCACAGCTAAGCCTCAGTGCAAGATTTGGCTTGGTACATCATGCAGACCTTCTCAGTAATACAAGATCTTGTTTCATGATTTCTGAGAAGTTCTTGACCCAAAGCCACCACAAAACTCGAGGCGAGTGGAATGGAATATGCAACTTGGCATCTATGTTTCTTAACTCTCATCTGTTGTGCTTTTACATCCAGAGGGGAGAAATGATTTCTCCACCAAGCCACATGGCTGGTTGTTTTGGAAACTGAAAAGAATTCCTCATCCCATTGGTGATACACATCAACCTGCTGCGCAAAGAAAGGGGAAGCTACAATCGTCCAAAAGAAGAAAATCAACTCTTTGGCTCACCTGAAGGAGTCATTTGGATGCCATTTGGATTATCCATGATGTACAACTTCAGGTGATTGTCCCTGAGCCTTTTCCAGAAAAAAAACCATAACCATTAGCACTGAAGAATAATATCCTCATCTTCTGAGTACTTCTACAGATGTTTGGATCTGTGGAGTCCTTGGTGACCTTCTTGGTGTGTTGTTTTGTTTTTTCCCAGATGTGTCATTACCAAACTAGATAACATCATCAGTGCTATAAGTCAGTAGTGTTTACTTTCTATTTATATGTTAGTGGCTTGCCCTGTCACTGTTGATGATAATGTTCTTGATGGTTCCTTGATTACTTTGTTGTTCACTGTTAGCTTGTTTGCCTGGATGGGTACTTCCTTGACTGGAGTATTGTTACTTCTTGATTGTTGGTCTAGTATTAATCTTGGTACTAATCTGTTTATCCAGGTGTTGATTGCTGGTGGTGGTTTTTTGTTTCCTTTTGGGCTTTTGGGTTGTCTTTTTTGAATGGTTTGTAGATGTTGTTTACCTCTATGTGCCTGTTGATGGCTGATTTGTCTGACTGCCAGGCTTCCAGGAATTCTCTAGCATGCTCACAGTTTCCCTGTTGAAACTATGGTTAACTATGGTTAGATCTAAATATAAGGACTTGGTTTCATGTTAGATAAGTGGACAGACAGATAGAAGGTGCATATGCAGAAACATATATTGACTTTACACAGAGTCAATTCAATAAGCTTTTCCTTATCGAAAACATCATGGTGGGATGGGGGAGGGGATTCCTGGATATGGATTTGTCCATCCTGCATGGTATGCTTATTATCCCAAAGTCCCTGCAATATTTTTAGAAATACCTAAAAGTCTTAATCTTTTCCTCCAGCTGGAAATTTGGGAAAGAATAATGATATAGGGAATTCTTTCTCCCACTCCACTTTTTGTCAACCCAAAACTTAGACATTTGTATTTATTTACTTCACAGTATCTGGAGGAAGGCTTTGGGAATTCATATCCTTGTTGGACATCTTACATGCACAATATAATCTTATTTATTTGTATTCTGCCTTTATTATTTTTGCAAATAACCCAAAGCAACAAATGTAACCAACACACATCTTCCTTCACCCTGCTGGCTTTCATGGCTATATCAGGACTTGAACCCATAGCCATCTGCTTTCTAGCCTGGTGCTTTAACCACCAGACCTAAACTGGCTCTCTTATGCAAGTTTACTAATGTACAATGTAGAGGTTATTCCCAGTAAGTTAAGTCTTCCAATATAATGCTGTGCAATATCTCCTAAGTTAATAAATGCATAAAAGATTGTTTTAGTTTTTGCACCAAACCACCCCTCCCAAGAGCTGCAAATTGCTGTTGTTATATTACCTAAGGACATAGTTCATTGTTATTGTTGCCTGAGAAGCAGGGGAAATTAAAAGTTAAAAAGCCATAATAAAATATTTGTTAGATCAAAGCGCCCTCATATAATCACAATATTTAAGAGTGACAGCATATCTGACTTTCTAGTTAAAATTTCTAACAACATTGAAAATCTAGAACTCCACAGTATGTGCAAAAATATTATTCTCCATTATTGTATTAAAATGGTCCACCTACAGATCTCGAATGAATAAAACTGTCTAAAACACATTTAATTCATTCCAAGCAATTCCAAATAAAATCACAGGATTTGTTGTTGTTTTGCCTAAAGTCCCTAACTCTCTACTGGAAAAGTAAGAGAAAATCTCTGTAGCTTTTTCATCCCAGACCAAACAATATGAATATGTCTATTTGGGTCCTTAGTGTTGTGAGATTTGAAGAGATCCAACTTGCAACTCAAGGTTTTTTTTAACAGATAAACAGAGTTGGAAGGGACCTTGTAGGTCATCTAGTCCAACCTCCCTACCCAAGCAGGAGACCCCACACCATTTCTGACAGATGGCAGTCCAATCTGTTCTTGAAAGCTTTCCGTGGTGAAGTTCCCACAACTTCTAAAGGCAACTTCTGTCCCATTGGTTGATTGTTCTCACAGTCAGAAAATTTATCCTTATTTCCAGGTTGAATCTCTCCTTGTTCAGTTTCCATCCATTATTCCTTGTCTGGTCTTCGGGTGCCTTGGAAAATAGCTTGACCCCTTCCTCTTCTCTGTGGCAGCCCCTCAAATATTGGAACTCTTGCTTGAGCCGGAGGTTGGACTAGAAGATCTCCAAGGTTCTTTCCAACTCTGTTTATCTGTTAAAAAAAACCTTGAGTTGCAAGTTGGATCTCTTCAAATCTCACAACACTAAGGATCCAAATAGACATATTCATACTGTTTGGTCTGGGATGAAAAAGCTACAGAGATTTTCTCTTACTTAGAGAAAGTAGAGAGTTAGAGACTTTAGGCAAAACAACAACAAATCATACCTCCATTTTTCTATTCTCCAGCAATGTACTGTTGGAAAATATGAAAGACCAAGTTAGAGATGGAATATCATGGGGGGAAAACAATCTATCTATGTTATTACTAAGAGTCAAGGATGATTTGATGGCACCCAATCAATCAATCCTGAGAATTAGCTTGGGGATCTTATAAAATAAATACATCCAACAAATGTATGACACAGGAAGAATGGTCCTTATCCAATAGACTGCAACTACATTAAATGCTTTTATCCCACAGACCCTTTTCTTTGTAACATTTTTTCCAGTAGGCTTAAGATAGACTACCAGGCTACATACTGAATTTCCACACTAAAACATGTGCTGCAATGATGAATTGCCACATATCCCCAAGGAACCGAACAGCCGTGATATGCCTATGATGTGTGTTTTATCCATCTTTGCAAATAAAAACGAACTAAAATGAAGCAAGAGAGGAAGAAAGGAAGGAGAATCCTTCAGATGGTAATGGTTTCCTGTCAGTAGCTACCCAGGATAAATTTGAACCCTTGACCCAGAGGTGAGAATCTCCTTACTCCATTAGCCGTCTCCCGGATCATGTTATCAAATGGCATGTGTGGGAGATATGGGTGGGCTCTCACTCTGGAAGAAGATAAAAATTTAAAAAAAATGAAGTGTTTGTCCAGTCCAATGAGGTCTCTTATCATGCAGGTCCCTTTTAGGTCAATAATAACCCAATTGTACTTGGAGCTCTTATCAATTGCTCTAATGTTGGCCTGCTTTGCATTCTTGAAAATGTCTAGGTGGATATGATTATGGAAGGCAAAACCTAACTGACGTTTCTCTTGAAGAAAGAATGCAATTCCCCACAATCTCATTTTGTACTAATGGAAATCATTTTCTAATGATATTTGCCTGTGATCACCATGAGTGGGAAGTGTCCTAATTGGATGCTTAGAAGTTAAGTAAATTTGGGCTTAAGCATAATTGAAACCTTTTTATTCAATATACCTCTAGGTCAAGGATCTTCAAACTTGGCAAATTTAAGACTTGTGGACTTCAACTCCCAGAATTCCTGAGCTAACATGACTGGAGGAGGAATTCTGGGAGTTGAAGTTCACAAGTCTTAAAAGTATCAAGTTAGAAGACCCCTGCTCTGGCTTCTGTAATGAAACATTCACTAGTGTAAGAACTAAAAGTATTAGAGATGTCTGACCTACTTTTTTGCACTTGAACATTAGGTGTTTTGAAGGGAGATCATCATCCTCACTATCATGAGCAACATCATCATCAGAGTTGGAAGGGACTTTGCAGATCTTCTAGTCCACCCTCAAGTAGGAACCCATATACCACTTCAGATAGATGGTTGTCCAATCTCTTCATAAAAACCTCCAGGGATGGAGACCCACAACATTTGAAGGCAAGCCCTTCCACTGGTTAATTGTTCTCACTGTTAGGAATTTACTCCTTAATTCCAGGTTGCTTCTCTCCTTGGTTAGTTTCCATCCATTGCTTCTTGTCTTGCTTTCTGGTGCTTTGGAAAATAAGTTGAGTCCCTCTTCTTTGTGGTGGCCCCACAAATTTTGAAACACTGATACATGTCACCCCCAGTGGTGGAATTCAAAATATTTTACTGCCGTTCTGTGGGCCCAGGTAAAGCATTCTGAAATGGGCAATTTTAAGCATGAAAACTTACCTTACTGTCAGCTCTGGTGAGTAAAACAGCTGAGGTGTGGCAATCCGCACTGCCACACATATCAGCTGAGTTACAAACAAAGAAAATATAGGACAGGAAAGGGTGGGAGTGGGTGGGCAGGGCCAACTTCTGACCGGCGCTACCGGATTGCTAGAACTGATGTGAACCGGCAGCATACCACCACTGGTCATCCATAGTCCTTCTTTTCATTAAACTAGACATACCCAATTCCTTCATATGTTTTAACCTCCAGCCCCCAATCATCTTAATTGCTCTTCTCTGCACTCTTTCCAGAGTCTCAATATGTCTCATTAACTACCCAGATATGGGTGGTTTTTCATTCTGCATCTGGACTTTTCTTTAAAGTTTCTTCCTGATCCCAGATGTTGTCCATTGTCATCAGAACAGATATATTTTGAGGGAAATCGGTCAGTTCCTCTCCCCCACCAGATATTAACCTGTCTTTGAGTTGATGACAAAGTTAAAAATTATTCATTAAACTGACCTGCGGTATATTCAGTAACTGGAAAATTGCCTTTGCGGGTTCTATTTGGTTTGTAGATGTGATCATGAGTAAATTTTTAACTTAATTAATTGGCCGTTTCTGTTGACAAGAAATTTATGTGGTAATAATTTGCTCGGAATAGATGCCGACTGTAGGAAATGAGATATCCATCATAAGCCGGTGTTCCACCAGCTGCACAGTGGCTATTATGAAAGTATTTCAGTCTGCAATGACCCCAGTGTTTGTGCAGTCAGGATTATATATACCCACGATCCATTGCCTGCCTGAAAAGCGCTGTGGAGGTCTATGATAACAAAGACTTTGTGATTTATGGCTTGCTGTGAAAGCAAAGCTTGATGAGATTAAGCAATTTCATAGCACAAGTGTTTCTTAAGACCTGATTTGTAGTTGCAAGCGGATGGTAAATCACATTTATATATCCAAAAGCAGGCTCAGCAGAGAAGTGCAATTACAGTTTAAGACAGCTACTTTTTATTTAATTTTTATCCTGGTTTTGTCTCTTTTATAACCTCTTTGTCTGCAAACTGTTCACCTTCATGAGTCCTTCCCTGTGGGTTGGAGGGCCGAAAGGCAGAAATCGTGAAGCCTCTTCGGCCTTATGTGCTCGCATACCAAAAGCACTTGGCTGATTCTGAGCAGGTTTGACTGGATCCAGTTCTCTTTGAACTGGCTTCAGGTGCATTTCCCAGCTCAGGTTGGTGTCAAATTCCAGCAGCAGCCAAATCAAGTAGATTGTCAAAATCTTAATTGGACACCATGATTGATGACTCTTGGCTATGGACGTGTTTCATTGGAGAATATGAATTATGATACACCCAGAGGGGTGGGGGGGAAAACCAGGGTCAAGGTTGAGAGTGAATTATGTGTCTCAGAGTCAGCTATGTCTTGAAGACACTGAATCACCTCTGAGCTGAGATGGAATGGGGCAACTCACTGCAGCCCACTCACTTCTGGCCACTCACCATGGCCAACTTATCTCGGCCAACTCTCTGCCACCAACTAAATGCAACCAACTCACCTTGGCCAACTCGCCAATGGGCCACAAGACAATTTAACAATTTGATTTAATTATTTAAAATAAGTAAAAAATATTTAAATTTTTGCCATTCACCTTTCAATCTGTCCCTTCTTTTGCATCCTTTCTTTAATTATTCTATTCCACCCATTTCTTTGATATTAGTGTAGCTCTTGTCCTGCAGTGAGTTGTCCTGTGGCGAGATGGCCATGGTGAGTTGATCATGGTGAGTAGGAGCAGTATCCCTCCAATGCTAGTTGCAGGAAGACAACGGAGAGGTTATTATGTTGAAATGATTTACCTCCATATCTCTCTTGTTTGGCTACTTGTGAGAGGTAAAATGGTGGACCTAGATAAATTAGACGTTGATCTGATCCAGTGGGACTGTATTTAAGTTCTTCTGCCGCTCCCTATAGACTTCCTAATTCTATTGATGGCTTCTCAAAGGCCGTGTGAAAATGGCAATATGATGGTGGGTGACCAGAAAATATCCAAAATGATTATTAAGATGTCAAGTGAGTGATTTATGTTACAGCTTTCCCAATATTATTCTTTTCTATCAACTTCCTCACCAATTAAGAAGAAAAAGAAAACCTCAGTGGCTCTATATGGATTTAAAATATTTTTTCTTTGTTTATGTTTCTACTTTTTGTGCAATAAACCAGGAATCCCTTCAACCACATTTTTCCTTGCCCTGTTTTCTCCCACGAGGCTTTGCACCAACGCTTTATTTCAACCCCAGCGCTAAGATATGGTTGTTAAATTTTTACACCCATTTTCAAAAATGCATGCTAATTTTGATGAGCTTTTCAAGCCAAGCATGAGGTGTTTGTGTGTGTGACATATCCCACCCCTCCGCACTCCAAATAAAGTTTTCTTGCAATTGGTAATGCCTCTTGTGTGAAATTTGAGCATAACACCATTCTGTATTAGTGCTATCAAATTCTCACTCCTCCAGATTTTTCTTTCACTCAGTACAGCTTTCTAAATAACGTGGAATATGAGCAGGGCTGTTTGACAAATTCTCACCCTACTGGGGTAACCGTTTCAAGGGGAAGACGGAACTGTTAATCTGGTTTTCAACAGTGGGATTTGCCACTGACAATTGAGCAACATTGTCAAGTAATGGCAGTGCCATTTGCGTTGACAGTCTAAGCCGCCATTTTGATCTGCCATTATTCTCTTGACTACAGACTAATCTCAAGTAGTTTTTTTTTTCCTTTAAGAAAAAAAATACTCTTGAGAAACTTCAGCACAGCTCTAAAGTGATTCTACAACAAAACATCTATGGACTGAGCATGATATGTCTTTATTTCTAAAAATGGTTAGCTACTTTACACAGGTGTGAAATCTTCACTACAAAGCTTTTCAAATCAGAATCAAAGTAAAGTGGAGACTCTTGGAGTAGTACAGGAAGCTAAATCTTTACCTTATTTTGCCCATGTTGCACGCATGGTTTATAAACAGTCCTTCAACACATGTTGTTCTCTTTTATTTATTGGGGGTGGATATATGTTTCATTTGGTTCCAAATGAATAAATGATCAGAGTTGAGTGAATTAGGAGAGAGAAAATAGGTATGAGAAAGCAAGAATTTTAAGGAGAAGACAAGTCACATTCCTTCCAATGTACTAACATTTTCTAAAAGAAAACCTGCCCCCCCAAAATAACAAATCCCCAAATTTAGGGACTCTTTGTGTGTGTTTGTTTGTGTATGAGTAGATTAGATAGATAGATAGATAGATAGATAGATAGATAGATAGATAGATAGATAGATAGATAGATAGATAGATAGATAGATGGTTGATAGATGAGAGATGATAGGTAGATAGATGATAGATAGAGAGATAGATAAGTAAATGGATGGATGGATGGATGGATGGATGGATGGATGGATGGATGATAGGTAGATAGATAGATAGATAGATAGATAGATAGATAGATAGATAGATAGATAGATAGATAGATAGATAGATAGATAGATAGATAGATAGATGGTTGATAGATGATAGATAGATAGATAATAGATAGATGATAAATAGATAGACAGACAGACAGATAGATCTTTTCTCCTCCTTTTCCTTTTCCCTTTTTTTTCTTCTTTTAAATATACCACTCTGTATTTTAGTTTGTATTTCTTTCATATAATTGGTTGGACCATAATGGTCTTTATCCCAACAAATCCTAGCAAGGCTTCACAAAGTGTTAGACTGAATATAAATTAGCATAGTTTTGCATTTTTGTAGTGGTTTATACATTTTAATATTTCTCGTGTCCATTTATGGTTATTTGGCTTATTTATAGCATTTACATTATTCATTGTGAAATTAATTGTAATTCTATAGGATTTTTTTGCATTTTAATACCTGTGCTCTATAATTTTACTTTAGTCATTTTATGTTTGCCTTATTTTATTCTGTCAATATGAATTTTATTGGTATTTGTATTTTCACACAATTGGTAAGTTATTAGTTTTATGCTGGTCTATGATTGAAATAAAATTGCATAATTGATATATAATTGAGAAATTAAGGAGGCTATATTTAATTTCTTTTTAACTGCAGTGTTTTAGCCCACTTCAGGCTAATACTCATCTCATAATTAAGGGTTGGTTCTCACGGTTGACCTTCTGGAATTTTCTCAGATGTCTGTCTTTTATCACATGACTCTCCTTGATCTTATGATCTTATCATGGAGTAGCAATCTTTATTTCTCTGCATGTTTGATTTTCTTCCCAACAAAAATATACTTTTCTTGTTTTCCAAATATATTTTGTAGTTATTCCCTTTTCAAATTAAACTGCAACGTGTAATATTTGCAGCAGCGTACTGTGTTAATAAGTCAATACAGATGTTGTTTTCCCTGAATTTCTTGTTATTAAGTGGAGACTCCATTTATAAGTCTCTGCTAAAACTGTAAACAAATTCTCTTTTTGTATACAGAAGACAGTACAATTTAATAACATTTATAGAGAATTTTCCCAGCTAGTAACAATTTCATAATATGATTCGGTCTGTGTGGATCGGTGGGTAGGTGGGTGGGTGGGTGCTGTTTTGTTTTAATTCTTAAAAATTATGGTTGTATTTTTTTTCTTCTTGGACAGATACACTGAGTAGGTATGATAGCTCAGCTTATGGAAGAAATTTTTCAGAAACTGTCAGAGTTCAAATTATCTTACATAAAATAAAGACTTAGCATGACATCATGAAAGAATAAATTATTATGAATTTCTCTTAAGTATATTCTGCTCTGTAGGCAGAATAAGGACTAGAAGGTGATGGTAGGAAGTTTCAGTGAATGTTACAGAATAATAAAATAATAGACTTGGAAGGGACGTTGGAGGTCTTCTAGTCCACAACCCCCTGTGAAAGTAGGAGACTCTATACCATTCCAGACAAATGCCCAATCTCTTCTTAAAAACCTCCAGTGATGGAGCAACTTCTACAGACAAAGCTGTTCCACTGATTAATTGTTCTCACTGTTTCTCCTTAATTCCAGGTTGCTTTTCTCCATGATTAGTTTCCATCCATTGTTTCTTGTCCTGCCTTCAGGCGCTTTGGAAAACAAGTTAACCACCTCTTCTTTGTGGAGACCCCTCAAATATTGGAATATTGCTATCATATCACCCCTAGTTCTTCTTTTTTCCAGACTAACCATACCCAGTTCTTGGTTGCAACTGTTCTTCACGTGATTTAGTCTCCGGGCCCTTAATCATCTTAATTGCTCTTCTCTGACTCTTTCTAGAACCTCAACATCTTTTTTATAATGTGGCTGCTGCTGCACATTACCTAGCTGAGTCAAAGGTTTAAGAGAACTCGAAAATGTCCTTCCTTCTGAAGTGGGTAAAATGAGGACCCAGCTTGTTGGGGTTCAAGAGGCTGACTCTGTAAAACCGCTTAGAGGCTGCAAAACATTATGAAGCTATATATAAGTGCTATTAAAGGCTGAAGAAAGAAAAGTGTATGGTATGGACCACTTTATCTTTAATTAGATAATTATTTAATCTAATATTGTGAATCCATATTGAGAGGCTGTGCTTAGATGACAGAAAATATTAATACAGGGAAGTGGAGAAAGATTGTGAAAAGCATATTAAGGTTTAACTGTGAGATTAACAGCGTGACTATTCACTGAGTATTTTTACTGTAACACAAATATCTTGGCATTCCTAGGCAAATTAATACCTATAGTGGGATGAAAATGTGTTGTTATCAGGTTAGAGGGGACAGAATTGTGTTGTTTGATAAGTTGCAATTCTATCAGTCTCCGTTTGAAGATCGTCTGTTGAAGAATAATTTCTTTAAAATCTATTATGAGCTGTCCTTGGAAATGGGCAAATATCTCCCACTGTGTTCTGACTATATAAACTCCTTCTGATTTTAGGTTTGACTCAAGATTATTACTTTGCATAAATACTGGTTCTTTTGGCCTGCCAAGATTAGCTATGCCAAATTTGTAGCAGGCAAAAAAAATAATAATGTTCATACTTTGGGTCCCAGGGAAATATTTGCTTTCTTGAAAACAAGACAAGAATTCTCCAAGAGGAAAGGAGGCAATCATGAAGAAATTGGAAAAGCAACTTTATGAGGTCACTTAGTGAGAAATAGGTCTGTGTCACTTTCCACTAAACACCCTTTTAAAAACCATGTTTTCAATTAAAAAAAAAAAGTCACATTCCTGGAATATTCAGAAACTGCAAAACAAATGAACAAAAAAGAAGACGCCCATTGCTAAATTCTATTTAGACATTTTATTCTGGAGGTACTTGCGCATCTCACTTGCATTAATATAATGGAATGGATTGATTTAAATGTGTCCAAGAATCTTTTTCATTTTGCAGAACCAAAGTAACTACTCCAAAGTTAAAAACTCACTTATTTAAGATATGTCTGCTGCTGTTTTATTTATTTATTTTCTTTTTATGACCCTTTAAACCCTTTGTTGTGAGGTGGAGCTGGGGCGATTGGATGGAACTGAGCATTTACTGGCCAGATGCCCTTCATGATGCCTATATGGACGTTCACAGCAAAAAATGATCTCTTTATGCCCTGATAGAGAAACATCTGCTGTTGTCTAGATTTGAACTCTCAACCTTCTGAATGGGAGTCTTCTCCTCTAGGCCACTGCCCTGCTCCTGCCTCTGTTTCATATGAAGTGATAGATTACATGGCAATTTGAAAAGCGACAAGTACACAGATTTTTCTATTTGCATTTCGGATTTGAATTCTCCAAAGTAGAGAAGTGAATACTAGAAAATATTACATTCTGACTTGAAAAAAGAAAGTCTTTTGCAGCCACTGTTACCCAGGCCGAAACCGCCAACTTGCAGCTTCATCTGCATTTTTAATATTCAACTTCATGTGCTACCTTTCTGCTGGAGGCTTCCTAGCATGAGCCATTAGCTGCCTGTTGGATGTAACCTTCCCATGTCTTACACACAGCTGCACACGAGAGTCTGTACAACACAGCCTTCGTCTCATGCATTGCAACTAAAACGGCTGTTAACTTGTGATCAATGATCATATGATCCATTTAGCATGTACAAGTTCACTCAAGTTGAACTGGTAAATCATTATTCCACCCCCCAAAAAATGCCCTCCACACTCTTCCTGCTGAGTAGAACATCAGGCTAACATAATTCTACCCATAAGTCTCTTAGCAGCTCACAATGTACTATTATAGTAGTTCTAGAATGGTACAGCGGTAGGCTTTCAGATAAATAGACTAACAGACTAGGCAGTTCATGACAGAAAGCAAGGAATTCTCAAGACATTTGCTATTGACATTAAGATAAATGCTTTATAATACCAAGCAACTGGAATTTGTTGGAATGGATAATAATACTTCACTCTAAATTGCTGGAAGCATGGAATCACTTCTTCAAAAATATAATCATTAGAGTTGGGATAGTTATTTATTTTATTTTATTACATTTCATTTGTCAGATTTGGGGACTGTCATTCTAGGAGATTATTAAACTAACTTGAAGAAATATCTCAAGAGTTTTAAGGATTGTTTGCATAAAATTCGCAGCCTAATTCTGTGTTACAGAATATACACAAAAGCACACTATTTATTTTATTTCCAGTTTTCTGTTCTTATCCTTTTAGCCAGTCTCCATGGACAAAGGAACAATCCATAAATAATTTCAATTCTTTGTGTTTTGATATGACTCCATATGCTGGGTTTATGATAAAGAAGGGGATATGTATGTATGTATGTATGTATGTATGTATGTATGTATACATACACACATACACATACAAATACATATATTACTACAGTGATTGGTAATTTCTTACTTGAGTATATAGTTTTGATATTGGCTACCCTTGGCTTATACCCATTTCTCTGGAAACCGGACCGATGAGGATACTAATTATTCCAAGCACTGCAGTGATGGCTCAGTGGTTACTGATCGGCAGTTCGATCCTGACCGGCTCAAGGTTGACTCAGCCTTCCATCCTTCCGAGGTCGGTAAAATGAGGACCCAGATTGTTGGGGGCCATAGGCCAACTTTGTAAACTGCTTAGAGAGGGATGTAAAACACTGTGAAGTGGTATATACTGTAGGTCTAAGTGCTATTGCTATTTCAGGGCATTGATTTTAAACCATAAAGACCCATGATGCTTATGATGTGACCATCTCTTCTTCCACATTTACCCTAGGCTGCCGGGGTAGAAATTCACAGAGTTTTCCCAAGTTCAGGAGGCAAAGGATCTGGAAATCAGAATAAATGCTTCTCTGTTGCAGTCTTGACCTCTGCATTACTCCCAACTAGAGCCCAGTTGAGTCACCTTTTGGATAACAATAAAAACAAGACATTTTAATGGGTTGTTGGCACCAGCTAAATGTTTATAATATTAATTAGAGTTTTATGCTTGTTTCTTTGCAGGGTGTAGAGGTCACTCCAGTCAGAAGTAACTCTTAGAGGAGTTATTCTAATGCTTGGATTATTATTATTATTATTATTATTATATTTGTGAATCGTCTAGGGTCAGTTAAACATTTTCAACTGGAAAATAGCAAAACGAGGAAGAATAATTAAAAGGCATTTTGTTGACTGTTTCTTTGCTGCAGTTAGCCTGAGAAAAAGCAATCGTTTAGATTCAGGTTTTAATGGCACGAATGCCGTACAAACAAATACAATCCTGATTATTATTATTTTTGTTTTAAAAAGTACCAAGATAAGGGCATTTGTATACTGGAAGACACATTTTGTGTGCTTGCATTTAAATTGTCTGTCTCTGTGGAATGTTTCGAGGAAGGGCTATCTTGGAAAGATACAAAAGTTTATTACATTTTTAGACCAGATTATCCTTGTCAACCAGATTAAAGCATTCTTGCCACTTTCTGCAGCTGTATTAACAATGGAAGTTGAGGACATAATGTAGTGTTTTACAGAGAGCAGCTTATCAATTTTGACATTAAGTGTGTGAGGAATCACAAGAAAATGTGAAGCAACCAAGAGGAATAATGAGGGTTCAACAGAATGATTTGGAGTAACATGACAACAGAGGCCAATGAACTCCACAGAATTGGAGCCAGGTTTGCTCAACCTATATATCTTTCATAAAAAAAAAACAACAACCTCATTGCCATTTTATTTAAGCTAGAAGGAAAGAGGAAGAATCAGATTTGTCTTGTTTTAGGGGCAATGGAAAACAGAAAAGACCAAAACTTGATTTATTGACTCTTTGCAAATGACCTGTTCTGTTATTGCCAACTGACATAACAATCCTTACACTTAAGACTGTTGTTGTTTTTTAAATGCCTGGACACACACAGACACAAGGATCTGCATGCATTCTTTGTCCTTTTGTGAAAGTTTGCAAAAATTAAAAATTCACTGTACTCAAACAAGATCAATGGCTATGTTAGTAGTGGGAAGAATCTTCTATTTAATTAGAACATAAAAGCTTGATGGAACAATGAAAAAACGGTTACTGCTGATTTCCATCTCTGTTTAGTAAATATGACTGTGCTTGAGATAATGTTAAATGTTATTTATTTCTGCAATTTCTCAGACTCTGTAATGGTTTGCCGGGCTGACACTGTCCAGACATTGGGAAGAAAGCTGCTTTTAAAGCAAAACTTTCTTGGTAGAAAACAAACAAAGACAGAGAGGAATTTTTCCCGCTCTGCATTTTACATATTTATTTAGAAGAGCAATTTTTTTCTTCACTTCATAAACTGAAGCCTGTACTATCCAGTACAGAGATGGCCTTTCTTAAATAAAACAGAGCTTTCAAATAAATCTGTACCTTAAATCTAGCAATAGCAATGGTACTTAGAATTATATGTTGCATCACAGTGCTTTACAGCCCTCTCTAAGCAGTTTACAGAGTCAGCCTCGTGCCCACAACAACCTGGGTCCTGATTTTACCCACCTCGGAAGGATGGAATGCTGAGTCAACCTTAAGCTGGCAGAGTTAAACTTAAACTGCTGGCAGAGTTAGCCTGCAATACTGCATTGTAACCACTGTACCACCACAGCTCCTGATCATGAGGTGTATTAAGTATTCAAGATACTTTATACCAATACTGGGCATTTTGAAATATGATTTGAAACTTTTGAAAATAGTTCAATATAGAATAAAATCCTTATTCTCTTGATGATACAGATGACAGTTTTCAAAGAAGAGGTGAGATTGAAATTTGAGAAATACCGATAGCACTTAGACTTATGTACCACTTTCACAGTGCTGTTACGGCCCGGTCTAAGCAGTTTACAGAGTCAGCCTCTTGCCCCCAACAATCTGGGTCCTCATTTTACCCACCTCGGAAGGAGGGAAGGCTGAGTCAACCTTGAGCCTGGTAAGATTTGAGCTGCCAAATTGCAGGCAGCTGGCAGTCAACAGAAGTACTGCATTCTCACCACTGTGGCATTGTGGCTAAAATCCTGTTTTCTAGCTTAGTCTCTGGCTATCTTAAAATTAGTTCTCATTTTCTAAATTAGTTCTTTCTGTGTGTGTATGTGTGTGGGTATAGACAGACAGACAGACAGACAGACAGACAGACACAAAGATAGTATCCAAAGTAGGATCATTTGTGCCTTGAGAAAGAATTATGGGTTGATTTTTTTTGATGATCCATTTGAAGACACATAAGATGCTTAAAATCCAACTTGCCATATGCATAGTCATTTCTTGACCATGAAGTCTATACAGGGCTTTGAAAGAGAGGGGCCTGTTTTAATGATGCACACAGAATTCCTGCTTTTGGTCACCACACTATAAAAAAGATGTTGAGAACTCTAGAAAGAGTGCAGAGAAGAGCAACCAAGATGATTAGGGGACTGGAGACTAAAACCTACGATGAACAGTTGTAGGAACTGGGCATGGCTAGTTTATTCATTTATATCTCACAAACTTTTCACATCCAACATCCAAACAATATGCAGTTAAAACGATGAAGTGGTATAAAACATGAGTATCAAAATCAGCAGTAAAACCCAGAGATAAAGGCAGCATGCCTGCAGATAAACATAGGATATAGAATTAAATAAAATCCTAGAATAAATAAATAAGGTCTCAAGAACAATTAACAGATCTGAAAAACACAATGCTTAATGGGAAAAAGCCCCACAATTAAAATTAGAATTATTTATTGGCCAGGTGTGATTGGACACACAAGGAATTTGTCTTGGTGCAAATGCTCTCAGTATACATAAAAGAAAAGATACATTCATCAAGCAGTCAAGAATCATAAGGTACAACAATGATATTTAGGTACCATCAGAAAAAAGGAAAGAAGACCTCCATTCTAGCAGCTGGATATCTGACCAATTCCAAAACTTGAGCTACTTAAAAAGGTTCCTGAGATACATTGGACATGTTAGTTAGGCCCAGGTAAGAACTCCTTAATGAACTCCAACTTTGTGTTATAGGAAAAGGGGTCAATTTTACTCAAAGGATAAAAACCAGGTTGCTTTTTAATTCCCCCCCCCCCCCCATACGGTGGTTGTTTTAATCTGAAATGCCAAACAATGAATATAGTGATCTGGGAAAAAAAGTTTGGGAGATTAATACCCTCATGATCATTCTACAAAGAAATATTTCAGCCATCAAATGATATTAATGTGCAGTATATAAATTTCAGCCCTGAATACCAATATATCTTGTTACATTCCTTTAAACTGCCTTGGATCAATGACAAAAGACAGTAAATATTCTTAAATAACTGGATAAATAAGCAAAATTTCATCAACCACAGCGACAGAAATTGGGCTGCTGGGAAAAGGAGCAACCAGTTTTATATTGATAGTGTTGTACCTTATGATTCTTGATAAATGTATCTTTTCTTTTTATGTACACTAAGAGCATATACACCAAAGACAAATTCCTTGTGTGTCCCATCACACTTGGCCAATAAAAATTCATTCATTCATTCATGATGGTTGGGTGAATTCACTAGCATTGGTTTCTTGATCTCAGGTTGGGTTTGATAAATTTTGATCCTGGTATTTGTAGTTCTTACAAAGAAAGGTGAATAAAAATGCTATGGTATGAAAGGTTATCAGAAGGGATCTAATGGATGATATATTATTTCGGTTTATACATTGCTGAAAACACAAGGAACCTTCTAGTCACCTGGACAGCATAAACTTATTCACACTTCCCAGTTCTGTGGGGCTGTGTAAAAAAATGGTTTATAAAGGAAATGGTTTGAAGGACTCATGTTAGCTTGAATACCTGGTAGCTGTAAAAGTATAAACTCTGAATACTTTTGGTCTATTAAAGGAGATTTCCAATCTCCTGCAGGAGATTTGCAAAAATAAATAAGAGTTATCCATTAGGAAAAAGGCAGTTTTTACACTACATACAAACCCAAAGTTTCAGGGCGGGGGGGCGGGAGGGGTTTTAAAACCTATCCTCTTCATTATCAGCACCCGTATCCCTGCAAAATCCTTTTTATCCCTCTTGGCTGCCTGGTTTCCATTCTCTGCTCTGAAAAGAAAGAAATTGCTCTTCCTTTTTACCCACTGGTAGGTTGGAGGAAGATGCTAAGCAACAGCATTCCTGGGCCTTAAGTAGCTGCAAAAGCCTCTTGCTGAACTCTTTGAAGTGACTTGTCAGGCCAGATTTAGTTTGTTTTAGCACATTGTCTACTTGTCCAGATGTATCAGGAGATAAAAAGGAGTCATGTTTACACTCTGGGTTTTTCTTCTTCTTCTTCTTCCCCCTCCCTTAAGATGTAATTAAATCGCAGTTTTGATGACTCTCTAGGAGACTGGAAGTGAAATGGAAAGCAGGAATTAGCTGGAGAAAAGTAGAAGTAACTCACTTGTTCTTCTAACACCTGATATATTCAAGGAACAGATAGATAGATAGATAGATAGATAGATAGATAGATAGATAGATAGATAGATAGATAGATAGATAGATAGATAGATAGATAGATGATAGATAGATAGATAGATAGATAGATAGATAGATAGATAGATAGATAGATAGATAGATGCATAGATAGATAGATAGATAGATAGATAGATAGATAGATAGATAGATAGATAGATGATAGATAGATAGATAGATAGATAGATAGATAGATAGATAGATAGATAGATAGATAGATAGATAGATAGATAGAATGCATGTACACATACTAACAAAGGGATATGGTGGCTCAGTGACTAAGATGCTGAGCTTGGCGATCAGAAAGGCTGGCAGTTTGGTGGTTCGAATCCCTAGCGCCGCATAATGGAATGAGCTCCGATTCCTTGTCCCAACTTCTTCCAACCTAGCAGTTCGAAAGTATGTAAAAATGCAAGTAGAAAAATAGGGACCACTTTGGTGGGAAGGGAACAGCGTTCCACGCGCCTTCGTTGTTTAGTCATGCCAGCCACATAACCACGGAGACATCTTCAGACAGAGCTGGCTCTTTGGCTTTGTAACGGAGATGAGCACCGCCCCCTAGAGCCGAAAACGACTAGCACGTATGTGCAAGGGGAACCTTTACCTTACACATACTAACACTCTCAAAGCTGTGAACATTTCTGAATCAATTTAATTCTATTGTGACCTTAGTCAGTCTTTCTCAAATGCCTGAGAACTGAGACACATTTTCTTTTCCAACTGAAATGAAGGAGATGGCCTCCATTATTACCTTTGATCCTAATTACTCTTTAAAGGAAGAGGAAATCTCATGCAGTGCAGAAGAAACCTGGGCCTGTTTTTCTGCAAGAGCTTTGTGTCCTGTTTGGAAATCTAAAGCAAGTAGCACACCAGGAATGGTGGGAGGTTGACTTGTAATTTCTGACTTTTCTGGCTTGAGTTTTATCCGCGGCATAATTACTATCCTTCAACTTTGCCATTTCCTTACCAGGGAGACCAAAGTCCTGTTTCCAGCAAAACAAAAGAATTGTGGGATAAATTCAGATTCAGGTCAACAGAGTTGGCAGGAGACCCTACACCATTTCTGACCGATGCCAGTCTAGTGTCTTCCTGAAAGCTTCTAGTGATGAAGCTCCCACAACTTCGGAAGACAACTTCTGTTCCATGGGTTGATTGCTCTCCCTGTCAGAAAATTTTTCCTTATTTCCAGGTTGAATCTCTCCTTGTTCAGTTTCCATCCATTATTCCTTGTCTGGCCTTCAAGTGCCTTGGAGAATAGAATAGAATGCTTTATTGGCCAAGTGTGATTGGACACACAAGGAATTTGTCTTGGCGTAAATATCTCAGTATACATAAAGAAGGAACATTCGTTAAGAATCAAGAATCATAATGTACAAGTGCCTTGGAGAATAGCTTGACCCCCTCCTCTCTGGGGCAGCCCCTCCAATATTGGAAGACTGCTATCTTGTCTCCCCTGGTCCTTCTCTTCACTAGACTAGCCATGCCCAGTTCCTGCAACCGTTCTTCATATATTTTAGCCTCTAGTCCCCTAATCATCTTGGTTGCTCTTCTCTGCATTCTTTCTAGAGTCTAGTAGCAAAGAGTAAAGAAATAAAGAGTAAAACTAAATAGTAAAAATATTAAACAGCCCTTTCTTCATCTTATGTTTTATTATCCATCTTGAGCATATCAACCTAAATCCAATCTCTTACACTTCTGAAAAGATATGGAAGAGCAAATTGTGGTTCTTCCTGAATCTTGAGTAAGAGGACTTCTGTGACACACTAAGCTTAAATTAAAACTATTATGCAGGACAAAGCTAATTAAATGTCCCACTAAAAAGAATTTCTACAGTATTAGACTTTCTCACACAGCCATAATCTTATCTATGGTTTTGAAGTGTATATGTGCACTCACATATAGCAGCATTGTTGTAAGCTCCTTTTAAAATATGCACACTTCAGGAACAGCCTGGTTCTTGAACTAAATACTTCACCATTCTTTTGCGCAAGCTAGGTGCTTAAAGTTTTTTTTTAGCTTACATATGCAAGAACTTCTTTTTTGCAATTTTGAAAAGGTTACACGACAGCACCCCCTTCTGCTAACTAAGCTGAGTGGCTTTAGCTCATCTACCCTGTAGCTTCACGACTTTCCTCCAAGTTTACTTTCCTGGATGTTGTTCAGAAGCATAACTAAGCCTGTGCATTAGCAGTTAATTTGCATGGATTGCTAGATGAAGATTGCAGGATGAGTTATGAAGAAAGGAAACCTGATTTGGATTATAATGACTGCTTACCCCTTGAACAATTATTTTAGGCCGAAGCAGTCAAAAACAATCTGGATTCTCTACCAGTTGTATTCAGGGTGCATTTAGTTTTTGTTGCTATGTATTTCTTTGAGGAAACACACAAAAAATAAATCACATTTGGAGTCTTCTCAGACTCCAAATGTGGGAACCAAAGGCCAAGTGATTTCCATTTTTTGTTGTTTTAAAAAATGACAAATTATGTCTAAAAGAGGCACTCAAGGAAGTGGTTTTTAAACATTGCTTTAAAATCCTACTTTATGTGATTGCTGTTCTTGTCATCGGATGGGACCTGGCCTAACATAGCTATGCTTACTTTTTGGAGTTTGGGGAAGAAACCACAGAGTCAGGTAGAGTATTCCAGACATTGACCACTCTGTTGCTGAAGTCGTATTTCCTGCAATCAAGTTTGGTGCGATTAACCTTGAGTTTGTATCTATTGTTTGCTCTTGTGTTGTTATGGTTGAAGCTGAAGTCTTCATTGACAGGTAGGACAATTGCAATGTATGTTTTTATATACTATACTTAGAACGGACCGAAGGCGGCGTAGTTCAAGGTTTTCTAGCTCTAGAATTTCGAGTCTGGTGGCATAAGGTATTCTGCAACGAGTAGAGGAGTGGAGAACTCTTTTTGTGAAATATTTCTGGACTTTCTCAACTGTGCTAATATCAGATGTATAATGTGGGTTCCAGACTGATGAGCTGTATTATATATATTATAAACTTGTGTTGATGGGTGATGCTGTACTCTGATCTTCTATGATGAGGCTTAAAATTAACCCAAGTTTTAGGACTGAGCCAAAACTTCACCCTATTGCAAAAAAATAAAAAATAAAAATTAATTTAAAAAGCAAATCTTAGTTTGGCAACTGCATACACAACACATCATTTAGAATAGAATAGAGCTGGAAAGGACCTTGTAGGTCTTCTAGTCCAGCCCCTTGCTCAAGCAGGAGATCCTATACCATTTCAGACAAGTGGCTCTCTAGACTCTTCTTAAAAACATCCAGTTATGGAGCATGCATGACTTCTGAAGGCAAGCCGTTCCACTGGTTAACTGTCTTCCCTGTTAGGAAGTTTCTCCTTAATTCCAGGTTGCTTCTCTCTTTGATCAGTTTCCAACCATTGTTTCTTATCTTGCCCTCTGGTGTTTTGGAGAATAATTTGACACCCCTCTTCTTTGTAGCAGCCTCTCAAATACTGCTATCATTGTCCCCCGTAATTCTTCTTTTCTTTAGACTAGCCAAACCCAAAACCTACAGCCGTTCTTCATATGTTTTAGTCTCCCGGCCTTTGATCATCTTAGTTGCTCTTCTCTGAACTTTTCCCAAAGTCTCAACATCTTTTTTGTAGTCTGGTGACCAAAGTTGGTTGCAATATTCCAGGTGTGGCCTTACTAGGGTTTTATAAAGTGGTACTAATACTTCACATGATCTTGATTCTACGCCATCTGGATGGTCCTGATTCTTTGTGCTTGACAGTGAGTCAAGTCAATTAACCAGGTTTAGCTTCCTGAACTGTTATAAACTGAGGACTGTCTGTAGTTAGTTGAACACTAGAAAGAATTGCATTGATCTAATGCTAATTTAACCCATCAGAGGTTGGTTGTCTGAATCAATTGCCAGTTTCGATATTTCCACTGTGGATGAACCTCCATGGCGAACTTCTGAAATCTGTTCCTTTCTAGGTTGTCCTGTTTATGCATCTTGCTTTCTTTTATTGGTGATTTTTGCTTTCAAGTCATGTTGTATGATTATCATGGTGGGATTCATCCAGTGTAACAATTGGTTCAGTGAGTGTGCGCTTTGTTTGAAAACAGTCTAAAACTTACCTTCTGCTGCAGCCCCAATGAATAAAACAGCTGAGGTGTGGCAATTTGCCCTGCCACGCCTATCAGCTGGGCTTCAAACAAAGGAAACATAGGAGAGACTAGCGCAGGGGCAAGTGGGCAGGGCCAAATGATCGTTGGAACTACCGGTTCGTCTGAACCCGTCCGTACCAGCTGAATCCCACTCCTGTATGATTATGAAGCTTGTTCCAACAAAGATGCCTTCATCAAATCCTAAAGATTCACTATTTGGACCACGTTACTGGTAGTCCTCGACTTAGGACCACAATTGAGCCCAATGTTTATGCTGTTAAGTGTGACATTTGTGAAGTGAGTTTTGCCCGTGTGTTTTCTTGCCGCTGTTGCTAAGTGAATCATTGCAGCTGTATAGCTCGTAACCCGGTTGTCTTCCTTGCTGACTTTGCTTGTTAGAAGGTCACAAATGGGGAATCATGTGACCTTGGGACACTGCAACCACCATCAATATATGCTACAGTTATCACGTGTCTGAATTTTAATCACGTGGGCAGAGGAGATGCTGCAGTGGTTGTAAGTGTGAAAAACGGTCATGAGTCACTTTTTTCAGTACTGTTGTAACTTGGAACATCACTGGACAAACTGTTGTACAGTAAGTTGTAGACTATCTGTACTCATGAGGCAGTACCCTCAAATGAGCTTCTCCTGTAAATGACCTAACATAGTTGCATGTAGGAAACTCCCAATTTGCAGGTCATATATTCAAAATGGAGTAGGTCATATACTCCATGCAGGTCATATACTCCATGTTGTATCCATACAACATGGCAAAGAGATGGACCTCACCTGATGACAGCAACCAAGAGGACGCCCTCAAAAAAAAAGAAGAATTAGAGGGAGATATGATAGCAGTACTCTAGTATTTGTGAGACTGCCACAAAGAGGGAGTCAAATTATTCTCCAAAGCACCTGAAGACAGGTCAAGAAGCAATGGATGGAGACTGAACAGGGAAAGAAGCAACCTGGATTTGAGGAGAAATGTCCTGATGATAAAATAATCTTTGCAATGCCTTGCCTT
Source organism: Bungarus multicinctus (assembly GCA_023653725.1). NCBI lineage: Eukaryota > Metazoa > Chordata > Lepidosauria > Squamata > Elapidae > Bungarus > Bungarus multicinctus. The sequence goes on from CM042844.1 coordinate 101,865,310, forward strand.
AACAGGATGTGGGTGCTCCATCACTGGAAGCTTTCAAGAAGAGGCTGGATATCCATTTGTCTGAAACGGTATAGGGCAGAGGTCTCCAAACTTGGCAACTTGAAGACTGATGGACTTCAACTCTCAGAATTCTCCAGCCAGCTATGGGAGTTGAAGTCCATCAGTCTTCAAGTTGCCAAGTTTTGGAAATCTCTGGTATAGGATCTCCTGCTCAAGGAAGGGATTGGACTTCCAAGGACTCTTCCAACTCTGTTATTCTATGTTCTGTGAAATACAGGGTGAAGAACATTCATGGATGACTTTAAACATCACATGGGAAGACGGCAAAGTTCTCACCCAAAAACCAATAATGTCACTTTGGTTATTTTCCAGCATCTGGTTCAGGAACCCATGGAGGGATTGTTCCATATTTTTGGTAGAAAACTATCATTTGAGTTCTGCATCTAATTATTTGTTGCTTGAGTTTCGGTTTGGAAATCCTTATGTCCACCTTGGTCTAAGGCGGCACATGTGTTTGCCTGGGTTCTTCCAGACCAGTTCTGCAGGGACATCTGCTGCTAAGTTGTTCCAGAAATCTTACAGTGGAGATGAAAAGACTGCAGGATCAGGGATAACCCATCAAAATCAGTTTGTATAATGTGTTGTAAGGTTTTGTTAAAATGAGCTCATTGCTTATTTTAATTTCTCAAATCCTTGTCAGGAGCCTCTGTTGTGAAACCACCCTGTGGGGGTTTCTGAGCCAAAGGGAGGGGCAGAAATGTAGTCAATCAATGCAAAACTTAAAAAAAAAAAGAACCCAGAGGAAACAAATCGTCTGGCTGAATAAAATGTTCAATAAGTTACAGTAAAACAAATCAATTTTGAGCTCAGCAGAAACAGTCGTTCCTCGTGATTGCATAAAGGCTGGTGGCTTTGATCAAAGGGAAGCCATTCAATCTAGTCCTAATTCAATCCTTTTTTTTTTTTGAAAGGCATTTAAGCAGTGGGAGTGGAAAAAGAAAAAAGAAAAAAAACCATTGATAACAGCTGGGATTTAAATTTATTTTTTTCCCCTTGCTCATCTTTTGTTTTGAAAGGATTTCTGTTATTGGCTGGTTATTTCACCAGAAGAGTACTACACTCCTCTGCTCACAACAGAATACCCTGTATCACCAGGCTTGAAATTTTGGGCTTGGACAACCTAGAATTATACTGCCTATGTGACTTAAGCGTAGTACACAAAATTATCTGCTACAATGTCCTACCAGTCAATGACTACTTCAGCTTCAACCGCAACAATACAAGAGCACACAACAGATGCAAACGCAATGTGAACCACCTCAAACTCAATTGCAGAAAGTACGACTTCAGCAACAGAGTGGTCAGTGCCTGGAATCCACTACCGGACTCTGTTGTTACATCCTCAAACTCCCCCAAACTCCTTTAACCTCAAATTATCCACTATTGACCTCACCCCATTTGTAAGAGGTCTGTGAGGGGCGTGCATAAGTGCATCATCGTGCCTACCATCCCTGTCCTATTGTCTCCATTTATTTGTACCTAATTCCTGTATTCTTACTTGTGTTTATACTTATACCTATTATCTTGTAAGCGGTTGACAAATCAAATCAATCAATAAATAAAAAATAAGTTGGCCACTTCCTTTTCCATCTCAAGAAAATGGGCCAATGATTAAACTAAAAAGGTGTAAGAGGAAAACTTTGAATTAATCTTCCAAGAAGGAACGAAAAGAATGTTTGATCAGCCGGTAGAAGTCCACCAGTCTTAAAGTTGCCAGTAGAAGTCGATAGAAACTTCTGATGTGGAGGGCAGGCATCTTTGATTGGCATCTTTGATGCCTGGCTAGGGAATTGGTCTCCAGTCAGGCAAACATACCTTCTTATATATATATATATAAAAGTTTTGTTTAAGTTTTCACAAAACATAAAAATACAAATAAAATATCTTTTTTTGAGAACAGCATGCTCCCGGGTTATCACTTCTCCATACAGACATAAACTCAATACATATTTATCTTATATATTCTAATCCATATCTTATAACTATTTTCGGAATTTTTTCAATAGCTTTTCCCTTTCTTTACTTCCTATAGCCTTATTTTAAATTATTTCATTCCTTTCTTAATTGAATTACATATCTTTTTCTAATTTTTAAAATCTTTCTAATCAATGTTTTTATACTTTTGTCTGTCCTGTTTACAATTTTATATTATCTTTTCTCATAAAACAAATTTTCTCCTGTAATTACTAGACTGGAGTGTAACACCTTTGTATCTTTTTTCAAATGTTGTTTAAAAATTTAAGTTACATCTTTACAGTTATAACATTCATTTTCTAACCTCTATTTTATAACACATACCTATTTTCAATCGAATTCTGCTTGGTACATTCCCTTAAAAATACACACTAAATTCTTAAAAGAAAAAAGTATATATGTATATATATATCTGTGTATATATGTATAACAATAGTAAATGGAATAATTATTCTATTCAAATACAGCTCTGCCATTGATATTAATAACGATCTTTTATATTTCTATTTCTTTTAACAAACATTACCTAGTAATATCAGTTGTCTTTCACTTTAATCATCTATATTTCATATTTTGTTTATTACTGTCTTTAAATAAAAAACAAAACAATAGTTATTAATAGTAGTCAATAAAGTTATTATTCTTATTCAAATTCATCTTGTCAACTGATAAAAATCTTCCATGTTTCTTTTCAATGTTTTCTTTTTAACTTTCTTTTTAAATCATGGAGAGCCTTATTCTCTTTACAAACAAATATTCCATTATACATCAATACAAATTTTTCTATCACTTTAATCATCTAACATATTTTCTAACCCTTTTCTATTTCTAATATAACAGTGGTCTCCCCTGCACCCTTGCAGAATCCTCTCCTTAAGTTAAATTTTAACCATTGTCTCTAGTCTTTTAAATAGATTTATACCTTTAATTCTTGTATGCTTTTCCTGTACCTCTATATCTTGTTTCTGTCCTTTGTAGCTTCTTTTCCTTTCCCTCTTCCCTCTCTTCTTCTCTCTCCCCTTTTTATTTCCTTTTCTATCTGATTCTCCCTTCTGTGATCCTCCCTTCTGCTTCTTCCTGATACTATGATTACTTTTCAAATTACTCTTTTTTGGGGGTTGTTGCTTCAATGCTTAAGTTTTTAATTCCCTTTCCCCCCTTTCCCTTTTTTACCCCGCTTAAAATTTCTTGGTCATTAAAGATGGCTTCTTCTTTGTCCTACCCTTCTTCTTCTGCCTGCATTTCTTGTTGTTTTTCATAGTTCAAAATCTCCATTTCTAAAAATTGAAATACGAAGGCAAAAGATCCTCTTTCCTCTTGTGCTTCTTCTTTTTGTTCTTTAAGTCTCATTTTTAAGTCTTCAAGGAGTGATGCCATTTAAAAAAATTTTAAACAACCCCCAATTGATTTTATCTTGTTTCATTAGGATCCACCATCTAAAATTCCAAGAATGATCCAATAATCCCAAACTGTTTCTTGCTTCTTTTCTCACTTTCTCTTTCCAGGGCTTTCTTATCTTGTAACAAAATTTCAGCTACAATGTATCTTTTGCAAGCCTTGTAAAAATTCCACTATCAATTGTTTTAAGTTCCAGGTGATCTCCTCCATTTTCCAGATTCCACCTTCTTTTTTCCTTTTTCCCTCCTCTGCTTTCTTTCTTTTTTAAAAAAAATCTTTTTAATTATCCAAGAATCTTTATCCCTTTGACACTATTAATGTCAAAGTGAATTAGTATCAATTTCTTATTTGAATCTCTTCTTCTTAATGTTCCAAGTCAATTAAAACTGTCAATGTGAGAGGAAAAAAAGCTAATTCCGTTTCCTTCCCCTTTCTCTTTCGCTGCTTAAGATCTTTTTTAGGAATAGTATTAGTTTTTAAAATTCAGATTCCAGGTACCTTAAATAGATGTTCTGCATTCAAACTTTCTCCTTTAAACTTCCTCCTGCACAATCTTGTCCAGTCAGGTTCTTCTTTGAGGTGGCCATTTCTGACCACCGCTGCAACTGCCTTTGAAGAAAGGGAGTAATGGCCAGCCAAGGAGAAGAGATGCGGTTCTCCTCAACCCCGCTGATGGCTCCCCCTTCTTCACCACCTCAACAGGGTGGCTTCAGCCCTGAATCCGGGAAGCTCGGGGTTCTCCAGTGGCGAGCATGGATCAAAACCGTGCACAATCACAGATTTCAGTCCGTCGCCGAAGAAACCCGAACTGGAAGTCCAGGCAAACATACCTTCTGTTGGTGGGTGGCAATGTTCCTGATAAGGCCCCCGGGAAAGATTAATTCTGGATGAGATGCAGGGTGAAGAGGCCAGTTGTGATTGTAGAAGGGCTAGTCATCATAAGACTTCTATCATCCCCAAAGGAAAAATAAAAGAATTCGGGTGAATTGGATCTGACTTCTTAAACATTATTGCTGAAAGGGGTGTGTGTGGAAAAAAAAATTAGCCAGGGGGACATTTAGGATATTAAAACAAAGACTTGTAGAGGAAAGGAGTATTCCAATCTTTGAGGAGCTGCCACAAAGAAGAGGGGATCAAATTATTCTCCAAAGCACCTGAGGGCAGGACAAGAAACAAGAGATGGAAACAAATCAAGGAGAAAAGCAACCTAGAACTAAGAAGAAAATTATCGATAGTGAGAACAATTAGCCAGTGGAACAGTTTGCCTTCAGAAATCATGGGAGCTTCATCATTGGGTGGTTTTAAGAAGAGACTTGACAGTCACTTATCTGAAATCCTATAGGATCTCCTGCTTGAGCAGGGAGCTGGACTAGAAGACCTTCAAGTCTATTCTGTTCTGTTCTATTCTACTCTGCTCTGCTCTGCTCTGCTGTACTCTACTCTATTCTATTCTTCATTCCATTATTCTATTCCATTCTATTCCATTCCATTCTATGTTCTGTTCTGTTCTATATTCCTATTCTATTCTATATTCTATTCTATTCTAATTCTATTCCATTCTAATTCTAATTCTATTCTATTCTATCTTCTAATTCTATTCTAATTCTATATGCTATTTTACTCTATATTCTATTCTATTCCATTCCATTCTATTCTATTCTATTCTATTCTATTCTAATTCTATTCCATTCTAATTCTATTCCATTCTAATTCTATTCTATTCTAATTCTATATTCTATTCTATATTCTATTCTATTCTATATTCTATTCTATATTCTATTCTATATTCTATTCTAATTCTATATTCTATATTCTATTCTATTTTATTCTAATTCTATATTCTATTCTAATTCCATTCTATATTCTATTCTAATTCTATTCTATTCTAATTCTATTCTATTCTTCATTCCATTATTCTATTCTAATTCCATTCTAATCTATTCTATTCTTCATTCCATTATTCTATTCCATTCCATTCCATTCTATGTTCTGTTCTGTTCTATTCCATTCCATTCCATTCCATTCCATTCCATTCTATTCTATATTCTATTCTATTCTATTCTATTCTAATTCTATATTCTATTCTAATTCTATTCTATTCTAATTCTATTCTGTTCTGTTCTTCATTCCATTATTCTATTCTATTCCATTCCATTCTATGTACTATTTTATTCTATTCTAATATTCTATTCTATATTCTATTCTACTCTATTCTATATAGACTCTTCATTTTATTTATTTATTTCAATTCCTCCTTATTCTATAAAAGAGAAAGAGAGAGAAAGACAGAGTCAGAGAGAGAGAGGGAGAGAGAGAGAGAGAGAGAGTTTTAAGACCACATACATTTACAGAAAGTTTACTTAAACAAATCTTATTATATTGCTTCATTGTATATTTTCCTTCTTCTCTTTTTGGTAAAAGTAGTTTTCTTTCTTTTCTTTTCTTTTTTTTGGCCAATAAATTCTATGTTACCATTAGAGAGGCTATTCATCATGCTTAGTAATGTTATTAATCAAGATAACCACAGTACCCTTAAAATGAGATCATTCTGATAAATCATGTATGACATGAAAAGAGTTTATTCCTTTTAAGTGCAATTTAGACTGTAATTTTTCCCCTCTCATTTATGATTCATGGGAGAAGCATAGATAAAATTCCTGCCCGCATTTACACCTTATCTCCCATAATAATTCAAAGTTACTTTTAGATGAAAATCCAGGGGGCTGATAAACCAAACAGATTGCTGCCTCATAATTTTTTTGGCATTCAGGCATTTCCCCCAAAATGATGTTCCATACATTAGGAAGATATTCATTTTATGCAATTAAGCTTAAATAAATGAGGCCCGTCTCTCTCTCTCTCCCCCTCCCTCCCTCTCTCTCCCTCCCTCTCTCTCTCCCTTTTTCCAACCTTCTCTCTCTCCTTTTCCCTTTTTCCAAGCTTCTCTCTTTCTCTCCCTCTCTTGCTCCCTTTTTGCCACCCTTTCTCTCCCTCCCTCTCTGCCTCTCCCTCTCTCTCTTTTTCCACCCTTCTTTCTCTCTCTTCCTCCCTCTCTCTCCCTCTCCCTTTTTCCACGCTTCTCTCTTTCTCTCCCTCTCTCCCTCTCTCTCTCCCTTTTTCCACCCTTCTATCTCTCCCTCCCCCTCCCCCTGTCCCCCTCCCTCCCTTTTTTCCACCCTTCTTTCTTTCCCTCCCTCTCTCCCTCTCTCCCTTTTTCCACCCTTCTTTCTCTCTATCCCTCCCTCACTCCCTCTCACTCTCTCCCTTTCTCCACTTCTCCCTCCCTCTCTCTTTTGGTCTTGATTAATACTGCTGATCCAGCTGCACCTAATTCTTGACTTTATAAGGTGGTGAAATAAAACAATGTTTAGCATTCCTGTTGCAAATTTCAGCAGGAGGGTTTTTTTTTGCAATAATGCCACTTTAATTTTGAAAAATGATATATGGACAGTCCTCGCTATGCGACCACCATTAGGTCCAGAAGTACTATGTTACCCAGATTGTTGGGGACAAGAGGCTGACTCTGTAAACCCTTTTTACAGAGGATTATAAAAAGCACTGTGAAGCGGTATGTAAATCTAAGCAGTATCGCTATTGCTATAGTCCGGATCAGAAAGCTGTAGCAATTCTCATCCCTATGGCTGGTCTGTGTCTTCCTCAATCTTGTTTACTCTCCCAGAGGTTTGGGAGTTTGAGGGTTTTGTGAAGGATCTTAACTGATCCTAGTACTGCACTCTTCTGGACCGAGTTCTGATGTCGTTCCTGGGATCTGTTGGAGCACCTCTCCCAGTTTAGGAGTCATAGCTCCAAGGGCTCCTCCTACCACTTTTGGGCCTTGACTTTCCACATCCTCTCCAATTAGTAGTGGGATTCAAAGTTTTTTACTACTGGTTCTGTGGGCGTGGCTTGGTGGGCGTGACATGGTGGGCATGGCAGGGGAAGGATACTGTAAAATCTCCATTCCCTCCCCACTCCTGAGGGAAGGTTACTGCAAAATCCACATTCCCTCCCCACCCCACCAACCTGCTTTCCAGTTCCATTCTCCTATGCAGGGCAATCAAAGAAGATCCAGCCAATCAGCTGGGACTCGGGAGGCAGAGAATAGATGGGGGCGGGGCCAGTCAGAGGTGGGATTTGACAGTTCTCCCAATTACTCAAAATTTCTGCTACCGGTTCTCCAGAACTGGTCAGAACCTGCTGAATACCCCCTCTGTCTCCAATTCCTTCTTCAGGCCCTGGTCCTCCTCCATCTTCTCCTTCTCCTTCTTCCTAATCTTGCTGTCACATGGAACCCCTACATCTCTCACCACCATTGTCTTCTGGTCCTTGTCTATTACCATGATCTCTGGTTGATTAGGTAGCACCTGCTTGTTGGTCTGGATCTGGATGTCTTCACAATGAAGTCTTCATTTTCCCGCGGTGTTTATGTTTCCTGTATGAATCCATTTCTTTTTATTGTAAGAATGTTTCTGAGACTTTTCTTTAAAAATAAAAAAAGACCCTTCCTCCTAAAACACTGCCTGCAGGATTTATTTTTGTTTGCTTGTTGTTTTTTTGTATTAGCAACACATATTTAAAAGACATTTAAAATAACACAACTGTGCTGGTGAAAGGTAACTCTTGATTGTAGGTAAGACAATAGTGCTATTCATTAAACCAAAGAATGTCGTACTGCTGGGTTGTTTTTTTTTTTTAAATCTTGAAATAAATCACTTAGAAATGTTTACAACCATCTAAGTTTCCCAAGTGAAAAAAAAAAGTAATGGCATTTCATCTAGAATTGAGCATCCTTCAACATTTTTAATCTTCTTTAAAAGTGCCTTGATTAAGCTGCAAAGAGTGCGGGGGGGGGGGTTTTCCCCATTGCGGGAGGGGATAGAAATGTGCTTAGTAAATAAAGATTTATTAATTAATCAGAATAGAGCTGGAAGGGACCTTGGAGGTCATGTAGTCCAACCTCCTGCTTAAGCAGGAGACCCTATACTCCCCGTTTACATAGCTTTGCCCTGCCAGGCTTTATGAGAGTCTTTTTGCAAGTCTTTATATCATTGTATCCATTAAAACAGGATGGACTGGAAAGAGAGAGAGAGAGAGAAAGAGAAAGAAAGAAAGAAAGAAAGAAAGAAAGAAAGAAAGAAAGAAAGAAAGAAAGAAAGAAAGAAAGAAAGAAAGAAAGAAAGAGGGGGAGAAGGAGAGAGAGGGCGAGGGAAGGGGGAGAGAGAGAGAGATTTAGGTATGCATGCGGGATGATGAAGATAGGTTGTCTTTTATGAATTTGATTTTTGTTAAATTGGTTTTAGGTAGTGTTCTATTTTCTACATAAATGGAGGAAGAAAGGGAGGGAGGGAGGGAAAAATTGGGATGGGTAAGAGGAAGGAAGGAAGGAAGGAAGGAAGGAAGGAAGGAAGGAAGGAAGGAAGGAAGGAAGGAAGGAAGGAAGGAAGGAGGCATATATCTCATCTATTTATCTTTTTCAGATTCTTGTGCCAGTAAATAAGAAAGAACTATGACTTCATAATTCGTTATCCTCTCAGACCCTGCATAGATCCATTCTTTCTTTCGACAGGACAGATGTGCACAGCTGTCTGTGAACTTCTCCATAAAATTGCAGAGTTCCCACACTATGAATCACAGGGTAGAAGAGTCGTCTCCGGAGTGGATGGCTTATGATGTCTGCTCTATTAATCTGTTTTAACATTCTACATGATTTTATTGTTAGTTGTTGTTAACGGGTTGTTTTTTAAAAAATTTTATGAGCCCCTTGTATGAAAATAGAAGGCAGATGAGAAATGTTATAAGTAAAAAAAAATATTTAAATGGGATCCAGTTTCATTCACAAGGGTAGAGGCCCTGGCCATCTGATCAAGAGAATGTTGTAGATCAGGGATCCCCAATCATGCCAGCAATTGGGGCTGCATTCACCTCAGTTTGGTAAATTTTGTTACTGTTGTTAGTTGCAAAGTTGTGTCTGACCCATTGCAACCTCATGGACAACATTCCTCCAGGCCTTCCTGTCTTCTACCCTCCTCCGGAGTCCATTTAAGCTCACGCCGACTGCTTCAGTGACTTCATCCATCCACCTCAGGGGTGGGATTCAATTTTTTTAACAACTGGTTCTGTGGGCGTGGCTTAGTTGGTGGGCGTGGCTTGGTGGTCATGTAACTGACTGGGCATGGCCAACTCAACATCACTCACATAGATGCACGCATCTCCTTGCCTGGCCTCTCATGACTGTGGGGATGCTGCAACAATCGTAAGTGTGAAAAATGGTCATAAGTCTCTTTTCAGAGCCATTGTAACTTTGAATAGTCACTCCATACAAGCAAATTACCAGCAAAGGAGGGGAAAAAAACTCCAGAGAAATTCCTGAGACAGGAAGTCTAGTCCTGCCAAGAATGTAATACGGGTTAACGGAGAGGCAGTTTCTGTAAGCAACACCAGAATGTTTCCTTCCTGCCTTCCTTAAAGGATTAGGCCAGTAATTTTTTCTAACAACCAGTTCTCCAAACTGCTTAGAATTTTAACAACTGGTTCTAGCGAATAGGTGCAAACCGGTAGAATCCCAGGCCTGATCCACCTCATTCTCTGTCATCCCCTTCTTCTATTGCCTTCATATTTTTTCTAAATGCCTACTAGATGTTATATCTAAGCTTTGGGTCAAGGAGCAGTACCTAGTGCTGTGATGGTGAACCTATGGCACACATGCTGGAAGTGGCATGCAGAGCCACTTCTGCCAGCATGTTAGACGTCACCTGGAAGAACCCCACTGCGCATGCACAAATGCCGCCTGCCCGCCAGCTAATTGTCAGGTATCTGACTGGCATGCACACGGGGTAGGGGGTGCGTGGAGGAACCGCGCATATGCAGAGATGCGTGGGGCACAGTGGGATCTTGTGTGCATGTGCAGGGGGCATGGGGGGGGACGTTCATTGCCTTCTGGGTGCTGGCAAGCGAGCGCGCACTCAATTTTCATCATGATAGCCGAAAAAGGTTAGCCACCACTGACCTAGTGTAATGATTGTAAAAACAAAGCTGTTTTATATACTACTGCCATGGCTCCATGTAGCATTTACCTTGGGTAAATGCAGCGAGGAGACTCCTGTGAGTCCCTTGGACTGCAAGGCGATCCTACCGGTCAGTCTTAGAGGAGATCAACCCTGACTGCTCTTTAGGAGGCCAGATCCTGAAGAGGAAACTCAAAGACTTTGGTCAGCTCAAAGGTCTTGTATAGAAGCACAAAGATACTGGCAGAGAATTAAAAAATGGTTGGAGGAAGTGACAAAAGAACAGATTGAATTCAAACCGGAATTCTTCCTATTGGGGATCTCCAATAAACAATTCCCCCAAAAAGTAAAGTATATAATATTACACATACTGATGACAGCCAGATTGGCCTTTGCACAATATTGGAAACAACCTCATGCTTCCCCAGAGGAAATGATCATTCAAAAAATATCAAGCTGTGCAGAGATGGATAAATTAACCCTAGCACTAAAAAATAAGGAAACATCAATGTATTATGAGAGTTGGAACTGCTGGTATGAATGGATAGATCAAAGATGGGCTATATAATATTGTAAAAGAGGATAAGTTATAATTGTAGTAGTAATTATATACTCACATTACAGATTAATTGTAAATATGGCATAAAATACGGATATAGAAATTGACCCACAAACTGTCAATGACGATATTGTTTTTAATCTATTTCTGACTTTCTCTTTCTACCTCTTTTCCTTTTTCTTTTCTTTTCTGTTTCTTTTCTCTTCTTCCACATTTGTGTTTGTGTTGTTTGTTTATTTTAATTGTAAAATCAATAAAGTTTATTTAAAAATGAAAGACTTTGGCCACCTCATGAGAAAGAAGGACTCACTGTCCATTCTCTTTTTTGAAAGCCTCCAGTGATAACTTTTGAAGGGAAGCCGTTCCACTGGTCAACTGCTCTCACCATGAGGAAATTTCTCCTGAGTTCCAGGTTGCTTTTCTCCTTGATTAGTTTCCATCCATTGTTTCTTGTCTTGCCTTTCGGTGCTTTGGAAAATAGTTTGACTTCCTCGTCTTTGAAGGAGCCCCTCAAATACTGGAACCCTGCTATCATGTCTTCCCTAGTCTAATTTTTCATAACTAGACATACACACTTCCTACAACCGTTCTTCACATGATTTAGCCTCCAGCCTCTTTAATCATCTCTGTTGTTCTTTTCTATACTCTTTCCAGGGTCTCAACATCTTTTTTATATTATGGTGACCAGAACTAGATGCTGTATTCCAAGTGTGGTCTTACTAAATTCTTGTGCGTAGGCATGAGCAATAAATCAGTTTAACTGGAAACTTCATGAGTGGTCCCAATTCTTCGCGTGTAACAGGTCCATATTTTTAAGCATGTCCTCAACTAGATTGTTTTCCCATTATGATGTAGTGCATGTACATTTTCCTGAACGTCCCTGGTTTATCCTATCCTTGAAGGCTTTCACAGAAGTCTACTTGACATGAATAGCCTCTGAGCCCCACCCGGCTCATTTCTGGTTTTCATTTTGCTTAAGCACGGGTGGTATTTATACTTGAATAGGAGAAAGATTTTTCACTAGTTCTAACTCAGCTTGAAAATTCTTGCTGCCTTTCAGCCTGAAACAATGCTCAGGTTTTTTTTCTTCTCCCCATCAAATTGTTTGCAATCCATCAAGATCAGCTATTGCCAGCTCAAATGAGTTGCATTTGGCTAAAAAAAAAAGCCATTTCTGTCTCTTTTCAGAATATATTTTGTGACCGTTTTAGCAAGTGTCAGCATATTGTTACAGCCTAGTTTGTTTAGGGGATATCTTAGGAGTACTTATCATGAAAGTCCCCCCCCCCAAAACAATCCTTAATGAAACACTTATTTCTTCTTTTAGTGCCATGGTCAAATGTCTGATGTTTTTTTTTTCCTCCCGAAAACAAGTTCCATTTTCTGTAGGGTTGGTAGGTCTTCTCATTAAGCCAGTAAAGATTAGACTACTCCTGATAATGTCATCCAGCTGGTATTTCTTTCCTAATTAAAATGTCTCTCTATAACTAATTTATGCTACAGGTTTATCAACAGTGAAGGCCTGCCAGGGGTATCCTATGGCATTGCAGTATGAAAAATTAAAAATAAACTCTTTGGATGGTTAGCAAGCAAAGTTAATATATATATATGGGCAAAAATGACATGCCACCTGTTGGATTCTTCCAACACACAACAGCTACTTGTCATAAATCACTGCACAAGCCCTGACCTTCCTCTCTTTTGAAACCAAGTTTGCAGTAGCTTGGCAGAAAGGAAGATCTATGTCCCTCTTCTTAAAAAAGCAGATGTCCTTCTTCCTTGAAGCGGATAAATTAAATTGTCAACAGTACAATATTTATATCACAGCTTTTCGGTAGGGAGTGTTGTGTTAGTTCACTGCAACAAAAACAGCCCCAATCTGGTGACACCTGAAGCACCCCAAAATTTATTGTGGCCTGAGCTTTACCGGATTAAAGCTCATTTTGTTAGATTCAAGGAACTTGATCCTCAGTTGAGAGAGATGAATAGGCCAATAAACTTGGTAAACAGGGGGAATCAAAGGACCATGAGATGCAATGGGTAGAAGAGGACTTCTGTGTGTGGAGCTGAAACAAATGTATAAGATCGCAATATATTTTACAAGTTTGGGGGGTGGGTGGGAAACAGCCTTCCTAATATGATACCTCATATAAATTGTTAAATGATTTTCTCTACAGAGAAAGATGTCTATGGAGATTCTCAATCATCCAGGTCATGGTTGCTCCAAAGGTGCTTTTTCCAAGAGGCAACTGGACTTCCTTGTTTTTCTCTGAAGACCTTTCACCTCTCACCCAAGAAGCTTCTTCAGCTCTGACTGGATGTAGACTATCTCCAGCCTACAACACAGTCCTTTCAGCAGATCCAAGAAGACTCTACACACGGAATGACGAACCTATGGCACGCGTGCCAGAGGTGTCATGCAGAGCTTCCTCTGTGGGCATCGCCAGATGTTTTTCTGGTTTATGGCACACATAAGCACCAGCCAACTGGTCTTTGCGGGTGCCAGAGCACTGGAAAATGGCCAAAATACAGGCCATTTTTGGACCTTTTTGGGGACCTTTTTCAGGCCATTTCTTGGGCCAAAAAATGACCTGAAAATGCCCCAAAACAGCCCCCCAAAAGGCCTGAAAATGGCCCAGAAAACAGCCAAAAATGACCCGAAAAACAGCCTGAAAACGCCCCCCCAAATGGCAAAAAAACAGGCATCCGTGCACCAGCCAGCTGGTCTTTGGGTTTCTGACGCCTGGTACATGCACATGCATGCATGTCCTGGTTTGGGCATTGGGTGCCGAAAAGGTTCGCCATCACTGCTCTACACCTATTTGTACCACTCAGGAGACCCTGAGGACAGAGATAAAACTCCAGGTAGCCTTAATGACTCATTAAAAGAATTCAAATGACCAGCGGTCTCAAGGAGTGTAAATCCTTTCATTCCCCACCATCCAGTCAGAGCTGAAGAAGGTTCTTAGACGAGAAGTGAAACATCTTCAGAAGAAAAACAAAAAAGCCCAGTTGCCTCTTGGAAAAATCACCTTTGGGACAAACTGCGAAAGATAACTTCAGCTTCAACATCTGGGCTATGGCATTCTGGGATGGTTGAAGCTTTCAAGTGGTCTTCAAGGACTTCCTCTTGAGTGTCAAGTATTGCACTAATCCTGATATGTATCGACAAACACAAACATGGCTGTGTGGTTCCAAAAAATATGCAACTGATGTCTCAGTCGAAGCTGATCAAGGATAGCCCTGATCATCATTTCCATCTAGGAGCAACCATGCAGTCAGGGAGAAACCCAAGTCACAGTTGTTTCATAGGCAGCTCCGCTCCATCAGGAGACAATCCAGGAAGTACAGTAACAGAAGAGAATAACAGAGTTGGAAAGGACCTTGTAGGTCATCTAGTCCAATCCCTTGCTCAAGCAAGAGACCCTACACCATTTCTGACATGTGGCAGTCCAGTCTCTTCTTGAAAGCTTCCAGTGATGAAGCTCCCACAACTTCCGAAGGCAACTTCTGTTCCATTGGTTGATTGCTCTCACTGTTATGAAATGTCTCCTTATTTCTAGGTTGAATCTCTCCTTCTTCAGTTTCCATCCATTGTTCCTTGTCTGACCTTCAGGTGCTTTGGAAAATAGCTTGACCCCCTCCTCTCTGTGGCATCCCTTCAAATAATAGAACACTGCTATCATTTCACCCCTGGTTCTTCTCTTCATTAGTCTAGACATATCTAGATCCTGCAACTGTTCTTCATATGAATGATACCTAATAATCAAAAAGCTATTCCATATAATTTTGGACTCAGTGTTACCTGTTTTATCCTATCCTATGTCTCCCAAGGTACAGTCATGTGTGGTCATGTGTGGCCCATGGTAATTATGCACAGTTGGGGATTTATTGATTGATTGATTCATTTATGCATTTTTTCTTTTTCTCTTTCTTTCTTATTTATTTATTTGTTTGTTTATTTATTTATTAAAAGAGCTGTGGTGGTGCAGTGGTTAGAATGCAGTATTGCAGGCTGACTCTGCTCACTGCCAGGAGTTTGATCCTGACCGGCTCAAGGTTGACTCAGCTTTTCATCCTTCTGAGGTCAGTAAAACAAGGACCCAGATTGTTGGGGGCAATAGGCTGACTCTGGAAACAGCTTAGAGAGGGCTGTGAAAGCACTATGAAGTGGTATAAAAGTCCAAGGGCTATTGCTATTGCTAAGTACTTATGCCACCCATCTCAATGTTATAGCTGGTCTGGGCAACATAAAAAGTTTTATAAAAATACAAAACAATTAAAGTTAAGAGAATTAAAGAAGAAGCTACAATCCTAAATAATGAGTCGTGTGTGTGTGTGTGTCTTCTCTCTACCCCATCAGCCAATTTAAAAAGAGTGACAAAATACAAATAAAACCCTTCTTGACTTAAGGGCTTTTCAAGACATTTCCCAGTTCTGTTAGTTTTTCAGCCCAGACTATTTCCCATACTTTTAAATACCATTGATTGAAAAAAAAGATGTTCTTTAGTTTTTATTTTGCTGTAGTAAATCTGACAGCTAACAACAAAAATTGAATTAAGACTCATTTTATATGTTTTGGGGACAAAAAAAACGGACAATAGGTTCTCCATCAATAATTTACTGCACCCTGGCAGTAAATATATAACAATAAATTAGATAATGATCAACTCTGTAATCCTATAAAAGTCCTTTATCTTCCTATACTTTGAAGGTATGTCTTTGAGGCTTAAAACTGGGGAAATCAAGGAATAAAAGAAAAGGAGATATCAAGAACCAACAATTGTTTTTTTTTAATCTCAATCACCTAAAATATGTTCTTAATATAGATTTGTGATCATAGGGATACAGTTCTTAATGGGGCTGCCTAACAGCTGGAGGATCTTACTTATGGAATATAAGAAATATTCTTTGTAGGTCCCAAAAGTGCTTTTTTTTTTCAAGAAGCAACTGGACTTTCTTGTTTTTTCCTTTGAAGACATTTCGCTTCTCATCCAAGAAGCTTCTTCAACTCTGACTTGGATGGTGGGGAAGGGAAGGATTTATATTCCTTGCAGACAGCTGGTCATTTGCATCCTTTTGGATGGTCATTGAGGCCACTTGGAGGTTTTATCTGTGTCCTCAGGGTCACCTGAGTAATGCAAATGGTTCCCGTAGTCTGCAATTTTTTCCTCTGGAAATCCCTTCCTACTCCCACACCGTTTAAAGGCTATTCATCCCAAATTGTACAGCTAAAGGTCTGTGTCCTGTCAGAGCAGAAGAAGCTTCTTGGATGAGAAGCGAAACATCTTCAAAAGAAAAAACAAGGAATTCCAGTTGCCTCCTGAAAAAAGCACCTTTGGGACAACCAAGACCTGGAGGACTGAGAACCTCTACAGACTTTTAGCTTTACAATTTGGGATGAAGATCGATCTGTCTGTCTGTCTGTCTGTCTGTCTACCAACCTACCTACCCACCTCTCTCTCTCTCTCTAACCCCCCTCTCTCTCTACCTCTCTTTCTCTCTCTCTCTCTTTATCTGTCTGTCTATCTGTCTATCTTACCTCTCTCTCTCTCTCTCTCTCGATTTGTCTGTCTGTCTGTCTGTCTGTCTGTCTGTCTGTCTGTCTGTCTGTCTATCTATCTATCTATCTATCTATCTATCTATCTATCTATCTATCTATCTATCTATCTACCAACCTACCTACCCACCTCTCTCTCTCTATCCATCTATCTATCTTACCTCTCTCACTCTCGATTTATCTATCTATCTATCTATCTATCTATCTATCTATCTATCTATCTATCTATCTATCTATCTATCTTCTATAAAATATTGTTGAAGGGAATCTCTATACAGTATAAATTGGGTCTCTTTCAAATCTGAATCTAACCTGCATTTTCACCACAATACATTTGCAATTTCTGAAGATGGTATCTTGATGTGGCAAAAAAATAAAAGAAAAGAAAAAATGAGCAACTTTTGGTCTACCCAGAGAGAAACATTGGGAAATGAACCCAGTTACTCTAGATTACATTTGTAATGGATTGCTAAGTGAAACATGATTTTAAAACCCTTCACCCACTGTTGAAAAGAAGAAACTTTTAATTTTTGTTTGCATCTCCCTACTCTTCTCTCTCTCTTTGTATCAGTAATCAAGTTCTGTTCATGGTCATTTTTCTAATACACCTGAAATCTCCAGTGTGATTGTCAAAACTGTCCACAGTGTGAGCTGTCAATCTTTTCAGTATCCAAATATTGTGGCAAATAGAATTTAGAGTTTATTTGATTTGTCAATCGCTTACAAGATAATAGGTATAAGTATATACAGTACATAGTTATGAATACATGAAATGAGTACATATAAGAAAAATAAAAGAAACAATAGGACAGGGATGGTAGGCACGTTGGTGCACTTATGCATATAATTCTTCTTTACAACTGGTGTTTGGAAAATGGGTACAGGGGTTGTGTCATTTGTTGCTTAAAATGGGACATTTGCATAGGCAATATTCCCTCTGTGTGTGTGTGTGTGCGTGTGCGTGTGCGTGTGTGTGTGTTTATTCAGCCAGTTGTAATTTTTGCAAAATAGTTTCAGCGTGGAATTAACTAGCATTTGTAACCTCAGACTCTGTGGAGAGGTAATGAGACTCCTGTATTATTATTATTTTTTGGACAGGGAATTATATACAGAAAAGCATTAAGTGAACAACTGCTTTTCTTAACATAGAGAATAAAGCTAAATTGTCCCTTCACTCCAGTATCCTTTTTAAAAGTTCTTGGATTTTGATCTGTCAGTGGTATTCTGCTGAAAAGGCAGAGTTTCCTTCCAGTCATTTTAAGAAAAGCTATCATCAAACTGTCAACAGCCCAAAATTGAGATTAAAACTACTAGCAAGAAATCTTTGCTATTATCAGGGTTTCAACTAAGAGCCTTTGAGCAGGCAGAAAATATTTGAAAGATCTCAAATGGACCGGCTTTGTTTCTTTTGATCCATAGGAGTAACCTAGAAGAGGGGTAAATAGGCCATTTTTTTAAAAAAAAAGTGACAAAAGATTAAACACACTACCTAGGTTTGCAGACAAGTCAAAATACAGTGTAGGGAAAACACCTGTGGTTTACATACTGTTATACATTGCTTGGACACATCAGAGAAGTTTTCTCGGAGATGAGTGTCTTCCATTCTTCACCTTGCATGCTAAACTTTAACATATGCTACAAATGTCCCGGTCAGTTTCCTTCATTAGTTCTATTCTTGAGATCTCCATTCCTGTTCTGAATATTGGGATAGGCAGGTTTTTATTTCTTAAATCTCAGGGTTTAGGGCAGGGGTCAGCAACCGGTGGCTCTGGAGCCGCATATGGCTTGTTCATCCCTCTGCTGCGGCTCCCTGTCGCTGGTCAGTTCCACAATTGATAGGGCTTTCGGTTAGGACAGGTAGAGGAAAAAGGACTTTTAAGGGTAAAGAACTTGATACGGAAGGTTGAACCTGAGGAAGGACCTGCATTGAATGCCCTGCCTTATGACAGTAAGCCTGCTCTCTGTCACAGAAGAAGAGAAAACCAACCTATTCTCCAAAGCATTTGAGGGCAAGTCAAGAAGTAATGGGTGGAAGAGCATCAACAAGAGATCCAACCTAGAACTAAGGAGGAATTTCATGACAATGAGAACAGATGAATCAGTGGAATAGCTTACTCTGGAAATTGTGGATCACTGGAGATTTTTAAGAAGTGACTGAACAGTTGCTTGTGTGGAATGGTATAGAGTCTCCTATTTTAGCAGGGAGCTGGATTAGAAGACTCCAATATATGTCCATCCATCCATCAACCAGAATCAATCTCTCTCTCTCTCCCCCCTCCCCCCCCCCACACCGAAATGTGGTGACCAAAACAACTGGAAGGAGCAAGCTCTGTTCACCACCTTGAATTATTTGTAAAAATAATAAAGATGTGATACAAGGAAATGCATTGGTTGATCGACATACATATAATTCATCTTAAGCATTTTTGAGTAAACTAACGAATTGTTGCAATGGAACAGTGACTTCATTTTTAAAAACACATGTTTTATTTTCACCGTAAGAGTGCGTTTAATGATCAATACATGTAATTATCTTCCTGCCACTGATTTCTTGTGTTCATTGCTTGATATTCACCTTTGATTTCTAGCAAAAGCATTGCTTATAGCAGTTGGCCTAATATTAAAACATATTTTACAGGAATATATACCAAATGTTATTTACCAGAAAATAACCATCTTTAAAAATGTGCCTCAGTAATAACTAGGTATTGCCAACCTAAATGTTGTTAGTAAATGCAATTTGATTTGAAAAACTTTGTCACTCTGGGAACAATAATTTGATCCAAGGCGTGCTTAAAACTGTAATCTAGACCAAGTGTTCTTAGAAAGGTTATTTTAGTGCTCTGATGTTTACTAAGCCATTATGTAAGTTCTGTGAATTTTCTATGTTTATGCAACTTTTGTAACAATCACATATTTTATCTATTTTTTTAAAAAATACAAAGGAATGAATCATTTATGTTTTATTTTATTTAATACACCTACATACATTACATTTGGGAACATTTAGTTAGGCTAGACTGAGTGATCCAAGATACTTCCCATAAAAAGTGAAACTAACTGCACTCCAGATTACAATGATAATTGTAAATAGACGATAATTGTATAAACGTTGCACTAACACGATTGCTTTACACCTTCTGTATATCAGCTTAACTCATTGGTGGCTAATCTTTTTGGGCTCCTATGCCAAAAATTGTGTGCGTGCTTGCACGCTTAAATGTGCATGCCAGCATCCAGAAGGCAATGCACGCCCTCCCTACGCACCTTATGCATGTGCACGCAATCCCCACCCACCCGCCCACCACCCCCTTACCTGCACTGTGCCTCACAGCTGATTTTCGGCCAGTTTGAGGTCTTTTTCGGCCTCCCAGAGGCTTAAAGAAGGCTTCTGCAGGCTTCTGCAGGCCAAAAACTAGGCCCTTTTCGTCACTTCCGGTATTTCTGAAAAAACAGGAAGTGATGAAATGGGCCTAGTTTTGGGCCTGAAAAGCCTGCAGAAGCCTTCCTCAAACCTCTGGGACTCTGAAAAAGGCCTCAAACTGGCCGAAAATCAGCTGTGAGGTGTGCGCATGCACAGTGAGGTAAGTTTGCCTGCAGCTTGCATGCCGGCACAAATGGCTCTGCGTTCCACCTATGGCACGCATGCCATAGGTTCACCATCATGAGCTTAACTTAATGCAGCTAAGGCTTGACTTACAATCACAATGGAGCCTAAAATTTATGTTGCTAAGCCAGATAGTGATTAAGTGAGTTTTCTTCCCTTTTACGATCTTTTCTTGCCACAGTGGTTAAGTAAATCACTACAGATGTTAAGTTAGTAAACACAATTGTTAATGAATTGGACTTCCCCATTGACTTTGCTGCAATGGTCAAAACTATGAAAAATGGTCATACGTCACTTTTTTCAGTGATGTGACGTGATAGTAGAATTCCAGTATTTTGGGGACTGCCAAAAATTCATCAAAAATCAAAAGATTCAGTGGTACATGACAAACTACTCCTAAAACTAAAATCTTATAGTATCTCTGGACAACTGCATAACTAGATAGAAGCATTCCTGTCAAACAGACAACAAATGGTCAAAATTGGGAGCATCTTATCAAATTCTGTACCTGTCAATAGTGGTGTCCCCCAAGGCATGTCCTAGGACCAACTCTCTTCATACTCTACATAAATGACCTCTGTGACCATATTAAGAGCAACTGCGTTCTCTTCGCTGATGATGTAAAGCTGTTCAATGCCACAGACAATACTGCTACCCTTCAAAAAGATCTTGACTATGTATCAGAATGGTCAAACAAATGGCAACTTCAAATCTCAACAAATAAATGCTCTATCTTACATATGGGCAAAAACATCAGAAAATAAAATACAAGCTGAATAGTCAAGACCTTGTTGATGATCCAAGCTCTTTAAAGAACCTTGGAATAATCATCTCTAATGATCTAAGTGCTAGAGCCCACTGTAACTACATAGCCAAAAAGTCATTAAGACTTTTTAACCTAATCCTACGTAGCTTTTTCTCTGATAATATCACACTACTAACTAGAACATACAAAGCATTTGCTAGACCAATACTCGAATACAGCTCATCAGTCTGGAACCCACATTATATATCTGATATTAGCACAGTTGAGAAAGTCTAGAAATATTTCACAAGAAGAGTTCTCCACTCCTCTACTCGTTGTAGAATACCTCATGCCACCAGACTTGAAATTCTAGACCTAGAAAACCTTGAATTACACCGTCTTTGGTCTGATCTAAGTATGGTATATAAAATCATACATTGCAATGATTTACCTGTCAATGAATACTTCAGCTTCAACCATAACAACACAAGAGCACAAAATACAGATACAAACTCAAAGTTAACCGCACCAAACTTGATTGCAGGAAATACTTCAGCAACAGAGTGGTCAATGTCTGGAATACTCTACCTGACTCTGTGGTTTCTTCCCCAAACCCCAAAAACTTTAACCTGTCTACTATTGACCTCACCCCTTTCCTAAGAGGTCTGTAGGGGGCGTGCATAAGTGCACCAACATGCCTACCGTCCCTGTCCTATTGTTTCTTTTATTTTTCTTATACGTACCCATTTCATGTATTCATAACTATGTATATACTTATACCTATTATCTTGTAAGCGATTGACAAATCAAATAAATAAAATAAAATAAATAAATAAATTAAAAAAAGAAGAAGAGGGGGTCGGCCTATTTTCCAAAGCATCTGAAGGCAGGACAAGAACTTAAATGAACCTTTTCCTTCCTAACAGAATAGCAGAGTTGGAAGGGACCTTGTAGGTCATCTAGTCCAACCTCCAGTCCAAACAGGAGACCCTACACCACTTCTGACAGATGGCAGTCCAGTCTCTTCTTGAAAACTTCCAGTGGTGAAGCTCCCGCAACTTCTGTTCCATGGGTTGATTGAAGCAATGGATGGAGACTAATCAAGGAGAGAAGTAACCTGGAATTAAGGAGAAATGTTCTGACAGTGAAGACAATTAATTAGGGGAACAACTTGCCTCCAGAAGTTGTAGGTGCTCCATCATAAGAAGAGATTGGATGGCCATTTGTCAGAATGGTATAAGATCTGCTGGAGCAGGGGGTTAAACTAGAAGACCTTTAAGGTCCCTTCCAGCTCTATTTTGATTGATGTTGTAATTTCAAACCGTCATTAAAAGAAACTGTTGTAAGTGAAGGAGTATCTATACACACTTTAATATTAATTACTCAAGTTTTATTGTTACAGGATTCCGTGGAAGATATTTCTACCTCAGCTCAGACGTCCTATACACCTCTGCCTTCTGGAACAAGGAATCTCACCCACCACAGAGGTAAACAGAAATTCATGCCATGCTGATGCAAAACCATATTGTTGTGAATTAACTATAAAGGGTAAGTGTTTTTATTTGATCGTTAGACTTCGTTCCACCTCTGTTCAGTCAGTTGGCTCTCTGAGGATGATGTACCACCTCTAAGAATGGTCTACTTGGCCAAATTGGAATTTTGTTATTTTAAAACAGCTCCAACAGTCCTCTACTAGCAACAAATGAATCTATTAGATTCTTTATTTCAGCAAAGGAACAATTACTGGTAGTATTTCTGAACAAGTTTGTATCACTGATGAGCTCAAGAAATTTGTAGTTTTCTTGGTAAGAAAAACATTGTAACATTATTTCTTTTGCAGTTTCTGTTTGCATTAATCTCAGTACTTTTCCTTTCAAGTCAGTCTTTTTATAAATCAGTAATACAAAAAGCATAGGAAAAGGATAGGCTCCCTCCCTCCGTCCCTCCTCCCTCCCTTCCTTTCTCTCTCCCTCCCTCCTTCCTTCCCTCCCTTGTTTTACCTTCCTTCCTTCCTTCCTTCCTTCCTTCCTTCCTTCCTTCCTTCCTTCCTTCCTTCCTTCCTTCCTTCCTTCCTTCCTTCCTTCCTTCCTTCCTTCCCTTCCTTCCTTCCCTTCCTTCCTCCTCCCTCCCTCCCTCCCTCCCTCTTAAAAATGGCATATCAATGTAAGAATTCCTTGTTAAGACTATGGAAAAATTCCCATTGCAGTACAGGAAATATTGCAAACACATTATGTTTTTAAAAGGTGAAATTAGTGTTTTCTGTTACTCTACAGCAGAAACGAATGGCAGTGAACATGATTTGCCAATATACAGAGATTCTCTTTTGTTTATTTTTTCAATGGAAATTGTACAGATGGTAGCAAATGCACCAGCCAAAGAAAGAACTCCATGCTTTATAAGCAGATGCATAGGAAACACAAACGATCCCTTTGGATTTTAGGTTATCTTATGATCTCCTATGATCTAGGAGAAGATCTTGAAAGTTCTGGAAAACAGTCTGGGACTTGAACATAAAGTTCCAGAGAATTAAACAGTTCCAGGTGTCCTTGCTAAAATGATTCATGGTGATCTCCGACCTGCATTTTGGAAATGTATTTATTATAGTTAGCATATTGTTCTTCTCCAAGTATTTATTTTGCTCCCATAATAAAGCTCTCAGTGCCTGTGAAAATGTGCTGGAAACTGGGCAGTTTAAATTTTGAATGGAAAGAAAGTTATGGATGAGTCATGAGTAAAACGGCTAGGGTGTTTCTGGTCATCAAAGTAAGCTTAAGAAGAAACATAAAATTTAGATCAGATCCTGAGAATATAATAACAGTTTCATTGGTGCCTGATCTTCTCTGAGTTTTATTCTTTTTTTGCAGACATTTCTTTACCAAATTAGGTAATATCATCAGTATTAGAAGGGAGTGGGGTTTGCTCTTATTTTTATATACTAGTGGCTTGCCCTGTTACTATTGGTAAGACTGCCTAGATAGTTCCTTGTAGGCTGTTTTTTGCTGTTAGCTTGTTTTTCTCCTTAATTGGGGTATGGTTTAATTGTTGATTGTTGGTCTAGTGTTAATTTTGGGGTTAATCTCTGCTCATGTGGGTGTTGATTGCAGGCAAGGAAGTGTTTTGGTCTTTTTTTTTTTTTGTCTTTTCTTTTTGTGCTTTTTGATTGTCTCTTCTGAGTGGTGTATAGATAGTGTTTAGTCTAATTCACACTGGGAAAGCCAGAGCTCTCAATCTTTTAGAAGGAGGGGAATGTAGATATGCTCTTATTTTGGTGAAAAGAAGGATTAGGGGTGACATGATAGCAGTCTTCCAATATCTCAGGGGCTGCCACAAAGAAGAGAGATTCTCCAAAGTGCCTGAGGGCAGGACAAGAAATCTAGTCCTGCCAAGAATGTAATAAGGGTTAACGGAGAGGCAGTTTCTGTAAGCAACACCAGAATGTTTCCTTGCTGCCTTCCTTACAGGATTAGGCCAGTAATTTGTTCTAACAACCGGTTCTCCGAACTGCTTAGAATGTTAACAACCAGTTCCAGCGAATAGGTGCAAACTGGTAGAATCCCACCCCTGGGTATACCGCTACAAGAATATTCTCTTGTGTTAATCATAGAAATTAAATTAGGGCGTGACGTCCCCTTAAAATATCTGATAAAATCGCTGAACTGGAATAAAAATAACAAAAGTTTGATGATGGTATTGGTGGAGGGGCGGGGTTCGCTTCAGTTTTTATCTTTACAACATGTGTTAGTTTTAGTATGTATCATAATCTGAGCAAGCACTGATGAGTTGGTTCTGGGTTGCTGGTTTTTTCCCCCCATTCGAGCCCTAAGGAAAGTCAATTCACATCTGCTTTTGCTCCTTCCCCAAAGATTCAGAGCCGTGTAAACAAGCCCCTTTGGAGACAAAAGAAAGGCAGTGGTCATTTTCCTCTGGCTTTGGGTTGCAAAGATTTCCCAGAAAACTGCCACTATTTACATACACAATCGCTGGGTTCATTCTTTTATGCGAGGCGCAGATCATTCAGGGAATAAAACAACCTCAAGGGCGGAATTCCAAGATGGCATGTTTATGTATTTCATTCTTTCCTCAGTACACCCTTGACTCCAATTAAGGATGCTTTAGCTCAGAAAATGTCCTTGCTTCTTTTATGGGAAAACTGGAGGGATGACCTATAGTCATTCCAGACTCCAGTCGCCACACCTGGAAAGCATCCTTTCATTATGCTTTCTCTGAAAGTAAATAACTTATGAACAGTCAATTGAGCCTTGGATAATGTTCTCCCTCTCTCATTGACTTGAAGAGTGTTTAACTTGACTTCAGACTTTTTAAGCTCTCTCTCTCTCTGAGAAATCTGGGATTGGACATCATCACATCTGGCATTCTGCCCCGGCATTTTAGTTTTGAAATGCACAAAATATTAGTTGCTCCTTTGAAATGAAACAAACGTTTGAGCCGAATTCATCCTTCTGGATGCCAAATGACTTGAAATCTCAAACTTAGTCTTATTATTTAAAGACACACACACACACTGGACAAATCTAAAATAGAAAACCGATTCTTGAGATAGATGATAGATAGATAGATAGATAGATAGATAGATAGATAGATAGATAGATAGATAGATAGATAGATAGATAGATAGATAGATAGATAGATAGATAGATAAGGGATAGATAGATGATGGATAGATAGATGATGGATAGATAATAGATGATGGGTAGATAGATTGATAGTTAAATATAGATGGATAGATGGATAGATAGATAGATAGATAGATAGATAGATAGATAGATAGATAGATAGACAGACATGATGGATAGATAGATTGATAGATAATGGATATATTGATAGATAAATATACATAGGTAGGTAGGTAGATAGATTTGGATATCTAATATATAGATAAGTAGGTAGGTAGATAGATAATAGAGGTGATAATGAGGAATAGAGATAGATAGATGATATAAATAGATTAGATAGATAGATAGATAGATAGATAGATAGATAGATAGATAGATAGATAGATAGATAGATAGATAGATATGGATAACTAGTACATAGATAAGTAGGTAGGTGGGTAGATAATAGATAGAGATGATAGAGAGTTGATAAATATAGATAGATAGATAGATAGATAGATAGATAGATAGATAGATAGATAGATAGATAGATAGATAGATAGATAGATGAGATAGATAAGAGATAGAGAAAGATAATAGATGATAGATAGATAGATAGAGATAGATAGATACGATGGATGTTTGGATGATGGATGGATGGATGGATGGATGACAGACAGTCAGACAGACAAACTCACCCTACTACCTTGCAACACTTAGTTAAAAAAAACATGCTAATGGAACATGGAAACAGAAACGGAACCAAAGAGTTTTGCTTCCCAGAAGGGAATTATTTTTCACATGCTATCCATCCAGGTTTGCAGTCTTTGTTATTGATACAGTTGCTGGATTCCTTTCCGGTTTACTGCAGAGGCTTCATCTATTTGTGATTGCAATGGATAGCTCAGAATCTCCCCGTGTAATTTACATAGCCACTTATCATGATTAGTCAGAGTTTGTTGTTTCCTTAATGCGAATGGTGCTTTATCCTTGCCAGTTGATCTTCTCCAGTTTCTATATGAAGCTCTCTGTATTGTGAGATATCCGACACAAAAAAATGACATGTGGTTTTGCTTTTTGTTTTATTTTTTAAAGTAGGCCATGTTGTTAAGATGAAAAATCATGAAATATATTTAATCAAAATCCAGAAATAGTAAGCATTAACCCATTTATGATGGCAACCAAAAACTAAATGAATGAGGTAGGCTGGAGGAGAGTGAGGGTGAGACTTAACTGGCCTAAAGTCACCCAGTCAAACTGTTGGGGCTTCCTTTTTTCTTCTCATTTTTGGCCCCAATTCATGATGGCGATGAAAGCAATTGATGAAAGCAATTCTTCTCTATCAATGAAGGAGAATCAGGATTGAAAGGACTGGTCCTCGGTGCTCTCTGAACTTGGTGGTTTTCTTGCAGAAGTTTCCTTACCCGAACTAGGCAACATCATCAGCGTTAGTTAGTCTAGCACAGATGATATTATCTAGTTTGGGCAATAGCAATAGCACTTAGACTTATATACCACTTTATAGTGCTTTACAGCCTCTCTAAGCGGTTTACAGAATCAGCCTCTGGCCCCCAACAATCTGGGTACTGCATTCTAACTGCTGGGAGGGAAGGAAGGAAGGAAGGAAGGAAGGAAGGAAGGAAGGAAGGAAGGAAGGAAGGAAGGAAGGAAGGAAGGAAGGAAGGAACAGCCCTTAGACTTATATACTGCTTCACAGTGCTTTTTACAGTCCTCTCTAAATGGTTACAGAGTCAGCCTCTTACCCCCAACAATCTGGGTCATTTTACTGACCTCGGAAGGATAGAAGGCTGAGTCAACTTTGAGCCTGATGAGATTCGAACTGCCAAATTGCAGGCAGCAAGCAGAAGTAGCCTGCAGGACTGCACTCTAACCACTGCGCCAATGCGGCTCATGTAAATGTAATGTAAGTAAACAAGAAAACAACCTAACTCAGAGAGCACCAAGGACCCCTCAATTCTTCTCTATAAAGCCTGAAACTCTTTGGGTATCAGAAAGTCTGCATCTGTTTTTACTCCCTATCCTGGAGCAGATAGCTAACTAGAATCTAGCTATGAAATGGTACATGGAAAGAGAACAGACATATTTCATACAATGTCTCAACTGGATTCTTGTCTGTAACTTTTTATATATCGATGACTATGTTGTCTCCTCAGCTCGACCATTTTTCTCCCAATGATCTCATCACATAGCACAATCTTTGCTGAACCCAGTTTTCTTGTTTGACTGTAGCAATCATTTTTTTTAAAAAAAAATAAAGTTCTTGACACCTCCAGGAGTCTTGTGTGACCAGGATCTCTCTGTTTATTATGATTTCCTACAGTTCTAAAAAAAAAATTAAAATAAGTAAGTACAGTATCACAATGCCAAGAAACTCAGGATGCACCAAAAAGAACAGGTCTCTGCCCCAAAATTAAAATGACCTTGTTGTTCCAGCCATGGCTGTTGTTCAGATGAATAAAAACTAACAATCATTAATGCTGATTGTGTGTGGGGGTGTGTTATGTGCATGCGAGGGACGGGAGCAGGTGTACATGTCAATAAATTTCAATGGATGGTAAAAGTCTGTAGCCAAACAGCTTCATCATCTGCCTTTCAAAGCTCGCGAGACAGGCCATTTTTCATGATTTCACCATTTTGGCCAAACGAGCCCTTTTCAATTAAACAAACCCTTCAATTCCAGATGTGTGTTTATTTGCTGAAACCAGGCCAGGGGAAAAAAAAAAATCAAAGGTCTGGTTCATCTCAAAGGGGAGAATTTTTGAAAAATGAAACAAGGAGGAAAACACCTTCTTGTGCCAGAGAGCTCGGTTCTTGGTTGAAGAAAACAAAGAAACCCACAGGTAATTATTTCAGGTTTGGCGGGAAGACTCTTGGACCAAGGATGTGCAGGAATCAGGGGTGGCCTGTGACTGGTTCGCACCGGTTCAAGCGAACCGGATGTTAATTTTACATCTGCTTCGGAGAACTGGTAGTTGTAATGACTGGCTGGCCCCGCCCACCCCATCCCTCCCATTCCATGCAGCCTGTTTTGGATCCCAGGTAAGTGCAGGACCTGCAAAGAGGCTCAGGGAGGGGGAAAATGGGCCTATAAGGCCTCCAGTCCCCGGGGAGGCTGTTTTTGTTGTCCCAAAGGCTCAAGGAAAGCCTCCGGAGCCCGGGGAGGGTGTACCCCTCCCACTTTGGTGCAGGAGGCCGACTAGGCCATGCCCATCTAGCAACTAGACAGAGAGCCAGTTGCTAAATTTTTTGGAGCCCACCCCTGCCAGGAATGGAGGTGAGGTTTACCTGCCTGCCTATATTGAGTTGATTCTTTCTTTTTATTGTCCATAAATGTTGCCCCGTGAAGCTTGAAAGCTGCCTACTAGGATCAATTTTGTGTCCAAATAAGCGTGTGTATTGATGCGGTAATGAAAAACACATTTCTTGCACAACTGGCAATAAGGGTACCTTTTTAACATGTCTTTTTGGAAGACTCGAGGTTGGTTCTTCAGTGTCTGCCACTTTTGAGAAAGCACAGTGGACCTTTGGTCTTCCCACCCACCGGAGAATGTCATGGGTGAACCTGCAAAAACAATCAAAAATCACTCACTGAGCCTGCATTTTGCAGCTCATGAGAAACAAAATGCACTGTGGAGCAATTTTAGTCATTCCATGCCACTAAGCAAAACAGACACTTCCCATCACATCACTGAACACAAGTGAATAATATGCTGAAATATCAGCGTATTATTCATTTAGAGAGACAGATAGAAGACAAGCTCAGGATCCAAAAAGATCTTGACAGGCTTGAACAATGGGCCCTATCCAACAGCAGGAAATTTAATGTGGAGGGAGAAAAGCAAGGTTTTATACTTGGGCAGGAAAAACCAAAGGTACAAGTACAGATCAGGTGAAATCTGGCTCAAAAATAGTAATTGTAAGAGGGACCTTGGAGTCCTAATGGATGATGACTTAAAACAGGTGGCAGCAGTGTGCGGTGGCAGCCAAAAAAGCTAATATAATTAAGATCATGTGAAGTAATTATGAAGTCTTAATAAGACCACGCCTAGAATACTATATCCAGTTTTGGTCACCGTCACCACACTATTAAAAAAAGAGGTTGAGACTCTAGAAAAAGTACAGAGAAGAACAAGCAAGGTGATGAGGGGACTGGAGGCTGAAACACACGATGAACGATTGCAGGAACTGGGCATGGCTAGTCTAGGGAAGAGAAGGACCAGGGGAGACAGGAGAGCAGTCTTCTAATATTTGAGGGGCTGCCACAGAGAGGAAGGAGTCAAGCTATTTTCCAAAGCACCTGAAGGCCAGACAAGGAATAATGGATGGAAACTGAACAAGGAGAGATTCAACCTGGAAATAAGGGGAAATTTTCTGACAGTGAGAACAATCAACCCATGGAACAGAAGTTGCTGCCTTTGGAAGTTGTGGGAGCTTCATCACTGGAGGCTTTCAAGTAGAGACTGGACTGCCATCAGTCAGATATGCTGTAGGGTCTCCTGCTTGGGCAGAGGGGTTGGACTAGATGACGTGCAAGGTTCCTTCCAACTCGGTTAATCTGTTAAATGAAAAAAAATGCTTAAGTGTAAGGGTGAGATTCAACATGAGGGCCTCTCAATTTCTCTGTAACCATTCTAATGTGTGGCTGTGCAGATTTGACTGACAAGGTTTTAAGCATGATTTGGAAATTAAATAAGAAAAGCAATGTTGAATTTGCAGAGCAGGGAAATTGCAGCCAAGGAATGTACCTCTAATTTAGGGTAAAGAGCAATAATGAGAGCCCATAAAAATAAATAGCCATGATGTTAAATAGACTGCAGATCATTGGCACCTTGTGATGTTGCTTAGATTGTATGCCAGTTCAGAAATATGGCAATAAGCAATTGCAGGTGTTAACAAGGGAATTTCTGAAATGTAAAATTTCATTTGTTTTTGGATGGTTTGGGTGTGGCTATGGGTGTCTCAAGGCAGAAGTCATAGAGGAAATTACTGTTGCACATTTTGTTTTAATCACAGGAAGAACCAGCAACTAGGTCTAGATTTTATTTACGAATTTAGTTTAGCATGGAAAGTTACGTCTAAACCTACGGTAGCACTGTATACTTCTAAAAAAACCTATTGAAAGCAGAGATGTAGGGAAGTTCAGCAGATTTAAGCTGGTCCAATCTAGATGGTTTGCTGTAGCAATTTGTGATCCTGCATCGTGATCAGGGGTGGGATTTTAGTGGTTTGACCCGGTTCAGTTGAACCGGTAGCTCCAAAGATCAACTGGGATTGAATCAGTTCACTCTGAAGATTAAGGTATTTCCTTTTTCCCCCACCGATCAGCTGTTTTCCAAACATTAGTTGTGCCACTCTATTTATATTAGTTAGAAAGCAGGAAATCATCAGATTTCTTGCTTTCTAGCTAATCTAAATCGTGCAGCACAGCTGATCCCTCCCCTCACTGTTGTACTGCTTAGCCCAGGTTGGCGGCCCCGAGGGTGCGGGCCTTCTCTGTGGGGGCTCCCTCCCTGTGGAACAATTGGCCCCCGGAGATACGGGCCGTTACCGACATTCAGATCTTCCGGCACGCAGTAAAGACCCTGTTTTTTTTCAACAAGCCAGCCTGGCCCAGTAACGATTTTTGGGGTTTTTAAAACTTGGTATCTTAAATTTTTTAAATTTTAAATTTTTATTAGTTTTATATTTTTAAATTGTATATTCGGCCTCTAATGTAATTGTTTTTAATTTGTTTTAATTGTATATATTGTTTTTGTTTTTAGTTGGCTGTACACCGCCCCGAGTCCCTTTTTTGGGAGAGGGGGCGGTACAGAAATTTAATAAATAAATAAATAATTTTTTAAAAAAAAATTTTTTTTTGCCTACTGGGCCTCAGGAAGTTTCCTGGGAGCAAGAACAAGGTGCTGGGGGCTGCGCAGGACCTCCCACTCCATTTTTGCTCCCAGGAGGCTTCCCTGAGGCCCAGTAGACAAAACGTCCCCATGACCACCCAGTCATATGACCACCAGGCCATGCTCACTTGGCCATGTCCAACTAGCCATGCCCACAGAACCGGTAGTTTAAAATTTTGCATCCCACCCCGAATCTAAATCATTTCAAATCTTCTGCTGTAACCTTCGAAAGGCAGCCCATCCCAAACAAGAAGGAACTTTTCGAAATTCCTTGTGATGTCGCTGTGGCACACAGGAGACTAAATTAGGAACTGAGGGGAGGAAAAAAAAAGTAAGAAGTGGAAGATCATTAGAGAGAAATCCAACTAGAAATAAGGAGAAATTTCCTAATAGTAAGGACAATTAGCTAGTCAAATGACTTGCCTCCAGAAGTTGTGAGTGCTCCATCACTGGAGGTTTTTAAGAAGAGACTGGACAGTCACTTATCTGAAATAGTATAGATTCTCCTGCTTAAGCAGGGGGCTGGTCTAGAAGACCTCCAAGGTCTCTTCCAACCTATTATTCTATGTTCTAATTTTGAATCGGCCATCAGACACACAGGATCATTATGTAGGAAAGACACTGATTCTTTCTATAACTTGAAAAGAGCAGGAGCATTTTGACTATGGGGATGCTACAAACGTCGTAACTGTGAAAAACAGTCATAAGTCACTTTCAGGGCCATTCAATGATCACCAAAGCAACTGTTGTAAGTCAAGGACTACCTGTATTATGATGGTTTTAGAAATCAGGTTCTGTGCTAGTGAACTTTGGAGATCAAGAGGGAAGTGTCAGCTTTTCTGATCCCCTGACACAAATGTCGCCCTGGGCAGGGGTCTCTAACCTTGGCAACTTTAAGACTTGTGGACTTCAACTCCCAGAGTTCCTCAGCCAGCAAAGGAATGTAAGTCTACTGAACCTCTACGATGTGGAACGCTAGCTCAAACTTTTCTTGATTGTAGTGTTTGTTCAGGTAGAAATTCAACTATTCACTCACACTTTTTTTTTACAGATATCTGAAATGGGTTTGTGCTTGGACTGTGACGTTAGAAATGGCATCGCACGAGCTAGCAAGGCGAGCATAAAATATGTAACTTAAAGACAACCATAGATGAAGTTTAGAATATTAGTGGGGAGATTTTTAAAATTCTGATCCTTCTTGTAATATTAGAGGGCTTCTCTCTGTCTCACACTCTGGTTATTTGAAATATGCAGTTATTTCAAACAAGTTATCCTATCCAACAACATGAAATTTAATGTGGAGAAAAGCAAGGTTTTACACCTAGGTAGGAAAAACTGAAGGTACAAGTCAGTGGTGGGATTCAAATTGTTTTACTACTGGTTCTGTGGGTGTGGCTTGGTGGGCATGGCTTGGCTTGGTGGGTGCGGCTAGGTGGGCATGGCAGGGGAAGGAGCAAAAGCAAAATCCCATTCCCTCCCCACTCCACTAACCTGTTTTCCAGCTCCGTTCTCCTGTGCAGGGCAACCAAAGAAGACCCAGCCAATCAGCTGGGACTTGGGAGGCAGAGAGTAGATGGTGGCAGGGCCAGTCAGAGGTAGGATTGGCCGGTTCTCTGAACGACTCAAAATTTCTTTTACCAGTTCCCAAGAACTGGTCAGAATCTGCTGAATACCACCTCTGGTACAAGAACAGGTTAGGCAATATCTGGCTCAAAAACAGTAATTGTGAGAAGGACCTTGGAGTCCTAGTGGATGATCACTTAAACATGAGCCAGCTGTGTGCAGCGGCAGCCAAAAAAGCTAATGCAATCCTTGGTTGTATAAACAGAGGCATAGAATCAAAATCACCTGAAGTGTTAGAACTGCTTTATAAAACCTTACTATGGCTACATCTGGAATATTGCATCCAGTTTTGGTCACCATGTTACAAAAAAGATGTTGAAATTTTGGAAAAAGTACGAAGAACAGCAAGTAAGATGATTAAAGGCCCATTGACAAAAACGTATAAAGAACAGTTCCAGGAAATTTCTACAACACTTTTTCCAAAGTCTCAACACCTTTTTTGTACATACACATTACAAAAAAAGATGTTGAGACTTTGGAAAAAGTGTTGCAGGAATTTCCTGGAACTATTCTGCGTGTATGGGTGGATGTGGATGTGGGTGGGTACACACACACACACACACACACACACACACACACGATCATCATTAATAGGAACCAGTGGCCAAACATTAGTGGGTTTCCAAATTTTTTCCTACTGATACTATGCGCTTCGCACTGCACTCATGCCGCAAGTCTCCAATAATAGCCTATTTCAACGCTGCTGAGCTGTCTGAACTATTTCTTAGCAGTTAATATAGGAGAGGTAATGGCAGGGGTGGGTTAGCGGGGCCAGTCAGAGGTGGTATTTGCCAGCTCTCCGAACCGGTCAAAATTTTCGCTGCCAGTACGACAGAACCGGTCCAAACCGGGTGAATACCACCTCTGTCAAACATCCAAATTTTTATCACGTGACCAAGGGGATACTGCAAAGGTCATAAGTATTATGCACTTTTTTCAGTGCCTTTGTAACTTTGAACAGTCACTAAGTGAACTGTTGTAAGTCAAGGACTTATCTGTAGACAGTTACAATTTGAGTAAACCTCTCATCCCTCTTACAAGCTAACTCTGGAATTGAAGATACAAGTTGCAGGCATCTTACATAGGGAAGGGTAAAATCCAGATCTTTAGCATTCAGCTGTCAATCAAAGTTGACCCCCTCTTTCCTGTAGCCTCCTAAGAAGCAATCTTCAATTCATTTCCACTTCTTCCTCAACGGGTTAAGGAGATTCACAGTAAACCCTTGTCATTTCTGACTCTGGTAAACAAATTACACACTGCCCTTAATTTATCTTTGGGTGCTATACTAAGCTGAGCCAAGAGTTAGTAGAAGTCTGAACACATTTTTCATGCATAGGAAGTTATGTCTAACTTTGGCAAATATCCTCAAATGAAATGTAGAATGCTGTAGGTTCTAATGGTGCGCTCTAAGTTACCAAGAATATCTGTGTTCTCAGATAAAAGGGAAATTTATCCTTCTCAGCTGATGAATAAATATTATCTATTTATTTACAATGTCTGCGCTCAGGATGATTTCTTTCTTTCTTTCTTTCTTTCTTTCTTTCTTTCTTTCTTTCTTTCTTTCTTTCTTTCTTTCTTTCTTTCTTTCTTTCTTTCTTTCTTTCTTTCTTTCTGTCTCTCTGTCTTTCTGTCTGTCTGTCTTTTTTGTCTGTCTTTCTCTTTCTCTCCCTCCCTCCCTCCCTCCCTCCCTCCCTTCCTTTCTTCCTTCCTTCCTTCCTTCTTTCCCATACCTGGAAAGTATAACAAATTATGAATTGCTATTTCAATCAAATCCTGATTAATAGAAAGAGGGTAGGTTGAAATGAAAAATGAGCAATATATAGAATCCAGATGAACGATGCAGTCATCAGCAAGTATCATTCATAAAGAAAATGTCAGTTTAGAATCTTCTTGTCTTGTTGCATAAACCATGATGGTGTGTTCATAGTTGTGTTTCTGAAGATTTCCATGAGTTGGGTCCAACTATCTAGGTTTCTTAAAAGCCAACCAGGCATTCTGACCTCTGAAACATCAAAATACTTGAGTGACAAAGCTGATATTTTTCTTTACTCGCCATTGACTCTTAGGTCAATCCTAATTTTGAAGCACCTTCAGATCTACAAGAGTCTGGTACTATTGTTCTGTGCTTTTTAGGAGCAACTGAAAGACTTATTTTCCCCAAAAATATTTACAGAGTGGGACACATGCTTACGGGGCCACAGCTGCTGATGAAGGAAATGTGCTTATATTTGCCAAGAGTTAGAATTAAGCATGTCATTTGATAAATAGGAGCACATTTTTCAAAACCCTTTTGTGTGTCTGAAGAGGCGAATAGAAGCCAAGGTTCTTTGGAAGTTTTATGTAACTAAAATCCAGCCGAAACTGAATTTGGAGCAAGATTTCGGAGACAAATGGTGAAGGGCAAAAGGCCAAAAACAGATGCATTAATAATCCCTGTAAAACAGTGGTAGCCAACTAATTTGAGATACAAAAGGAAACCGTAAGTTTAAACTTTCCTGTATTTTGAAGATGCACAGTTCCATTGATAAGTGCAGGAAATATTAAATCACCCCATTAATGCCCAAGGAAAACAATAAAATATCTAGAGATTTCAGGTGGGTTGGTTTTTTTTTTTTTTTTGCTTTCTAAATGAAATCCATTATCGGATGTGGATGATTGTAAAGGCTTACTCTATGTTTTAAGGTTCCTTTTATGCTTTTTAAAAAAAAACATTGCCCATTGTAATCGAATTGCATGAAGTTGGGAACATGTCATCTATCTCGGGCCAATTAATACAGATGAAAATGAATGCGGACTTTGTAGTTTCCCAGGAAGCATCCTTAAATGCTGGAAGCAGAGTTTGGATCGGAGGGCTATTTTTGTGGATTGGTGTTGAAATAAGTTTCATCTTTGATTGCTTTTTTTTTCTTCTTCTTAAGTCCCAGAGGCTTGTATCCGATACATTCCATGTAACACTAGGTTTAGAACTGGAAAGAAATTTGTATTCAGGCAAACTGATCCTTCTCTAATATTGGTTAAAGAAAGAAACACTTCACCAGTTCACATGCAAGAGATTGAAACAATCTCTGCCATAGGAACCTTGGAAGATAAATTGAATTCTAAAGGGGTAAAGCAATCCCTGGCTGAAATTTATGTAACCTTATCCTATCCTCTTTTCATACCTCTTGATTAAAAAAAGTTTACAGTGATCGTGCCCACTCACTAAGAATAAGAAAAGAACTCCTATTTTACCTTCTACTGCCATCATGTCCTATCTATCAATGAATACTTCAGCTTTAACCAAAACAATACAAGAGCACAAAATAGATATAAACTAAAGATAAACTGCACCAAACTTGATTGCAGGAAATACGACTTCAGTAACAGAGTAGTCAATGTCTGGAATACTCTACCTGACTCTGTGGTTTCTTCCCCAAACCCCAAAATCTTGAACATCTACTATTAATATATAACTTCTACAACAACATCTACTATTGACCTCACCCCTTTCCTAAGAGGTCTGTAAGGGGCGTGCATAAGCGCACCAAAATGTGCCTACCGTCCCTGTCCTATTGTTTCTTTTTTTTCTTATTCTTATCCATTTCATGTATTTATAACCATGTTTATACTTATACCTGTTATCTAATAATTGTTTGACAAAATAAATAAAATAAATAAATAAAATCTGAAATCAAGCTCTGGACCATTGTGAAACCTAGAATACTGCATCCAATTTTGGCCACCACACTATAAAAAAGATGTTGAGACTCTAGAAAAAGTGCAGAGAAGAGCAGCCATTAGGGGACTAGAGACTAAAACCTGTGATGAACAGTTGCAGGAACTGGGCATGGCTTGTCTAGTGAAGAGAAGGACCAGGGGAGACAAGGTAGCAATCTTCCAATATTTGAGGGCTGTCACAGAGAGGAAGGGATCAAGCTATTCTCCAAAGCACCTGAAGGCCAGACAAGGAATAATGGATGGAAACTGATCAAGGAGAGATTCAACCTGGAAATAAGGAGGAATTTTTTGACAATGAGAACAATCAACCCATGGAACAGAAGTTGCCTTCAGAAGTTGTGGGAACTTCATCACTGGAGGCTTTCAAGTAGAGACTGGACAGCCATCTGTCAGAAATGGTGCAGGGTCTCCTGGTTGGGCAGGGGGTTGGACTAAATGACCTACAAAATCCCTCCCAACTCTGTTAATCTGTATCTTACTATAAATGGCAGAAGCTCAGAGGCTTAAACATGAACATTACACCTCTTGAAAAGAGGAGAAAAGTAATCTTTGATATCTTGAAGACAAAGTTGGTCCTCCAACACACCAAAGTAAGTGTCATTTGGTAGCAGAAGGAAACTAACCAGGTATTTTTTTATTAATGTATGATTCTAGGCATGGGGAAAAGAAATAGATTTTGGTAAAGGCATTCTCAAAGCTTTACTTGCAAGCTACTTCAGCTAAACTGCTAAACCAATAGGTAAAATTGATTTAAATCACCTTATGATGTACAGTTAAAGGAACAAGGTATGTTTATACTAACAAAGAGAAGGATTAGGGGTGGCATTATAGCTATCTTCTGGTCCTTGAGAGGTTGTCACAGGGAGGACAGATTTATTTATGTTGGAAATTCTGTTTATATAGAGCAAACAAAGAGTACAGTCACCATGTACTTTACTGCTCAACTGCTTAACAAGAAACTCTACTTAGAACAAAAGAGCATAGAGTATATACCATAGATACTCAGAAAAGATTGGACAGATATTTGTCAAGATGCAATAAGGACTCCTACCTTGGACAAGGGCAGAGGTGGTATTCAGCAGGTTCTGACCAGTTCTGGAGAATCGGTAGTGGAAATTTTGAGTAGTTCAGAGAACCGGCAAATACCACCCCTGACTGGAGAGTTTACAATATCCTTCCCCTGCCATGCCCACCAAGCCACACCCACAGAACCAGTAGTAAAAAAAATGGAATCCCACCACTGGATGGGGTTGGACTAGAAGAGCGCCAAGGTCCCTTCTAGTCCTATGATTCTATGATTCTAATATATACTTTTCAAGAGATGAGAAAATTTTATAACAGGTCTTATTAAGGGAAAATGCTTGAGATGGCCAGTTTCTGAATTCTAGATCCTGATTATAATTAGTGCTCTTACATGATCTCAGTTACATTATGAAATTTTCCTTGTCTCGTTTCCTTTAGGTCAAGGCATATCTTTATGGTGAGAAATATATACTTTCCCCAAATTTTAGAGAAAATGTTAGGAAAGCATTGATCTGCCAAGCGGCTGTAATGCTATTCTAACATATTTTAAGATATCAAACATCGCAAATTCATGCTAGATGCGAATATTGCCAAGCCACATTAATGGAAATTGGTAGGTGTGAAGCATAATTGCTTTGCAGGTGACAATATTTGATTCTTCTCCTACCGGATGATCACACTACTTGCACCAAAAATAGAATTATATTTTAAAGAGAAAACAATCATTTCTCAGTGACAACTGCCAGTCAGACCTTCTATAAATGAGTTCTTGGTTAGCCAACTGCTGACGCGTAAGTTGTTATCATTCCCCTCCCCCCGTATTTGAATGTATCATTTTATGAGACATCTTAACTTTAACAGATTATAAAAAGAAACTTGCAAAGCAATAAATTGAAACATTGATCACAGCAAGATTAGCATTTAGGGCCCAGAGGAAAGCAAAGGGGGTGCTTCTTATTTGATCCAAATTGTGCAATGGGATGGCATTCAGTACTTGAGATTTGCGGAATGTGACTGATTGCTGGAATGTAGAAGGCAGCTGGCTTCCATTTATAGTTATTTCTTAAGAAATGAAGGATATAAATATTATGTTTGCTTAAAAAATATGGATATGTCCTTGAGATACTTGAAAAAGCTCCAATAATTATTTTAAGAGCAGGAAGAAATGGTGCTGGCAATTATACTAATTATTTATTACCAATGATGGGTTTTTGAACAAAACATGAATGAAACTGGGAGGATGAGATGATTAGCCAGTCAGAATTTTCTGATGAGTATACCAATCAGTCAATCAGAATACAGTTGGAAGGGACCTTGGAGGTCTTCTAGTCCAACCCCCTGCTCAACCAGGAGACCCTATACTATTTCAGACAGGTGACTGTCCAGTCTCTTCTTAAAAAACTCCAGTGATGGAGCACCCACAACTTCTGAAAGCAATCCCTTCCACTGGTTAATTGTTCTCACTGTTAGGAAGTTTCTCCTCAATTCCATATTTCTTCTCTCCTTGATTAATTTCCATCCATTGTTTCTTGCCTTGCCTTCTGGTGCTTTGGAAAATGAGTTAACCCCCTCCTCTTTGTGGTAGCCTATCAAATACTGGAAGACTGCTATCATGTCATCCCCTAGTCCTTCTTTTCTCTAGACTAGCCATACCCAATTCCTGCAACCGTTCTTCATATGTTTTGTCTCCAACCCTTCAATCATCTTAGTTGC
Organism: Bungarus multicinctus; assembly: GCA_023653725.1. Classification (NCBI taxonomy): domain Eukaryota; kingdom Metazoa; phylum Chordata; class Lepidosauria; order Squamata; family Elapidae; genus Bungarus; species Bungarus multicinctus. The sequence continues at coordinate 101,904,818 of CM042844.1, forward strand.
TCTTCTTTGCACTTTTTCCAAAGTCTCAACATCTTTTTTTTTTCTCAATATCTTTTACCACTTTCAAACCTGTGGAATATTCAGAAGATTGGCAAACCCATATGGCATGGTGACATCTGAAACTGCATGCATCAGAAATGCAGTCATAATGCACACATCTTTTCTGGCTGAATTTGTTGGCTCGGCAAACAAACTTGTGGCTCTAAGAAATGGAGTACAAATGAATCTGACAGAATCATGCCTTCCTAAAGTAGGAAAGTGCTTCGTGATGAACTTCACTAGCCTTATTGAAATTATTATTATTTGTTTCTCTAGGATAATTCCAATTTGTAGTCTAATTTCAGGAAAGTAAAAAAGGAGCATTATCAGTCTTTCCATTGGTACCATGTTTTTCATCTGGGTTTTTATGTCTTAGCCTCTCAACTTTTATGAAGTTGGAAGTCTATTTTGATTTCCAAAATAACTCAATTATCGAAGTTGCATGACTTCTTGAGTATTCCGGAAAAGAACACAAGGGAATATCCTGATACCCTTTGCTACACTAATCAGAGGTCTGTTTACTTACCTTTAAATGATTCTGATGGTTCACCAGACCAAAAATCCATGGATCTGTATTGGAATTTTGCTCCGGGCAAAAATTTGTTACTGAAATGCCATTTAACAGATGATCCAAATCAAAGCTCTGGCAATCCACAGAGTATTTTTATATCTCTGTTTTATTTACTACCAACTACTAATCCTGTTAATATTGTTTCACCAAGCTAACCTAAAGGCAAACTTCACAGACGCCTAGTGATTCTAAATAAGAGGGAGTTCCTTTGGGATTCCATGGCAATTATATGAGTTCAACCGAAGGGTTTTTGATTGTCCAAGGGCCTTTATTTGTTCAACTTTGTGAATTGCTTTATTCACAAGAATCGTACAGTAGATCAATTGGTAGCCATGATATAAATACCTAATAAAAAGTGTGCAGAGCACTTCCTGTGTCTTTAAATGTGGCTACTAAAATAAAATTATTGTGTTTGGTAGTAGTTATAAAACTTTTAAATAAAAAAAAAAAGAGAGATCTCAATTATCTCATTTTACAAACCCCTAAATAAGGCCTAACATCATGGAAAAGTAAGAAAAATAGAATGGAATGGAATGGAATGGAATAGAATAGAATAGAATAGAATAGAATAGAATAACAGAGTTGGAAGGGACCTTTGAGGTCTTCTAGTCCAACCCCCTGCCTAGGCAGGAAACTCTACACCACTTCAGACAAATGGTTGTCCAGTCTCTTCTTAAAAACTTCCAGAGTTGGAACATTTACAGCTTCTGGAAGGAATTTGTTTCACTGAATAATTGTTCTCACGGTCAGAAAATTTCTCCTTAGTTCTAGGTTTCTTCTCTCCTGGATCAGTTTCCATCCATTGCTTCTTGTCCTGCCCTCAGGTGCTTTGGAGAATAGCTTGACTCCCTCTTCTTTGGGGCAGCCCCTGATAATAGGTAAGAGCTGATGATTTCAGTCATTAACATGACAAAAAGGATAACGTTCCTCAAATGAGAAGTTGGTAGTACATCCTTCTGGGCAGAAGTGAACCAATTAAACTTGGTGTATGTGGGGGATCAGGAGATTTGAGGCACTCCCTTTTCCTGATCACTTCTGTCCATCGCATTAGATCTGGTAAGAGAGACATGTGTGGGGTCCCATCTCTTCTGGGGTGCCATCTGGCAGGACCCAGGAAGAGAGACTTCTTGGTTGTGGCCCTTGCCCATGGCATCATCCCCCCAGAGATTAGAGCTCTTGTCCTGCTGGCATTTTGTAAGGTCTTGCATTTTGTAAGGTCTTGAAGACTATGCCACCATGAATGAGAGTTGGAATCTCTGGCATGGAAGGAACATGGTGCTTCATGTGGTTAAGACCCCTGGGGAGCAGCTTCACATTTGAGACCCACTTGCTGCCGCTTGGCAGGGTGAGTTCCCATCACACCCTCCAGCTCCTATCGACCCAGCAATTTGAGTATGAGTAGATCAATGGGTACCACTTCAGTGGGCAGCTTAACAGGGATATGAAAGGAGTCCCCAATTGGGTGTCCCTTGAGCAATGGTGATGTCACCGGCTGAGCCTTTCACCACAGAAGCGCTTCATAGTTTCTGGCATGGATGGGATTCAGCCAGTTCGCACCACTTTGGGAGAATCGGTTGTTAACTTTCTGAGCAATTTGGTGAACTGGTTGTTGGAAGAAATCATTAGGGCAGAGAACTGGTTGTTAAATTATTTGAATCCCACCACTGCATGGAAGTAAGGTATAGTATCTGTGGCAGGGTATGTGAAATGGCTATGTTGATGTCACTTTGATGACTTTTTAGTTTTATGCTATGTTTGTGTGTGTGTGTGTATGTGTGTGTGTGTGTGTGTGTGTATGCATTTCATTCATTCATTCATTCATTCATTCATTCATTCATTCATTCTTCACTCATTCAATTCCCATAGCTGCCCATCTTAGTCAATGACTTTGAGTGGCTTACAGTTGAAAATTCACCTCACTACAATTCATTTATTGTGATGTTGTTGTTGTTTGTGATATTTAAAATTTTTATTAGCCACCCAAAAATCATGATTTTGAAATGGGTGGCCACATCAATTACACTGAGGTAATTAAAAACATAAGTTTAAAATATGAAAAATAGCCTTGATTTCCCAAGAACATATTGTAAGGATGAAAATGAAGCCAGAATCTGAATTTGGAATTTAATGGTAATAATATTGCCCACTAAATAGCACGATGGCATTGGTGCTATTTTTTCATTTCCGACATCCCCAAAATCAGCAAGGTTTGTGTGTGTGTGTGTGTGAAGTGTAAGGACTTCTCATACATTTATATAAAGTTTTACACAACACTTTCAATAAAAGAGGATCGTGTTTCATTATAATTGACTGTATATAATCTATGTAGGTAAACAACTCATTCATAAGTCATGAGTAACATCCTCTCTTCAATCCCCTGAGTAATTGGAACCATAAATTTGTATTTCCAGTGTTGAAGGATGAGCGACTAAGCAATAAAAAAGGCATAGAGGTTCCATTTTTGTTATTCAGTCATTAATTCTCCGGCATTAGATATGTGGATTAAAAAGATGGATGTCTGAAGACAGCAGACCTTGTCTCAACATGTTTACAGCCATGCTGATTAAAGAAGAATGGAGGATTTGGAAGGACCTGACTGACAGCAGAGACATTGACTTATCCCATCAAACAAGTTTTAAGTGTGATTAGAAATTCAATTTACTCAGTTTAGATACTGCCCAACTCCAAACTATCTATTGGTGGTGTGATGACCCGGAGCGTGGCACAAAGGCAACACAGTCAGAGAATAAGAATGAGTTCCTTTATTAGCTCCAACTTTGCCTCCAGTGACCCGGTTACTTTCCGGTCTGGAGAAAAACTCTCCCACGAACCTGCACCAACCTTTGGCTCCAGATATTCCAGTCCAAGCATTGTAGAACTCACAGTCTTTTTGTGATTGGTCCAAAGTCACCCAGTTGGCTTAAATGACTAATGTGGAACTAGAACTCGCGGTCTCCCAGTTTCTAGCCTGGTGCCTTAACTGTTAGATCAAACTGGCTTTCCTCCTCTCTTCCTCCTTTTTCTGTATTAAGTTTATAGCAAACTTTTCAAAATTGATGTGGGCATTGATTTAAATCTCTGCATTCCAGCGCTAACCATATTAGCAGCAATCTGCCTTTGCTTAGCTTTTGACAGATACAAGCATTTTATAGAGTGATGAAAATGGAGGTAAAATTTAATTAAACAGCCATCAATAGAAACATTAGATTTCCAGCTTGTGATGAATGATAACAAGGACATATTTTTCCTATTTGCAGTGCCATTTAAGCAGTTGGCTGTAATCACTGGAATAATGTAATGATTTAATCATGGTATGAAGTCACCCTGTTGTGTTTTTCTGGGAGATGCTAGCCATTTTCTCACATAGTAGACACCATGAAACTTGAAAAGAACGCAAACCAAAAGATGTAATTTGTGGCTTGGTTGTCTTCTCCCGGGCTTAAAGACCTGAAGGCGAAAAAATTATTGATAACAAACAGTTTCAACACAGTATTTTGCGTTCCCATGAAGGTGTCACCAAAGAGGACAAATTCATTCCTTATTTTCCAATGTGATGATGGAGAATAGGAAACCCTTCACATTTGTTTGGCAGGAGAAGAAAATGGAAAGAATCCGACATTTGGAATCAAGTTGGTATAGGGTGATAAAGCACATCCAAAGCAATTGTTATGCTTCAGAGATCAATTTTGAGACTCTGATGTAACTGGAAAAGGGTGAAGTTACTGTTTTCCCATGACTAGATTCCACAATTAATCCAGTGATACATGAAATTCGAATCTAGTTATCAGAGAAAGAGTTTCAGCAGAAATACTGTCATGGGTATGTAGTTGACCAAGCTTGTCCTACAATTCTTTAAAAATTAAAACTTAGTAAATGTTAGGTTTCTTTTTCTTTTTTGCATAGTTTTTTAAAATTTTTATAACATATAAAAATCCCATTATTAATTAAACAGTGTGTTGTCTGGGTACAAATATTTTTAGGAAATAATCATCAAAGTGTTTACAATATTCATTTATATCAGCTACTGAACTTTTCCCATTCAACCGAAAGAATGAACTTCTGGAAACTAAATGTTTCAAAAGAATCATTTATTGAGATGAGATAATTCAAGTAGGGTTTCAAAGCAGAGTCTAATGACTCCCAGGCATGCAGTGATAGATAAGGGAAGTTAGGACCCCTCCCTTTATCTTGATGGGTATTTTGTCAAACAAAGAACCAACATGTTAATTTCCCCTCCCCTCCTCTGGGAATGATCTTTTGAAGAGTTCTCAGGAAGTATCTTCTGGAGCTGGAATTTTTATGGTCCCTTCTTCCCTTGCTGTCTCCTCCAGAGGTGACAGGTTTCTGGGGCATCTGGCTCCAATCCTTCAGTTGTATATCATGTGTAAGTTATACAAATTCAATATAGAATTTAATATATTCAGGTTACATCAAAAAGGATTTCTTTACCAACTTCCCTCCCCCCTTCTTCTTCCATTGAAGAATGGCAGATACACAGATCTGACATTCTATCATAATGATCGTAATAATAATACTAATATTTGCTTATCCATTTTAACAACCCCCCCTTTTTTTCATTGTTCCTTTTCTTACAGTTCCATGTTTCCAATTTCTGTTCTTGTCAGCTAACCATTAATAAAACAAGTTAAAAAAAGTATTCAGTTTCTTCCTTTTCCTTAATTTAAATGTTAATCTATCAATTTCTGCACATTCTAATATTTTTTTAAACACATTTTCATCTGTAAGGGGTCTCTTCACTTTTTCATTGTTGTGCCAATACAATTCTGGCTGCAGTCAATACCCATCACATCACTCAGGAATACATAGTCTGTCAAATTGGTGAAATGTTGGAAACGTCATCAGATACCTGGATGATATTACCATATGTGGTAGACATGTTTGGAAGCCAAAAGATACTGGACTAAAATTCACATATGGCTCGAAAAAATGACAAAACAGCATATAGACTTGAATCTAGAGATATTTTTATTGGGTATCTTTACCTGAAAGATAGAGTAGAGAATTGACATATTTGATTATTAATGTTTTAACTGCAGCTAGAATTGTATTTGCTCAAAACTGGAAAAATGAAAAAATTCCAATAGAGGAGGAGGTGATAAAGAAAATAATGGAATGTGCAGAGATGAGTAGATTGACACTGGCAATTAGAGAGCAAGAAGAAAAAGAATATTATAAAATATGGGATTTATTTTATCAACGGCTGGATAGAAAAACTGGAAAATGAAATATATTATAGTATAAAGATAATATAATAGTAAATATAATACAGTAATAATTATATGTTATAAATGTTTATTATGGAATGAAGTATAATATGAGCTAGAACTAGTAAAAACTGAGACTTGCTCTAAAAGGATAAGGTGAATTTGCAATTAAAGTCTGATAATGATGTAATGATAACATAATATGACATGGAAAGTTGAAAGTAATATAAGCTGAATATAAATTTAACTGTAAGAGGGAAAGACTATAGATACTATGCACAAGAAATACTGCTAAGTCAAACATTTGCTGAGTGAGCTTTGCTGCATTTCATGACTTTTCTTGCCACCGTTGCTAAGTGAATCATTGTGTTTGCTAAGCCTGAATTTTGAGCACGTGACTATGGGGGACACTACAGTGGTCGTGAAAAACAGTCATAAGTTACTTTATTCAGTGCCGTTGTAACTTTGATCGGTCACTAAATGAACAGTTGTAAGTTGAGGACTGCCTGTACTGTACTTTCCATATTTGATGATGATGAAAAAACAAACAATCAAATTGTGTAAGTTTTGTCCACAGAATGAAACAGGTTGAAGCACACAATAATGGGAAAATGTGACTGGAATGATACAGGGAAATGAACTTTAAGGCACATTTCTCCAGAGATAAATTACGGTGTCTAAACCTTCTTCCCTACCTTCTTTAATTACAACCAGGTTTCTTTCCCCCCCCCCACACACACACTAAATCTATTACAGTCCTACAGGTCAAAATGATTTATTTCTCTATTTTTGGACATGTGAGTTCTATTCTGCTGTTGCCAGTGTGTGTTCGACTGTGCCAAAAAACCAAGCAGGTTTGTGGTTCCTTTGTAACATCAAAACGAGGACATTTATCATAGAGATTTATCATGGGACAGCTAAACAGATGGTTTGGGTATTTTGAAAGTGGATGCTGTGTCTTGATCAGAACATGCTTTTTTTTTTTTTAGCTTACAAAGATTACATCAGCTTCACAGTAAAATTGTTGCCTTGTTTATCTTTTTTCATGGGAAGAAAATATGAAGGTAATAGCAACTGTTGCTTGGATGTCATTGTCAGAAAGAAAATCTAGTTATAACCAATTCCATTCAAATCTCTGGTTTCAAATAGTCTGGTTTGCAGAGTATTGAAAAGTATATGCAAGGGCACACTGCTTGATTGTAACTTTATTATCCCCAGATAAATATATGGATAGAGAGAGAGGGAGGGAGGGAGAGATAGAGATAGATAGATTTTATTTATTTTATTTGTCAATCGCTTACAAGATAATAGGTATAAGTATAAACATGAGTAAGAATATAGGAAATAGGTAGGAAAAAATGGGGACGATAGGACAGGAATGGTAGGCACAATGGTGCACTTATGCACACCCCTTGCAGACCTCTTAGGAATGAGGTGAGGTCAGGAGTGGGGGTTTGAGGATGTAACAACAGAGTCAGGTAATGCATTCCAGGCATTGACCACTCTGTTGCTGAAGCTGTACTTTCTGCAATCGAGTTTGGAGCGGTTGAGAGATGATAGATAGATGATGAAAGAGAGAGAGAGAGAGAGAGAAATAATTCCTGAATATATTCATGATGCTTTAATTTCTTTGGAAGATTTCATTCTTTGCTTTCAGTAAGTTGAAAACACAACCTTTGCATGGTGATCAGAAAAGGTTGCTAATTAAAGGGTTTTTAAAAAAAAAATCAACAAAATTTTCTGGTAGGTTCAACTGCACACACCTTCAAGATTCAATGAATTCAATTGTGAATTCAGAATCTATTGTTTCGCGGAAACAGAAGCAATATAAGAGACAGTTTGGAGTCTGGGCGTAGCTTAGACTTGCTGAATTGTGTATAAGAGTTGGTTTGTCCTCTCTAACCCAGGCCTCTGTCTCTCTCTACTCTGTAATGACTTGCTTCTTTGAATGTTTCTTCTGTGTTCCTGATTTTGTATGCTGACTTCTGCTGTATGGTATTGCATATAAAGAAGTTTTTCTTATTTGGATGAATCCTGAAGTATTATTTATTTGTGTGCTGGTCAGATGTGCTGCAAACTCTGGCAATACATAGTTAAAACACAAGTATAACCATAATCTTCTATTATTCTCAGTATGAGAGGGAAGCTAGAGATCCATTTTTTTCTAGTCAATGTTCTGTAGTGTCATCCACAACCAGCATACAGGTAGAATAGATTAATATTTCCAAGTATCAATGGACAATTTAGGCAACATTATCTTCTTAAAGTAGATTACTTACACATATATGCCACAAGCGAACGTGCCTGCATAAATTCACTGTTCCCCAATAGGCACCTAAAGTTAATCACTGGGTAGCTTAATCGGATAATTACATGGAGCTCTCTTTGGATATTGATGAGGAAGTAAGCCGGCGAAACCTGGTTCCCTCAGGGGCCTTTCTTCTTCACCTTCTTCTTCTATGGCCTTTATGGCAACACTTCTACAAAATAAAGAGGGAGGAAAGAAAAAAAGATATAAGGTAGAGGAGATGGGAAACTAATGATTCAAGAAATCACATAGCATCAGATAATTCTATTTTGAAATCACAGCAGTGGCTCCCACAGGCGTAAACCTCCCAAATTACTAGTGAAAAGCTCCCTTTGACATATCTGCTACTAGGAAAAGCCCTGAAGCAGCCTTTTCTCTCTCTCTCTCTCTCTTTTTCCAGTTGTGCCTAATGTTTCCTGAAAAGACCTGATTTAGCAAATACCTGTGTAGTTTTATATGCCAGTTTCATGGATGCTTATAGAACAAAGCTTTCTCCTGCTGCTGGATTTCAAAGAATAATATTCTCTCTGCTGTGCTGTGAGTTCAAGAGGGTGGCTTATTTTTTTTGTCTTCCATTTGGACTCATCTTGATTCTTGAGTGTAACATTGGTTTATTTTCAGCCTGACACTCAGAGGTGGTGTTCAGCAGGTTCTGACCAGTTCTGGAGAACCAGTAGCGGAAATTTTGAGTAGTTTTTTAACAGTATCCTTCCCCTGCCATGCCCACCAAGCCATGCCCACAGAACTGGTAGTAGAAAAATTTGAATCCCACCACTGCTGACATTGAATCTGTAACCATAAGACTTGACTTGCTGCTGGGGTGACCTCCTGGTTCATACAACGGGCAGCCAATTTCCATTTACTAAAAAAAAAAACCACAGTGGGTTAGGAATCAGAAGTCACTGAGCTTGTGAAAGTTGTTTCAAGCATTCCTCAGATATTACTCTTTTTTTTAATTTCTAAATCAAATGTTTCAGCCTGGGCATCTCGTACCATTCATGGTATGCGTTGTTAGTTATTTGAAAGCCATAAAACTGTGCCGCCACCATAAGTTATAATTTAAATTGGGGCTGTGGTGGAATGTAGTCTGGATTCCCAGCAAGGCTTCTCTGTAGCAATTTCCAGAAAACGTAAATGTGTGTGTGTGTGTATTGATGCAAACAGTTGCTTTAGTCTGGCAAGATTCTGTCTATCGGTAAGAAACAATAAAGGAAACTTTTTAGAAGTAATTCCATATATCATTCTTGGTTCTTGGGGCCTGACAAGGGATCACCATGGATAATAAAGTACAGTAATAGAGGCAGATGGTAGATTGCCTAATTGTTCTGAAATTAATCTTCATACTCATACACATGACTGAAAAACAAAGCTAGCATATGTCTATGGAGTTTCTCAATCATCCAAATCATGGTTGTCCCAAAAGTGCTTTTTTTTCCAAAAGGCAACTGGACTTTATTTTTCCTTGAAGACATTTTGCTTCTCATCCAAGAAAAATTGAAAGAGTTTCTTAGATGAGAAGCAAAGTATCTTCAAGGAAAACAGAAAATCCAGTTGCCTTTTGAAAAAAGCACCTTCGGGGGGGGGGGGGGGGGAAGCAAGCATACATTGATATCCTCCAAAATCATTATGTCTTCCTTTATTAGAGAAAACAACCTGCAAAGTAGGGTTATTAATTGAGCATCCTGCAAAATTAAAACTTGAAACCAGCTATTACCTGACATTCATTTACTAGTACTTGGTATAATCATTCCCACATTATCCTGACTGCTTTAAGGTATCTTGAGGTGTACAATTAGAAATGTTCATTATGATTTAGAGTGTACAAATTGAACTGACCCTTCTGTCAAATGGGTGGGCAACGTGTGCAGGCGTGTTTGTGTGTGGTCAAGAGACACAATTTGAGCTCCTGAACCAAATCTCACTGAGGTACTAATACCATTCTATAAAGCCTTAGTAAAAGGCCACACTTAGAATACTCCATCCACTTTTGGTCACCACACTACAAAAAATATGTTGAAGTTCTAGAAAGAATGCAGAGAAGAGCAACCAGGATGATGAAGGGACTGGGGGCTAAAACATATGATGAACAGTTGCAGGAACTGAGCATGGATAGTCCAGTGAAGAGAAGGACCAGGGGAGACAGGAGAGCAGTCTTTCAATATTTGAGGGGCTGCCATGGAGAGGAGGGGGGGTCAAGCTATTTTCCAAAGCATCTGAAGACCAGACAAGGAATAATGGATGGAAACTGATCAAGGAGAAGTTTAACTTGGAAATAAGGGGAAATTTTCTGATAGGGAGAGCAATCAACCCATGGAATAGCTTGTCTTCCGAAGTTGTAGAACCTTCATTACTGGAGGCTTTCAAGAAGAGATTGGGCAGCCATCTGTCAGAAATGATGTAGAGTTTCCTGCTTGGGCAGGGGTTGGACTAGATAACCTACAAGGTCCCTTCCAACTCTGTTAATCTGTTATCTCAGGACACCAGATAGGTGTGGGGTTGACTGTTGCAGTCCATTTTCCCCCCAGGTTTTAGGGCATTAATGATAAGAAGGAGGCTTTTTGGAAGACAGACCTTTCCTTTTGCCCCCATTCCCCAAACTTTAGAGAAAAAATCCAGATTGCCCCAAAGTTTGATTTATGTGGCGAGCAGAGATGGACTACAAAAACATTGCGTCCATTAATTTTTATAGAAACAGGAAGAAGGAAATGATTTGGACAGATAGGGAATGGCCTCTTGAAGTGCAGCACTCTGCCAGATGGATGGATTGGAATGCTCAATTTAAGAAAGTGATCGGTGGATGCGTTTGGACAGGCTATGTCACCCCAAAATTATTCAAATGAGTGAAAGGCAAAGGTCAGGTTAATAGCTGAATCCAAGATCCTGCTAGTTTTCCTAGTAACGGGTTGATGTTTCTCCTGAAAAAATAATTGTGTACTATTATTTGGTTAACCTTAGTATTATTATTTTTTGAGTGGCTTTGAAAATCTTGTAATATAAGAAGGTGATCAAAACAACCCAAAACTTTAGCTTTTTGCTTTTATCTCCTGTAGATAGCACCCCCTCCCTGTGATTAAGGATGGAGCTCAATAAATTAGGAGGCAAAAAATAATAAAACGAAGCTGAGTAGAGTTAGTTTATGTTCACATATGTTATTTATTTAAAATTTGGATGGCTTTGGAGAACTGCTGACTCTGTGGGTTGAGAAATATTGGTGTCATTTTAGGGAGGATGGGGCAGGCTTTAAGGCTGTATACATTTGCTGGGATTAATTTGACATGCTGAAAAGGAGTCCAGCTTGATTTATGCTTTGAAGCAGACCAACCGTTGAGAAGAGAAAGTAAAATGTTTCATAGATATTTTGTAGTCTTATTTCGAAGATGTTTTGGATGGAGATATACGTGTGGCAAGTATCTTTCTGTAGTTGTTTGCTCAGAAGTTTATATTAATAGAGCCATATTTCCAAACTATTTGCATTTTGCTAAGTCCTAACCATTTGACTCATAGGCCAACAGTCCCACAAATCAGCTACAGAAGTAGTGTTATTAAGAGAAGCATGTGAGCCATATTTTATTCCAAGAAGGAGGAAGAGGAGGAGGATATTGGAAGAAATTTTCATTAATTTGTGATTTTAATAGGTTTCTAAAACTTAGAAACTTTTAATAAGTTTCTACAACTTAGAAGTAGCTAATTAATTGTATTATAAATTAATAAACACATGAATAAATATGACAAATATGGCATATATTATTTATTATGATCAACGGCCAATCAACATGACAGGAATGTTCAAATCACAAAAACAATAGAAGAGGTAAATATATATCAGAGATAATCAAAATACAAGGTACGGTGAGATCAAAATGTCTAAAATGTTGCTTACGGTCAAGGACACATTTAGATATTCTTGTAATTAAAAAGGTATACATTTATATTTGCTATTACAGATGGAAAAGAATAGGGCAGTTAACAGTCTAGGGGTGCTATAGGTTTGGTAGATAGATGTCAACAAGAAGCCACTCTTTGTATTCATATCTTTTTGTTTATCTCTCTTTTCTTTTTCTGTGAGATGTTTCCTTCTTCCATATAGTTATTTTCATGCTAAAATGATTTTCAGATCATTTGTTAAATTTTCAGAAGAGCAATCCTGTCACGTTATACCATATATGGGCTAATATTGTAGTGTTGGGGAAAAATATCCATCTGGTTCAGTTCCAAGCTGGAAACAAAATGGAAGCTGGAGGCTGATTGGAAAAAGGGTCCTGTGCAAGAACATATATTGCATTGGCTGTTGTCAGACTCTCATGGGGCCATGTAAGGGTTATGTAAGGGTCATAGCTGGCTCTATAGGCAAAGTACAAATCCTAAATGTTTGTCTGAGCTAAGTTTGGTTGAAGTTTGGACTGCTCTTCGGATGATGTAATCTCTGAAAGGGTGTTGGGTAATTCCTATTGTGACTTAATGGCTTTCGTTCTATTTTGGCTCTTGGGTGAGGGTATTTGCTTATGAATAGAGCTATGTAATTCTCAATAAGCTCTTTATCTCTTAATGCTGACATCTGCTGAGGGCTATTAAGAAAGGTGGGGGCTGCTTTCTATCTCCAAAAGCATGTTTCTCCATTCCTCCTTTAAGGAAATATAATATTCTGCCTTCTTAATATTTCCTAAAACATTTCATTCTTCTAGGAGAGGAGTGGATGTTAACATTCTGCAATGGCTATTCAACCTAAATTCCTCCAATACCCTTTAAAAAAATACTTTAGAACATAGAATAATAAGAGTTGGGAGGGACGTTGGAGGTCTTCTAATGTAACCCCCTGCTGGAGCAGGAGGCACTATACCATTTTAGATAACATGCTTATCCAGTCTCTTTTTGAAAGCCTCCACTAATGGAGCACCCATGATTTCTGGATGCCATTCTGTTGGTTGATTGCTGTTACCATTAGGAAATTTCTCCTTAGTTTTAGGTTGCTTCTCTCTTTGGTTAGTTTCCATCCATTGTTTCTTGTTTTGCATTTTGTAGGAGCCCCTCAAAATATTGGATTTAGGTTTTTAAGATTTAGGTCTATAGAAACTCCCTGCCAGAGTTTTTAGTGAGATAGGCCTTACCTAGAATGCTTTTCTCAGCTACACCACTTTTAAAACCTGCTGGCAAAATATTCTGTATTTATAATATAGTCTGACATCAGCATGGAACAGAATTAAGTTATGTATTTAGGGATCCATTACAGAAGGAATACAACCTCACTTTTTCATTTTTCATTTCAATTTATGAAGAATTTCATCTGGGAAGACCTTGAATACAATGATGGTAACATTCTAAAAAGATTTCTTCTCTGTAACTGTATTTTTTATTATTATATCATTAAAATCTTAAAAGGATTGGCTAAAAAGTACTTTAGTGATATTCCAAAGATCAAACCGAGCATAAATGAAACATGTAAAATGATACAACAAAGGCATCAAATTGGAAAGGGATCAAATCTTATGAACAGTTCTTGAATTTCCACAAGCATTACTTTATCTTTCAAATTTATGTTAAATTATATTTAACATATTTACACATGTTAAAAATGGCATTTTGAAGTCATGTCAGATATCAACTTAGAAAAAGTTTTAAAGCTCTGTGAAGAATCACAGAGTTGTACAAGTGGCAAAAGGCCATGATGTCTGCAACTTAAACAAAACCACATTTAAAAGTCATAAAACGAAAGCTACAAAATTGGCAAAGGGAAGCCAAAAAATGTTTTAAATATGATAGCTTCCTTGGAAATTAAGATCTCTGAATGAATATTAATGTGGATATCCTGGAAACCAGTCTAGCTTAATACATTCTATAGTTTAACCTTTTATTTATTTAGCTAATGAAAGAAGATGTCAAACACAATACAATATAATATCTGTGTTAAGGTTGAAATGAATGTTCAGGATAAAAGTCTAAGTTTCTAGAAACATCTCAACTCAGCCGTGAATGTTTCAGCCATGCTGCTGTGATGTTATTCTCGCAGATGAAGACACTTGATTGAAAGTTGTATATGTACATGCAGAATATCATTCTCTGTTTCATGTTGAAAAACTGTGGATCAACTCTACCATAAGGCAAAATGAAGCAACTCTTTCAAGTTTGGGTTGTGAAGATGGCATATTTAGGCAGTAGTCAAACAAGCAGCAATTATAGCAGGGAAGAACACACACACACACACACAGAGAAATACCCTAATAGAACCTCTTATTATTATACAGGCTCTTAAAGGGATAACAGTCCAAAACCTTGCTGACTCATTCCCATCATTGCATCAGCTGGTCAGCTCTTAAATCACTATCCTGACAAAATCAAAGATATATTCTTTTCCACATCAAGCATGAAATTCAGAAGTGGTTTCCATGTGGAAACAAAAGTACTTACGTTTTTTTTTCTTTAATTAGAGTAGTCATTTTTGTCCTTTCAGCCAACTCCATCAACTTCTGCATCCATTCTGCCATTGTGGGTATCAAAGTGTCTCTCCATTTTAGCAGATACTCTTGCTGCTGTCAACAAGTATAGTAGCAAAGTTCAAAGTTTTCTCTCTAGTTCTTTTTCCACTAATCCCAAAAGGAAAAAAAAATCTGGTTTCATTTCTATCTCCATGTTCAGGATTTTCTGTGTGAATCATACTCCAATTTTTTTTTTCTTTATCACATATCTACCATAGATGGTAAAAAGTCCTTTCTTTATTCTTACACGTCCAACATTCATTTGACATACCTTGATGCATCTTAAATAGCTTGATCTGGTGTTAAATACCAGCGATACATCATCTTATTATTAATTTAATTATAATTTATAATTATAAATCAATTATAAAATTATAATTTAATGTAAATTCGCAGTCACATGATTTGTGATATTTTTGCTGGAAGACCATGGCATTCACTTTTGCTTAGTCACTGCCGCAAAAAAAAAAATTGTGAAATCAGGCACAGTCATGCGAAGACCAACTTAATGACCATTGTGACGAAAATTGTAGGCTGAATTACGATCATAAGTCAAGGACCACTCTGTATAGGTAAGTTTGCTTCACATCCAAATGAAAAGATGCTGCATTTATAAAAAGAAGATACAGCTTTTTCCAATGTTAGTTTGAAGTAGCAATTTGATGTTGGATTCATATCTTATTTTGCTCTTTTGTATTGTACATGCAGGTCCAAATCATTCATAGCATAGTTTTGCTGAACCTTGTTTGCCAGAAACCTTTGCTGCTCATTTACATTTTTCTTGTGGAACATTTTCTGGAGAACCTTCTGTCTTTACTACTGGTGGTAGCATGATTGCCACATGGTTTACAAGCTGTGATGACCCAGGGCGTGGCACAAAGGCAACACAGTCAGTTAATCAATAGGAGTCCCTTTATTAGCTCCAAACTTTGCCCCCAATGTCCTGGTTACCTTCTGACTGGAGAAAAACTCTCCCAGGAACAGCCTTTGATCGCAGAGAATCAAGTCCAAAACATGGTCAACAGAAACTGCAACTATAAGTCCAATCAAGGCAAAATGAGGTAATTGGCAGGAGGTGAACACACGGCAATAATTCAACATGGTTGGGAGGACTCCGAGAACACAGATAAGCAAAGTCAACACAAGATAAATTCACATTTGCTCCCAGCAGCTGCTGCACTCAGCATGCATCTCTTTTAAACTCTTTCCAGGTGTGGTGAATGAAGGGAATCAGGGCCCTTTCCCCCCCATAAGCCACGCAACCCACGTTGCTCTCTTCTCCGTTCCTCCCTGCGTGCCCTAGGTTGAAAAGGAGGTGGGCCTGGATCTTCCTCTGAATTCCCTCTCCCTTGTTCTACCTCTTCACTGCTCTGCCCAGCCGCCCTTCCCCAATTTCTTCCACAGCCAACAGAGCCACACTCCCACTCCCTATCAGCTGTTCGTCTTCCTCCTCAGATTCAGACTCTGACAGGGGCATGACAAAGCCTTAGAATTTATTTGTGAGGCCTTCTGTCCCAGGCTTATCAATCAATCAATCTGAATAGAGCTGGAAGGGACCTTGGAGGTCTTCTATTCCAACCCTCTGATCAAGCAGGACCTTACACCATTTCAGACAAGTGGATGTCCAGTCTCTCCTTAAAAAACTCCAGTGTTGGAGCACCCACAACTTCTGAAGGGAAGCTATTTCACTGGTTGATTGTTCTCACTGTTAGGAAGTTTCCCCTTAATTCCAAATGTTCTACATTCCATATTTCAAACCAGACCTACAGTTGCGTGTCTGCTCTTATTAGCTTCAACTTTATTGACAACACAGATTTAGAAGGGAAAAAATGTTTCATGGTTAGGACATGACATTAACATTTGTTTCCTCTTTAATCCTCATATTTCCTTAATAAAACGACTTTGAGGCCTGAGGGGGTGACCCCTTCCTTTGGGTTCCCATCAACAACATTCCATGTAGTCATTTTAAAAGCTACATATGTAGCTGGTTCTCTGCTCTATTCTTCATTTATTGGTTTTGTTCATCCTATTTTTTTTCTTGCCGAAGTCTGTGCTGTGAAGTTTCGGTCCAAAAGGCCATCCCCACAAAACAAAGTTTAAATAAACAGCCTATTTTATTAGATGGAGATTTATGGCTTTGAGAAGTTCTGTTGTTTTAATAACTGACTGGCCGGTTTTGCTGCGTGCTTTAACTGTTCAGATTAGTAGATCACACACACACACACACACACACACACACACACACACACACAAACACACACAAGCAAAAGAAAAAAAATTAAAATCCCCAGCAACCTCTTTGTTACATAAGAGTGTGAGATTGACTTAAGTGAAGATGAATTTTTTTTTTAAAAAAAGCAAACCTTTTTAGGCTCTGTAAGGAATTGGCAAGGGGATTTCACACGTCTTTTGAAATCTCACAAATTAAACAGAGATAACAACCAACTCTTCCTCGTAATTAAGAAAATATTTAACATTTGCCAAAAGAAAAACCCATGTATCGTATCTTTAGCCTTTATTCAAGATGTGAAAAAGTGTTTCAAATGGTGGGAGAAGAATAGCAACACAAATCCTTCTGACCCCCTAAGAGTCATTCCACAGAGGGTCTACGACAACTCGCCATGGCCAACTTACCACACAACAACTCGTCACAATACAAGAGTTACTCTTATATTCAAGAAATATTCAAATAGAACTATTAAAGAAAAAATGCCAAAGAAGAGACAAAATAAAATGTGATTGACAAAAATATAAGTATTCCACCCCAAAACAATTAGACACAAGGAAAATTCTTTCCCCCATGCCATCACTGCTAAACAACTAACTCCCACAATACTGACAGACTACCTAGTAGGGCTGTATTACTATTATCCTTCTCACCTTTCCTATTACTCTGTTTCCCCAAAAATATGACCTACCTCAAAAGTAAGTCCTAGCTTGATTTTTACACTTGATTTTTACACTAAATATAAGCCCTACCCCCAAAATAAGCCCTAATTAAGATCCCCCCCACTCCAGAGTGCACGGGTAAAAATTAAGCTAGGGTGGGGATGAGGGGTGGAGCTGCCCTACTACTTACCTTTGGATGGTTGTAGCCAGGCCTCGCTCACCCTGACACTTGCCTTACTGTCCCATTTCTTCTGCAGCCAGCAAGGCTAGCAAGACTTTCCTGAAGGCCTCTGTAGCTGGTAACAAAGCTCTGGATCGATCCAAAGCTCTCTTATCAGCTGCAGAGTCCTTCAGGAAAGCCTTGCTGGCTGCAGAAGAGGAAGTTCCTAAAGGTGTCTGACAGTGAAAAGGAGGCCAAGGGCGACATGTGCAAGTGAGGTTAGTCAGTGGATGATTTCCCCTGAAAATAAAACCTGGTGCTTTTTTTTGGTGGCAAAAAATATAAGATAGGGTCTTATTTTGGGGAAAACACGGTATCTACCCTATGGTTGAACCCTGAGCTACAAATAATCTCTTCTGTGAATCTAAATTGTGTCTAAAGAAAATCTGTTGTTCTTCTAGTAAATCTTTAAATAAGTTGTGAGGAGATATTTGATCTTGGCCAGATGATTAAAAAAAACCATTCCATTTATTGGTCTTATTCTTCTTCAGCAAAAATACATTTATTTCATACATATTTCTGAAGGAATTGATATGGTGCTTATCATTTAAAGCAGATGGACAGCAAAATTAAAGCAATCCTGAGTACCACTGATGGATAAATTCATCCAAATCTGTCTTGATCATATCTATTTAGTCCTAGAGAGTTTAGATGTCTTCTGTTTTATCATTTTAGATATGGAGGAACTTAGAATGTTCTTACAACTGGTAAATAGCAGCGGTTTAAGGCAAGATGTCTTTGAGTTTTCAATAAGATTTTAAAATATAAATACGGGCTGGCCTAATAGCATTGTTCCTTCAGGCAAGTAAAAGCTAGTCACTGGAACAGAATGGGGGGAAAAAATCATCCATTCAATATTCTTTTTTTTTTTTAAGAGAAACCCAAACATAGGGAAATAAATTAACACGTTGCAAATTGGTTAATTGGCACATTCAGTTCATGCCATTGTGAGATGGAGACAGTAACACCACAAGTGAAGACTAATGCTTCACATCGCTCCTTCCATCCTCAATGTTTGCTGGGATTGCTGGCGGGAAAATGGAAATGAGAGCATCAAAGAATAATCTGTTCCATGTTATGCCGATAGTTCAAACAGACACAGTTGGGCTGTCAGTCCTAATGAGGAACATCAGTACAATAGAAAACTTGAAATATAGGCACAGGGGAAATGGAAAAAGAAAGAATGTTTTAGATGCTTGAATCGGAAGAAAGACGTGATTTCAAGTTAAACATTGCAGGAGGCATTTGTGGATCACAAGACTTCGCTTCAAACCAACTGAGAGAAATGTTCCCTCTGTATGTTGATGAATATATAGAATAGAATCACAGAGTTGGAAGGGACCTTGGAGGTCTTCTAGTCCAACCCCCTGCCTAGGCAGAAAACCCTACCCCACTTCAGACAAATGGTTATCCAATATCTTTTTAAAAACTTCCAGTGTTGGGACTTCTGGAGGCAATTTGTTCCACTGATTAATTGCCTCCAGAATATGTTCATGCGTGTATATCCACATGCTATCGTCATATCTAGTATAGTGATTTTCAGTCTGGAACAGTCTACCATTGAGGGAACAGCTAGATGCAGAAAAAAAATTATTGTAAAGATTGTTTTTATTTTTAAACATACATCAATATCATTTCATTCATTTATTTTTACAAAAATAATATTGATACAAATAAAAGCTACCACATTAATCAGACTTAGGTAATCTAATGTTATTATACATATCAGTATCAGCACATAATCCTTCATTTTTCAATTATTCAATATTTGCTACATCCTTCTAATAGTGATAACATTATTTTTGAGCATTATTGATAACATCCTTTTTCAAAATTTAATCATATCCTCTAACATTCACTTTAAATATGTTGTGTGTGTGTGTGTGTGTGTGTGTGTGTGTCTGTGTGTATACCCTATTTTCCGGCGTATAAGATGACCGGGCGTATAAGACGACCCCTGATTTTCAGTTGACTTTTTTTCAAAAGTCGTCTTATACGCCGGAAAATACGGGTATTCAAAATTAAGCTGCAAGGATTTGTAAACTAAGATGCTTCTCCTTAAGTGTGTAGGCAAATACATTTTTATTCAATTCAATACAGTCAGCATTATAAATGAACTCTACAACTTTCTATTAATGACATATTTTTTAAAATTCCGGCCGCTACTCCGCGAAAGAAAACAGCCCGATCTGCCGCCACTAGAGCTCCGAAGGAGAGAATAGCAGCTAGAGAGGCAGAAGCCGGGCGACCTCCCGAAGGTGTCAAAGAAGAGCGAAGCGTCTCTTTCACAGGGCGGGTGAGCGGCTTAGAGCCGCCCTCTGTTATCCCTCGCTTCTCGCAGGAGGCAAACAAGACAGAGCCACGCCGGAAGCTCCCGGCTTTCCGTGGCGCCTCCTCCCTTGACGTCCCTTCCGTGCCGGCAGCTCCAGAGAAGCTCAAGGCAAGTGGGAGTGAGGGGGGATCCTTGTCCTTGTGAACTGCTGCATTACCGGATCGAGCTGACTGGTTCGCTTCGCATCTCTCCCTTGCCTTGGAGGAAGCGCCCGCAAACTTATTTCTCGGCTCCCTCAAAGAGGAAGCGTAAAAGCGCTCAAGCTTCACTCCTGATGTACCGTATTTTCCGGCGTATAAGACGACCGGGCGTATAAGACGACCCCCGATTTTCGGTTGCCTTTTTTTCGTTTCAAAAGTCGTCCTATACGCCGGAAAATACGGTATGTATATATGTGTATATATATATATATATATATATATATATATATATATATATATATATATATATATATATATATATATATATATATATTTAAATCAATATTTACCCTATTTCTAATTTTTTTGTCAATTCTAATTTTTAGTACAGCCAACCTTGTTTTTTTAAAATAAAAATCCTTCCTATCCATCATCTTCCATTCTTTTGGAAATTCCAGAAAATTGAGGGCTTATTTGGTAGCTCTAGTCGAAGCTATGTTTTTTTTCCCCAGGAGTAAATGTATGGCTGTGAGAGTTAGAACATTAAGGAAGGCTGAACCTCAAAGAATTGGTGTTTTTGAATTGTGGTGTTAAAGAATAATCGTAAGAGTCTTGCAAGGAGATCTGATCAGTCAATCCTAAAGGAAATCAACTCTTCTTTGGAAGGACAGATCCTGAAGCTGAAGCTCAAATACTTTGGCTACCAAATGAGAAGAGAGGACTCCTTGGAGAAGATCCTGATTTTGGGAAAGATTGAAAGCGAAAGGAAAAGGGAGCAGCAGGAGATGAGATGGTTAGATGATAGATGATATCATCAGTGCAGTGGACATGGCTTTAGACAGATTCAGGGAGATTTTTAGTTTAGTTTACTTTATTGTCATTGCACCTCATACAACAAAATCAAACACCATCTTCAGTGCACATCATGACCATGACCATGAAAATAAACACAAACACACATCTTTCACCCTCCACACATTGAACCGAAAACCCCCGACACCACACCAATACTGCACTATACAGCAGAATTCAACAGAGCTACTGCTCTGGGATAGAAAATGTTTTTCAGCCTATTTGTCCTTGTTGTTATTGTCCTGTACCATCTGCCAGATGGTAATAGTTCAAAAAAGGGTGCCTAGGATGAGATGGATCTTTAATAAGAATGTTTTGAACTTTCTTAAGGCAACTGGAGCTCTGAAGTTCTTCCAAAGAGGGGAGAGGGCAACCCATGATCCTCTGGGCAATGACCTTAACCCTCTGGAGCACTGTCCTATCTGCCCCTCTGCAATTGACAAGCCATAGAGAGGCGCAGTAAGTTAAAATACTCTCTGTGGTGCAGCGGTAGAAGGTCACCAGCAGTTTTTCATTTAGTTGTTGTTTTCTGAAAAGTCTCAGGTAGTATAATCTCCGCTGGGTCCTTTTGACCAGAGCTGTAATGTGAGCACCCCAGGTCAGGTCCTCTTTTATGGTAACACCCAGAAATTTAAAACTGGCCACTTGCTCCACTCGGTCTCTTTTGATAAGCAAGGGCTGGATGTCTGATCTGTTCCTTCTATAGTCCACTATAAGCTCCTTGGTCTTATTGGTGTTGAGGACCAAGTTATTGTCTCCACACTACGAAAGCAACCGGTCCACTTCATCTCAATAGGCAGACTCATCCCCCTTGGAGATGAGTCCCACCACTGTTGTATCATCATTCAGGAAAAGGTGGACCAAGTGTACTATATAAATAGTGTTCAATATACAACAGTTCATTTAATGACCATTCAAAGTTGCAACAGCACTGAAAAAAGGGACTTATGACCATTTTTTACAGTTACGACCATAGCAGCATCCCCCTGGTAACATGATATACATTTGGATACTTGACAACTGCTTCATATTGATGATGGTTTCAGTGTCCCGGGATCACATGATCCCCTTTTGCGACCTTCTGACAAGCAATGTCAATGGGAAAACAGATTCACTTAAACAACCTTGTGACTAATTTAACAACTTCAGTGATTCACTTAACAGACGTAGCAAGAAAAGTCACGAAATGGGGCAAAACTCACTTAACAGATTTCTCACTTAACAACATAAATGTTGGACTCAGTTGTGGTCATATGTTGAGGACTACCTGTATCCCATGGAGTCCTGAAAAGTAGGACATGACTCAGAGAGTGAACAACCACAAATTTATAACTCTAAGCCAAAGCATCTAGTGACCTGCTTGGCTTTGTCTAACCATTGCACTTGGATGGAAATATCTTTTATTCATAAAAAAAATCAGCTCCATTTAGCTGCCATCTATACATTCCGCCTTGAGTCCGGAAGCAGTTCCATAGGTGGAAGGCATAGACATTTTGCTGAAGTACTGACATTTAGTACTGTAAGGAGCCCCAGGCCGCTCCTGAGTGAAGGAGTGGAACGTCTGCCAGTTTGAACTGAGGTAACAGAATGTGAGGCAACTGGAAGATGGAACAGAGTTCTTGTCAGATGGGGAGGGGCAGTAGAACTCCTTAGCATCAGAGCGTGTTAATTGCTGTATTAAGAAATAGTAATGATCTGATGGTCATTTCAAAAGATCTTTTCTTAGCGAGCACCTAGAAGCCAAGAGGAACATATTGTTCTGATCCAGGTTTCGTCAAACGTACTGAAACACAAACTGGTTTGAAAAGCAAAACCTATTTTAATGCAACGCTGGGAACTACTTTCATTTCCAGCCAGAACTCATTATACACAGTTCCCCAAGATAAGCCCACGCTTGTCAGTGCTGGGGAATGCTGCCAAAAACAGAAGTCTTCAGGTAATTATAACAGAACCCACCCAAAGTATCAGAAAAAACTGACCAGAGTAGGCAGCGCTTCAAGAAGGACTCGTAATCTAATTTAACTGCTTTGCTTCCTGCAAAGCATTCATAATTGAGGTCTGACTTTTATCCCTTATGGGAGGGGCAATCATCTCCCAGCCTTACTCCTGAGTCAACCCTTTTGTTTCAGCTGCTCTCACCTTCTAGCAGCTCTGCACACATGCGCACTGGGAACAGGCTCCCATGGGTCCTCTGCCTTGCTGCTGCCAGACTCCAAAGGTTCCAAAGGCAGCACCCCACTCCCAGGTAGTCCTGGCCCCATCCCTGCATCGGATGCAGGACTCTCATCCAAGTCCTCTCTAGACTCCCTGACTTTCTTCCTTTCTTCCTCAATGTCTGACTCCGCTGCTGGCTGCACCGGCTGCCAGTGAACCACAACACATATGTGTCAAATTTCAAGTTTGTAGGCTTTACGGTTCTGGAGATTTTGTGATGATGTGTGAGTGGTATTTTGCTTTTATATATATAGATTTTAATAAGGTAGCAAAGAGTTGGAAAATGCCATTTTCCAAAATGTTAGCCGGTGAAAAGTTACGGCGTCTGAGATGGAAGCTTGTTCCTTCTGCATAAGCCAGAGCAATGCTGGGGTCTTACTTCACCTTTAGCTGCAGTCAAGCAAATAATATGCACTGAGCACTCTATCATGTACCATTATAATTAGCTCTGTCAGGTCTTAGCCCTGCAACCCTCATGCAGATAATATGATAATATGTCTTCATAACCAAGTGACCTTACATGCACAATATTTCTCCCCTTATGAAGATTGCGTGTCAATAAAGTAATTGAGTCTCAGAGGCTAGAGCGAGTGAAGATTTAAATGATTGGACTTTCAGGGCAGTGATGTATGACCATTATTATTCTACTTGTCAGAGAGCTGCCTACCAGCCAGGATGGTCAGAAGATGGCAAAGGATGAAGAGTTGCATTTCATTAAAAAAAATATTGCTGTTAATCACCGTGCCATTCTTTTCAAAGTCACTGCAAAAAGAAACTCCTTTTCATTTTAGCCTTGCAGAGGAAGCCCACAGACTTTGCAGATCTGCAGCTTCAGAAGGTAGCCAGGTTAGAAGAAATGGGCCAGAGTCACCAACTGGAAGCAAATGAATACAGATTAATACAGATTAACAGAGCAGGAAGGGACCTTGCAAGTCACCTAGTCCAACCCCCCCCCCCCTCCAAGCAGGAGACCCTACACAATTTCTGACAGATGGCAGTCCAGTCTCTTCTTGGAAGCTCTACTGATGAAGCTCCCACAACTTCCAAAGGCAACTTCTGTTCCATGGGTTGATTGTTCTCACTGTCAGAAAATTCCTCCTTACTTCTAGATTGAATCTCTCCTTGGTCAGTTTCTATCCATTGTTCCTTGTCTGGCTTTCAGGTGCCTTGGAAAATAGCTTGACCCCCTTCTTCCTCTCTGTGGCAGCCCCTCAAGTATTGGAACACTGCTATCATGTCTCCCCTGGTCCTTCTCTTCCCTAGACTAGCCAGGCCCGGTTCCTGCAACTGTTTATCGTATGTTTGAGCCTCCAGTCCCCTAATCCTCTTGGTTGCTCTTCTCTGCACTCTTTCTAGAGTCTCAACATCTTTTTTATAGTGTTTGTGTATACTTTTCTATATTCTGTGGTGATCAGAATTAGATGTAATATTCCAAATATGATCTTACTGAGGCAGTATAAAATAGTACCAACACTTCAGGTGATCTTGATACTATCCGTCTGTTGGTCCAGCCTAGGACTGCATTGACTTTTTTTGGCAGCTGCAGTACACTGCTGGCACAAACTGCCCAAGGAGCTGCTGATCCAGTTCTACAGAGGAATGATCAAGTCTGTCATCTGTACCTCTATAACTGTCTGGTTTGGTTCTGCAACCCAACAAAACAGACACAGACTCCAGAGAGTAATTAGGACTGCAGAAAAAATAATTGCTGCCTTCCATGGAGGACCTGTATCCTGCACAAGTCAAAAAGAGAGCTGTGAAAATATCTACAGACCCCTCACATCCCGGACATAAACTGTTTCAACTCCTACCCTCAAAACGATGCTATAGGGCACTGCACACCAGAAGAACTAGACATAAGGGGAGTTTTTCCCCAAATACCATCACTCTGTTAAACAAATAATTCCCTCAACACTGTCCAACTATTTACAAAGTCTGCACTACTATTACTATTAATCTTCTCATCTCTCCTTATCACCCATCCCCTTCCACTTTTGACTCTATGACTGTAACTTTGTCGCTTGTATCCTTACAATTTATATTGACTGTTTTCTAGTATGATTTGATTGACTATTATTAAGTGTTGTACCTTATGTTTCTTGGTGAATGTATCTTTTCTTTTATGTACACTGAGATCATTTGCACCAAGACAAATTCCTTGTGTGTCCAATCACACTTGGCCAATAAAGCATTCTATTCTATTCTATACTTAAGCAATTATCCACTAGAACTTTTAAACTCTTTATCATTTACCTTTAATCCAAAGAGCTAAAGTAATGAAGTGCATTGCATCAGTGTTTCAAAATTCTAACCATGGCAACCTGAGGTATGTTTACATGTATTATCGCATTGGGCAGTTCCAACTTTTAGCCCAGTCATTCTTCACTTTAATAGATTTGTGCCTTCTTTAAAAAAATTGTAAATTTGCCACGTGACATAACAATCTCAGACATATTTGATGACAAAATATTGTTCCATATTTAAACAGGATGTTCCTTTTTTATTTTACTTTACATGGCTAGAGGATTGCAGTGTATATTACATATCATAATTTATGGCATTGTTTTTAGTTCGTAATTTCTAGGGTGGCTTGCCCCATGAAATTTTCTCAACGGATGTGTACTTTCAAAGTGTAATTCTGATTGGAGGAAAAGTGCACAGTACGAGGAGTTTAAGAAGCAGAACATTTTAATTGGAAGTATCTGTAATAAAGACCTGACTTCTGAAGTCTTTATATCTTCATGCTTAAGTAACTGACTGAGATATAACAGCCCCGAAGCAGGAAAAACCTATCCAATCACTTTTGAATGTACAGATTAAACTGTTAAATTATTGTTAGAAATTAGCACCAGCAGCCGTGTCCTTTCAAAACTGGCGATATGACCAGCTCTTTGAATTCAGACCACAGGAGAAGAATAACATCAAATTTGCATTTGGAAAAAGATATTATAGAACCTTGCTTGAATAGGATCAAGAGGTTTGTAGCTTATTTCACTAGTTCTGATTTCCCCATATAATGTATATATAGCCAATCCTCATATTTTAACCACAACAGCAACAGCTCCGTGATGTAAGGTGGCATAGAGGCAGGGGTGGAATTCAAAAATCCCACCAACAATTCGCTGCCCGGTTGCTGGGTGGGCGTGGCCATGGTGGGTGTGGCCTACTGGAACTTTCAGGA
This sequence comes from Bungarus multicinctus, assembly GCA_023653725.1. Taxonomy (NCBI): domain Eukaryota; kingdom Metazoa; phylum Chordata; class Lepidosauria; order Squamata; family Elapidae; genus Bungarus; species Bungarus multicinctus. The sequence continues at coordinate 101,931,259 of CM042844.1, forward strand.
GGGCCATTTTTCACCTTCCCCAGGGTCCGGAGGCTTCCCTCAAGCCTCTGGGAGGGCGAAAACGGCTTTCCCTGAGGTCTGGAAGCCCTCCAGAAGCCAGAAACAGGTCTGTTTCCAGACTTCCGGAAGACCCATTTTTCACCCTCCCAGAGCCTCCATGCTTACCTGCATCCAAAACGGGCGATGTGGAGACTCCGGGGAGGGGAGGGGTGGGCGGGGCCAGCTGGTCGGTTCAACTACCGGTTTGGTGAACCAAATGTAAATTTAACATCCGGTTTGCCCGAACCGGTCCGAATCAGTAGAATCCCACCCCTGCATAGAGGGAAGAGAGAACGGTCTTGAAAGACAGGGAGGAAGAATTGTTACCAAGGCTATGGTCAGATAAGAGAGGCTTAAGCCTGTTCCAAGAAAATAAATTTGAAAAAAGATGACTCATATAACCACCCCCTACCCCCAATGCACATGAAAATAAAGTGAGAGAAAGAGAAGCACATTCAGACCCATACAGAAGATCTCTCCCTATAGTTGTTACAATAAAAATAGTCTTACGAATGAAGGCAAATATACGTGTGCCAGGATAATGTTGCAGGATCCAATCTGGTCAGTTTAGCCTTCTGAGCTTTTGGACTCATGTTGGAGCCCATCCCCAGGGTTGTTAGCGTTAAGAGTTGTTAACCTAATCTTACATAGCTTTTTCTCTGGTAATATTACACTAATAACTAGAGCATACAAAACATTTGCTAGACCAATACTCGAATACAGTTCATCAGTCTGGAACCCACATTACATATCTGATATTAACACAGTTGAGAAAGTCCAGAAATATTTCACAAGAAGAGTTCTCCACCCATCTACTCATTGCAGAATACCTTATGCCACCAGACACAAAATTCTAGACGTAGAAAACCTAGAACTACACCACCTTTGGTCCGATCTAATGTATATAAAATCATACATTGCAATGTCCTACCTGTCAATGAATACTTCAGCTTCAACCATAATAACACAAGAGCACACAATAGATGCAAACTCAAGGTTAATCGCACCAAACTTGATTGTAGGAAATACGACTTCAGCCACAGAGTGGTCAATGTCTGGAATACTCTACCTGACTCTGTGGTTTCTTCCCCAAATCCGAAAAACTTTAACCTTAGATTGTCTACTATTGACCTCACCCCTTTCCTAAGAGGTCTATAGGGTGCGTGCATAAGCGCACCAACGTGCCTATCATCCCTGTCCTATTGTTTCTTTTATTTTTCGTATATGTACCCATTTGATGTATTCATAACTATGTTTTTACTTATACCTATTATCTTGTAAGCAATTGACAAATTGACAAATAAATAAATAAATGAAAATAAATAAAACTTCTCTCTATTGGAATACATGCTTTGGGCTATTCTATACATTGGACGCGGTGGCTCAGTGGCTAAGACGCTGAGCTTGTCAATCAGAAAGGTCAGCTGTTTGGCGGTTCGAATCCCTAATGCCACATAACAAGGTAAGCTCCCGTTACTTATCTCAGCTTCTGCCAACCTGGAAGTTTGAAAGCATGTAAAAATGCAAGGAGAAAAATAGGGACCCCTTTGGTGGGAAGGGAACAGCGTTCTGTGAGCCTTTGGCATTTAGTCATGCCAGCCACATGACCACAGAGATGTCTTCGGACAGCGCTGGCTCTTTGGCTTTGTAACGGAGATAAGCACCGACCCCTAGATGCTAAATGACTAGCACGTCTGTGCGACAGGAACCTTTATCTTTACCTTTTATACATCGTATTTATGTGGTGCATAAATTCTATTGGTTCCTACACATTCCAGTAGAGAGAAGTTCCCTGAAGATAGGCTCCATCACGAGTCCTAAAGCTTAAAAAACTAAACCTCTGATCCTGGTGACCGACCCAGATTGGATCCTGCAAAAATACTCTTGACCTATATGGCATTGGTTTCTGCATAGTAGGGCTGACAGCTGGGCTGAGACCAGCTCAAAGTCACCCATGTTGCTTCCAATGATGGTCAGCTAGAATGAAAGTTTTCTGATCCTAGTCTACACCTTCACCACGCTCCCTCTCAGTATTTTCAGCAGACAGCTGCTGTGATGGAGTGTGCACGTGAAGGAGTGGGGAGGAAGGAACTTTCCCAAAGAGAGGCCTAGTTTAAGAGACTGCACTGTCCTGAGATGGATAAGAATAGAATAGAATGGAACAGAACGGAACAGAACAGAACGGAACAGAACAGAATAGAAATTAGAATAGAATAGAATGGATTGGAATGGAATAGAAACTAGAATAGAATAGAATGGAATGGAATGGAATGGAATGGAAAGGAATGGAATGGGATGGGATGGGATAGGATAGGATAGGATAGGATAGGATAGGATAGAAATTAGAATAGAATGGAATGGAATGGAATAGAATAGAACAGAAATTAGAATAGAAATTAGAATAGAATGGAATGGAATGGAATAGAATAGAAATTAGAATAGAATAGAATGGAATGGAATGGAATAAAATAGAAATTAGAATAGAATAGAATAGAATAGAATAGAATAGAATAGAATAGAATAGAGCTGGAAGGGACCTTGGAGGTCCTCTAGTCCAGCCCCCTGCTCAAGCAGGAGAACCTACAGTGGAACCTCAGTCATGACCGTAATCCATTCCAGGATTTCAGTCATAACCCGATTTGGTCGTGACCGGAAGCAAGACTGTCTGTGCATGCACGTACCAAAAAAAAAACGGTGCAGAAGGGGAAATCGCTGCAGTTGTGTTTGTTCACCACCCGAGGAAGTGTTCACAACCGCAGTGAAACATTTAGCAGATTTTGTAGTCGGCACCCAATTTGGTCATGGTCAGAAGCATTCGTGACCCAAGGTTCTACTGTATGCCATTTCAGATAAGTGACTGTCTAGTCTGATCTTAAAAGCCTCCACTAATGGAGCACCTACAACTTCTAGTGGCAAGTTGTTCCACTGGTTAATTGTCCTCACTGTTAGGAAGTTTCTCCTTCATTCCAGGTTGCTTCTCTCTTTGGTTAGTTTCCATCCATTGTTTCTTGTCCTGCCCTAATCTCTCAGGATACATCTAGCAGGTTAGAAAATTATAGTTTTATTTTGGCAATATTCTGTCCATTAGGTGTAACTAAATAACGGCTCAAACCCAACTGGATTTCATTGCGTTGTCCCTGGACTTGCGTTTGACTGCTACTAAGGATTTGGGAGCAGGAAAATGGGAGAAAAGCACCCATACATATAGTTTAAACCTCTCCTTTTTAAATAGGAATTAAAGCCCAGGGCTGATGCAGAATCTGAAACAGCTGACATGTTCTATACTGTACTGCCGATGTTTCTTTAAAACAGGTTCAAAAATTGATAGCTTGTCCTCTCAGGGAGCTATGCCAGGAGTGCCCTGCTCCTCCCTTAGTGCCCTTTGTTTGCTCTTATCAGGGGTGATATTTGCCCTCTGCCCAGAAAGCCAAAAGAGATCATTCTGGTCCCTTGTTCTTCCCATTCTATGACTCTTCCCTGTTTGTTGTCACTGTGTCGTGTCAAATCCCTCTGTGAAGGCTGAGGTAGGTTGCTAAAGGATTCCGAAAGGAGCCATCAGCCTTCCCAGCGCTACAATGAAATGAATATAATAATGGGAGCTCGGAAAATAGCACGGAGGCCTTGTAATGGAAGGAAGCAACTAATAAGTATTGTTAGCGGTTTCTCTGATGGCAAACCTGGATGTGTATCCTGTGGGCAGGCAGGAGAATTTGCCTTGTCTGAGAGTTTTGTTGCAAGCAGGCTGCGAAGATTAGTATTGATGCCTGTCACATTGTGCCTGTCAAACTGTTTAGTTGAGAAAATGATAAAAGCAGTGGCTATCTAGTAATCAGCCCTGGGCACGTGGAAAGGGAGGGGGGAGATGTAGAAACACTGGGAAATTTATCTGCAGAGGATCTTTTAATTCTGTGTAGATGTAGTCCTTGATTTACAACAATTCATTTGGGTTACAGAAATTACAATTGTTCTGACCTAGGCTTCCAAAAATCACAAAGCCGACTCCTTGTCCCGATAAAACCCCTTTTCTTTAGGTTAAAATGAATTCCTCTCCAGCAAAGTCCCGGCAAACAGTTTGTCAAGAGATTTCACAACTACAGACCTTTATCAGGCTTGGAGAGTTGCCATAGCTTCCAATCGCCATGCTGTAGCAGAAATTACTTGGCAAGAAGTCAGGAACAGATCTTCACTCTAATGAATTGAACTAATTGTCTCCTGCAAACCCCACTCCCTTTTCGCTCCTCTTTATTCCCTATGGGAGGGGCCATTCACCATCCACCTGTGCCTTTACTCCCAATTCGACCCTTGTTCTTTAGTTGTTCCCTTCTCCTGGCAGCTCTGCACATGCACACACTGGGAACGGGCTCCAGCTGTTCTTCTGCCTCACTGAACTCCAACTCCGAAGGCAGCTGATAACTGTCAGATGGGCCTGGCCCCATCTCTAGCTCCAACGCAGAGCCCTCGCCAGAGCCTTCCCCAGACTCCAGGACTGGCCCATGTTCCTCCCCAACCTCCTCACTGTCCAAGTCTGCCACAACACTTAGGACTGTTTTTTACATTTACGACCGTTGCAGCATTCCCATGGTTACCTGATCAAAATTCAGATGCTTGGCAACCGACTCATATTTATGACAGTTGCAGAGTCCTGAGGGGGGGTGTCACACGATCACCTTCTGGCAAGCAAAGTCAATGGGGAAGTCGTATTCACTTAACAACCATGTTACTAATTGTGGTGAAGAAAGTCATAAAATGGAGGCAAAGCTGACTTAACAAATGTCTCACTTAGCAACCGAAATTTGGGGCTCATAAGTCGAGGTTCACCTGTATTCCTTCTCCTGTGTGGAATGACAGCCTCTTCCCAACCTGCAGCTTTGCTTACACAAAATTAAAGCGCAGAATTGCTTTCTTCCCTGTGTTATCTGTACATTTTAAATCTTGTGTTGTTTTATCAGTTAATGTGATCGTTTGGATAGATTTGGTTGGTTGTGGGAAGCAGATTGCATCAGTTTCCATTTGGCAAAAGACCTAAAAACCTACTCCGATTGTAATAGTCTTGGAGATTTATTAGGCTATTTCTGTGGCTTGCCACTTAGTTATTTGCCTGTTTATTAACTGGATCTGTTTCTAGCCTTCTTCTTCCAGAAATAAAAAACAACAACATATTAATAATTCAACTTCCATAATTACTGGAATTACTGTTGTCTTTGTTCTGAAGACATGCGATAGATTGTAGGCTAAAACATTTTGAAGTCGGACTCATCTGTAATCTGTAAGAAACACAGGTGTAAATTAACTCTGCCATTCAAGCCTTATTTCTCTATTTTTCAGAAGAAAACAAATCACTTTCTCTCTTCCTTTCTCCTGCTTCTTTTTGTTAAATACTTGTGGCCAACTTTCAAAATTATGAAAGGCCTCACCTGGCCATTCCAGAGTTCAGAAGTCTTTGTACCATCCAGGAGTGGTATTCAGCCGGTTCGGATTGGTTCTGGCATACCGGTTGCGGAAATTTTGAGTAGTTCGCAGAACCAGCAAATACTACCCCTGACTGGCCCCACCCACCCAGCTGCCCTTTCCTGTCCTATATTCCCTTATTTTTTTTAACTCAGCTGATTTATTTTTCAGCTGAGTGGATTGCCGCACTTCAGCTGAGCTAAAAAAACAGGTCACCTCACCAGCGTATGACAGAGGGTGGTTTTTCATTGCTGCGCATGTGTGCACTGCACTCAGCTGATTCATGTGACACAGCGGATTGCCACACCTCAGCTGAGCTAAAAAACAGCTCATATCACCAGCGTTGACAGGGGACAGTTTTCCATTGCTACGTGTTGTGGTCCGTTGACAGCTTGCCAGAGGGAACATGGGCCAGTCCTGGAGTCTGAGGAGAACAAGGGTCCTTCATCTGATACAAAGATGGGGCCAGGGCCATCTGGGAGTTATGTGCTGCCTCCAGAGTCTCCAGAATCTGACAGCAGCAATGCAGAGGAACAAGGGGAGCCTGTTCCCAGTGCACTTGTGCACAGAGCTATCAGAAGGCAAGAATAGTTAAGACAAAAGGGGTGAGTTGGGAGTAAGGTTTGGAGGTGATTGGCCCTCCCATAAAACATAAAGGAGAAGCAAAAGGATAGGAATCTTTGCAGGAAGGAACTTTGTTCGTACTGGTTGGTTTGAAACCTGAAGCTCGGTGTTGAATTTGTGTTCCATTTTGGCTTCGTATAACTAATTGGACATTTAGTCATTGGCAGCATTTCAAGGAAGATAAAGGTGGGTGCTTATCAGACTTATTCTGAAGGACTTTGGGAGACTTCCGTGGGATTATTTACAGACTGTTTCAGACTCATTATGGGCTGTGAATGACTAAAATTCACAGCCGTTGAAATAAAGAAAAAAGGGTTTTGGGACTAACGTGTGTGTGTGTGTGTGTGTGTGTGTGTCTCCATAAGCCTTGGTCAGAATGTGTGTGTAGCATGTGTTTGGCACGCACAAAGCTCTCTCTCATAGAACCTGTAGGAAATAATTTGGAATCCCGCCTCCGGTACCATCCCTGGCTGACTCTTTCGTCAGTCATCTACCTGACACCTCTTCATGTTACTGCATTTGTTAAAAGAGGCAATATGTTCCAGGTGACCACAAAGGAAATGCTTGACTTCTGTCTTTTGTTCTACTCAAAATCAGAAGCTTCAAAGTTGCATTTTTTTTGTCTTTGACTGGCACATCTTAAACGATCTATTTCAAATAATAGATTCAAATGTTCCACCCTTTCTTTGATGTCAGTGTAATTCTTATCCCACAGCGAGTTGGCCTTGGTGAGTTGGTTGCAGAGAATTGTCACAGACCCCAGTTGAAGATAGAGATCTCTATACACAGAGGCAGATGAGATGTTATTGTAAATCACAGAAATTATCTAAAAGGATTATACCCCTTTGGCTGCCAGAATCCTGTTCACTAAGCAATTATTCTGTCGTGGAACTGGTTGCTCTGCCAATGAATGAGCTTCAAAAGGCCCAGGAATTTTTATGAAATGTAAAACATGTCCTGTTAATGTCATGTATACTGGAGAAAAATATGTTCGCTGAGCCATTTCATAACCTCAGATTAAATGCTTTCAGCCTATCACATATGGACTGGAGGAAAGTATGTTTTTCATAGGAAACTTACCCAAAAATATCTTCCACCCACCCACCCTTCCCCACTGGGAAGAAAGTCTCTATTAATTCTTGGAAATCTGAAAAGGTGCACTGATCCTGCTTTCTTCTCAATAGGATATTCTTCTGCATATATTACCCAAGAGTCAGTGGAGGAATCTAACTAGAGTAGAGTAGAGCAGAGTAGAAATAGAATAGAATAGAAAGAATATTTATTTATTTATTATTTATTTATTAATCAGATTTCTATACCGCTCCCTCTCCCAAAAAGGGACTTGGGGCGGTGTACAGCCTACTAAAAAACACACAAAATAAATACAGTTTAAAACTAGATTAAATATGCTAATCCGGCTGAATCCCATCCAACTACAAATTCAGACATTTAAAATCCGGGATTAATTAAAAATTTAAAAATTATAAAATTTAACAATTAAAACCCAAATTAAATTTAAAACCCATAGACCATTTACTGGGTCAGGCCGGCCTGCTTGAAAAATAAGGTCTTAACTGCACGCCGGAAGGTCAGGATGTCCGTCATGGCCCGTATCTCCGGGGGGAGATCATTCCACAGGGAGGGGGCTCCCACAGAGAAAGCCCGCACCCTTGGGGCCGCCAGCCGACAACGATCAGGCGGCGGCACCCCAAGGAGGGCAACCCTGTGAGAGCGTACTGGGCGGTGGGAGGTTGTTGATGGCAGCAGGCGGTCCCGTAAGTACCCAGGTCCCGAGCCATGGAGCACTTTAAATACCATCAGTACCACCTTGAATCGAATCCGGAAGGCCACAGGAAGCCAGTGCAGCCTGCGGAGAAGCGGTGTTACATGGGAGCCCTGAGGGACACCCACAATCACCCGCGCAGCTGCATTCTGAACCAGCTGCAGCCTCCGGAGACTCTTCAAGGGGAGCCCCATGTAGAGAGCATTGCAATAGTCCAAGCGGGAGATGACGAGAGCGGAAGTGACTGTGCGAAGTGCACCCAGATCCAGAAAGGGCCGCAACTGGTGAATCAGATGAATCTGACAAAAAGCCCCCCTGGCGACGGCTGCAATATATTCTTCTAAAGACAGCCGTACATCCAGGAGGACACCCAAGTTGCGCGCCTTTTCCACGGGGGTCAATACCTCTCCCCCCACGGCCAGCGAAGGAATAAGCTGGCTGTATCTGGGCGCAGGAAACCACAGCCACTCGGTTTTGGCCGGGTTGAGACGAAGCCTGTTACGACCCATCCAACCCCGCACGGCCTCCAGGCACCGGGTCATCACTTTGACGGCTTCGTTGGGGTGGCCCGGGGTGGAGATGTACAGCTGAGTATCATCAGCGTACTGATGGAACTCCACCCCGAAGCCACGGATGATCTCACCCAGCGGCTTCACATAAATGTTGAACAGCAGGGGCGAGAGCACCGACCCCTGGGGCACCCCACACAGTAGGGGCCTCGGGGCCGATCTCTGCCGCCCTGTCAACACAAATTGCGAATGGTCGGAGAGGAAGGAGGCGAACCACCGTAACACGGTGCCTCCCACCCCCAACCCCTCCAACCTGCCGCAATAAGGTACTGTGGTCGACAGTATCAAAAGCCGCTGAGAGATCTAACAGGACCAGGACAGAGGAACAACCCCTGTCCCAAGCCCTCCAGAGATCATCTACCAATGCGACCAACGCCGTCTCCGTGCTGTGCCCGGGCCTGAAACCCGATTGGAGGGGGTCAAGATAACTCGCTTCATCCAGGTACTGCGGGAGCTGACGTGCCACCACACTCTCGACAACCTTCGCAACAAAGCGAAGGTTGGAGACTGGACGATAATTTGATAGTAATGCTGGGTCCAGGGACGGTTTCTTGACGAGGGGCCGAATCACCGCCTCTTTCAAGGCGGCGGGTAACAGCCCCTCTCTCAAGGAAGCGTTTATAATACCCTGGAACCAGCCTCGTGTCACCTCCCGAGTGGCCAAGACCAGCCAGGAGGGGCACGGGTCCAACAAACAAGTGGTGGCATTAAGCCCCCCCCAGTATCCTGTCCACGTCCTCCAGAGTAACAGGATCGAACTCAACCCAAATGACCTCACCGATATCCACCCCCGCCCCCCCACCCGGAGATGCCCAGTCGGAGTCCAGCTCATCCCGGATCTGAGCGATTTTGTCCTGCAGAAACCTAGAAAACTCCTCAGCCCGCCCCTGCAAGGGATCCTCCCACACTCCCACCTCCAAAAGGGAGCGGGTCACCCTAAACAGGGCGGCTGGGCGGTTTTCCGCGGACGCAATAAGGGTGGAGAGGTAAGACCTCGCCATCCTTATCGCCACTAAATACGTCTTAATATGAGATCGTAGTAGTGTTCGGTCAGACCCAGAGCAGCTAGCCCTCCAACTACTCTCTAGGCGTCTTTTCCGGAGCTTCATCTCCCTTAGCTCCTCAGAAAACCAAGGAGCCACCTGGGATCGGCACCGGGTCAGAGGCCGCAAGGGCGCAACCCGGTCAAGGGCCCCAGCAGCCACTCTATCCCAGGTGGCGACCAAGCCCTCAACCGAGTCGTGTGTGTGAGCTTCGGGAAATGGCCCAAGCTCCATCAGGAACCTATCTGGGTCCATCAGGCGCCCAGGTCCCGCCTCCCTGCAGCCGGGGGGTGCGGAACGGAAGTTGAGCTTCAGGAGCGAGTGATCAATCCATGACAGGGGTTCTACAACTATATCCCCTACACCCAGATCACTCTGCCACTGATCAGAGACAAAAACCAGATCCAGGGTGTGACCTCCCAAGTGAGTAGGGTCCCGAATTAACTGGGTCAGGCCCATGGCTGTCATGGAAGCCATGAACTCCTGAGCAGTCCCCGAGGCACCGCCGGCAGAAGGCAAGTTGAAATCCCCCATGACCATAAGCCTGGGGGTCTCAACCGCCAAGCCGGCTATGACCTCAAGGAGCTCAAGCAGGGCCGATGCCACATAGCAGGGAGCCAGGTATGCGACCAACAAGCCCACCTGTACCCTGGGACCGAACTTCACGAAAAGAGACTCATATCCGGTCATCTGAGAAACAGTGGATTCCCTCGGACACAGATCCTCCTTAATAACCACCGCAACCCCCCCTCCCCTCCCCTGGGCCCTCGGCCGATGAAAAACCCGGAACCCGGCTGGGCACATCTCCACCAGAGGGACTCCCCCCTCTTGGCCCAGCCAGGTCTCGGTAATACCCACCAGGTCTGCTCCCCCCTCACAAATCAAATCATGGATGAGAGGGGCCTTATTGATAACGGACCTGGCGTTACATAACATCAGCCGAAGGCCCAGGGCCCGATCGCTCAGACCACCCGGGGAACGGGACATAACAAGGGGGTCGGAGCGCGCCACAGCAGACAGACAGCGGGGGCGCGCTCCCGATACAAAATATGGCCCCCTATAACCGCCAGATCTGCCTCTCCCGCTCACCATAATAATAGCTTTAATTTCACCCTCCCCGGATAGAATAGAATAGAATAGAATAGAATAGAATAGAATAGAATAGAATAGAATAACAATTGAAAGGGACCTTAGAGGTCTTCTAATCCAATCCCCTGCCTAGGCAGGAAATCCTACACCACTTCAGACAAATGGTTGTCCAATCTCTTCTTAAAAACTTCCAGTGTTGAAGCATCCACAACTTCTGGAGGCAAACCGTTCCACTGATTAATTGTCCTCACTGTCAGGAAATTTCTTCTTAGTTCTAGGTCGCTTCTCTCCTTGATTAGTTTCCATCTGTTGCTTCTTGTCCTGCCTTCTGGTGCTTTGGAGAATATCTTGACCCCTCTTCTTTGTGGCAGCCCCTGAGATATTGGAACCCTGCTATCCTGTCTCCCCTAAACCTTCTTTTCATTAAACTAGACATACCCAGTTCCAGCAATTGTTTTTTATTTGTTTTAGCCTCCAGTCCCCAAATTCCTTTTTCCCCAAAAAGTTTTTTTTTTAAATTTACAATAAATCTATTGTTCACAGTATGTTTTAGCCTCCAGTCCCCTAATCCTCTTTATTGCTCTTCTCTGCACTCTTTCTAGAGTCAGCATTTTTTAAAATTGTGGCGACCAAAACAGTATTCCATGTGTGGCCTTCCCAGGGCATTATAAAGTGGTATTAAGACTTCACGTGACCTTGATTCTATCCCTCTGTTTATGTAGCCTAGAACTGTGTTGGCTTTTTTTTTGGCTGCTGCTGCTCACATTTAAATGACTGTCTACGAGGACTCCAAGATCCCTCTCACAGTTACAACTATTGAGCAAGGTACCACGTATACTGTACCATACTAGGCCTTGATAGAAGAAAATATTGGTAACTCATATTTGAACTGTGGGACAAAAGGAAAACAGTAAGACAAAACACTTCCTTGCCAGTAATCAACACCCAGATGAGCAGTTTTACACCAAATTTAATACTGGTTCAACAATCAAAAAGTAAACAATACCTCAATCAAGGAACTAACAACTCAGATGAACAAACTAATAGTAATCAAGGGGCCATCAAGACCACTCCCACCAACACTGACAGGGCAAGTTGCTGGTATAGAAAGAGAGCAAATCCCACTCCCTTCTAGCACTGATGATATTACCTAGTTGGGTAATGAAACGTCTGCAAGAAAACCATGGAGCTCAGACAGCACTGAGGACCTCACATGTTAGAACTTCACATTCCTCACTCAACATCCAGTTTTTGTTCCTAGAATTTACAGAGTCTTTTTAAGGTTTGTATGGATTCATCTACATAATCTGAGTTAAAAGCTCTAGTACAAGAATCTAGTAATTTTAGGAAATTGTGGAGGTGAGAAAAAAAAAATTTATAGCCAACATCTTTACTGCCATATTATTCACAAAATAGATAGCTGCCATAAGTCAAATGAGGGAATATTCATTGATTGTTTTTATTCCCATATTATGCACTGAATTAACTCGTTGACAGATATGGTGTACAAGTTTATGTTGACATGAGAATCGTTAGACGTAAACTTTATTGCTTTCATAATTTTATAGACCAAAGGAGATCTGAAGGTTTATTACAGAAGGTAGAGAACTGCTCCAGAGGGCTTGAGTTTTATTTTCCTTTGTTCTGTTTCTCCACCTCCTCTGTATTTTGTAAAACGCTAGTACAGTTACCTTCCTGCTAGATTCAATAAGTGTTGTGGTTAGCCGGCAGCAGGTGAGGACGGCTGAGGAGAGTGAGGACTCAGATGAGGGACCAGGACCATTAGGGAGTGGATTGCTGCCTTCAGAAATTGTGGGGATTGGCAGAAGCAATGAGGAGGTTCCCGAGGAGCCTGTGCCAAGTGCACATCCGTGCAGGGCTGCTTGCAGGAAAGAGCAGATGCAGCAGCACGGGTGACTCAGGAGTAAGGCGCAAGGTAATGGCCCCTCCTTCAGGAAGATAAAAGCCAGCTGTGAAGCGAACGTTCTTTGCAGGAAACAAAGACGTTTTGAAACTCAGCCTTGTGGACATTACAGTATCTTAAGTTGGACTCTTATGTTGTGAAATATTTCTTATCTGTGATTCTTGGCAGTTTCATACAGTTTTGGCAAGGTTTGTGCTTATCAAAGTTAATGAGTTTGCAGCAGCCTTTTAACCGGGGATTCGTAAGACTCCTTAAAAGGTTTCTGTTCCCTTTGGTTATTGTTTGTCTTATTGGAAAAGGGTTTTGGTCAGAACAATAGGATAGAAATTATCTGCACCAATCCTAGAGCTTCAGCCCATGGTCATAATCTCAATTGCACGTGGCAAAATAATGAAGGATTGGATTCTCCAAGCAAGTCCTTGCGAAGGGCAGAAATTAATACTTAGCTTTACAAGTTGTACAAAAGAAATAAAAAAGTTTAAGCAGAGCCACTTTGGGGATTTGGGGATTACCTTAAATGAATACTAGGGTTAAAAAAATAAATTGTGACGGGTGTTAAGCCCAGAGGTGGTATTCAACAGGCTCTGACCAGTTCTAGAAAACCGGTAGTGGAAATTTTGAGTAGTTTGGAGAACCACCTCTGACTGGCCCCGGCCCCATCTCTTCTCTGTCTCCCATCAAGTCCCAGCTGATTGGGTGGGTCTTCTTTTGTCTCCCTGCACAGGAGAACGGAACTGGAAAGCAGGTTAGTGGGGTGGGGAGGGAATGGGGATTTTGCAGTATCCTTTCCCTGCCACGCCCACCAAGCCACACCTACAGATCTGGTAGTAAAAAAGTTTGAATCCCACCACTGGTTGAGCCCCTAGGATTTCATTTGCTTGAAGAGTTATCTTTAACTTGGGTTTCTTTCTTTCTTTCTTTCTTTCTTTCTTTCTTTCTTTCTTTCTTTCTTTCTTTCTTTCTTTCTTTCTTTCTTTCTTTCTTTCTTTCTTTCTTTCTTTCTTTCTTTCTTTCTTTCTTTCTTTCCTTCCTTCCTTCCTTCCTTCCTTCCTTCCCTTCTTCTTGTTCTTGTTCTTGTTCTTGTTCTTGTTGTTCTTGTTCTTGTTCTTGTTGTTCTTGTTCTTCTTCTTGTTCTTCTTCTTGTTCTTCTTCTTGTGTTCTTGTTGTTGTTGTTCTTCTTCTTCTTCTTCTTCTTCTTCTTCTTCTTCTTCTTCTTCTTCTTCTTCTTCTTCTTCTTCTTCTTCTTCTTCTTCTTCTTCTTCTTCTTCTTCTTCTTCTTCTCCTCCTCCTCCTCCTCCTCCTCCCTCCCCTCCTCCTCCCACTCTGCCTCCTCCCCCTCCCCCTCCTGCTCTTCTTCCTCCTCCTCTAAAGTTACATGCTTTCCAGACTCTTATGGAATTGGGTGGCCTTCTAAACCAGTCAATCAAACAGATAAATGCAACAATTTTTTAAAAAAGTAATGAATTATGCCACAAGTCTCCTCCTCCTCCCCCTCCTCCCCCTCCTATAATTCAGATTCAAAAAATGAAAAAGCGATTAAGACATTATACTGTCAGCAATGCCTTAAGTCAAATATATCACTTGACTGGAATGGTGTAGGGTCTCTTGCTTGAGCAGGGGTTGGACTAGAAGACCTCCAAGGTCCCTTCCAACTCTGTTATTTGGTATCAAATCCACATTGCAAATAGAAGATGTTTAATAAGTCAGTATACATTTCATACATTACCCCCCTGAAGCTATGTTTACTAGCACGGCCAAAATCAAATTGTTGTAGAAATATACTTCAAAAATCGTTAAAATAACCCACCAGTTAATGTAACTAATATTTACAACAAGCCCATCATATTTCTTTTTACCCGGGTATACCAGGAACATCTCTGGTCTATCACAACTTCCAGAAAAGCCTTTTCACGCTAATTTTAAAAAGATATATTCTGAACTATAAACCTTATAATCCCAAAGGATAAATCCAGAAAGGGAATAATCACTAGCAATTACATTTATAAACAAAGAGAATATCTACATTTACAAGGAGAAGGTCTGTTTCAAAAGTCCAGGTGGATTTTTCAAGGTTGAGTAGTAAGAGCAATGTTTGCAAGATTTTTAAAAAATGTATATTTTTACTTCATCATTTAGCTATTTACTGTACATCACATCTAATAACTGTTGCAAGAGTTGAAAAATGTTTCTCTTCTACCAACACTGGGACTAACACACCACTCTCACAGCACTGTTGATGTTACCTAGTATGGTAATGAAATGTTTGCAAAAAAAACAACCAAATTGAGTGAGTACCAAAAACTCCAGAGTTCATCCCTGAGCTACAAATATTCTCCTTTATTGAACTATCAGCACTGTCTGTTTCTGGCATTCCAAGCTTCGGGATTTCTTAAGCAGATAGCTCTTATTGAATTTTCACAACTGCTTTCTCTTCATGTTAGATAAAACAAGAGACTTTTTTTCTGATTTCTACATTTCGTTACAGTCTAATACATGAAGAACAGGTTTATTTCCTACAGACCAGGGCTGTGAATCTGAATAGAGTAGATCAAGCTGTAAAAAAAATTGACTGCACGTTATTTAACAGAATAACAGAGTTAGAAGGGAGCTTAGAAGTCTTCTAATCCAGGGGTCGCCAACCTTTTGGATCTCAGGGACCACCAAACTCATAATTTTAAATCCCGTGGACCAGAGACCCTGGGAAAATTCCAAAAAAAGCTGCAAGAAAATTCCCCACCCCGTTTTCCTACCGATTGATCATTCTTTATTTGGGATTGCAGGATACCATCTCCAGCTCCGTACTCAGGAGCACAGAGAGAGAGAGAGACTTTTGGCTTCATGCAAGGAAAGCAGCAGAAGAAGCAGAAATCTTTCGTTCTCTCCCCCAAACTCCATCAGAAATGAGTCTTTGTGAGACTTGTCATGATGGCGCAGCCTCTTGAAGCAGGATCCCTTCAGGGTCCCAAAGACTCATTTCAGGCGGAGTTTGGGGGAGAGAAAGAAAGACTATTGCTGCTTTCTTTGTGTGAAGCCAAAAGCATAAGAAGAAAGAAGTGGAAAGAAGCAGTCCAGTGGCCAGGCAAGGCACATGGGGCAAGTTCCCCTCTCCGCCTTTTCCCCCCTCCCCTCACTACTTCATGTTGTTTGCAATGCAAGCGATGCAAGTCTTGTGTTTCCACGGGCTATGTGGGCGGCACAGTCATGTTCCTATGCAGCCTGGATTAATTGTTTGGGAGTGACATTTATCTGCGGACCACCAAAATTTTCTCATGGGTCCCCAGCCCACTGGTTGGCAACCACTGTTCTAGTTCAACCCCCTCCTCAGGCAGGAGATCCTATAACATTTCAGACATGTGGCTGTCCAGTTTCTTCTTAAAGGTCTCCAGTGATGGAGCACCTACAACTTCTGGAGACAAGAATGGCCAATTGTCCTCACTGTCAGGAAATTCCTCCTTAGTTCTAGGTTGCTTCTCTCAATTGGAGAATCTAGTTTATGAGACACCCAGGGGGGAGGGGGGAACAGGCTCATAGGTGACTGTAAATTACCTATGCCAGAGTTGACTTCATACAGGGCAGTACCAGTATGTCGCCTCTAATGAATCCTTTGAAGTTTTTTGAAGTTTGGTTTCAGAATCATGATTTAATTAGAGTGATTGCTGGAATCCTAACAGATCATTCATTCATTCATTCATTCATTCATTCATTCATTCATTTATTCATTCACTCCAGAGAGGTGACACGAGGCTGGCTCCAGGGGATTGTCAATGCTTCGTTGACGGAGGGGGCGCTTCCGACCGCCCTGAAAATGGCGGTGGTGCGGCCCCTCCTCAAGAAGCCTTCCCTGGACCCGGCTCTTTTGAATAACTATCGTCCTGTCTCCAACCTTCCCTTTGTGGCGAAGGTTGTTGAGAGTGTGGTGGCGCGTCAGCTCCCTCAGTATCTGGAGGAAGCATCCTATTTAGATCCGTTCCAATCGGGCTTCAGGCCCGGGCACAGTACCGAAACAGCATTGGTCGCGTTGGTAGATGATCTCTGGAGGGCCCGTGACAGAGGTTATTCCTCTGTCCTGGTCCTCTTAGATCTGTCGGCGGCTTTTGATACTATCGACCATAGTATCCTATTGCGGCGGTTGGAGGGGTTGGGAATTGGGGGCACCGTCTTGCGGTGGTTCTCGTCCTTTCTCTCGGACCGCTCGCAATTGGTGTTGACGGGGGGGGAGAGGTCCACCCCTAGGCCCCTCATGTGTGGGGTGCCTCAGGGGTCGGTCCTCACCCCTCTTCTGTTCAACATCTATGTGAAGCCGCTGGGAGAGATCATCCGTGGTTTTGGGGTGAGATGCCATCTGTATGCTGATGACACTCAGCTTTACATCTCCACCCCAAGCCACCCCAACGATGCTGTGGAGGTTATGGCCCGTTGCCTGGAGGCTGTGCGGAACTGGATGGGCGAGAACAGGCTTCGACTCAACCCTTCCAAGACCGAGTGGCTGTGGTTTCCGGCGGCCCGATATAGTCAGCTGACTCCATCGCTGGCTATTGGGGATGAGATCTTGACCCCCACAGAAGGGGCACGCAATCTTGGTGTCCTCCTGGATGTACGGCTGTCTTTGGAAGAGCATATTACGGCCGTCTCCAGGGGGGCTTTTTATCAGGTTCGCCTGATACGCCAGATGCGGCCCTTTCTTGATCGGGACGCCTTACGCACAGTCACTCATGCCCTGGTCACCTCCCGTCTGGACTACTGTAATGCCCTCTACATGGGGCTCCCTGCGGGGAGCACCCGGAGGCTTCAACTGGTACAAAATGCAGCCGCGCGGGTGGTTATGGGGGCGTCGAGATACTCCCACGTGACGCCCTTCCTGCGCGAGCTGCATTGGTTGCCAGTGGCCTTCCGGGTTCGCTTTAAAGTACTGGTTTTGGTCTTTAAAGCGCTCCATGGCATCGGACCAGGATACTTACAAGACCGTATTCTGCCAGTAGTCTCCCACCGACCGGTGCGCTCCCACAGAGAGGGTCTCCTCCGGGTCCCGACGCCTTCTATGTGTCGTCTGGTGACCCCGAGGAATAGGGCCTTCTCTGTGGGGGCATCCGCCCTTTGGAATGGGATGCCCCCTGGATTACGAACGACCAGTGACCTGAGGGCCTTCAGACGTGACCTGAAGACCTGGCTCTTCGAGCAGGCCGGCCTGAGCTGACTAATGGGATTTTAAATGGGGTTTTTAGATTACTTGGGACGGGGTATGATGTTTTATTGATTTTAATTGGGGTTTTTAGATTTGGGACAGTCTAGTGTTTAATTCTTTTTTAAATAATTTATACTTTGTTTATTTGTATTTTAGTTGGCTGTTCACCGCCCTGAGTCCTTCGGGAGAAGGGCGGTATATAAAACTTAGAAATAAATAAATAAATAAATAAATTCATTCATTAAATTTCTGTAGCTGCCCATCACAATCAATGACTCAGGGAGGTTTACAATGCAAAAAGGAAAAACAAATACACATAGAAACTTTTTTATGTTTTTAATAGTTTATTTCTGCATTGCTCAGAGTAGCAGCCCCCAACCTTTGTGGCTCCATGGACTGGTTCCACAAAGAGATATTTTTCTGCGGACCAGAGGGGGTGTGGTTTTGCATGCTCCCTGCATCCTGCGAATGGGATTTCACTTACTTGCATTGGTTTCTGGCATGCGGCGGTACCAGTCCATGGACCAAGGGTTGGGGACCCCTGGCCCAGATCCCTCTGGGGAGAAATGGGCAGTCCCTAAATTCCCTAAATTCAAGATGAAAAGATGCTAGATTTATCTCTCGTCCCAAGGACAGCAAAAGGTGTCAGCATTCCAAGTAACAATCTCCAGAGAAAAAGACTCTGAGAATATCATCTTCCCAAAGTTCCATTTTATGAGAGATGTCATATTGGCACATCTGGGAAAACCCAAATCTGAAAATTCCAGGTTTTCCCTAGCCCAAAGAAAACCCAAAATCCAACCTCTATACCCAATAGTTCATCACATGGTCCAATCATTATTTTGTTCCAACGGGAGACTATCCCCAATCACTCTCCTCCAGGTGCAGGGTGACATGTCCTTGACTTTCTGAGAAAAGAATGTTGTTGTGGCTAGTCTTCCACATTCCTTGATGTCCTCCCTCCCAAATTCCCAGGCACTGAATGTGGCAGCTCAGAAGCCTCAAAGAAAAATGGTTTCCAAGCTGACAAAGGGAATGTTTGGAACCTAAGAATTGTTCTAATGTTCTTGTTAAGCTTAAGAGATCATCTTGGGCAAACCACTTCACAAGGGAGATGGCAAAAAATTAGTCTTCGCCCACAGTTCACAACTACCAAGTTTATTCTCGTAAATCTGGCCCATGAGAGTGCCAAAGGAGTGGAAAAAATGATATTGTCCTTGTATTAATTTAATAGGAGGCAGACCTATTTGTCTCTTCTTCATTAGCTTAACTGCTGTTCTCCGGTACCCTTTTGTCTCTTTTTCTTCCCATCAGCTGACAGACTGCCTTGAATTTTGGTCTTTAATTTAACATAATTAGTTTGTAACTGAAAATAAAAGTGATTGGTGGCTTGGCAGGGTATTCCTTAGAACCATCTGTTTCTCTCTAGTGTCTATTTAGTGCTTGGAAGGGTAATCTATTTTTTTTATCTAGACCAACAAAGGTCAGGTTTAATTTGGACTTACTTTTGAATCTGTCGCTGTTAACACAAATCAGGCTATTTCTGAGACAAAACTGTCCAAAATATTTTAATTGTGGCTGTTACGTCATTGTAACTAAAATGTGCATTTTTCAAAGGGAGAAAATTCAAACACTCAGGTTGAAATTTAATGAACATAATACAAGAGTCGGTGTAAGATTAAAAGTATAGGTGTCAGCCTTGGAAGCCATATTTTACTTGGAAACTTCAAAGCTGCCACATTTAGTGCCTGGGAATTTGGGAAGGGAGATTTCATAGAGAGGCAGAAGATTAGACTCAACAACATTGTTTCACAGAAAGTCAAGGCCAAGTTACTCTGAACTTGGAGAGGTGTATTTGGAGGATGGTCTCCAGTTGGGATAAATATTTGATTGGACCATGTGATGGACTGGTGGGTGCAGGAGATGGATTTTTTATTTTCTTTTGGGAAAGGAAAACCTGGAAATCTCAGGTTTGGGTTTTCCCAGGTGTGCCAATATGAAAATTCTAATAAAATGGAACTCATTTCAGAGTTTATTGGTTTGGAATTGTTTAGTTGGAATGATGTCAATAGATATAATCTCATTGCCGTGAGTGAGTGGGGGACCAGGACATAATCTCAGTTACAGAATACAGAATTGACAAGGACCTTAAAGGTCTCTTCAATCCAATGCTTGAAGAGCAGACATGCCGAAATCCAGATGGTAAAGATGAGGCAAACAAATTTCTAAACTACATTACATTATTATGTACATAATGTATGTACATAAACAAGAACAAAGAGAGTAAATACAGATAAATGGGGACAGTAAGACAGAGATGGTAGGCACACTGGTGCACTTATGCACGCCCTCTTTAAGGACCTCTTAGGAATGGGGTGAGGTCCAAAGTAGACAGTTTGAAGTTGAAGCTGTGAAGGGTTGAGGCTGTAACCATGGAGTCTGGTAGGGCGTTCCAGGCATTGACCACTCTGTGGCTGAAGTTTTATTTTCTCCAATTGAGTTTGGAGTGGTTTACGTTGAGTTTGGACGGTTGTTTGCCTGTGTATTGTTGTGATTGAGACTGAAGAAGTCATTGACAGGCAAGATGTTAGAGCAGATATTTTTATGAACTATGCTTAGATCGGACTGCAGGCGGCACCGTTCCAGATTGTCCAGGCCCCAAATTTTGAGCCTGGAGGCATAGGGGATTCTATTGTGAGTGGAGGAGTGGATAACTTTTCTTGAGAAATACCTCTGAACCCACTCAGTCGTGTTAATGTCTGATATACAGTGCGAGTTCCAGGCGAATGAGCTGTATTCGAGAATTGGTCTGGCAAAGGTTTTGTATGCCCTAGTTAACAATTGAATATTGCCAGAGAAGAAGTTTAGCAAAATAACATAATAACAGAGATGTAAGAGGCTCATAATAGAGTTGGACTGGACCTTGGTGGTCTTCCAGTCCACCCTTCTGCTCAAGCAGGAGACCCTATACCATTTTAAATAGGTGGCTGTCCAATCTCTTCTTCAAAACCCTCCAATGATGAAGTACCCACAACTTCTGAAGGCAACTTCTGTTCCACTGGTAAATTGTCCTCGCTTTTAGGAAGATTCTCCTTAATTCCAGGTTGCTTCTCTCCTTGATTAATTTCCATCCGTCGTATCTTCTGGTGCTTTGGAAAATAAGTTGACCTTCTTGCCAAGTTGTTAAGGAAATCAACGCCATTGTTAAATTAGTAATAGGTTGTTAAATGAATCTGGTTTCCCCATTGGCTTTGCTTGTCAGAAGGTCACAAAAGGGGATCACATGATCCCAGGACACTGGAACCATCATAAATGTGAGTTGGTTGTGAAGCATCTGAATGTAAATCATGTAACCTTGGAGAGGTTGCAATGGCCATAAGTGTGAAAAATGGTCATAAGTACCCTCTTTCCCCGAATATAAGACCCAACTGGAAAATAAGCCTTAACATGATTTTTCAGGATGCTCATAATATAAGGTCTACCCCCCAAAATAAGCCCCAGTTAAGATTGTCAATCAGATGGGTGCATTTAGTACTGTATTTCCCTGAAAAACAAGACCTAACCAGAAAATAAACCCTAATAAGCCCTTTTAGGGCAAAAATTAATATAAGACCCAGTCTTATTTTCAGGGAAACACGGTATATATATATATTATGCAAGAAGGGCCAAAAAAAGTGTCATTCCCTTGTCTTAAGTAACATGTAGTTCTGCTTTCAGATATTTCACCTGGAGATTGTACTCTAGAGTCATTTTTTTAGGCTTTTGTGGAGGATGAATTAGGAAGGTATCAGAAAATAATTACTATTGAGTTCAAGGTCCTGCTGTGTAGGAACTGAAACAAACATTCTGTAGGTATTTTCTTTCCATTGGCTAGTGGGCAAGACAAATAATCTCAGCCATGACCAATTCAGGCTCGTTTCTTTTCTGTTTTCCCCCAGAATGTTATACTATGGAATGGGATGGAATTTAACTTACTCTGGTGGAGGGACAAATGAAGCAAAGCAATCTGCATTCATTTGATTTAAATAATGAAATGGAATATTCAAGACAGCAACAGAAACTTCTCCATTCTGGGGATTTTTCTGGAAATATCATCCATACCATCCAGGCTATTCTAGAAGAGAAAAAGATGATATTGGCCAAATTTTCCAGTGTTTAAAAGAAAGAAGGGATATCTTGACCATGATAGTTATCTTAAGTTATGTTCCTCCAAACTTCGGCATCAAATTAGTGAATATTCACCTAGATTTTTCAGCGCAAATAAATGAATTCCCGCAAGTGGGAAGATCATGGCTAAAGGCAACAATTAGAACTGATCCTTCTTAGCTTCTGATTATGCACAGGTAACTGGTTATGTTTGCTAAATTAAATATCCATCACTAAAGCCTACGCACAATGCCTAAGAGGTGTTATTTTTAATTGGCTTTCTCGTCATTCTCCCAGCTCTTTTAAGTGGGAAGAGATCCCAATTAAAATAAAACTAGTGTTTAAAAGCAGTGGACACTTGTACCTTTGTAGAGGAATCTGATTCAGATAAAATGAATGTCATAATATATTAGCTTCCTGTTTAGTTTATTTTCCATTGGTTTGTTTAATTAATTTCTTATGTTGTCAGAACTAGCCAAAAAAAGTTAGTTTTTCCTCTGGACTTAAAATAGAGGCATGCTGTTTTGGATTCCACTGGTGCAATTAAAGGACTAGAAAGAGATTCTTATAGGGGTGATAAATTAATTGGTAGACATCTAAAGACCTATGATACCACCAAGCAGCCATTTACGGAATCATAGTTTGTTCTACTGTTTCTTCTATTGTTTCCATTCACTACATAATAAATAGGACAACCTGCATTATTTTGCTAGTTCAAAACGAGAGACTTTTCTTTAGAAG
Source organism: Bungarus multicinctus (assembly GCA_023653725.1). NCBI lineage: Eukaryota > Metazoa > Chordata > Lepidosauria > Squamata > Elapidae > Bungarus > Bungarus multicinctus. Next base: position 101,953,847 of record CM042844.1, read on the forward strand.
TGAACTCTCTTCTTGCCTTCAAGGAAAAGTTTGATCGGTATCATCCCTGAACTGAAGTAATGATGGCTCCAATAATTCTAGGGATGGTTGATGGTCTGCAAAACTCATGGGGAAAATTGTTACTGCTATTTCCTGAGAAACATATCCAGAGGGTTGGCAGTCAATGGAAATGTTCTTTTCCCATTTTTCTGCCTGGCAAACTCATCTAGAATATAATTCTGTGGAATAAACAGAAAAATGGAAAAAAATATTCCCTGTGCATTGATGAAATGCTTAAGGGATACTTTTTTCCTGTTTATTTCACTGAATTATGCTCCAGATAAGTTTGCCAGGCAGCCTATATGTGATTGGCTGTTTATTAGTTCTGTTTGTTTCAAGAAGGAAGGGAGGGAGGGAAGGAGGGAGGGAGGAAGGAAATAAGGAAGGAAGGAAGGAAGGAAGGAAGGAAGGAAGGAAGGAAGGAAGGAAGGAAGGAAGGAAGGAAGGAAGGAAGGAAGGGACTTCAAGGAAGGAAGTGAGGGAGGTTAAGGAAGGAAGGAAAAGAAAAGGAAAGAAGAGGGAGAGGGAAGGAGGGAGAGAGGGAGGAAGGAAATGAAGGAAGGAAGGAAGGAAGGAAGGAAGGAAGGAAGGAAGAAAGGAAGGAAGGAAGGAAGGAAGGAAGAGACTTGAAGGAAGGAAAAGAAAAGGAAAGAAGAGGGGGAGGGAAGGAGGGAGGGAGGAAGAAAGGAAAGAAGGAAGGAAGAGACTTCAAGGAAGGAAGTGAGGGAGGGGAAGGAAGGAAGGAAGGAAGGAAGGAAGGAAGAAAGGAAGGAAGGAAGGAAGGAAGGAAGGAAATCTTAGGATCCAACAACTATATGAATTAAAAAACCCAGGCCAAACATGCTGATGTGAAACTGGAAGGCAATTGATTTTTGTATGATTTGGAAGTTGTTTCTGCCTTTCTCTTCCTTGTTGCTATAATTGAGAGACAAAAAAATAATAATTCTTGAGTTGTTCAAAACTGGAAGATTACCAAGCTGCTAAAGATCAGTTTTAGATCCATACCTGAAGAAATTAGCTCAAATTTATAACAGTTCACATTTTGACTATTTCTCTTCCAAGAATCACTTGGTGAGGAAATTAAATTTGTGATGTTCGTATTGGTGTCACGTTTAAGATTTTTCCCAATACATCCAAAGGTAGACATAAAATGTAATAGGAATTGGTCCTTGATTTTTCATTACAGCAGAGTTAAAAAAGCAGTTTTTCAGCCTATGATGTGAAATCCTGACTTGGAAGAAGAGTGTTAATATGAAATCAGATGATTTTGATTTTCCGCACACTTTTCAATGAAAGCAATCATTTCTTTTAGTCTAGGACAAAAATGTCAATTTCTATTTTGCTTGTTTTGGAAATGCTAAGCGTCAGAGGGTGTTTAAAAAACACACACACATACACACACAAAGATTATCTTATTATTGTAATGTTTCTCTAGAACACAGGGGTGTCAAACCCAACTTCATTGAGGGCTGCATCAGGGTTGTGGCTGGCCTCCGGGGTGGGTGGGTGGGCAGGATGCGGGTGGCCATCTTGATGTCACTCATGTCAGGGGCACTTGTTTTGGCCTGAGCACTCTGACAGTGAAAATGGAGCTTGGGGGGCTCCGCTTTTGCTGCAGAGAGATGCAGAAGACCCTTGCGATCAAAAATGGAGCCTGGGAAGGCCACACATGCCTTCCCTACCTCTGTTTTCACTGACAGAAGCACTGCGAGCCAGTCCTTTGCTGTTTCCAGGGCTGCCCCGTGGGCCAGATCTAAGCATCCCGCAGGTTGGATCTGGCCCGGGGGCCTTGAGTTTGACACCCCTGCTCTAGAACACTGGTCGCCAACCAGTGAATTTGCGGACCACCAGTGTTCTTGCGGACACTGGTGGTCCGGGAGAACATTTTGGTGGTCTGCAGAGAAATGTCACCCCCAAAGCACCCTCCCAAAGCGATTAATCCAGGCCACCCTCCCAAAGCGATTAATCCAGGCTGCGTGAGACCACAAGGCTGCGCTGCCCACATGGCCTGTGGAAACATGAGGCTTGCGTCGCTTGTAATGTAAACAACACGAGGTAGTGAGGGGAGGGGAGGAAAGGGTGGAGGGAGGAAACTTGCCCCACACACCTCACCTGGCCACCGGGCTGCTTCTTTCCGCTTCTTTCTTCTTCTGCTTTTGGCTGCATGCAAGGAAAGCTGCAAAAGTCTTTCTTTCTCTCCCTCAAACTCCACCAAAAATGAGTCTTTGGGACCCTGCAAGGCCTCCTGCTCCGAGGCTGCACCATTATGGCGGAGTTTGGGGGAAAGAAAGAAAGACTTATGTTGCTTCTGCTGCTTTCCTTGCTTGAAGCCAAAAGTCTCTCTCTCTCTCTCCCTGAAAACGGAGCTGGAGATGGTATCCTGCAATCCAGGGGTGGGATTCAAATTTTTAACAACCAGTTCTGTGGGCGTGGCTTAGGTGGTGGGCGTAGCTTGGTGGTCATGTGACTGGGTGGAAATGGCTTGGTGGTCATGTTATTGGCTGGGTATGGCCAACTCAATATCACTCACATCAAGGCATACATCTCCTCAGCTGGCCTCTCATGACTGTAGGGATGCTGCAACAGTCATAAGTGTGAAAAACGGCCATAAGTCACTTTTTTCAGTGCCATTGTAACTTTGAATGGTCACTCCACACCAGCAAAGGAGGGAAAAAAACTCCAGAGAAGTTCCAGAGACAGGAAGTCTAGTCCTGCCAAGAATGTAATAAGGGTTAACAGAGAGGCAGTTTCTGTAAGCAACACCAGAATATTTCCTTCCTGCCTTCCTTACAGGATTAGGCCAGTAATTTCTTTTAACAATCAGTTCTCCGAACTGCTTAGAATGTTAACAACCAGTTCTAGCGAATAATTGCGAACTGGTAGAATCCCACCCTATGTGCAGGACTTTCTATCTTGTCTTGTACTGCCGAGTATCTTTCCATGGCTCTTTGCAGCACATGTAGATATTGTATCCCTGGTGAGGATAGTGTGAATGTTTCACCGGCATATGTTAGAGCCGGTAGCACGCACACTGACCAAGAACTTTTCTCTTCGGGCCCAGGGGGAGGTTGTTCCTGAAAATTACGCTTAGCTTGCCAACCACATTTAACCATGCCGTGCAATTTCCTTCTTTGAGATTTGTTGGCCAAGGTATATGTAGTGTATTTATTAGCCATTCATTCGTCATCTAGCTTAAACTCCTGGGCTTTGTTGCTCTTCTCTGCACTCTTTCCCATAATTCTCTCCGGGAGTGGGCTTCAAAAATTTCAGCAATGGGTTCTTTGCCTGGTTGATGGGTGGGCGTGGCCATGGTGAGTGTGGCCTAGTCGGCCTTTGGTCCTACGGTGGTGGTGGCCCTGCATGGAGGCTCGGGGAGGGCAGAAAAACGGGCCTCCCTGAAGTCCCAGAAGGGCCTTTGGAGCCTGGGGAGGCCATTTTCCGCCCTCCACAAGCCTCCGTGTAGGCTCTGCACTTACCTCGCATCCAAATTTGGCCGTGTGGAGACTCTGGAGAGGAGAGGGAAGGGAAGGGGTGGGAGGGGCAGGGTGGGGTGAGCAGGGCCAGCCAGGGGTGGGATTTGGCGGTCCTCCGAACCAGCCATAACATTAGCTATGGGTTCTCGCGAACCTGTAGCAGCCCACCCCTGATTCTCTCCCATAATTTATTTCAGGGGGAGTTGAAACCTACCAAGGTGTCCTACACAAAGTTTGTAGTTCTCCGCTGGCTTGCAATTTGGTTCATGTCCTTTGCTCCTTGCTTTTTCCTCTCTCTCTTTTTCTGGGGGTGAGAAGCCATTGAGACTTTTATCCCCGGCCTTTAAATCAGGCCATTCTCTCCGCCGATGTTGTTTGCGATACAATTTTAAATATGCCTTATTGCCTTTGAGTGTATTTCAGTAAACACTTCCTTTGCGAGAAGGTAATAATACAAGACACCTCCTAAGCCTTTCAAGTTGTACTGAATATGCCGCACAACACTGCAATTCAAATGCATTAAGAATTGCTGACTTCATTGTTCTTGCGAAAATGCCCTTCAGTGCCTCCCTTTCATCACATATGTCTAAAAGAATCTGCCAAATGTTAAATCTGCAGCTCCAGACAGGTGTGTATTATTTACCAGAATGTTCCATTGTGGGACCTGTAATTGACTAGTTGTCTTGATTAAGCTTTCAATCCTTCTGCACTTTACATTTTTCGACTTATTTCAAAACATCTCTTTGAGTGCCAAAGTCACTGTTGAGGCCAGCTTCGAGTGTATTATTTATTTATTTTTGATACCTGTACTTTTTCAAGGATCTAAAACTGTGGAAAATAGTCCACCAAGGTTAAAATAATGTCAGGTATTTTTCAGTTTCAATTTCCAGATTAAAAAAAAATGAACAATTTTCGTAACAGGCAAACGATTTTCCTCCCTCTTCATGCACGTTCTATGAATATTCATAATTGTTGTTGGGTTATTTTTTCTCCCTCAATATTCTATTACTCTGAATATTGCTACTAATGGGGGGGGAGGGGCAGGAGTAATCAGCTTTGGATAAACGATGCCCTCATTGAAAAATAACACAAATAAATTAATATTATGTAGTGCTTTCTTTAAAAGAAACAGGGACTGTGCCTTTGAAAACTGTACAATCCCTTGGGTAATCCCGTTGACAGACAGTAATTTAAAAGCAAAAAAATATTTGCAATTTTTTTTTGTAAGATTAACTGGAACAATTTTTAAAGAAAGGACTTTTTTTCCTCAGCAATGTTAAATATGTTAATAATACTTTTTTGCATAATTTCTGATCGGATACACTTAAAATAGGTGAGGGGAATGGATCACAGTTTGCTGGTAGAATATACCATCACATGCAAAGAGGACCAGCATCAAATATCTTGACTTAAAATGGATTGAAAAACTTGTGGGGTGTAAAAAGTACAGTCCTCAAAATGAAGGAGCCTGTGGACTCTCTTCACATTTTCCTTGTGGTTTTCTTTGGATTTGATTGGTTTTTAGAAAATATAGGACTAGAAGGGACCTTGGAGATCTTCTAGTCCAACCCCTGCTTAAGGTAGGAATTTCATTCCATCTCAGTCAAATGATTGTCCAGTGTATTATTGAAATATATTTGAAAATATTTTTGAAACATGGTATCAGTGTTCCAATATGAAACAATAATGAAAAGAAGGACTAGGGAAGACATGATAGGAGTCTTCCAATATCTCAGGGACTGCCCCAAAGAAGAGGAAGTCAAGCTATTCTCCAAAGCACCAAGAAGGAAGGACAAGAGGCAATGGGTGGAAACAAATCAAGGAGAGAAGCAACTTAGAACTAAGGAGAAATTTCCTACAGTTAGAACAATTCATCAGTGGAACAGCTTCCCTCCAGAAGTTGTGGGTGCTCTAACACTGGAAGTTTTTTTTTTAAATGTTGGATAACCATTTGTCTGTGGTGTAGGGTTTCCTGCCTAGGCAGGGGGTTGGACTAGAAGACCTCCAAGGTCCCTTCCAATTCTTCTATTCTATTCTATTCCATTCCATTCCATTCTATTCTACTGAAGCAACCTAGAACTAAGGAGAAATTTCCTAACAGAACAATTAATCCAGACGTTATGAATGCTCCAACACAGAGATTGGACAATCATTTGTCTGAAATGGTGGAGCGTTTCTTGCCTGAGCAGAGGGTTAGACTAGAAGACCTCCAAAGTCCCTCCCAACTCCTATTCTATTCTATTCTAATTTCTATTCCACTCCACTCCACTCCACTCCACTCCATTCCATTCCATTCCATTCCATTCCATTCCATTCCATTCCATTCCATTCTATTCTATTCTATTCTACTCTATTCTAATTTCTATTCCATTCCATTCTATTCTATTCTAATTTCTATTCCATTCCATTCTATTCTATTCTAATTTCTATTCCATTCCATTCTATTCTATTCTAATTTCTATTCCATTCTATTCTATTCTACTCTATTCTAATTTCTATTCCATTCCATTCTATTCTATTCTAATTTCTATTCCATTCTATTCTATTCTACTCTATTCTAGTTTCTATTCCATTCCATTCCATTCCATTCTAATCTAATTTCTATTCCATTCCATTCTATTCTAATTTCTATTCTATTCTATTCTATTCTATTCTATTCTATTCTATTCTATTCTATTCAACTCTATTCTAATTTCTATTCCATTCCATTCTATTCTATTCTAATTTCTATTCCGTTCCGTTCCGTCCCATCCCATCCCATCCCATCCCATCCCATCCCATCCCATCCTATTCTATTCTATTCTATTCTATTCTATTCTATTCTAATATTCTATTCTATACATCAGTGGAATGACTTGCTTCCAGAGTTGTGGATGCTCCAACATTGGAAGTTTTCAAGAAGAGATTGGCCAACCATTTGTCTGAAGTGGTGTAGGGTTAGAAGACCTCCACGGTCCCTTCCAACTCTCTTACTCTGTTCTGAAAGCCTCCTGTGATAGAGCATCCACAACCCCAGGAAGCAATCCGTTCCATTGATTAATTGTTCTCCTTTATGAGACCTGACAAACCAGTTTTTCCTCTGTGTCTTAGATCTGTTATTTGTACTTTGCGAATAATCCCTGGATGCCAACGTGCAACAGTGGACAACCTATGACATCAATCGAGCTGCTTTGGAAACAGCTAGTTTGAAAAATCATGGTTTATCTAACCAGGTTGGGTTTTGTTTTGTTTTTTTGTTAAAGAGACCTTCCCAGAAACTCACGGGCAGACAGGCAAACTAAGAACACTGTCTGAACCCAGAGGACCTGTTTGGAAAAAACAGTTGGGATGATGTCAGAAGGGAGGTCCACTTCTGTAGTTCAAGCCAACAATTACAGAATAAATTAAGCAATCATCCAAGGTCAGCAAAGAGAAGATTGAAGAAAGGAGACAAATATCTTCCTGGAAGAGCATAGGCCCAAAGATGCTTAAGGTCAAACGCAGAAGAATCCAGTGGGCAGCCAACCAATTATTTAAGACTAGACTGTCCAGGCATTTCTGGCACATTTATTGTCCTGCTATATTTCAAGGACTAGTCAGTTCAAAGGGCTACTTGGAGTAGGGATACTGCTATGAGTAATAAGTAAGGTTCTGAATTTCATTTTATTTTCAGGGAAACACAGTATACTGTCTAGGTTTGCCATAGCTTTCCTTCCAAGGACTGAACGACTTTAATTTCATGGTTACAGTCACTGTCTGTGGTGACCTTGGAGCCCAGAAAATAAAACTTCTTCCATTTCTTCCCCTTCTATTGACTAGGAAATGATGGGACTGGATGCCAAACCATAAACAAAAACATAAACTGCCCACCTGCAATTGGCAGAACTCTAATTATGTATTTCCTGGAGGTGGTGTGACCAAGATATAAATTATCACCCTCTTTTTGAGATGCCAATGAACCACCCAAAGTACCCAAGATGCTTTTCTGCAGCTTTTGTGAACTGATGGAGGAACAGAGGGATTTATGGGAAGATGTCATTGTTTGTGGAATGCAACTGTACATTGAATTCAATAGGTTTATATTTAAAGCCTAGAATAGTGTAGCATAGCATAGCATAGCATAGAATGACAGACTTGGAAGTGACCTTGGAGGTCTTCTAGTCCAACCTCCTGCCCAGGAAGGAAGCCCTATAGCATTTCAGACAAATGGTTGTCCAATCTCTTCTTTAAAACATCAATTGTTGGCAACCCTTGAGATATTGGAACCCTGCTATCATGTCACCCCAGCCCTCCTTTTCATTAAACTAGACAGACCCAATTCCAGAAACCATTCTTTATATGTTTTAACCTCCAGTCCCCTAACCATCTTCCTAGTAAATTATCTACCTGAAAAGAAGACTAACCTAGGTTCAAGATGTCCGCTATTTCCCTAAAGTTGAGGTTGAAATAGTTCATGACCATATTCTTGGGGAATTGCGGACAACACTGTTATTTAAAAGGAAAATAATTCAGGAAAATTCTTGTATTCCTTTCAGGTAAATACAGTATAAATGTTGGCAGAGTGGCTAATTTATACTAATGTAGAGTTCTCCTGATTGACTCTCTGGTTTTAGCCCTTGGTCAACCACATGTAGATGATTGAGCTCAACCATGGGAATTTAAGGCAGTGATTTTCAATTAAGAAGACTTTTGTTAGTGTTTTGGTCTGCACATTTAATTGCAATTGTGATTCTCTGTTCAGCTTTCATTAAGGCCGGCTAGCATCTCCTTTTCAATGAAAGCTAGAAGTGTTCCCATTTCTACAGTTGTTGTTTTGTAAACAAAAATAATTAGCAATCTTGACATGATCAAAATAATTCCAGCTTGATTATCCCACATGCCGTTAAATATCTTCATTCCCTTCTTCCCCAACATGTCACAGACTGTAAGATGGATTTTCAAAATAATCTTTATGTCTAGAATTTTAACTGTAGAACATCTGTTTCATTTTGAGGGAACTGTGATGAACATCTGTTTTCAGGGAAGGTATGAACTTAACCAGATTGTATTCATTTGTGGTGTCATGCATTATCTAGTCTTATATGGTTTTACAAATAAATCCAAAGGCTGAACCTTCACTATCAATCATATTGGCATGTTTCAGAATTGATTTGAACATTTGTTTTATTGTAGCTTTCTTCTGTCCATTACAGAGGTGGGTTTCAGCAGGTTCTGACCAGTTCTGGAGAACTGGTAGTGGAAATTTTGAGTAGTTCGGAGAACCGGCAAATCCCACCTCTGACTGGCCCCGCCCCCATCTATTCTCTGCCTCCCATCGAGTCCCAGCTGATTGGCTAGGTCTTCTTTTGTTGTCCTACACAGGAGAATGGAGCTGGAAAGCAGGTTAGTGGGGTGGGGAGGGAATGGGGATTTTGCAGTATCCTTCCCTTGCCATGCTCACCAAGCCACATCGACCAAACCACGCCCACAGAATCCCACCACTGGTCCATTAGCATTAAAATATATGGTTAATAACAATAACAGAATAACAGAGTTCGAAGGAACCTTGGAGGTCTTCCAGTTTCAAAGAGAGAATCAAGCTGGAATTCAGGAGAAATTTTCTAACAGTGAGTACAATACTACCACCTCTTACAATACTAGACAACACAGTATCAACCGTAGAGACCTTCACATTTCTAGGTTCTACTATATCACATGACCTAAAATGGACACCTAACATCAAAAACGTCATCAAAAAAGCACAGCAAAGGATATTCTTTCTGCACCAACTCAGAGAGCTCAAACTGCCCAAGGAGCTGCTGATACAGTTCTACAGAGGAATAATTGAGTCTGTCATCTGCACCTCTATAACTGCACAGACGCAGACAGACACAGGCTTCAGAGAGGAATTAGGACTGCAGAAAAAACAAAGGCTACCAACCTGCCTTCCACGAAAGACCTGTATCCTGCATGAGTCAAAAAGAGGGCTGTGAAAATATCTAAAGACCCCTCACATCCCAGACATAAACTGTTTCAACTCCTTCCCTCAAAACGACGCTATAGAGCATTGCGCACCAGAACAACTAGACACAAGGACAGTTTTTTCCCTGAATGCCATCACTCTGCTAAACAAATAATTTCCTCAACACTGTTCAACTATTTACAAAGTCCACACTACTATTACTGTTACTTTTCTTTTATGTATACTGAGAGTTTTTATGTATACTGAGAGTCTTTATGTATACTGAGACAAATTCCTTGTGTGTCCAACCATACTTGGCCAATAAAGAATTCTATTCTATAATTCACCAGAAGAACAACTTGTCTCCCGAAATCATGGGTGCTCCATCATTGGATGTTTTTAAGAAGAGTCTACCTGATATGGTATACGTCTATAAATATATATTTACAGACCCCTCACATCCTGGACATAAACTGTTTCAACTTCTACCCTCAAAATGACACTATATAGAGCACCACACACCAGAACAACTAGACACAAGGATAGTTTTCCCCCTAAACAAATAATTCCCTCAACACTGTCCAACTATTTACAAAATCTGCACTACTATTACTATTAATCTTCTCATCTCTCCTTATCACCCCTCCCCTCCCACTTGTGATTGTATGACTGTAACTTTGTCGCTTGTATCCTTACGATTTATATTGACTGTTTCCTAGTATGATTTGATTGCTTATTGTACCCTATGACTATCATTAAGTGTTGTACTTTATGATTCTTGACTCTTGACGAATGTATCTTTTCTTTTATGTACACCGAGAGCATTTGCACCAAGACAAATTCCTTGTGTGTCCAATCACACTTGGCCAATAAAGAATTCTAATTCTACTTCTTCTACTTAAACAGGGGGTTGGACTAGAAGACCTCCCAGATCCCTTCCATCTCATTGTATTCTATTCTATTTCTCAAGCAGGAGATCCTATACCATTCTGGGCAAACCGTCGTCCAATCTCTTCTTAAAACTTCCACTGATTCGGATCCACAATATATATTCTTCAATTCTCCTCTCTTCTCTGGAATGCTTTACAAATTCCAGAAACTGCTATTATTGTCCAGTTAAGCATTTTCTCAAGAAACGAATAAGCAAGAACGAAAAGTTCCACGTGAATAGAGAGACTCTGAAAAGACTTTAGGCAGAAACTGCCATCTTTTTTTTTTCCCCAATTTTTTTTTATTTCAATCTACATATAACAACAATACATTAACAGTGTGGCATCAATATATCATACATCTCTCATTGCATATATTCATATTTATTCATACTTCTTCAATATTTATTTTCAACCTTACTCTCTCCAAATGCCTACCAGCATATCAATTAAACACACCTAGTAATTCCATTATTCAATTTTCTCCCTATTTTCATTCCATTTTTTTAAAATAAAAAATTCTTACTTGGCAAGCAGTGTAGTTACAGGTTGCACATCTCAAATACAAACATGACCCTAGTTACCTATTCATTTTATTTGTTTAATTTCATATTGCATCATCCTTGTCATTATTAAATATTAAGTTAATCTTATCCAATCCCAATTCATGTTCTCATATCTTATTTTACAATATTATTTAAAATTCTTATCTCAAGTCTATGTTCATTTATTCAATTCCAAATCCTGTTATATCTCCTTCCATTTTTCTTAGTATATTCTCATATCTTATTTTACAATATTATCTAAAATTTTCATCTCCTTTCTATTGTCATTTCTCATATTATTATTTTTTTCTGTCACATTTGTCATTTTATCAATCCTTATCTGTAAATCTCCCTATCTAGTATAAAACACAAATATATATATATATTTTTCTCAGATTCCACATTGTATTTTCTCTATAAATCATCTATACATTACAAAATACTATTTTCAATATATTCTTATACATCACAATATATTTCCTTTCGGAATCCCCTTCCTTATCCCTTTTTTTTTCACCCATTATCTCTCACTCTTTGAACAATGTACCTTCTTTTCATCCTTGTTTGTTTCTTGTTCCTCTATATTTTCTGGTCCTTTCTCTTAATCCCCCTTTTCCCCATTCTTATTCTCCTCCTTTTCTCATTCCAATTATTAAACTTTTTTCTCCCTCTTTTAATTTTTCTTTTGCTCTTTCCTTTTTCTGCTTTTTCCTTCTCTCTTTAACCATTTTCCGAACCATTCTCCCTTTTATCATCCCATTAGACTACAAATTTTTAATTCTAATTCCTTTCCCCCCCTGCTTAAATAAGTGTTGTTCGTTTTGCCCTTCTAGGTTGGCTTCTTCTTTATAGAATTCCTCCGCCTCTGATTTATTGTATTCTTGTGCATGCTGAGTCACCATTTCTAATTTCTGTAGTATATAGTTACACATTTCAAGTTTAATTTTTATCACGTCCCTTGTATCTTGCATATCAGATCTTATGTCCAGTCTTATATCAACAAGTAGCACCTCCATTATATCTTCTTTTTTTCTTTTTCTTTCCTCTTCCTCAGTAGCTGAAATCCTCTTCTTTAATAGATATATTCAATATCAGAGTTCAGTATATTATTTCAGCCAATATCTTTTGGGTTTATTTTCAACAATTCACACTCTTGAGTCCTTATTCTGAATCTACTAATTGACCTCCCAACTTTTCCCAAATTACCGGGTGGTTCTATGACAATAATAAAGTTCCTTTTATTTTCTTTGAAGTTCCAAGATCCAAACTCTCAAAAAGGCCAGACAATCGTTTTAAAACGTGTTAAAGTTTTCCTATACCATCAGGTGACGCTCTTGAGTCTTTTTCTCTTTACCTTTCTTTGTTGAATATAATATTTTTATTAAGTTCGCTAATTTCAATCATTAGCTATTATTTCTTTTCTTTTCAACACACTCAATTCCAGCCCGTTAAGTGCCTTTAGTTCAATATATGTCCAGTTTAATTTTTAAACCTTTGTGTGTTAACATATTTTCCTTTAAATTTCTCCTCCAAATTAGTTCAATACAGTAATCAAATCCAAATTTATAAAATCCAATTTCTTTCTCACTTTCTCTGGTCGCTGCTTCCACACACTTTCCTCCAAAATAGCTCTTTAATTTGATACCTTGGTAACAACAACAACAACAACAACAACAATAATAAATATTTATTTATATACCGCTCCTCTCCCAAAGGACTCGGAGCAATGCACAGCCATACAATTAAAACAATAAATATGTGAAAAGTTAAAACTAAATTAAACTAAAGACCCTGGCTGAAAACAATTAAAACCCCTCCCTAAAACCCTAAAATTTAATATAAAAATTAAAACACCCAAATCTAAAATCAGCCCAAGCCAGCTTGGTCAAAAAGCCAGGTTTTCAAGGCACGCCTGAAGGTCCCCAGGTCCGTGGCTGTACGTAATTCCAGAGGCAACCCATTCCAGAGGGCAGACGCCCCCACAGAGAAGGCCCTATTCCTCGGGGCCACCAGCCGGCACATAGATGTCGACGGGACCCGCAGGACACCCTCCCTGTGGGAGTGCACCGGACGGTGAGAGGAAAATGGCAGAATGCGATCTTGTAAATATCCTGGTCCGATGGTACCTCAAAAAAGATGTCCTTTGCCTGGTTCGCACTCTGCTCGCTACTTCTCTCCAGCACAAAACTTAGTTTCTGGAGTGTTCTTTGTCTTCCTGGTGGCCATTTTAGACCTCCACTGCAGCTTGCCTTTGGGAGGGATTTTCCTGTCCAGGAGGGGAGTTGTGGCTCTCCTCAACCCTCCAGGTGATTTCGCCCTTCTTCACCACCCCACCAGAGTAGCTCTGGTCTCGATCGGGACCCTCCAGCAAGTGAGCTCAGGCAAAACTGCACACAATCGTGGATTCCTCACCGACACCGACAAGGAACAAACCGAAAGTCAGAAACTGCCATCCTGAACTTGAAGTTATCCTCAGTAGTTGATGAGTATTCTCAGTCATCCATTGTCTGGAAGTTGAGTCCTGGCAACTGGATTTATTTTCTTGTTGGTTTGAGAGTTGCAGAACAAGAATCTGAATAGAAACCCGGAACTCTCGGGTTTTCCCAGATGTGCCAATATGACAACTCTAATAAAATGGAACTTTGAGGAAATGCCTGTCTCAAAGTTTATTAGGTTGGAGTTGGTTAGTTGGAACACTGACACTACACTTTAAACTAGTCCTTGACTTACAATAGTTTAGTGACCCTTCAAAGTTACAAAGGCACTGAAAAAAGCAATGTTTTTTTCACACTTAAGAGTGAAGCAAAGTCAATGGGGGAAACCAGATCCACTTAACAACGGCGTTACTAATTTAACAATTGCCATGATTCGCTTAACAAATGCAGCAAGAAAGGTCTTAAATGGGTCAAAACTCAAGTGTCTCTCTCTTAGCAACATAAATTTTGGACCCAATTGTGGTTGTAAGTCAAGGACTACCTATATAGCTCCGATAGGAGAGAATATTTGTAAGCTCAGGGTTGAATTGAGGAGTCCTTGGTGCATTCTGGGGTTGCTTGTTTTCTCGCAGATGTTTCATGACTCAACTAGGTGACATCATCAGTGCCAGGGGAGGAGGGGGAGGAGGTTTGATCTGACAGTGTTGGTGGAGGTGGTCATAGAGAAGAAGCCAACAGCAAACAGCCCAACTAAAGAATCTCCAAGACCAGCTCCACCAACACTGACAGGTCAAGAGACCAGAATATAAACTGACAGCAAACAACACTCCTTATTAGCACTGATGATGTTACCTAGTTTGATAATGAAACGTCTGCAAGTAAGCTATCAAGCTCAGAGAGCGCCAAGGACCCCTCATGTCAACCCTGAGCTACACATATTCTCCTTTATTGGTATTGTTTTTATATTCTAAAATAGAAGACATCATGACAATCAGATCTACTAAGAAATGGGTTGAATAATTAAGCTAAAGCAAACCACTTTTGATTAAAATCCCCTTGTTTCGAGTGGGACTTTTCCCACTGAATTAGGGCCATTGGCTGTCACAGAAAATTTCATTTTTGCTTCGAGCATATGGGCATAATGGTTGCACCATTAAAAAGAAATAATACTACAAAGGTCAGGTTCCATTTTTTTTTATTGCAGATTCCATGACAGATGTTTGCAATTATCTTTTCCTTTCAGAAGGAGGGGGAGGAAGATGGTTTGCTAATGACTTTTTCATTTTTAATGCTACATAAACCAAACCCTCAGGTTGTGTAATTGATGCCCTTTCAAAATTCACTTTTCCTGGAAAGCAATCCAAAAATAAGAGTCTTGTATTTAAAACAGCATTCCTGAAATATGTTCGAGCAATGTGATGAAAGTTTCTTACCACTGGACTTAACTTACTAAAATGATGAGCATGAAGTTGAACTTAATAACAGTAAAATATCCATTTTTTTGTGGGGTATGTAAATGCTGGGAAAAATGATATTGGGAGAACGGAGTCATACTCATAATGAGAGGGGTATGATTCTTATTTTTAACAATGGCTTATAAAGATTTCAGTCTGTAGGGGGGAAAAAAAGGGATGGACATTACATAAATGGTTTTATTTGGCATTTTATCATAGTTTTTTCTATTTGGAGAAGCTGGGTGAAATAATATAATAGACCACAACGTTGGCTTCTTTTATTCTCTTCCTACGTTATAATCCTTATGCGCCTAATTTTCAAGCCTTACCTGCAATCAAATATAATTTATGTGGAGATAATGTTTAGTTATGTCTCCATGGAACATAAGTAACGGATTATGCAGAGAACATAAAGAGATACAAAGGACAAAAAGGAAATATAAGCCATTTATATGGCTCCCTTGCAGAATACATAATTATGCATGGACATTTTCAGAACAAAATATAATAAATTGAATTAGTTACTTATTAAACAGAGGGACAATCCTCCTATCAAATAGAAGCCATAAATCATATATTTTATTTCCAAAGCATAGGTTTCTAAACAACCCCCTTTTCAAATAATATATAATAGACTTCAGATATTAGCTAGATACAGTGGTTTTTATATCATATAAACTGAAAATAGTTGATGCTATCATAATTTAGATTATATATATATATATATATATATATATATATATATATATATATATATATATATATATATATATATATATATATAAAACAATATTAACTGTAATTCTGAAATGCCAATGAACATGAGGTTGCTTACATTCTACAATTAAAGTTGAGTGTGGCACTGACAGACTATTATTGAATTAATTTGTAATATAATAAGGATGTCTATATTTAGCTGGATATTTAATCCTGAGATCTCCACAGTGGTATTATTCAACATTGCTTATGAATTTTAAAAAGAGGGGAGGAAACAGAAAAAATGCCAAAAATATTTTTACAAACTACTGAGAAAAATAGATAATTTTCTCTGTTTATATTCTGACTGATTTATAATGTTTATAAATATTTAGACATGTTTAGGAATCATACTGTAAATGTTTGTATTTTCCTTGCTGTGTGATGTACTATATATGGAAGCCATTCTTGCTTAAATTTAGTTAAACTTCTGTTATGGATAAATGTTGTTAATTTTGCCATTCTCCATGACGAAGTACCCAATTCAACACCATTGATGTTGTATCTTTCTTCCAATACTGAGCATTTATTCTCAAAGCTGAGAGCTTATATCTCAGCAAGATGTATTATTTTTCTTGATTATTACCATGGTTTGTTTGGAGTGGTGCAGTGACCTAGAAGTGGAACTTTCACCTCACAATCAGGAAGCTGGAAGTTCAATCCCAGGTAGAGGCAGAGATTTCTCTCTCTCTGGGCACTCTGCTGAACAAAACTCTGCATTGGTGACAGGAAGGGCATCCGGCCATTAAACACTCTGCTAGCTCCATTCAGAGTAGAATAGAATAGAATAGAATAGAATAGAATAGATATTGGAAGGAAGAATAGAATAGAATAGAATAGAATAGAATAGAATAGAATGGAATGGAATGGAATGGAATGGAATGGAATGGAATGGAATGGAATGGAATGGAATGGAAGGGAAGGGAAGGGAAGGGAAGGGAAGAGAAGCAGAGAACAGAAGTAGCATAGAACAAAACAGAACAGAATAGAATTCTTTATTGGCCAAGTGTGATTGGACACATAAGGAATTTATCTTGGTGCAAAAGCTTTCAGTGTACATAAAAAGAAAAGAGACATTTGTCAAGAGTCAAGAATCATCAGTTACAACACTTAATAATAGTCATAGGGTACAAATAAGCAATCAAATCATACTAGGAAACAGTCAATAAAAATTGTAAGGATACAAGCGACAGAGTTACCGTCATACAGTCACAAGTGGGAGTGGATGGGTGATAAGAAGAGATGAGAAGATTAATAGTAATAGTAGTGAAGACTTTGTAAATAGTTGGACAGTGTTGAGAGAATTATTTGTTTAGCAGAGTGATGGCATTTGGGGAAAAACTCCCCTTATGTCTAGTTCTTCTGGTGTGCAGTGCTCTATAGCGTCGTTTTGAGGGAAGGAGTTGAAACAGTTTATGCCTGGGATGTGAGGGGTCTGTAGATATTTTCACAGCCCTCTTTTTGATTCGTGCAGTATACAGGTCCTCCATGGAAGGCAGGTTGGTAGCCATTGTTTTTTCTGCAGTCCTAATATATCAGGAGTGTCAAACTCAAGGCCCGCAGGCTGGCCTCGCCCTTGGGGATGCTTAGATCTAGTCTGAGGAGCCACCCTGGAAACAGCGGACTGGCCCGTGGTGCCTCTACCAGCTAAAATGGAGCTCGGGAGGGCCATATTTAGCGAGCGCTGTTTTCGCTGGCAGAGGGTTGCAGGAGACTGTCATGGGCGAAAATGGAGCTCGGGAGCCCATTTTTGTTAGCAAAGCATCCCCCAACACGAGTGACGTTGAGCTGACCATGCCCACCCTGGACAAACCCTCCCCCCGAAGTCAAATACAACCACAATGCAGCCCCTCGATAAAATCGAGTTTGACACCCTTGCCTTACATCAAGAAAATACTGGAAGGCTGAGATGGAGCTACTGTAACCTATGCAAGACAAGGTGAAAACTGGGAAATAGTTGGCTCCTTTTGAGTGTTCCAACAACACCATAATCACCCCAGTAAGTCAGTTAAAGTTATGGGAAACAGTAACAAGGCATCTGCCCATATTTTTTTAAAATAATACCTTGATTAGATTTCAACCTCGATATGAAAATGCAAAGTAGCATAAAGGGAAAAGGCAAAGGGAATGACAAAACAAGTTCAGATTGACAAAAATATATAAATCAAACAATCTGGTCCTATTTATAAGAGCATTTATCAGGGTTCAGATAAATTAACAGTTCCATTTTCCAATGATATGATAGATTTGGTTTGGGCTCAGTAACCTAACAGAAGTAAGATTTTGGTAAGTAAGTAAGTTTTTTTTTTCTTGTGGAATTCTTGTTGTTTTTATATTTTGGTCATGCCACCTATAATTTAAAAAAAGCCCTTAAAATAACAAGAAGTGCATAGGTGCCTTAAGGTTATAATTTATTTAGCTTGCATTTAAATTGATTTAAATTACATGGGATAGGAGGAACCACAGAGATAAAATAATATTCCTAAAAAAAAACCCTATGATCTACTCTGTGAAATGGACTAGACCAAATGAATTCTTGGCCAAATTCAACTTGGAAGTTCGAACCAGGTTTCACAACCTAAATTAAAATTGGAGTTGTTCTTTGGTTCTGTAGAGTACTTCCTTTTAAAAAGCAAATCATTAGCTTCTCTCAAATGTTTGAGACCCAATCACGACGACTTTGGAAAACCTAGTGCTGTGGATTGGATAATTCTGTTGTTTGAAAGAAGTATGGATTTCATTGAGATCGAGGATAAAGTTCTGACATATAAAATAAATCTTAGCCTCGAACTCTTGGAATACATTATTTAACATTGTCAACATTGCCAATATAAATCAGATTTGAAGCCTTCTTTCTCTTTTTCAGTTAACATTTAACTGAAGATAAACTAATTTATTGATTGACTGTAAATGGAAAGACTTCCTGATGCTTTTGTCAGGTTTCATAATATTAATCTTCCATAATAAAGTGAAAAAGAAAAATACAGCGGTAGATGGTAAGGTTAAAGGGGACATACATTTTATTTTTCCCAGAAGCTGTGTGTGAAAATGATCAATGTACAGTAACTGCTGTTTAGAACAAACCTGGCTCCATCAAATCAAACACCACAGCAAGAATTGCCAGTTTTGTGTTGAAATGGGAAATTTTGCAAGAGTTTAGTTTGGTTTGGTTGGGTTGGGTTGGGTTGGGTTGAGCTGAGTTGAGTTGAGTTTAAACCAGGAGTTAAGAGGGTGGTTTATGAATTGTGCTATTTGAGAGGAATACCGTTAAATGAGATCTACCACTGTTCAAAGCAAACCAGATTTTAAAAAGTTGGATCAATTAGTGAGGATGGAGCAAAAACATTTATGCTTTATGCAAATTCTCCAGTAGCCTATTCCCGTGGGAGAACAATATCACACTATTTTACCCAGCCAAGAAAGTTCTCTGGTGTTTCAGCAAATCAGAACCTGTATACAGGAATTCAACATTAATGATTTCCATTTGTTTAGTGTCTAAATATTTAAACCTCTCTTTTTTTGGTACTAACTGATTATGAGCCATCAGGAAGTATTGACTTTTAGTGACCATGTAGATGAGTTTCAGCAGGATGATCTCTCCCCAATCTGATCTTCCAGGTCTTCCAATTCGACATCCAAAATTCCTTCTGTTCTCCTTAAGTTCTAATTAAATTAACTTCCCATATTTACCTTAAAGATGGCAAAGGATTATTAGCCTGTACTCTCTAATTATAGGTTGGTTACACTTACTCACAGAGAGTATTTGTTGTTGTTGTTCCCAATGGATTAAAGCAAGGTGGAAGACTTCCATATTTCGAATCAAGCAAGTGGTATCTATCCATGCGACCAAGCTCCCAGCCATCAAGAGAATAACAGAATAACAGAGTTGGGAGGGACCTTGTAGGTCATCTAGTCCGACCCCTGCCCAAGCAGGAGACCCTACACCATTTCTGACAGATGGCAGTCTGGTCTCTTCTTGAAAACTTCCAGTGATGAAGCTCCCACAACTTCTGAAGGCAACTTCTGTTCCATGGGTTGATTGCTCTCACTGTCAGAAAATTTCTCCTTATATCCAGGTTGAATCTCTCCTTGTTCAGTTTCCTTCCATTATTTCTTGTCTGGTGCTTGGAAAATAGCTTGACCTCCTGCCCTCTGTGGCAGCTCCTCAAATATTGGAAGACTGCTATCATCTCTCCCCTGGTCTTTCTCTTCACTAGACTAGCCATGCTAGCCATGGTTCCTATAATGTGTTTTAGCTTCCATTCCCCTTATCATCTTTATTGCTCTTCTCTGCACTCTTTCTAAAGTTCTCAAAATCTTTTTTATAGTGTGGTGACCAAAACTGGATGCCATACTCTAGGTGTGGCCTTCCTAAGGCTTTATAGAGGGAAAGAGGTATGAAAAACACAGCTTCCCTATTTTACTCTTTCATCTTTAAGGCTGGTTGGCACCATTTCCACTGAACCCGAAGTTCTCTTCTCCCCTGTTACTGCAATCATCTTAGTTCTCTCATTTCCTTTTCAACAATATTCTGATTACTTACATTGCCAAAGAGGTTGAGAGGTCACTGAGGTTTTCACCATCAGAAGGTAATGTAAGACAATCAAATCTCTTCCTGCTCCTTCTCCACGCAAGAGAGACTGCATCAGAGGTCCACTGACAAGTGAAGAGTGAGAGATAAAATTCCTTTTGCTGAGCTGTCAAGATCAATTGGGTTTTACAGCGTTGGAATTAGAAGCATGGAAACCTTTTCCATGCTAGCTCAGACTATTTGTCTACTGAACTCAGCACTGTTTACTCTGATTGGGCACAATTCTCCAGGGTCTCTACACCGCAGAGGAAGTTGTCCTCTCTTATTACCAGACCCTTTTAATGGAGAAGTTGAGATGTTTGAGAAGTCAGCTATTGTAAAGTCTAATTTTCTTCTTGCTGGTACTGTCATAGATCACTCGCGATCCAGTGAGATCATTTCACCAGGACAGTCTGTCAGCAACTGCTTTTCTGAGTAAATCAAGGGAGGTTAAAAACTCTTGCTCATGTCCTCATAAGGTGTCCTTTTTATGATGCAGGCTCCTTGGTGACACGGGTGGGCTGCAAATTTTTTAACAACTGGTTCTCTGGCTGGGTAGGCATAGCCAGTTGGTCATGTGACTGGGTGGATGATATCTGTTGTGGTCTGTTGGCAGCAGAGTCGGTCAGTGGGGAAGAACATGGGCCAGTCTGGAAGTCTGGGGAGGATTCGGATGAGGGTCCTGCATCCGATACAGAGATGGGACCAGGGCATCTGGGAGCTATGCCAGATGGCCCTCCAGAGTCCAGAACCTCCAGAATCTGACAGCAGCGAGACAGAGGAGCAAGGAGGTCCTGTTCCCAGTGCACATGTGTGCAAAGCTGCTAGAAGGCAAGAGCAGCTAAGACCAAAGGGGCAACTCGGGAGTAAGGCTTGGAGGTGATTGCCTCTCCCATAAGATATAAAGGAGGAGCAAAGGGACAGGAACCTTTGCAGGAAGCAACGTTGTTGCTCTGTTCGGATTAAACCTTGAAGCTCTGTGTGGACTGTTTGGCTTTTTACAGTTAATTGGGCACTTTAATTGTTGGCAGCAATTTAAAGGAGAGAAAGGTGGGTGCTTATCTTGAGAGACTGTTTGGTACTCATTATGGGCTGGGAATGAACATAATTCCCAGCGTTGAAATAAAAAGAGAATTGTTTGGACTAAGCATGTGCTTATTTACAGTCTCAAGAAGCCTTGGTCTGAACAATGTCACTCATCAAATCCAGTCCTGCCTCCTGGCCACTTGCTTCAAAGGAAGAGGCAGGATTCAACTGGTTGGGGCTAATTCCCACCGCTGGGTGGCCCTGCCCCTGCCCCGGCCTGGTTTTCAGCCTGATTTTTGGGTCATTTTCAGGCCATTTTCAGGCAGAAAATGCCCCCAAAATGGCCTGAAAACAGCCCCCAAAATAGGCAGGGTCAGGCCAGCCGGTGGTCCGATTTTCTGGTTCTCCAAAATGTGCAGAATCGGAACAAGGGGTTCAGGCAAACCGGTCCAAACCTGCAGCAGCCCACCTCTGCTTAGTGCTCTCTGAGCTTGGTTGTTTTCTTTCAGGCATTTCACTACCAAACTAGGTAACATCATCAGTGCTGGAAGGCAGTAGGGTTTGCTTTCTATTTATATATTAGCGGCTTGCCCTGTCACTGTTGATGAGAACGTTCCTGATGATTCCTTGATTATTTTGTTGTTTACTGTTACCTTGTTTGCCTGGATTGGTACCGTGTTTCTCCAACAATACAGCCTCCACCAATAGGAAGACCCAGCATGTTTTCTAGGCATGAAATGAAATTAAGCCCCTCCCCCCAAATTTAGGCCTAGTTTAAAACATGCTGGGGGTGGGGAGGCCGGGGGTTAAAACATGCTGGGGGGGAGGCCGGAGGTTAAAACATGCTGGGGGAGGAGGCCAGGGTTTAAAACATGCTGGGGGGGAGGGCAGGGGCGGAAACTTGCCTTTAACAGTGCCCTGCATGGCGCTGCCGCTGTTCTCACACCAGCAGGAAGTGTAGAAACGTTTCTGCTGCTTCTCAGGTGAGGGAGCTGCCTCCATGGCTTCCACAGTTCCTGCCGGCATGAGAACAGCAGCAGCGCCAGCGGGAACACAGAAGCGTTTCTGCCGCTGCTCGGGCACACACCCGAGCAGCGGCAGAAACGCTTCCACGTTTCCGCCGGCATGATAACAGCAGAAGCTCCACACACACCCGAGCAGCGGCAGAAACGCTTCCTCTTTCCCACCGGCGCTGCTGCTGTTGTCGTGCTGGCGGGAACACCGCTGCCGCCCACCCGCTGATGTGGGGGGAGAGAAATTAATTCACTCCTGAAAAGATGGCCTAGCCGTTTTTTCAGGGCTCACAAAAAAAATAAGGCCCTGCCTTATTTTGTGAGAAACACGGTAGTTCCTTGATAGGAGCATTGTTACTTTTTAGATTGTTGGTTTAGTATTAATCTTGGTGTCAATCTCTGTTTATTTAGGTGTTGATTGCTGATGAGGCCATGTTTTGCTTTTTTGTTTCTTGTTTGATTTTTTTATTGTGTCTTTTGAATGGTATGTAGATGCTGTTTATCTCTATGTACCTGTTGATGGCCGATTAGTCAGAGTGCCAGGCTTCCAGGAATTTTCTAGTATTTTTGGACTAGGACGCTCACCATTTCCCATTTGAAAATATAGTGAAGTCTATCCATGTATTGTAGAATGTACTTTTATGATGATATTCTCTAATCACTGGAGGTTTGTAAGAAGAGACTGGACAGTCACTTGTCTGAAATTGTATAGAGTCTCCTGCTTGACCGGGGGTTAGACTAGAAGACCTCCAAAGCCCCTTCCAGCTATATTCTAATTGATTGATTGATCTATTTCTCTGCAAAGGATGTAGTGAACATTGGTAATGGTACTGCAGCATTGGAGAACTTGAGCCTTATGCTGAAGAAAGCCAGAGTGTCAAAAATAGAATAGTTGGTATCCTAATCAATGAGCTTGAAGTGATAGACTACAAATATTGGGTGTCTAAGGTGTGGAGGGTTAATCAATTCATATTACACTTCAGATGCTTTGGAGAACATGTTGACCCCCTCCCCTTCTTGTGGCAGCCCCTCTAATACTGGAAGACTGCTATCATGTCACTCCAGTCCTTCTTTTCTCTAGACTAGCCATACCCAATTCCTGCAACCATTGTTTGTATGTTTAAATTCCAGCCCTGTAATAATCTTTGTTGATCTTTTTTGCATTCTTTCCACAGTCTCTGTCAGGAAATTCATCCTTAGTTCTAGGTTGGTTCTCTCTTTGATTAGTTTCTTGACTCTCCTTGATTAGTTTCCATCCATTGCCTCTTGTCCTGCCTTCAAATGCTCAGGTTCTTTGTGGCAGCCCCTCAAATATTGGAAGACTGCCTTGTCTCCCCTAGTCCTTCTTTTCATTAAGCTAGACATACCCAATTCCTGCAACCGTTCTTCATTTATTTTGGCCGCCAGACCCCTAATCATCTTGGCTGCTCTGCTTGGCACTCTTTGTAGAGTCTCAACATCTTTTTTACATCATGGCAACCAAAGCTGGATGCAGTATATTCCAAGCGTGGTCTTACCAAGGCCTTATAAAGTGGTATTAACTTTGTGTGAGGTAGGTAGGTAGAACAAGAATTAGTAAAGAACTATCCACTCACATCACTGAGACATCAGCCTCCTGGTTGATGTCTCTTCTGATGGCATTATATTCTTCACTACTTAGCTTCACCAACAGTGAGATTCTTCTATGGCCTACTTCCTCCTCAGAATCAGCTAGCACTTAGCCATTATCACAATGTTGTACCAATGCTTTTCTAATGTGTCAATTATGGGCATTGTTCTATCTATAGACTTTCAAATGTATCATTTCTGTGCTTTGTTCTCTTCTGGACCTTGCATTATTTCTCCTTTCGTTGTCCTCATCAGAGACAAGGCTTAAGTATTCTTTTTAAAAAAAAAAAACTTTTCTTTTTTAATATGCTGATAAATACTGCTGATTCAGAACGTTTACATAATCTTTCCAATGTCAGCAGTCATTTAAATTATCCTAACTTTGCCCTGAATCTCCAAAATCCAATTACCAGCTAATAATAATTGTCAGTTTTACTCTAAACCTTTAATGATAGTTCACAAGGGAAGTTGTATCAGAAGGATTAAATCGTCGGAGACAGAAGCTATGCCCGGCCTTAAATTACTAGCGTCTTATCTACTGGTAACAGAGCTACTATATGTTTTGTCGCCATTTTTTTGCTAAATAGAATAAATGTCACCCAAATTAATTTCATCTCTCCTAAATTAGCTTCTTAGTGTGATTTCTCACTTCAGTCAAAAATTTATTTCCCGATGGAATTAAATTTCCTTCGTAATCTTTCTTTATTTGCAAGAGGGAGCGAGGGGAGGAGAACAACCAGGAACAAATGCTGTTTAATTCATTCTTGGCCTAGGTTTGAATGGTTATTCATTATGAGGAATAAACTGTTGAAATATGGCAGAGCCATCTTGGAACAGTTGCTTCCGTAAACAGAAAGCGAGTAGGGAACTCAAGGTTTATAATCACGCTTTGAATGCTAAACTTTCTTCAGTGCAGAAGGGAAAACATGTTTTTGATTTACAGAGGTCCAGTTCAAGTCATTATGAGGACTGACAAACATACCAAAAATATTTCTTATATATAAAGAACAGCACATTATATTTTGCAAGCGCACTGTGTCAATAGGAAAAGTATCTGAAAAGAAATAAACTCTTGCCAATGTAAGGTTTCCCTCAGGGGTGGGATACGACAGGGTTAACTACCGGTTCAGGATTTACGAGCTTCCCTGCATGCTGTGAGCCACGCGCCTGTAACTCATCATCAGCATGCTGCGTGCAGAGAAGCAGCCTTTGGAACAGCCCTGTTTTCCTGCTTTTTTAACTACAGCTGTGCCTCATGTGGCAGCTGAGGTTGAAAAATCAGGAAATAAATATCAGGTAAAAGCCCTGGTGGGCAGGTGGGCAAAAACATCAGCAGACATAGAACCGGTTCTATGTCTGCTGCTCTTCAGAGCTACCGGTTCTACAGAGGTGGACAGAACCAGTAGCTCCTGGTTTCCCCGCCCCGCCCCATGTTAGTTACCAAATCTAGACTGCAAAATTGCAAGCTACAACAGATGGGAGCAAAGAGTTAGAACTTTCTCTGTCCTTTGCTGCTCTCTACCATGTTTTCCCCAAAATAAGAGCCTGTCTTATATATACTGTATATTTTTGCCACCAAAAAAGGCACCAGGTCTTATTTTCACAGGATGTCATCCCACTGACTCGCCTCACTTGTGTGCATTGCTCTGGCCTCCTTTTCGCTGTCAGAGGCCTTCAAGAACTTCTTCTGCAGCCCACAAGGCTTTCCTGTAGGCCTCTGTAGCCGATAACAGAGCTCTGGATTGATCTGGCTACAGAGATCTTCAGGAAAGCCTTGCCGGCTGCAGAAGAAATGAGCCGGAAGACAAGGTGTCAGAGTGTGTGAGGTCTGGCTGCAACTGTCTGAAGGTAAGTAGTAGGGCAGCTCCACCACCCACATCCCCATCCTAACTTAATTTTTACCTGGGCACCCTGGAGTGGCCAGGGTCTTAATTAGGGCTTATTTTGGGAGCATACGTGTAAAAATCAAGTTAGGACTTACTTTTGGGGTAGGTTGTATTTTTGGAAAAACATGGTAGGATGGCTTTAATAATACCAAATTCATATTTTGTGCAACTAGCTTGAATAAATTAAATCAGGTATTGCAACATTCAACCGCTCCATTGGTTCATTTGTGGATTTTCAGCACAGCTAATCCCAAAAAGATAGAGATGTATTCTTTATTGTATTAAGTATTAATAACTGTTGATAATAACATCAGAAACCCCTGTTTTTCTGGAACAGAGTTCAATATTGTATTTCCACGCCAAAATATGCAAAATGGATAGCGGTGATTAAGCAACAGGAAATACTGAAGGATATTTTATACCCTAAACAAGCAAGTTGTCAGGCACAAAAGACTAAGGCCAAATGTGGAGGTCCAATTAAACTGACTTATTGCTAAAATGCCTATATGCCTGGATTTACTCCACTTGTGACTACATAAGGATTCTAAGCTGATCCCTCTTTTAACTCCTTCTCCAGGTTCTGCCACTCCTTCTCCC
Source organism: Bungarus multicinctus (assembly GCA_023653725.1). Taxonomy (NCBI): domain Eukaryota; kingdom Metazoa; phylum Chordata; class Lepidosauria; order Squamata; family Elapidae; genus Bungarus; species Bungarus multicinctus. Next base: position 101,980,098 of record CM042844.1, read on the forward strand.
ACAAAAGTTGGGATCTGGGGCACCTAAATCTATTTATGGATTACACACTGCTGATTACTTAATCATTTTTAAACCATTATAATTTGTATGGGCAATTATATATGACCCTGTTGTGTGTTCTAAACACGTCACTTTCCACTTGTTTGTACCACTGTACCAATCCTTTCCAGAGTTTGGGAATATTCTGAAAAAAAACAACATGGTGTTTTTGAAAACTCCCAAAGATGCTGAAAATTGGATTTTTTTAAAACAACAACAACAAACCAGATTTTGAATTAAAATAGATGTTATCATGCTTATAATATTATTTTTTATGCTCCTCTGATTATTGCCTAAAAATTACTTGGCAATTACTTTAATTTTGCATTCTTTCTGCTGTTTTCAGAAACTGTAACTTCCCTGAGAACCAAACAGCTGTCCCACTCATATTTTCCCACACATATAAGTAAATTACTCTCTTTTTCTTCTCTCTGTCCTTGTTGCATGAGATGCCAAAAATGTACTTTGTGGTAGAAATCCTTCATGTGTCACCTTTGCACATGTGTTTCCATGTGTAACAATTGTCTTGATGTGCCATCAGTGAGCCCTGAGCAAAACTGCTTGTCGGGAATATTAAAAAAAATAGCTATGGGGAGACAGTGCCTTCCATATCTCTGGGATCTGCTGGAATTTAACAATTTGGTTTAGACGGCTTTAATCAGCTATAGAAAATATACCTATTGAGGCTGAATGTAATTGGGAAATGCATTGAGAGTATAAGACTATAGACTTCATTAGGAATGGAACGAGCATATTAGTCGAGAAATATGGCTGCAGAGAAGCGGTAGAAAAAGATGACAATCTCCAAATGCAAATTGTCTTGCAAATACTGATTAAGGACTTTTGAGAAAAAAAATTCTCCTTTGCTCTAGTCTTCCTGGGCAGATGCCAAAGATTAGTGATGTGTGTGTGTATGTGTGTGTGTGTGTGTGTTTGTGTGTGTGCGTGTGTGTGCATTGAAAAGAATGAAAATGGAGGTTGCAACTGCATGATCAAATCCCAGTTCCATTTTAATGTGTTTCAAGCTATGTGACCCACTTACTGGTATTTGATGTCAGGGTGTGAGTTCTAAAGTTTTCCTTCCTTCCTTCCTTCCTTCCTTCCTTCCTTCCTTCCTTCCTTCCTTCCTTCCTTCCTTCCTTCAATCCTTCCTTCCTTCCTTCCTTCCATCCATCCATCCATCCATCCGATCTCACTGCCTATCTTCCTTACTCCTCCCTCCCTCCCATCTCATTGCCTAGCTTTCTTACTCCTTCCTTCCTTCCTTCCTTCCTTCCTTCCTTCCTTCCTTCCTTCCTTCCTTCCTTCCTTCCTTCCTTCCTTCCTTCCTTCCTTCCTTCCTTCCTTCCTTCCTTCCTTCAGAAAAGAAGAAAATACTTCCTCCCTTTTCCAGCACCTTAAAGCCACAGGATATGAAATTAATTTTGAGGGAACCAAATTTATCTCCAATACTGAACAAGAGAATAATCAAGGAAGTCATTGAAATAGAGAAACACCATCATAACATGAATAAATGGGATGATACCTCCCGCCTACCAGACATTTGGAAACTAGCCCTTATCAACAAACGAGTCCCAGCCATGAAAACCAACACCGGACCCACAACAACACATGACGCCACCACCAATCTCCCTCACCAGATTCAAACCCAAACTCATCCCATAGATGAAAGGCAACCACCGTCCAGAAACCAGACCATGGCTGCATCACCAGCTGCCACAACCCCCAATCCCCAAATCAAGCAAACTGACACATGCCATGAAACATATAGCCAGACCTCAAACTCAGAGCCAAACCAAAACCCGGAATGTCACATCACAGCCACCCACTCAGGATATCACATCACGGAACTCAGGAGGTTACACCACAAAACCTCAGGATGTTACAACACAGCCAACAACCTAGGAGATTACAGCACAAGACCCAGGATGTCACAACAATAAAACTCAGAAAGTCATCACACAGCCCATTACCCAAGTCATTACAACACAGGAGGCTGATAGACACATAGCCAATACCTCAGCCACACATGTTCTTACAAAAAAGCCAACCAATCTGCAAACATCAACTCCATCAACTAATCAAGAAATAACAACACAGCCAACCAGCCCGCTTACAACAGAGCCAGCACACCACACCTCCCCACCAGTATTTATAGAGAGACAGCAGCTCCGATCACGCTTTGCTCGCACAAGCATGAAGCTGAAAGCACCAGCCTGAAGATGACGAGTGGGACCTTGTCGAAATGTCACTCTCAATCTTATATGGGAAAAGACCCAAACACGCCAAGACCTGCATACCTGTACCCATGAAAATCTACGAAAACATACAGTGTGTATATATATATGCAGTATGCTTTCTATGTATGCAGTATGCTTTCTCCCTTAATTGGGGCTTAACAGGGTGTTGTAACACAAAGTATATATATATATATATATATATACACACACACACACACACACACACATATGCACGTGCATGCGCGCGCGCACACACGCACACATACATATGTATATATTCATGCAGTTTTCTTGGATATAGTATTGCCCCTATCACCATCTAAGTCATTCCTTTTCAACTTTTCAGTCTGGCTTACACCTCTGAGATTTCTGTGTGGTCTCCCATCTAAGTATATATATATTAAGTTTGCTTAGATGAAACTGGTACCCCTGGTTCCCAGTAGAGGCATCTAGTCAATTTAAATTTTAATTAAAAACAACAACAGCAAGCCGTGTTGTAATGCTACTCTAGTTAGTACCATACTTGGTTTGGGACAATCAGGAAACTCTTAACAAAATCCAGATTTTTTTTTAAAAAGAGAGAGAGAAATGTATTCTTCGCTGTGCATGCTGGAACTGGAGCTGAGAAGTGATCCTAATAAAAGTGGAAGGTTTTTGCCCCTTTTCAATTATAAGGTTCATCATTCAAATTCAAAACAGTTTTGAGATGATTAGCCATTGTGTCTACCCATTGAGGTTGTCAGAAAGTAGCTTATAGTCTTCACAGTAGCATTTTTCACTTCTCCGTTTTTTCATCCCTCATTCCCTCCGCTGACACTAATCTTTTAAGCCATCCATCCATCCAAGCTCTTTTATTTATCATTCCCAAAACTGTTAATATTATTGTTAGATTAATCAGAGAAAAAAAACACTGAAATGTGTTATGATGATAACTTTGGTACTGACAGTTCAGAAATCCAGTATTTTTAATTTTTTCAATAGGCACCAAAATCTCAGCAGTATCCATTTCAGAGTATTTCTCTGCTTGAGGAATATCCATTTTTTTCTATTTTCATTTTTATCAGGGAGTCTTTATTCTTGGTGACTATTTTACAAGTTAGTAAAAATGGAAACATTTCAGGAAACAAGCCCTGCAACAGGAAATATTTTAATTTTCTACTACATTTCCTGCATGGGATGAGGAGAGCACAACTTTCTCCTTCTGTCCTGGCCACTTTCCCAGGGGCATAATTGAGAGCGTTTTAACAAACTACATCCCTATTTGATTTGGTGGAGCAGTGCCTCAGATAGAAAGTCCCTACAGAGAGTGGTGAAGACAGTGGAAAAGGTTACAGGAAGCTTGCATCCCATTATTCAGAATACTGCTTACAAGTGCTATGTGCTTAGAGCTGGAAGCATTGTTAGAGACCCCACATACCCACTTTATGGTCTTTTTTTGTTGCTCCCCTCTGGGAGAGGGTTTCAAAGTATTTCTAGCAGGACTTTCAGATTCTGTAACAGCTTTGTTCCCTACGCCATCCATCTGGTAAACTTGGAAGATTCATTTTTCTTGCCATGTACATGTATACATCCGAAGTAGATTGTGTTGTTTCTCTGTGTCATATATGTGGATATGTTGCTATATGCATAATTTTTTTATTTAATTTTTGTCATATTTATGTAGTGTATATTGAAGGTGGTGACCCTTTAAGAGCTGAATGCAATGAAATTTCATTTTAATGCATGCCGATTAGTGTACATTAGTGTTCATCACTGGAAGCTTTCAAGAAGAGACTGGATTGCCATTGGTCAAAAATGGTGTAGGGTCTCCTGCTTGGGCAGTGGGTTGGACTAGATCAGGGGTCGCCAACCTTTTGGACCTCAGGGACCACCAAATTCATAATTTTAAATCCCAGGGATCACTAACTGGTTCTGTGAGCGTGGCCTAACTTGTGGGTGTGGCTTGGTGGTCATGTGACTGGCTGGGCATGGTTTGTATGTAAATATTATAAATATTTATATAAATATTGAATTTTTTATAAAAAAAGAGCAACTTTTACCAAAATCAGGCAAAACAGACAGGCAGATTGAGTTGCTCACAGAATCACAGATTCACTCAGAGATCTATCTATCTGCCATTGGCTAGCTCAGTCTGTCACATAAAATTTGCTAGCAAGCAAACTCTCAAAATTAATTCACAACACTACATGTATGTAAATATTGATTTTTTTATAAAAAAAGAGCAACTTTTACCCAAAATCAGGCAAAGAAAGCAGGCAGATTGAGTTGTTCACAGAATCATTCAGTGATCTATCTATGTGCCATCGGCTAGCTCAGTCTGTCACATGAAATTTGCTTGCTGTGAGTTTGCACTGAATAATAGAACCTTCAGTCCTAAGGGAGATTTGGCTGTTCTTAAAAGCAGAGCTGAAGATCTAAAGACTAGTTAGAAAGCAAAGCATGAAATTCAACCATTTCCTGCTTCTTAGTTAATCTAAATCTCTGATGGTGGAAAAAGGAAAAACAGCAATTTATTAGGCAAGTTTGTCGGGTAAGGAATGAGTGGGCGGGGAGGGTTCCTGCGGGCCAGGTGGACGGCACAGCCTTGTTTTTCTGCACAGCCTGGATTAATTGCTTTGGGGGGATGCTTTGGGAGTGAGATTTCACTGCGGACCACCAAAATTTTCTCATGGCCCACCAGTGGGCCGCAGCCCACCAGTTAGAGACCGCTGGACTAGACGACCTACAAGGGGACAACCCGCCTGGGGCTAGGACCGGGTCGTGGGTTGAGCGTTGCCGGGAGGGTTTGGGGTCAGATGCGGCTGTATTGAGGATGGGGGGTTGTCCCAGGGAGGGTGATTTTAAAGCTATTAGTATGGTGAGCGGGAGAGGCAGATTTGGCGGTTATAGGGGGCCACATTCTGTTTTGGGAGCGCGCCCCCGCTGGGATAGGGTGGCTGCTGGGGCCCTTGACCGGGTCGTGCCCTTGCGGCCTCTGACCCGGTGCCGATCCCAAGTGGCTCCTTGGTTTTCTGAGGAGCTAAGGGAGATGAAGCGCCGGAAAAGACGCCTAGAGAGTAGTTGGGGGGCTAGCCGTTCTGAGTCTGACCGAACACTTCTACGATCTTATATTAAGACGTATTTAGTGGCAATAAGGATGGCGAGGAGGACTTACCTCTCCACCCTTATTGCGTCCGCGGAAAACCGCCCGGCCGCCCTGTTTAGGGTGACCCGCTCCCTTTTAGAGATGGAAGCGCGGGAGGATCCCTTACAGGGACGGGCTGAGGAGTTTTCTAGGTTTCTGCAGGACAAAATCGCTCAGATTCGAGATGAGCTGGACTCCGACTGGGCATCTCCGGGTGGGGGGGCGGGGGTGGATATCGGTGAGGTTAATTGGGTTGAGTTCGACCCTGTTACTGTAGAAGATGTGGACAGGGTGCTGGGGGGACTGAATGCCACCACCTGTTTGTTGGACCCGTGCCCCTCCTGGCTGGTCTTGGCCACTCGGGAGGTGACACGAGGCTGGTTCCAGGGTATTATAAACGCTTCCTTGAGAGAGGGGCTTTTACCCGCCGCCTTGAAGGAGGCGGTGGTGCGGCCCCTCCTCAAGAAACCGTCCCTGGACCCAGCATTGTTATCAAATTATCGTCCTGTCTCCAACCTTCGCTTTGTTGCGAAGGTTGTACAGAGTGTGGTGGCCCGTCAGCTCCCCCAGTTCCTGGATGAAGCGAGTTATCTTGACCCCCTCCAATCGGGCTTCAGGCCCGGGCACAGCACGGAGACAGCGTTGGTCGCATTGGTTGATGATCTCTGGAGGGCTCGGGACAGAGGTTGTTCCTCTGTCCTGGTCCTGTTAGATCTCTCGGCGGCTTTTGATACTGTCGACCACAGTATCTTATTGCAGCGGTTGGAGAGGTTGGGGGTTGGAGGCACCGTGTTGCGGTGGTTCTCCTCCTTCCTCTCCGACCGTTTGCAATTTGTGTTGACGGGGGGGCAGAGATCGTCCCCAAGGCCCCTGCTTTGTGGGGTGCCTCAGGGGTCGGTGCTCTCGCCCCTGCTGTTCAACATTTATGTAAAGCCGCTGGGTGAGATCATCCGTGGCTTCGGGGTGGAGTTCCATCAGTACGCTGATGATACTCAGCTGTACATCTCCACCCCGGGCCACCCCAACGAAGCCGTCAAAGTGATGACCCGGTGCCTGGAGGCCGTGCGGGGTTGGATGGGTCGTAACAGGCTTCGTCTCAACCCGGCCAAAACCGAGTGGCTGTGGTTTCCTGCGCCCAGATACAGCCAGCTTATTCCTTCGCTGGCCGTGGGGGGAGAGGTATTGACCCCCGTGGAAAAGGCGCGCAACTTGGGTGTCCTCCTGGATGTGCGGCTGTCTTTGGAAGAACATATTGCAGCCGTCGCCAGGGGGGCTTTTTATCAGATTCGTCTGATTTACCAGTTGCGGCCCTTTCTGGATCTGGGCGCACTTCGCACAGTCACTTCCGCCCTCGTTATCTCCCGCTTGGATTATTGCAATGCTCTCTACATGGGGCTCCCCTTGAAGAGTCTCCGGAGGTTGCAGTTAGTTCAGAATGCAGCCGCGCAGGTGATTGTGGGCGCCCCTCGGGGCGCACACGTAACACCACTTCTCCGCAGGCTGCACTGGCTTCCTGTGGCCTTCCGGATTCGATTCAAGGTGGTACTGATGGTATTTAAAGTGCTCCATGGCTCGGGACCTGGGTACTTACGGGACCGCCTGCTGCCACCAACAACCTCCCGCCGCCCAGTACGCTCCCACAGGGTCGCCCTACTTGGGGTACCTGCCACCTGATCGTTGTCGGCTGGCAGCCCCGAGGGTGCGTGCTTTCTCTGTGGGAGCCCCCTCCCTGTGGAATGATCTCCCCCCGGAGATATGAGCCATGACAGATATCCTCTCCTTCCGGCGCGCAGTCAAGACCCTATTTTTTAAACAAGCTGGCCTGGCCCAGTAAGGGTCTATGGGGTTTTAAGTTAACAGGGTTTTTTAAATTTTAATCTCATTTTAAAATTTTATGGGATGCAGCCACATCTATGTTTAATCTGGTTTTAAATTCTATTTAATTTTGTAACTTTGTATTTTATGTATTTATTAGGCTGTACACCGCCCCGAGTCCCTTTTGGGAGAGGGAGCGGTATAGAAATACGAACAATAAATAAATAAAATAAACAAGGTCCCTCCAATTCTGTAATCTTTTAATGTTTTTGAAATAAGCGAAGTTGTTAGGTGTTGCCACCTTCTGTGTTTTAAGCAAGTTGAAGAGGGAAAATGCCCCCTCCCTATCTGTTGAGAAAAAAGAAAACCCCATATTATATTTGGGGGACCAGAAGGGAAAAAGATTTAGAAAAGAGACTCTGGCTCAGGTAAAGATTTGGAAGTTCTCCAAATAAACCATTTCAGTTTCTGCCATTTCCTCTTCTAGCTCCACTTAGGGAAACAATTTACAGCTGAGCATGCAAGGATATTATTGCAGAAGGTACAAAATTGAAATTTCCATCTTGATTAATTTTTCTCTTTTTGAAATACAACCATGATATTCTTTAAGGAAAATGCCAGGTTAGGCAAAGGATAGCTTACAATGTCATATGTTTAAGCAGAAGGCGAGGGTCGGAAAGAAAGAATATTAAGGACTGGAAGTCTGATTTATTAAAAGATTGTGGAGAATGGAAAACTAAATCTGAAGTTCAAAGAGGATGTTTAGTACTAGGAAATAAGACCCAGCATACATGTGATGCCTCATAATTTAAGGCTGATTTGTAGAGTTATTGCACGAGGGAAAAATATTATAACAATAATTTTGTTAGAAGAAGGTTAAATGCAACTTTATGAACTGTTGTGCAAACAGTCCTCAATCTGGCATTGTTCTCTTATTGCTTTGTAGCATATGTGTGCAACATTCAGGTCACAGCTAGAACAAACCAGACAAGTTTAAATTGTGATGAGTGATAGTGAGGGAGAACAGCAGAGGTCTGCAGGTCTGGATTGTCTCAAGCAGGGACCCCAAGTAGAGATCTCGGCTGTCAAATAATTGGTCCTGCATGCATGTGTTTGTGTTGTACGCTGAGGAGGGAGAAAATCTGCAGTGAAAGTCTGCATTGTGAAGAGATCCAGACACCTGGACTAAGGTATTAGGTGCAGAGCAGGGCTGTTGGTTTCATTCAATCAGAATAGAGCTGGAAGGGACCTTGAAGGTCTTCTAGTCCAACCTCTGCTCAAATAGGAGAGACTATACCATTTCTGACAGGTGGCTGCCCAGTCTCTTCTTGAAAACCTCCAATGTTGGAGAATTCACAACTTCTGGAGGCAAATTCGTTAACTGTTGCCAATCTTCTGTCAACCTAGAATTGCTACAAGTATTTCAGTGTTGGGATTCAAGTTTTTTTTACTACTGGTTCTGTGGGTGTGGCTTGGTGGCTTGATGGGCATGGCTTGGTGGGCATGGCAGGGGAAGGATATTGCAAAATCTCCATTCCCTCCCCACCCCATTAACCTGCTTTCCAGCTCCATTCTCCTGTTCAGGGCAACAAAAGAAGCCCAGCCGATCAGTTGGGACTCAATGGGAGGCAGAGAATACATGAGAGCAGGGCCAGTCAGAGGTGGGATTTGCCAATTCTCCAAACTACTCAAAATGTCCGCTACCGGTTCTCCAGAACTGATCAGAACCTGCTGAATACTACCTCTGAAATGTTTACACATGTATATTCTCTGTGAATAAGCATTCTTTGTCCTTCCCAAACAGGCTCCACAATTACAAGCTTCCCAATTTTCTTTCAAGTATAGTCTGCAGCCTTGCTTTGTTTTATCAGACACACCATCACTGGGGTTATTATTTCCGGTTTTCAGCTATTGAAGACAAGTCTGCTTAACGGCTGCAGCCAGGAATGGGATTCCATTGGTATAACAACCAGTTCAGTGATCATGTGCTTCACGTGTGCACACTGGATTTAAAAAAACTCTACTTACCTTACAGCAGACCCTGTGAATAAAACAACTGAAGCGTGGCAAAAACGCTCTGCCACACGAATCAGCTGTGCTCTTAAAAAAGGAAATAAAGCACAGGAAAGAGCGGAGGCAAGAGGGCGAGTCAACGTGCTTGTTGCAGCAAACCGGTTCACTGCCAGCTGATTTTCAGAGCAATAAGGTTCACTCGAAGCGGTCCAAACTGGTTGAATCCTACTCCTGACTGCAGCATTCATTTAACGACTGTGGTGTTCACTTAATAACCAGGGCGTTCAACTTAACCACTGCCACAAATGAATAGTCGTAAAATCAGGTTGGTCCCATGATGACTCACTTCATGGCCAATGCAGCTTATGATCGTAATTCTTGGGTCAATTGCAATCGTAAGTCAAAGGCTGCTTGAGCCTGTGCTTTTCGTACTGAATTCCACCAGCAATTTTGAAAAGTATGACCTTGTAACAATTACGTTTTAAAATGCTTCCCTTTATTTTTCTCAGAGGAGTCATAATTTAGAGCCAAAGTCTCAACAGGCTGTGTGGGCTTTTTCCTTCCCCCTCTTCCCTTTATTTAATCTTACAGTTTTAAAACACACATGTAAGGTAAATTATGTAACATTTCCGAGTTATTTCTTAGCCAACCCTTACTGTACTTGAAGGTTGGAGGTAGGCCTGCTGGCCTCGAACATAAAAAATGTAGGGCAAACCAAACTTATGTTTAAATTGTATTAAAATGTGACTTAAGCTGAGGGAAGTTTTGAATGGTGAAGCGAAAGGAAAGGATGTCTTCCAGTTGACAATGAAGGGCAACAAAAATTCTCAAGCCCAAGTAAAAGCAGGAGAAAGTAATGGGAACAAAACATTTTATTTATTTATTTATTTGTCCAATTATACAACTGCCCATCTCACAAAAAAGCGCAGTCTGGTAGCTCAGTGGTTAAGATACTGGGCTTGTTGGTTGGAAAGCTGAAAGCCTGGGTTTGAGACTTGAGAACCACATGAATGGGTGAGCTCCCATCCTTGCTCTACTTCCTGCCAACCTAACAGTTCGAAAGCATGCAAATGCGAGTAGATAAATAGGTACCATTTCAGCTCCATGACATCGTGACAGCCACATAACTGCGGAAATGTCTTCGGACAGCAAGGGCTCAATGGCCTTGAAACCGAGATGACCAGCACCCCTTAGAGTCGGACATGACTAGTAGAGCAGAATCCACAGGGACTCCTTTCCTTGTTTTACCCATCTCACAAAACAAGTTAGTCTGAGCAGTGTGCCACAAAACAATAGACATTTTAATATTTCTTGTGGGTGGATAACATTTTTTAAAAGTTTAAGGGGTAGAGAACTGCAGGCTGACCCAAAGAATATGAGCCAGCAGTGTGCGGCAGCTGCCAAAAGAGACAATGTGATCCTAGGTGGCATCAACAGAGGGACAGAATCAAGTTCACGAGACATGATAGTTCCACTTTCTACTACACTGGTAAGACCACACTAGGAATACTGCATCCAGTTCTGTTCACCATGATGCAGAAAAGATGCCAAGACTCTAGAAAGAGTGCAGAGAATAGCAATAAATATAGAATAGAATAGAATAGAATAGAATAGAATAGAATAGAATAGAATAGGAGTTGGAAGGGACTTTGGACATCTTCTAGTCCAATCCTCTGCTCAAGCAGGAAACCCTAAACCATTCAGACAAATGGCTGTCCAATCTCTTCTTAAAAACTTCCAGTGTTGGAGCATTCACAACTTCTGGAGGCAAATTGTTCCACTGATTAATTGTTCTCACTGTCAGGAAATTTCTTCTTAGTTCTAGATTGCTTCCCTCCTTGATTAGTTTCCACCCATTTCTTCTTGTCCTGCCCTCGGGTGCTTTGGAGAGTAGCTTGATTCCCTCTTCTTTGTGGCAGCCCATGAGTTATCGGAACACTGCTATCATAGTCCTTCTTTTCATTAAACTAAACATACCCAATTCCATACCCAGGATGATTAGGGGACTGGAGGCTAAATTATATGATGGACGATTGGGAGAACTAGGCATGTTTAGTCTAAGGAACAGAACAGTTAATCAATGGAATCGCTTGCCTATGGAAGCTGTGGGTGCTCCATCACTGGAGGTTTTCAAGAAAAAACTGGACAGCCATTAGTCCAGAATTATATAGGGTCTCCTATTCAAGCAGATGGTTGCATTTTCACAATTAAAATATGGACAAAACAAATTAACCAAGGATGACTCCATGGTAAAATATAACCATACGTTAGTGTTTTAAACACAGGAACATCGATGACATTAATTGAGTTATGGTCATTAGGGAAAGGAAGGGAAATCTGTGCTATATGCCATTTGTCTTATAGGCAGAGTGTAAGAATGATATGCATCTATGGTATGTGTGACAGACATGTTTGACCCTTGCAACAGTGGTGGTATCTTCCTCCAGATTCTTTCCACCTGTTTTCAGAGTTATGACAATTGTACACACAATTTTATTTGGTCCTTTGGCAACCAGCTTAGTTTTATGGCCATTTGCAATATGCCATGGTCACGTCATCATGATTTGTGATATTTTTTGCTGGTTTCTGATGTTTCTGGCAGCGAAAAAAAAAAAAGCCCATTGGGGAAAATGGATTGTCATAACTTTGAATCCAGTCACATGATACCTCAGTTTATGACTGCAATGACTTACAATGGCAATTCTGGGTGCAATTACAGTTGTACAATAAGGACTACCAGTATTCATTCTTCCTATAGTTTCACTTCATTTCCATCTTTAAAAAAAACCCCACAAACCAGTGGTGGTATTCCAACGGTTCAGCACGGTTCTGCAGAGCTGGTAGCAGCGATGAGCAGTGGAGACCAAACTGGTTCTCTTTGCTGCTCTGCTGTTGGGCTCACCCAAGCTCCCATACTCACCTTTATCCTCTGAATTTAAAGCGCAGCTGCTTTGCATGGCACAGAAGAATGCCGCGCGGCAGCTGCTGAAGCGACCGGGAGAGTCCAGGCTTGCAGGAGGCGAATTAGAATGCCTCTACGCCTGCGCAAAGTGTGCATTTGGTGCACACGTGCAAAGCATGCCCACCAAGTCCACACCCACTGAACTGGTGGTAAAAATATTTGAATCTCACCAACTGCCTTGCAAGTTAATATTTACTTCTTATTCCACCAAAAGTTATCAAAATGAATCCAGGCACAGCTTTCTTAAACCTTGAGAAAACCTAGTGCTAAACCTAGTGATAATGGGTGGAAGATCATTAAAGAGAGATCCAACCTAGAACTAAAGAGAAATGTCCTGACCGCAAGAATAATTAATCAGTGGCACAAGTTGCCTTCAAACGTTGTGGGAGCTCCATCACTGGAGGTTTTCAAGGAAAGACTGGATAGTCATTTGCCCAGGATGCTATAATATTTTCTGCTTGAGCAGAGGGTTGGACTAGAAGACCTCCAAGGTCCCTTCCAACTCAATTATTCTGTGATCGATTCAGCTGGACTTTGAACTTAACAAAGCATGGACCAAAATCCAGAATGAAGTCAGGAGAAAGTTGCAAACGTGGCTATATTTTCCTTGGCGTTAAGATGCCACCCAGTGTTTTCCCCAAACCTTTGTGTCATTTACTACAACGTGTACATGTAGGAAAAATTACTGGTGGGCTTAGCTGGAAAGGCACATGATTCCTTTAATTTACATCCCCGACTCTGAACGAAGTTTCAGTTATTTTACTGTTGATGGAAAAATAAGAAACCAGAGTCCACAGATGAAAAGACAGTTGGACAAACTCCGTTAAATCTCGAGTATCCTGAGGCCATATATTTTGCCCATTGTTGTTTTTCTTTCCTAGTTCTCGAGGTTTCTTCCCTCCCTCCCTCCCTCCCTCCTGCTCTCTCCTCTCCTCTTCTCTTCTCTCCTTTCCTTTCCTGCCGCGGCTATTTCCAACTTTTAACTTTTGAAAAGCCAAGCAGTTTAAGAGGCTGGGTGGATCTGATTGGTATGCAGCACCAATTGCCTAACCTGTTCCCAAGCCTGTGCGGGAGTGAAAAATGGCCTGCATTTTCTTGATAGCCCATGTGGTTGTAAAGAATAAATGGCTAATGAATTACAGATGAACATTGACGCAAATTAATCTTCCTGATGTCCCTGGGTTATATGGTAGCCATTTAAAAGTTTAATCAATACGCTGAAGTTGGAAACATCCAGCCTGTGCAGTTGTTTGGATGTAATAAACATCAGAGGGAAACGGCGGCTGGTACACCAGTCCATGTATCATAATGACAGGTATTTATGTTTAATGGACTAAATATTTTTTATTGGTAGAGAGCAAAATGTCAGCCTAACTTTGTAAGCCTTGCATTCAACTTTCTTTTGTGGTTGGTGAGAGATGGCTGACATGTCACCGAAAATGAAAAGCGAGTCCATGTCCGTATGTGTGTGTGTGTGTGTGTCCATAGGTCCATGGGTCCGTGTCCATGTGTGTGTGTGTGTGTGTGTGTGTGTGTGTAAATGCCAATAGAGACAAAGCCAAGAATAAGCAGCCATGTTTGAAAGCAACATTGTGCTTCTTTTTAACACTTGGCAACCCTTCACTGAATGAAAATGTGAACTCTAGTGTCACTGTAAACCGTTAACGTTTCACTTGTGAAAAAGATGAACGAAGGGAGGCTCAGCCAATCTCATTGTACACATGTTGTACTCTGACAATAAAGGTAACAATAATTCTGGGAGATTTAGAATTAGCCTGCTCACCATCACTTGTTCACACACACACACACCTCGATGAGAAGAGAGAAAACAAGGAAATGATGTTTAGAACCTGCGCAGAACTTTCGACTGGCATAAAATCATCGCCTGGGCATCTGCTTTCCCAAACAACCTATTATTAACTACAGTTTGAGACCATGAATTTCTGACTTCTGCCAGCTTGTTCAACTTTGCTATAAATAAAAGTATGTATGTGTGTGTAAGGGCAGGATGCGGCCATTCTCTAAACTAGTTTCTAGCACCATAAGTTTTGATGTTTGAAGATAAAATGAAATATTTTTTTAAAAAAAATATTCTCAATGATATAAAGGAATATGAACTTGATAGAGTAGAGTGGAATGGAGTGGAATGGAATAGAATAGAATAGAATAGATAGAGTTGGAAGGGACCTTGGAGGTCTTCTAGTCCAGCCCCTTGCTCAAGCAGGAGACCATATACCACTTCAGACAAATGACTGTCCAGTCTCTTCTTAAAAACTTCCAGCATTGGAGCATTCACAACTTCTGGAAGCAAGTCATTCTACTGATTAACTATAAAACTATAACTATAAAACTATAAAAGTCGACCAGACGCAATGGCTACAACAATGAGTTGGCCATAATTTGCTCTGCCTTCTGGCTGCCTTCTCTCCTAGGATGGAGCATATACGCCTCTCCAATGTCAGGATTCAGGGTTCTCACCCAATCACAGGTTTAAGAAGCTCCCATTTGGGCACAACTATATAGCTGCCATTTTTACCTGCCAAAACCTTCATAACATGGACAAGTAAGCCCTTGTTTTTCTAGTGATGAAAAATAGCTGCTGGGAAAGAGCAAGAGAGAGAAGAAAAGATATTATTAAGAGTACAGTGGACTGCGGGAGGAATAATCCACCAGTCCTGGACCAGATATATGGCTGACTGCTCCCTGAAGATCCATAAGAATAACCCAGATACTTTGCTGAAGGATTCAATCTGGGTTGGACACTGGGACCAGAGTTTTTGTCTTCCCAACTTTTGGACTTGTGCTGGAGCCCATCCTCAGGGAACTTCCCTCTAGCAGAATGTGTGCTGTTCTGTGTGTTGTATTTATATTGTGCCTGTTGTAAGT
Source organism: Bungarus multicinctus (assembly GCA_023653725.1). Lineage (NCBI taxonomy): Eukaryota > Metazoa > Chordata > Lepidosauria > Squamata > Elapidae > Bungarus > Bungarus multicinctus. The sequence continues at coordinate 101,995,177 of CM042844.1, forward strand.
AGCTTTTTAGTTATTGATTGGGGTGTGTTGATAGCTGGCTTTTAAGCCGTTGGTTGTCATTTGCTTGTACTGCCCAGCTCTCACCTTCTAAGTACTTAATACTTAGAAAATCAGCACTCCTGTTGACTGTCGAGGGAGCAGTTTCCCAGGCTTCAATCACTTCCCTGGCTGTTTTTGTGCCTGCTCACCCAACAATCTTAGTAGCAGCAAAATTGATTTTATGTCCTTGTTCACTGCAGTGGGAGGCTACCAATGAGTTCGGATCTCCTCATCTGACCACTTGCTTATATCCTTGCAATCTGATGGTTAGCTTCCTTCCCCATCTGTCTTACAGGGGCAATCCACACGGGGGATTCAGTAAATTGCATTGCAAGTATCTCCCACCTCCAAGCGATCTTTATAGTGCATAATTTGTCCTCACAAGGTAGCCTCTGGGTGGTGTGTGATGTCCACTTGCAGATCTCAGAAGTTGCATTCTACAGCTTCCTAAATGTTTTTTTGATGTATGGCAGGGTGTGCCATGTGGTTGGTCTTGCACCTTGTTTCTTCCTTTCTCATCCCAGTATGTTGTACAGACATCTTGTGACAAATGTGACAACCAGTTATATATGAGCCAGCAGTGTGCAGCGGCAGCCAAAAAAGGCAACGCAATCCTAAGTTGCATTAACAAAGGGATACAATCAAGATCAAGTGAGCTACTAACTACTCTATAAAGACACACCTACAATACTGCATCCAATTTTGGACACCACCTATAAAAAAGATGTTGAGACTCTAGAAAGAGTGCAGAGAAGAGCAACCAGGATTATTAGGGAACTGGAGGCTAAAACATATGATGAATGGTTGCAGGAACTGGGCATGGCTAGTCTAGTGAAGAGAAGGAATAGGGGAGACAGGATAGTAGCCTTCCAATACTTGAGGGTCTTTCACAAAGAGGAAGAGGTCAATCTATTGTCCAAAGTACCCAAAGGCCAGACAAGGAATAATGGATGGAAACTGATCAAGGAGAGATTCAACCTGGAAATAAGGAGGAATTTTCTGACCATGAGAACAATCAATGGAACAGAAGTTGCTTTCAGGAGTTGTGGGAGCTTCAACACTGGAGGCTTTCAATAAGAGACTGGACCTGCCATCTGTCAGAAGTGGTATAGGGTCTCCTTCTTGGGCAGGGAGTTGGACTAGATGACTTACAAGGTCCCTTCCAACTCTGTTATACTGCTCTGTTAAATGGTTGTGGGTACCTGTTCTGCTTGAATTGTTCGCATATGTGCCTGCTCTCCAGCTATTTGGGTACTACAGGGGGGTTCTCACCCTGCCATATACAGTGTTCTGATGCAACTCTGAAAGATGCTGGAATAGGTGAAATGGAGGGCATTTGTCCCTACAGTCACCATGAGCTACACTTCAATTATGTTGCATAACTGACTGATTAAACTCTCATCATAACATATACTCCCAGCTAATGTAGATTACTTTAGCTCTGCGAATTATTGTGCCCAGCCAACCAGCAAGTTACGCTAGCAATCCAGTTAATCCAAAGGCAGAAAAGCTACCATCACACTTGTCCCAGGGAGTCTTTTGTTTCACTTCCACTCTTTCACTTCACTTCGCTTTGTGGCAGCCCCTCAAATACTGGAATACCTGCTATCCTGTTACTCCTCATCCTTCTTTTCTCTAGACTAGCCATGCCCAGTTCCTGCAACCGTTCTGCATATGTTTTAGTCTGCAGTCCTTTAACCATCCTAGTTGTTCTTCCCTGCACTTCTTTGCATACAAGTCTATCAGTGGTGGGATTCAATTTGTTTTACTACCGGTTCTGTGGGTGTGGCTTGGTGGGCATGGCAGGGGAAGATTACTGCAAAATCCCCATTCCCTCCCCACCCCACTAACCTGCTGTCCAGCTCCCTTCTCCTGTGCAGGGCAACCAAAGGAGACTCAGCCAATCAGCTGGGACTCAGGAGGCAGAGAATAGATGGGGGCGGAGCCAGTCAGAGATGGGATTTGCCGGTTCTCTGAACTAATCAAAATTTCCACTACCGGTTCTCCAGAACTGGTCAGAACCTGCTGAATGCCATCTCTGAAGTCCATCTTCAGATTCTGTTGTTGGAACCACGTATCTCAGACAATACCTTGAGAACTCAAGTTCCTTTACTTTTGATGCGAGTAACATGTATATTATAAAAATGGAGTTTATCCTGCAGGCATAAGTCTGTTACCTGACAAATAATAACAACTGCTTGTTGTTTTAACAAAGAGGAAGAGAGGCTGGTGGGTGAGTAACCTTTCATCATAAAAGCTTAGGGAAGCAATAAAACAGCCCCCTTGTGAGAGAATATCATATATTGCTCCCTATATCTGAGATTTAAAGTAATCTTTTGAAACACCAAGTTAAATTCCCAATGGGCTGAAAAATGCAAAAGCCTTCACCCTCATTTACATTTGTGTATCATCCATGTTTCAAAACGCAAGCCATGAATAACACATAAACTACAGTATAGAAAGCGTCGAGGCACGAACCTGATATTTAAAATCTAACACACCCCCATTGTTGTGGAATGAAACGCACAGCAGGAATGGTTCCAGTTGACAGACACGCAATGAAGTCATGGCAGACAAAAACATATTAATTATATTCCTCCGCGATTAAGATTGTAACTGTTGAGATTCCCTAATTGTCCCAGGCTGCTGTTGCTTCAAAAATTTGTGTTGGGGTTGAGAGAGGGTGGGGGAAGTCATTGAGGTTTCAAAAGGGTTGAAATTGCCAAGGGTGGTCTTGGCATAATCCTGTGTTTGTAACACACTTCCTGGCTGAGTCAACAGCATGAGGTGGTAGCCAAGGACAAAACCAGAGAGAATTATAAACCAGGGAGAAATAGAAAGGAAAGGCAGGGGAGAGGGGAGAAAGGGGGCAAGGAGAGGATCAAAAATTTGGGTCCAAAGATTTGCTCTCCATGAGTGAGGTGTAAAAACAGACCATTTCCAGTGTTTTTAGCTACTTAAGGAAACGCAGCTGGGAGAATTGTAGCATTCTTGCAAACATGAAGAGATGGTACTTTATCTATCTATCTATCTATCTATCTATCTATCTATCTATCTATCTATCTATCTATCTATCTATCTATCGGTGTATGTGTGTGTGTGTGTGTGTGTGCTCCAGCATAACTCTGGAATGCCAAATAATTTCAACCAAACTTGGCACCCTCTGGAAACATACTATGGGGGTAAGACACCCCTAACACCCCTTGTGGTATGTGCGTGCCTTAAAATGGCTTCTACTGTACAGCACAGTGGACTTGTCATGGTAATGGCTTCACAGTACTCCAGTACTCCACCCTCCAAGGAAATTTCAGGCGATTGGCCAAGTGCAATTAAAAAAAAACTGAAACAGCAGCATAGACAAAGAACTCCCGAGGAGAGGAATAGAAGATTGATGATGCTGCACCAGAAACAGTACAACAGAGTGAGTCCCAACTATAGGATTTTCCTGTCTAATACAGAATTGGAATAAATCCTGTCTAATACAGGATTGGAATACCCAGGCAATGCCAGGTTATCAGCTAGTACTTAATAAAGAAAACCCAGAATCCCAGGGCATGTTTTGTAGGGCTGCTCAATATTTGATATCAAATAATTGAGAAGGATTTTCTAAACTGGGCGTGATTTCCTTTACTCTTGGGTCTTTTCATGGGAATGTTTCATGAAACCAGGTTCCTATCACGGCTTGATGCAGCCCTGCAGAAAACCAGGGATTCCTCTCAAACAAAGCAGCTAATTCAATCTTTTCTTCAATGTGAATATCAGCTTTCTCAATATGTAGTGAAGTATCAATGGACTAAAAGTTTTGATAACATTTTCTCATTTTGGCTCGAGCCCAAAAAAAAAAGGAAAAAGGAAAAAAAATCTGATGTTAATTTATTTATTTATTTATTTATTGAATTTCTATACCTCCCCCTCTCCCAAAAAGGGACTCGGGGCGGTGCACAGCCAACTAAAAACAGACAATATATACAATTAAAAACAGATTAAACAATTACATCAAGGCCGAAATACAATTTAAAATATAAAAAACTAATACAGATTTAAAATTTAGAAATTTTTTAAAATTTAAAAACCTAGTTATTAAAACCCAAAAAAACCGTTACTGGGCCAGGCCGGCCTGTTGAAAGAACAGGGTCTTTACTGCGCGCTGGAAGGTCTGAATGTCGGTAATGGCCCGTATCTCCGGGGGCAAATCATTCCACAGGGAGGGGGCCCCCACAGAGAAGGCCCGCCCCCTCGGGGCCGCCAACCGGCAACGATCAGGCAGTGGAACCCCGAGGAGGCCAACCCTGTGGGAGCGCACTGGGCGGCGGGAGGCTGTTGATGGCAGCAGGCGGTCCCGTAAGTACCCAGGTCCCAAGCCATGGAGCGCTTTGAAAACAATCAATACCACCTTGAATCGGATCCGGAAGGCCACAGGAAGCCAATGCAGCCCGCGGAGAAGCAGTGTTACATGGGAGCTCCGAGGGGCTCCCAAGATCACCCGTGCGGCCGCATTCTGGACCAACTGCAGCCTCCGGACACTCTTCAAGGGGAGCCCCATGTAGAGAGCGTTGCAATAGTCCAAGCGGGAGATGATGAGGGCGGAAGTGACTGTGCGAAGTGCGAATTGGAACGCAATTGTTAAATTTGTACACTCATTCTTCTTGTCCTGTTTCAGATTAGGAGTATCTCAGGAGGGGATGTAGCTGTCTGTGCCTAACTTAGAATTTCCTACCATTTGATGCCTGCACAGACCGAGGTATTTGCAAATTTGAAATCTCCAGCCTTTAAAATGGTGCTCCCACCTCATTTTTCACTTTGTATATATGCTTCAGATAATGTATAATTGATAGCTTGCATTTAATGACATGGCTGGTATACAGATGTAAATGTTATTATAGCTTTTATATTTTATGTTCTCTCTGAAATATCATTTTGCCTTTGAATAATAATCCTGTTCCAATTTCTGGGGGTGGAAGGCTGAGCATTTGCTTCTCTCTCTCATTCCATCTCTCTCTCTCTCTTTCTGTCTCTCTCTGTCTTTCTCTCTCCCTCTCTGTCTTTCTCTCTCTCTCTTTCTCTCTCTCTCTCTCTCTCCTCACATGTATTTGTCTGTGTGTTATCTTTCCAGGGGAATATGAATTAGATCTTGCATGTCATATATTTCTTTAAAGTAATTCGGAATTTTAGGATATAGGATTTTTGGTGATTGATAGGCTGCCTGGATGAGCTATATCCCGTTGAAAATAACTGTACTTGTACATGCTTACATCTGTCTCAGCTCGTAATTCACTTTCACATTGGGTTATAGATGTCTGTGTTCAGTGAGTCTATCTCCCCTTCAGGTATTATTTCAGCCCTTTGAGATAATAAGGAAAGTTTAATTGCGTTGTTAATTGATTTTTTGCACAACATTATTACCTTGATTGATTGCCGAGTTGATGAAAATGTTAGACACAGGCAGCGTAAAGTATCAGCTCTGGTAAAGAGTAGGAGTCTTGTGGAGAATAGATAACCTTGACGTTAAGAGCTATATCCTTCAGATATGTCTTCCCTTGACATATTGATGGCCCTTGAAAAGGGAAAAGTTGATTGTATGCAGAATGCAATCATTAAGCCCACTTCAGCTAGCTCTTGATTAATTTGTTTTTTTCCCCCTGAAAGATCTAGTTAAAGAGAAGGTCTCACCAGAATCAACAGCCGCTGTTCCCCAGCCATCAGGATTTGTTTTAAACCATCTTGTAACGGAAGAAAGGGATGAGGCTGTGCTGAGCTTTTAGGGTCAGGGAAGGCCTCAAATACCTGTGGATTGCCACAAAGACCCGGGTACTTACGGGACCGCCTGCTGCCACCATTGGCCTCCCGCCGGCCAGTGCGCTCCCACAGGGTGGGCCTTCTTGGGGTGCCGTCAGCTGGACGATACCGGCTGGCGGCCCTGAGGGTGCGGGCCTTCCTCTGCGGGGGCACCCTCCCTCTGGAATGAATTACCCCCGGAGATGCGGGCCATTACTGACCTACAAACCTTCCAGCGCACACTAAAGACCCACCTTTTCCAGCAGGCCGGTCTGGCCTAGTGTTCTTAGAAGGGGTTTTAAATTTGTAACTTTTTAAATTTCTTATTAGATTTTACTGGTTTTTGTATTTTAATTCAGCCACTATTTAATAACTTTTTAATCTATTTTATTGATTGTATTTTTACCAATGGCTGTTCACCGCCCCGAGTCCCTATTTGGGAGAGGGGGTGGTATAAAAGTGCAAGGAAGGAAGGAAGGAAGGAAGGAAGGAAGGAGGAAGGAAGGAAGGAAGGAAAGAAAGAAAGAAAGAAAGAAAGAAAGAAAGAAAGAAAGAAAGAAAGAAAGAAAGAAAGAAAGAAAGAAAGAAAGAAAGAAAGAAAGAAAGAAAGAAAGAAAGAAAGAAAAGACAAACTATTATCCAAAACCCCTGAAGGCAGGACGAGAAACAATGGATGGAAACTAACCAAGGAGAGAAGCAGCCTGGAATCAAAGAGAAACTAACACTGTCCTGACAGTAAGAACAATTAACCAGTGCTTTGCTTAGCAATGGAAATTTCAGGCTCCACTGCGGTCATAAATTGAGGACTATCTACAACAGGCCCTCCGCCTTCTTTCTTCTTTCTGGTGCTTCTACAGATGCACAAACAAAGCAACTTGGTCACCAAAGATCAAGAGCTGCTAGTTCACGCAGGTAAATCTCTTTAGTTTAGTCCTAACTAGCTCACCCTTAGCTTTGACACACCAATGTGGCACTTGGGATGGAGAGTGAGGGTGGGAGAGCAAATGAATAAGGCAAGAAATTGGAAGCTGTAGATTGATGGCCACCTCAGCCCACAGCAGTTGAGAGCACTGAAAAGGGAGCCGGTCAGGTCATCCAACATCATGCTCTGCGGATGCAACAGGATGGTCAATTGGTTCTGCATCCAGTTTTGGTTACCACGTTCCCAAAAAAGGATGTTGAGACTTTGGAAAAAGTGCAGAGAAGAGCAACAAGGAGGATTAAAGGCCTGGAGATGAAAAGATAGGAAGAACGGCTGCAGGATTTGGGTTTGGCCAGTCTAAAGAAAAGAAGGACCAGTGGGGACATGATAGCAGCATTCCAGTATTTGAAGGGCGGTGTGGAGAGGGAAGATGGGACAGACGCCTCCTGCATCACTCTGCCAGCCAAAAATGGGCAGTGGGACACCTCTTCTCCCCCTCATACAGCCCATTTTCAGCCTCCACGGCCTCCTGCAGCATTCTGCCAGCAGAAAATGAGCCTCAGGGGGCCTCATGTGTTCCCCCCCCCCCGTGGCCCATTTTTGGCCTAAACAGCCTCCTACAGCACTTTGACAGCCAAAATGGGACACATAACAATAGCCCTTAGACTTATATACTGCTTTATAGTGCTTCACAGCCCTCTCAAAGCAGTTTACAGGGTCACCATATTGCCCCCAACAATCTGGGTCCTCATCTGACCCACCTCGGAAGGATGGAAGGCTGAGTCAACCTTGAGCCTGGTGGGATTCGATCTGCCAAATTGCAGTGGGAGTAGCTTGCAGTACTGCACTCTAACCACTGCGTCACCGAGGCTCCTCCTTTATAAACACATGGCTTCCTGCAGCCCGTTTTTGGCCTCCAGGGCTTCCTGCGGAAGTCTGCTGGTTGAAAACGGGCCTCTTGCAGTACTTTGCCAGCCAAAACAGGGTATGGCGGGGGCACACGTGTGACCCTCCTGTGACCTGTTTTCGGCCTTCATGGCCTCCTGCATTATTCTGACGGCCAAAAACAGGCCATGGGGGTGGGGGGAGACGGGGCTGCACGAGGCCCACCCCACAGCCGTTTTGGCCAGCAGAGGCACTGCAGGCCAATCCTTTGATATTTCCAGGCCAGCCCTGAGGAGCAGATCTAAGCACCCCACGGGCTGGATCTAGCCTGCGGGCCTTGAGTTTGATCCCCCTGGTCCGGGGTTTTGGAAGGGATTTGCCCTTGCCTGCTTCCTAGGGCTGAGAAAGAGTGACTATCCCAAGATCACCCAGCTGACATTGTGCTTAAAGTGGGAGTGCATTGTCTCCCAGTCTCTAACCAGGTGCCTTCACCACTACCCACCAAACTGGTTCTTTTCCTAAAAGCAGGCATTCCCTAAATAATTACATGTTCCAAAGGTGGTTTTTTGGGGAGGGTGGGGGGGACGACAACCATGACCTGGATGACTGAGAGTCTCCATAGACATTTAAATCATTACTTCTAACCCAGTTACTGTGATGGTCAAGTGACCAGAACTCCTGGTGAATGAATTTGACCAGATTGGTGACTGGACAGGGATAGGCTGCTGGAGATTTGTAGGGGTTCAGGAGGGCCCTGAGCTAAGATTCTGCACAGTTCGGAGAACTCCCCAATCCCAGTCCTGGCTGGCCCCACCCATCCCACCCCTCCCCTCCCAGGAGTCCCCACGAGGCCAGTTTTGGATGCAGGTAAGTGCTCAGGGAGGGAGAAAAATGGGCCTCCTGGAAATTCAGGAAGGCTGGAAACGGGCCCTTTTTTTCCGGCTTCCAGAGAGCCTCCGGAGCCCAGGGAGGCTGTTTTTGCCCTCCTGGAGAGTCAAGGAAAACCTCTTTAGCCTGGGGAGGGCAAAAACAGCCTGTTCAGAGTTTTTCAGCGTTAATTCAGCGTCAGAAAAATAAACACAGGTGGCTGGAGATTCATTTAACATCTTTATAAACGTAATAAGTAGATTTTACAAACCAGTTGTCGATTTCTCCAACATGAAGCAACCTCAGACAGACACAGGTTGCAAGTAACTTCAGTGGCAACTCAGGAGCTCAGAAACAGACATCAGTTTCACTTTAGTTCAGCAGGCAAACAAGCAAGCAAGTTAGCTTCTCTTTTACTTTGGAGGCCGTGCGGGACTGGATGGGCGGGAACAGGCTTTGGCTCAACCCATCCAAGACCGAGTGGCTGTGGTTTCCGGTGCCCCGATATAGCCAGCTGACACCTTCGCTGGCTATCGGGGGGGAAGTTCTGCCCCCCACAGAGAGGGCTTGCAACCTGGGAGTCCTCCTGGATGTACGGCTGTCGCTTGAACATCACATCGCGGCTGTCTCCAGGGGGGCGTTTCATCAGATCCGTCGGATCTACCGGTTGCGGCCCTTCCTGGATTGGGACGCCTTGCGCACGGTCACTCAGGCCCTTGTCACCTCTCGCCTGGACTATTGTAATGCCCTCTACATGGGGCTCCCTGCGGGGAGCATCCGGAGACTCCAGCTGGTGCAAAATGCAGCCGCGCGGGTGATCATGGGGGCGTCACGTAGCGCCCATGTGACGCCTCTCCTGCGCGAGCGGCATTGGTTGCCGGTGGCTCTCCGGGTTCGCTTTAAGGTTCTAGTTTTGACCTTTAGGGCGACCCATGGCATGGGACCAGGTTACCTTCAGGACCGCATTCTGCCAGCGTTCTCCAACAGGCCGGTGCGTTCCCACAGAGAGGGTCTGCTCCGGGTGCTGTCGGCCGCTATGTGCCGTCTGGCGGCGCCGAGGAGTAGGGCCTTCTCTGTGGGTGCCCCCGCCCTCTGGAATACTCTGCCACCGGAGCTCCGTACCGGCACGGACCTGAGGGCCTTCAGGCGCGCGTTGAAGACCTGGCTCTTTGAGCAGGCCGGCCTTGGCTGAGATGGTTTTAATTTGGTCTCCATTTTATTAATTCTAAATTGGGTTTTAAGAGGGGGGGCTGTTAGTTTTATCAAGCAGCCGATTGAAATTGAATATTTTTTAACTTTTGTATTCTTTGTGGGGTTTTTAGATGAGCTGTTCACCGCCCTGAGTCCCTCGGGAGAAGGGCGGTATATAAATGGAATAAATAAATAAATAAATAAATACTTTAGGCAGAGCTTAACATAGCTGCAGAGTTGCAGAGCTTAATATAGAGCCACGCCTAGGCTACTTCTAGTTTCAGTTTCCAAACAGTCCTCATTGGCTGATTTAGCTGCTATGCCTATTCATTGGCTGACCTTGTTACCAAGCTCTATTCCAGTTCATGAATATACTCTGATCCCCCCCCACCCCCGGCATAGTGCAGGAGCAGGAGGCTGACTAGGCCACACCCACCATGGCCCTGCCCACTCAATTTTTGAAGCCCACCCCTGTGACTGGATAATATTGTGAGAGTAGGTCCTGTCTCAGGCTTAGCCAGTTCTTCCTGCTCCGCAGAGCCTTACTTTAAATTGAAGAGGTGCTGGGCATTTAATCTGTTTACCCTGGCAATAACGTGAACATTTAAGGACTGGTGATCAACGAAGCACTAGTAGCAACCAGCATGAATACCGTGTTATATTTAACGAAGGTTAATGTTTTGTTGTAGGGCGCCTGTTGGGAGCTGGTGGCATATCAATCCAACCTTTCAACCCATCCGTGTTGCATTTGGTCATCCTGGAGGTGCTTCAATGCATACCATGGTGGGGGCCTCGGGACTTCTCTTCTTTCCAACTTTGAGATCTGCTGGAGAAGATTGAGAAGGACTGGAGAGCCAAGAAGCATGAGAAAACACGTTCTCTTCGCTTCGCTCTTAGAAAGGAGGGGGGGGGGGAAATGTGCGGGCTTCAGAATGCGGCTTCAAAGGAAGGCTTGGCTTGAGCCTCCATCAAAGTGAAGCACTTTTGAAGATTTGCACAGCCCTTCCTCATCTTCTTCTTCCGCATAAATGAATCCAAGTTTGTGCTCTTAATGCCGCATCAGTATTTCAGTCTGCCATATATTGAATTTGTTTACAATAAATTAGAATTAGAATAGAATAGAGCTGGACGGGACCTTGGAGGTCATCTAGTCCAGCCCCCTGCTCAAGCAAGAGACCCTGTACCATTTCAGATAAGTGATTGTCCAGTCTCTTCTTATAAACCTCCAGTGATAGAAGCACCTACAACTTCCGAAGGCAACTTCTGTTCCACTGGTTAAGTGACCTCATTATTAGGAAGTTTCTCCTTAATTCCAGGTTGCTTCTCTCCTTGATTAGTTTCCATCCATTGTTTCTTGTCTTGCCTTCTGGTGTTTTGGAGAATAATTTGATTCACTCTTCTTTGTGGCAGCCTCTCAAGTACCGGAATATTGCTACCATGTTACCCCCAATTTTTCTTTTCTTTAGACTAGCATAACTCAAATCCTGCAACCGTTTTTCATATGGTTTAGTTTCCCGGACTTTGATCATCTTAGTTGGTCTTCTCTGAACTTTTCCCAAGGTCTCAGCATCTTTTTTGTAGTATGGTGACCAAAATTGGTTGCAGTATTCCAGGTGTGGTCTTATAAGGCTTTATAGAGTGGTAGTAATACTTCACGTGATCTTGATTCTATGCCTCTGTTTATACAACCCAGGGTTGTATTCGTTTTTTTGGCTACTGCCGCACATGGCTGGCTCATATTCAAGTGTTCATCCACTAGGATTCTAAGGTCCCTCTCACAGTTGCTGCTTTTGTGCTTGGTCTCAATTTATTTTATTTATTATTTATTAATTAAACTTTTATACCGCTCCCTCTCCCAAAAAGGGACTCGGGGCGGTGTACAGCCTACTAAAAACACACAATAAATATACAATAAATACAATTAAAAATACATTAAACAATTTGGTCCGGCTGTGTCCATCAAGGGATTCAATTAAAAATTAAAACTAATAAAACCCCGATTAAAATTGAATTAAAACCGAAACACAGTTACTGGGCCAGGCCAGCCTGTTTAAAAAATAGGGTTTTCACTGCGCGCCGGAAGGTCAGGATATCCGTCATAGCCCGTATCTCCGGGGGGAGATCATTCCATAGGGAGGGAGCTCCCACAGAGAAAGCCCGAACTCTCGGGGCCGTCAGCCGACAGCGGCCAGGCGGCGGTACCCCAAGTAGGGCAGCCCTGTGGGAGCGTACTGGGCGGCGGGAGGTTGACGATGGCAGTAGGCGGTCCCGTAAGTACCCAGGTCCCGAGCCATGGAGCACTTTAAATACCATCAGTACCACCTTGAATCGAATCCGGTAGGCCACAGGAAGCCAGTGCAGCCTGCGGAGAAGCGGTGTAACGTGGGAGCTCCGAGGGGCACCCACAATCACCCGCGCGGCTGCATTCTGGACCAACTGTAACCTCCGGAGACTCTTCAAGGGGAGCCCCATGTAGAGAGCATTGCAATAATCCAGGCGGGAGATAACAAGGGCGGAAGTGACTGTGCGAAGTGCGAAGTGCGCCCAGATCCAGAAAGGGCCGCAACTGGTGGATCAGACGAATCTGATAAAAAGCCCCCCTGGCGACGGCCGCAATATGCTCTTCTAAGGACAGCCGTACATCCAGGAGGACGCCCAGATTGCGCGCCCTTTCCACGGGGGTCAGAACCTCTCCCCCCATGGCCAGCGAAGGAACCAGCTGGCTGTATCTGGGCGCAGGAAACCACAGCCACTCGGTTTTGGTCGGGTTGAGACGAAGCCTGTTACGACCCATCCAACTCCGCACGGCCTCCAGGCATCGGGACATCACTTCGACGGCTTCGTTGGGGTGGCCCGGGGTGGAGCTGAGTATCATCAGTGTACTGATGGAACTCCACCCCGAAGCCACGGATGATCTCGCCCAGCGGCTTCATATAAATGTTGAACAGCAGGGGCGAGAGCACCGACCCCTGAGGCACCCCACACAGTAGGGGCCTCGGGGCCGACCTCTGCCCCCCTGTCAACACGAATTGCGAACGGTCGGAGAGGAAGGAGGTGAACCACCGCAACACGGAGCCCCCCACTCCCAACCCCTCCAACCGCCGCAATAAGATACTGTGGTCGACAGTATCAAAAGCCGCTGAGAGATCTAACAGGACCAGGACAGAGGAACAACCCCTGTCCCGAGCCCTCCAGAGATCATCAACCAATGCGACCAAAGCCGTCTCCGTGCTGTACCCGGGCCTGAAACCCGATTGGAGGGGGTCAAGATAACTCGCTTCATCCAGGTACTGCGGGAGCTGACGTGCCACCACACTCTCAACAACCTTCGCAACAAAACGAAGGTTGGAGACAGGACGATAATTAGATAACAATGCTGGGTCCAGGGACGGTTTCTTGAGGAGGGGCCGCACCACCGCCTCTTTCAAGGCAGCAGGCAGCAGCCCCTCTCTCAAGGAAGCATTTATAATGCCGTGGAACCAGCCTCGTGTCACCTCCCGAGTGGCCAAAACCAGCCAGGAGGGACACGGGTCCAACAAACAGGTGGTGGCATTAAGCCCCCCCAGTATCCTGTCCACGTCCTCCAAAGTAACAGGGTCAAACTCAACCCAATTGACCTCACTGATATCCACCCCCACCCCCCCCCGCCCGGAGATGCCCAATCGGAGTCCAGCTCGTCCCGGATCTGAGCGATTTTGTCCTGCAGAAACCTAGAAAACTCCTCAGCCCGCCCCTGCAAGGGGTCCTCCCGCGCTCCCACCTCAAGGAGGGAGCGGGTCACCCTAAACAGGGTGGCTGGGCGGTTTTCCGCGGACGCAATAAGGGTGGAGAGGTAAGACCTCCTCGCCATCCTTATCGCCACTAAATACGTCTTAATATAAGATCGTAGTAGTGTTCGGTCAGACCCGGAGCGGCTAGCCCTCCAATTACTCTCTAGGCGTCTTTTCCGGCGCTTCATGACAAGCATTGTCTCAATTAGAACCTCACCATACCTCAATGGCAATTAAAAAGCAACTGAAGAAGACAATGCTTTTTTATCTCTCGTACTAATGCATCTATTTCCCAGTGGCCTTTGATAAACAAGTCTCCATGAAGCCAGCTATGACACAACGAAATGGATTTTGATCTTTATTAGGCCACCAACTCTTTGCCCTGGAGCATCCTGTCCCCTATTCCAGATGTTTTCCCTAATAAAAAATACAGAACTGCTTTCCATCATGCATTCTTATGTAACCAGGGTTACTCTTTTTTTTGGGGGGGGGCTTCAGTTACAGTTGTTTGTGTTTTCATTTTTAAATGGAGTTTGTCCCAGTCTTACTGGTTCGAGCTGGTTCAGGTCTTGGAACAGAAATGGGAAGACTTCTGGTTGAAGTCTATCCTCAAGCATGGAAGTGATTCTGGACTGCTTGTGTGCTGCTTTGAGCTTCTAGAACCAAGGTCTTCAAACTTAGCAAGTTTAAGACTTGTGGACTTCAACTCCCAGAATTCCTGAGCTAACATGATTGGAGGAGGAATTCTGGGAGTTGCAGTCCACAAGTCTTAAAGCTGTGTATTTATATAGGATCTATCTATCTATCTATCTATCTATCTATCTATCTATCTATCTATCTATCTATCTATCTATCTATCTATCTATCTATCTATCTATCTATCTATCTATCTATCTATCTATCTATCTATCTATCTATCTATCTTGACAGCTTGAAGACTTGTGGACTTCAACTCCCAGAATTCCTGAGCTAACATGACTGACTTGCCAATTTTGAAGACCGATGTTCTAGAAACAGACAAGATACTACATAATTCAACAACCCAATGTTGTCTAAGCTCAATGTTTCCTTCTTACAAAGTGCTGAAGTCTTTCTTGCAAATGGGAACATCAAATGGAACTTCAGTTGCAAATGGCTGCCCATTGCCCAGAATGTCTTATGGAGCTTAGACAGTGGTGAGATTCAACTGGTTCTCTGGCTGGATAGGTGTGGCTGGATGGTCATGTGACTGGGTGGGCGTGACCAACTCAACATCACTCACATCGAGAGGCGCCTCACCTTTCCCGGCCTCTCCTTGCTCCGCCCAACCCCGCCTCACCCTTCCCAGCAACTCCTTGTAACCTTGGGTGGCCGGGCATGTGGCCGGGCAGCAAGGTGAGGAGTGACTGGGAGGGGAGGGGCAAGGCATGGCCGGGCATGGCCACACACGCTATTCAGCCGGTTCGCCAAACTGCACAAAAAGTTAGCTACCAGCTCTCCCGAACCAAACCTGCTGAGCTTAGATCATATGGGTGGGGGGGATGAGGAGATAACAACAGATTGTTAGGAACCTGCAGTGAAGATTTAGTCCATCCCAGGGGAAAAAGTGGTCATAAAATCCATTGTCTAGGGAGTAGCCACCACTATTGGTATTCAACCTGTGCCTTCAAATTGTTTCTGCTGTGTAAGATTTGGACATTCACCTTAACATTTGCTTAGAGCACAAGTTTTGAAGGCGCAATTAATTTTTTCCCCCTTAGACCGGACAAAAAAAACTGTTGCATTTTTCTTAGTGCTGGCTTTGCACAATGATAGATGGTGAGTGGGATTTTTCAGTCTCCCACACGTCAGGTTTCTAGGCATGAGCTGGAAGCTATGTATGTACAAACTGAAGCCAGAGATCCTTACAAAGCAGAAAGTGGACTGTTGATGGAAGCAAACAGGATTGCTTTAATTGTCCTAGAAGAATATGGGTAGTTTTGTGCCTTCCTTTGACAAATTAATGCTGCCCTCTAGTGGTCAAGGTCTTCGGTTTAGGTGGGAATAGATTTCTTTGACCTTTGGAACTTGTTTTCCAGTACACAGGAAAAGATTTAAAAAAGAGACTTATTGGAAATAGGCCATATCTTTAGGGATGGATCTCTAGCCATAATTTTTCATGCAAAAAAAAAATCAACATTCATAGCAACATCAATAAAATGTGAATAAAGTCTGCTAAGCTCTTCTTTATGTTTGTTTACTGCAGAGATGATAGATAGATAGAATAGAATAGAATAGAATAGAATAGAATAGAATAGAATAGAATAGAATAGAATAAAATAGAATAGAATAGAATAGAATACTTTATTGGCTAAGTGTGATTGGACACGCAAGGAATTTGTCTTGGTGTAAATACTCTCAGTATACATAGAGAAAAGGAATATTCGTTAAGAATCAAGAATCATAATGTACAACACTTAATGATAGTCATAGGGTACAATCAACATCAAATCATACTAGGAAACAGAGGATACAAGCAACAAAGTTATAGTCACAAGTGGGAGGGGATGGGTGATAAGGAGTGATGAAAAGATTAACAGTAATAGTAGTGTACACTTTGTAAATAGTTGAACAGTGTTGAGGGAATTATTTATTTAGCAGAGTGATGGCTTTCAGGAAAAAACTGTTCTTGTGTCTAGTTGTTCTGGTGTGCAGGGCTCTATAGCATCGTTTTGAGGGAAGGAGTTGAAACAGTTTAGGTCCAGGATGTGAGGGGTCTATAAATATTTTCACAGCCCTCTTTTTGACTCGTGCAGTATACAGGTCCTCCATGGAAGGCAGGTTGGTAGCCATTGTTTTTTCTGCAGTCCTAATTATCCTCTGAAGTCTGTGTCTGTCCTGTTGGGTTGCAGAACCAAACCAGACAGTTATAGAGGTACAGATGATAGACTCAATAATTCCTCTGTAGAACTGGATCAGCAGCTCCTTGGGCACTTTGAGCTTTCTGAGTTGACGCAGAAAGAACATTCTTTGTTGTGCTTTTTTGATGACGTTTTTGATGTTAGGTTATAGATAGATATAGATGTAGATATAGATATATTGGTTGGTTGGTTGGTTGATAGATATAGATATAGATAGGATAGATAGATGATAGATGATAAATAGATAGATGATTGATAGATGATAGACAGACAGATGATAGATAGATGGATGATAGGTAGATAGATAGATAGATAGATAGATAGATAGATAGATAGATAGATAGATAGATAGATAGATAGATAGATGATTGATAGATGATTGATAGATGATAGACAGATGATAGATAGATGGATGGATGATGGGTGGATGGATGGACAAATAGATGATAGATAGATAAAAAGGAAGGAAGGAAGAAAAGAATTATAGGGCAGGAAGGGATCACAGAGGTCTTCTAGTCCAACCCAGGAGTTATTCCATCCCAGTCCAATGATTGTCCAATCGGTTTTTGAAAACACCCAATGATGGAGCACCCACAAATCCAGGAGGCAAACTATTCCATTGATTAATTCTTCTCACTGTCAGAAAATGTCTCCTTACTTCTAGGTTGTATCTCTCTCTTTCCATCCATTACTACTATTGTTAGCATGGTATTATGTCCAAGAGAAAGGAAGGGGGCATCTTGCATCCCACAAATACCTTGAGCTCTGCATGGCATTGTTAATGCCTTTCCTGAAGAGCTGAAAGTCACAAGCGGAGATATGGCATTTCTCTTTTAGGGAATGACGTAGAAGAACCTATGAATGGGAAAAACATGTAGAAAATAAAATTAAATATGAAACCTATGAAACTACGATTTGCACACATTCATCCAAGAAAACAAAACCAAGAGAATTCCAGAAAATTCTCCAAAGCACGAGAGGGTAATAGGTGGAAACTTGTTAAAGAGAGATCCAACCTAGAAATAAGGAGAAATTTTCCGACAGAGTGATTAATCAGTAGAATAGCTCGACTTCCAGAATTGTAGGTGCTCCATCACTGGAGGTTTTCAAAAATAGACTGGAGAACCATTTGGCTGGGATGGTGCAGGGTTTCCTGCTTGAGCAGGAGGTTGGACTAGAAGACCTCCATGGTCCCTTCCACCTCTATGATTCTATGTTCTACATAAGAGGGGACCTACTGCAGGTGGCAATTGTAGTATATTACGAACAAAATTAAAATAGACAATAATTGTTTACTAATCAGTCTCTTGTCTTTGTATGTTATGTGCAACATGGATGAATGTTTCACTCAAAATAAGACCCTTTCTTATATATATTTTTGTCACCAAAAAAGCACCAGGTCTTATTTTTGGGGGAATGTCACCCACTGACTAACCTCTCTTGTGCACATCGCTCCCGGCCTCCTTTTTGCTATCAGAGGCCTTCAGGAACTTCTTCTGCGGCTGGCAAGGCTTTCCTGAAGGCCTCTGCAGCCGATAGGATTGATCCAGAGCTTTATTATCAGCTATAGAGGCCTTCAGGAAAGCCTTACCAGTCTTGCTGGCTGCAGAAGAAATGGGCCAGCAAGGCAAGTGTCAGGGTGTGCGAGGCCAGGCTACACCTGCCCAAAGGTAAGGAGTAGGGCAGCTCCACTCCCACATCCCCACCCTAGCTTAATTTTTACCCGTGCCCTCTGGAGTGGGTGGGATCTTAATTAGGGCTTATTTTGGGGGTAGGGCTTATATTGGGCTCACATGTAAATCAAGCTAGGACTTACTTTCGGGGTAGGTTGTATTTTCAGAGAAACAGGGTAAGTAGCTCTTTTTGTCTTTGTCTAATGCCCTTTTTCCTATTATTCTGTGTTCTTTTCACACATTTTACTCCTATTTAAAAACTAGGTGATATCAAGTGTGAGCTGTCATGTTTTGTGCATAATCCAGGTATGGAATGCAGGTCATCCACTAAAAACAATAGTTGAATTGGAAGAGGTTAACAAACATATCCTCTTGATAACATTCTAGAAAATCTTGACCAGACATGAAATGTGTTTCAGATATCAAGAATGAGGGACAGGTAGTCCTCAATGTACGACCACAATTGAGCCCAAAATTGCCTTCAGAAGTTCTGGATTCTCCATCACTACAGGTTTTTTTAGAAAAGTTTGGATAGCCATTTCTCTAGAAGGTTATAGAGCTTCCTGCCTGAGCAATGGGTTGGACTGGAAGATCTCCAAGATCCCTTCCAACTCTATTATTCTGTTATTCTCAGAAGACACACCCGGTATGGGAAAGGGTGAAGGATGCTCTAACTCACGGGTGTCAAACTCGAAGCCCACAGGCCAGATCTGGTCCATGATATGGCTAGATCTGACTTGCGGGGCTGCCCTTGAGACAGCGAAGGACTAGCCCCTGGTGCCTCAGCCTCGGCCCAGGCCAGCTAGGTGTTAATCTATAACTTGATGGCCACCATCTGGGCTTGAGCACAATCAGCCTTAGAAGGAAGGAAAGAGATGAGAAGGAGAAGGAGAGAAGGGAGGGAGGGAGGGAGGAGGGAGGAAAATGGGAATGAGAAGGAGGGAGGCCAGGGAGCTGGCCACTCCTACCCTGGCCATGCCCACTAGTGGGATTCAAAAATGTTTACTACTGGCTCTGTGGGCATGGCTTGGTGTGTGTGGCGTGGTGTGGCATGGCTTGGTGGGCATGGCAGGGGAAGGATACTGTAAAAACTCCATTCCCAGCCCACACCTGGGGGAAGGTTACTGCAAAATCCCATTCCCTCCCCACCCCACTAACCTGCTTTCCAGCTCCATTCTCCTGTGCAGGGCAACCAAAGAAGACCCAGCTGATACAGCTGGGACTCAATGGGACACAGAGAAGAGATGGGGTTGGTGGGGCCAGTCAGAGGTGGCATTGGCTGGTTCTCTGAACTAGTCAAATTTCTGCTACCGGTTCTCCAGAACTGGTCAGAACCTGCTGAATACCCACCTCTAGTGCCCACCTCAGTTACGGACCCCCGAGGTCAACCCCAACCCTGATGAGGCCCTCAATGAAATCAAGTTTTTCCCTGCTCTAAATTGAAATTCAGTAACAACTGGAAGAGTTTCTACTCCCAATCCACATCCCATTAGCTCACATTGGACCTTAAGAGAAAAATAAATAATGTAATATTTTTTTACACAAAGAAGCAGGGGAGGAGAGAGGGAGAGAGAGAACAGAGGCCTTCCTACGAAAGTCCTACCCGGCTATTGAAATGATTGCAATAATTTCTCTGAAAGGACCCCTGTTCCTGGATCTGTAGAAAGAAAACACAAAGATCACAGCATTGTCATTCAAGAAGGAAGAGCTGCCTTTCGCTCTCTTCGCAAATGAAGTACTGTGTGACATCTAAGGCACAGTGTGTTATTTGTTTCCCTGCAAGGGTATGTGTAATGGAAACATTCCCCCCCTCCCTCTTTAATCTGCTAACCTAATGGCTCAGATCCTTAATGCATCAGAGAGCCTTTAAACTATGCCTTAGCCTGGGTCAAAGAAAGCAAACCAATGTTTGTGGCCCAGCTACATCATGATGACATGAAAGAACTCTGGCATACTATGTGGTAGATTATTAAACATCTACTAGTCTGTTAATTTCTATGCACTTGGCCCAGATCAAATTAAACCTTAACCTAGCCAGACACAGTTATATAGAGAGTTTTAAGCTGTTTAATAATAAAATTCCTGGGCCTCTGTTTTCTCCAGTGTTGGAATTCAATTTTTTTTTACTACCGGTTCTGTGGGCGTAGCTTGGTGGGCGTTGCAAGGGAAGGATACTGCAAAATCCCCATTCCCTCCCCATCCCACTAACCTGCTTTCCAGCTCCGTTCTCCTGTGCAGGGCAACCAAAGAAGAGCCAGCTGATCAACTGGGACTCAATGGTAGGCAAAGAAGAGATGGGGGCGGGGCCGGTCAGAGGTGGCATTTGCCGGTTCTCCGAACTACTAAAAATTTTCGCCACTGGTTCTCCAGAACTGGTCAGAACCTGCTGAATACCCACCTCTGATTTTCTCCCATTTTTTTTCCTTTTTAGAGAAAGGACACTCATTTTATCCAAAGCTGCAGTGGAAATACTGAAATGCTTTTAATCACGCATCAACTATGAGGTTTTGCAGAACCGTTATGGCCTCCTTCAATGTTTTCAAACCTGGCAACTTTAAGATGGGTGGATTCCAACTTCCAGTGTTCTCCAGCTAGCCGGCTTTAAGATATGTGGCCTTCAGTGCCCACGACCCCGCAGCCAGCATGCTTTAAGACTTCTGGGAGTTGAAGTCCACATGTGTTGGCATGTTAGAGGTGCCCAGGCTCATTTCTGACTTCAACCAATGTGCAACGTTTGAGGTTCTCCTATGCTTACGAGAACTGCCTCCAGCAGACCATTGGATCTAGACTACTTAGAATTTTCAAGATTAAAAACTGGGAATCATTTTATTTATTTATTTATTTATTTATTTATTTATTTATTCATTCATTCATTCATTCATTCATTTTGTCAAGCAATTATAAGATAACAAACATACGTATAAACATAATTATGAATACATGAAATGGATACATATAAGAAAAATAAAAGAAAAAATAAAAGAAACAATAGGACAGGGACAGTAGGCATGTTGGTGCATTTATGCACGCCCCCTACAGACCTCTTAGGAAAGGGGTGAGGTCAATAGTAGACAGTCTAAGGTTAAAGTTTTTGGGGTTTGAGGAAGAAACTACAGAGTCAGGTAGAGTATTCCAGAGTATTCCATTGACCACTCTGTTGCTGAAGTCGTATTTTCTGCAATCAGGTTTGGTGCGGTTTAGCTTGAGTTTGTATCTATTGTGTGCCCTTGTGTTGTTATGGTTGAAGCTGAAGTATTCATTGACAGGTAGGACATTGCAATGTATGATTTTATATACTATACTTAGATCGGACCGAAGGCGGCGTAGTTCTAGGTTTTCTAGGTCTAGAACTTCAAGTCTGGTGGCATAAGGTATTCTGCAATGAGTAGAGGAGTGGAGAACTCTTCTTGTGAAATATTTCTGGACTTTCTCAACTGTATTAATATCAGATATGTGATGTGGGTTCCAGACTGATGAGCTGTATTCAAGTACTGGTCTAGCAAATGTTTTGTATGCTCTAGTTAGTAGTGTGATATTACCAGAGAAGAAGCTATGTAGGATTAGGTTAACAACTCTTAATGCCTTTTTGGCTATGTAGTTACAGTGGGCTCTAGCACTTAGATCATTAGAGATGAGTACTCCAAGGTCTTTGACATTCTTTGCCTTTGGCCTGGAAATAAAATGATAAGCTAAAACTAAATGATAACTGATGAAGATGTCTCAAAACGGAAAGAATCTGTTCCTGGCGGGTGGATTAAAGATTAAGCAGTTTAATTTTGCACCAATTGAAGCTTTCGGATAATTTGAAGGGTTCCCCCACTAGACTGAACTTTACAGTAAAATCGAAAAAGCAGCTCCCTGGATATTTAGAACATAGAATAACAAGGATGGAAGAGATCTTGGAGGAGTCCTAGTCCAACCCACTGCTCAAGCAGAAGATCCTGAGCAAATGGCTGTCCAATCGCCTCTTGAAAACCTTCAGTGATCAGAGCCATGCCACTGATTACTTTCACTGTCAGGAAATTTCTCCTTGGTACTAGGTTGAATCTCTCTTCTAATGATTTTCCCACTCATTACTTCTTGTCCTGCCCTCTGTTTCTCTAGGGCAGGGGCTTCAAACTCGTGTCATCACAGTGGCATCATGTGACGTAATATGACTTCCCCCCCCCTTTGCTAAAATGAGTGTGGGTGTGGCCAAAGTATGACGCATCCGGATTGCGGGCCACGAGTTTGACAGCCTTGTTCTAGGACCTTGGAGAGGGGAAAAAAAATCTGTTAATAAATTTAAATAAAGTAATGCTTTCAATGGGTCAAGTCATCTGTGTTGTCAAATTTTCAATGTAAGAAGGAGAATTTTTAATATTTAATATTCAAGAATTTTAACAAGAATAGAATAGAATAGAATAGAATAGAATAGAATAGAATAGAATAGAATAGAATAGAATGTATTTAGGATAGAATGGAATTGAATGGAATGGAATAGGAAATAGAATAGAATAGAATAGATTTTCTCTATTTAGAAGAACGTTGAAAGCACCATTATATCAAATTGTTCTAGTGTTTAATACTAATTGGAAGAAAATTTGATCCATTTCATACCCTGAAAGGATGCCTTTTTATTTCCTTCAAGCAAGCATGTACATTGTAGTTTAAATATTCAAGAGTTTTGAGCACTGCACGCTCATTTTTAATGCATTTTTTAAAAACTTGTGTTGGTGTGCATTCATGTATTTGTTTATGAGGATAATTGCTTCCCCCTCCCTGAAACCACCCCATCCCACCCCGGCAAACTCCAGTAGGTCTCCGGTCCTGACAGTCCAATGTAATGTTTGAGTGAGACAGATATCTCTGCGTAGGCGAACGATGGCGAGATTGTTACCTACTCAGTATAATTAGAACATCCATTCCGCCGAGGGAAAACATTTAAAAGATAAAGAGTGTATTTAAAAATGAATCTTCCCCATGCAATTTTTTCATAATTATACTTTTAACAGCTTTTGGGCGACGGTGGAAAAGGCTACTTAAGAAAAATTAGGTGCTTCATTTGGAGACGAATGATCCTTCAAGAGAAGGGGTTTTGTCATTTTTCAACAGCCTGGGTAGAATAGACCTTCCAGTTCTCATTGTATCAGACTATATTTTGCTTATCAGGTCCAGCGCTGGATATTTTAATTAAAAATGCCATGTAGGTCATTAAAGGTTGGATATTTCCTCTCTCTCTCTCTCTCTCTCTCTCTCACACACACACACACGTTTTCTGGAATTATTTTTCAGAAGATATTGCTAACAGGAGAAATATTAGGAAAGAAAGACCTTTCCCCCCAAATGCTCTTCCTAAAGCCCCCAGCTCTGTTCATTTTGCAGAGTTTTCTCAGCTGCTAAGAGTGGGAAGGGAATGTGTGTGTGTTTTTGTGTCTGTCTGTGTGTGTGTGTGTTTGTCTCTGTGTGTGTGTGAACATAAATCCTTGTGAGTCTGCCTCTCTGTGTATAAAAGATGCAGGCCTCTTTGTCAGCTCATTGAAACGATAAGGGAGATTATTGCTTTACAAATACCATAACCTTCCTGATAAAATATAATAGTCATTCCGTTGGAGACTGTTTTTAGCTTGGCTTTTATCAGAGACCTTTGAGCGGGAAAAAAAAACAGCACACACACAAAAATGTGAACATAAACCACCCAGTAATGGAACTGAAGCTGCGGCTCCTTAGTCGATGCTCTCCTTGAACACAACACTTCATTAATTTAAACAACTGTAGACCGAAGGACTTGAGAAAAGAAAAAAGAAAAAAACTCAGCTGGCTTTAACCGTCACAAGCCCTTTTCTCCTCAGGCCAACCACCGAAGCAGCAGCTGGATTTCATTTCTGGCTGCCAGACCGACCAACCTCCTTGCCCAGCGTCCCTGGAACTGAGTGCTGTTCCTTGAAGGACTTTATTTGAGGTGACAGCTGCTCACACTTTTGTGTTCAGATCACCTCAAGTCGCCGAGATCGCCCTGAAAATGAGAGCGCTTCTGCCACAAATTCCAAATTTAGATTGACTGAGGTTGTCCTTAGGCCGCTCGGATTGAAAACCCCGTGACGGCGGAGGCCTGCCAGGAACTTCAGAAGCAATGCTGGAGTTTTCTAATGATGTCTAAGGAAGGAAAGGAAGGGGAAAAAGAAAAGAAGAAAACAGAAAAGAAATCTGCAGGAACCCCAAAGAATATTCTAAGTGATAGGAAAAGATGTCAGGTTTTGTTAGCACCGGAGATAGTATTGGAATATACAGGGAGCAATATGGCACCAGTATCTCTGACCTATGTTTCTGTTTTCTGTCACCGCACACAAATCCGGGCTTGTCTCGAATCCTGACAGTGTCTTCTCAGATCAAGTTATTGTCCAAAGAGCCTCTCTACCCAATCATTGCCTTTTGTTGGAAGCCTGGCCTTTTGTCTTGAACGCACTTGATGTCTATTTAAAATCGGGATGGTGACGGCAGGATCTGTTTGGCTGTCAAGAGATCATTGACAATATTAATACGCTGCCTCCTTGTCTCATTTTCTAAGCCACGCAAACCTCATCGCAGGCCTGGTGCATCCGTCAAAGGAGCACCACGATTTCCATAAACAGCCTATATCCCAGGCACTGAAGAAGAAAAAAAACAAAACAAAACCCAGGATCGACTTTATGGATAGCTTTATCCGTCCCATCTGCCAGAGGAACTTGAGGAATGTTGTTAATAAAAGACAACCCATGCTAATAAAAATACACTTCATGGTCTTTAAATTTTGATACTTAAAATCGACAGCCCTGGGTAGCCTCATGGGGGAAAGAGAAGCAAGGATAGCTTTGGTGTTTGTCATGAAAAGCCATTCTGGGAGATAAAAGCCCTGTTTTTCATGGAAGGCGACTTCCAGAAAAAGAATGGGGGAATTTATCTATTTCTGATAACATTTTACCTTCTCAGCTGCTCACCCGTCAATCTAATCTATCTATTTCTGCCTTAATCTACCTAATCTAATCCATCAGTCTAATCTATCTGTTTATGAAGAAAAACAAATGTGGAATTGTATGCATATTAGGTTGTGCATAGTATATTGTCTCCCAAATTAGGTGTTTCCAAATATATTATTTTTCACACTAGATTTGAACATATTCTTTCAAAAGACACCTTTCTAAATATCCATACATGTATACTGAAAGGCAGCCGCCCTGAATTTAATTTAGATTTAGCACTCATTATCTTTGTTGACTGGAGAATTTTCTGGGAATTTTTGGAAAACAGAAGGAATATGGTTAGCTTAGCTATGATTCGGTAGGTCTAATTAATTTGGAAGTGGTAAAAATTGAAAATACAACTCACTATGAAAAAATTTCAGTTGCAGTTATAAGACTTTTCAATTGAATATATACTCTTTGTCAATGATTTGTTTTTTGTCTCAAAAATATTCAATCAAATTAAAAATGCTTAAAGATTAACTTTGTTGGCCTACATTTCAAAATCTGATGAAGGAAAGAACATTGCTTTCTGGACTAATGAACAGATCAATCTAACATCCTTCTGATTTTGCGGGTCTTTGAACTTTACAATGAACTTTTTAAAATGCCAAAATGAACATTATTTTATTGTCTATTAATATATGATACTCTTATAAAGGCTTTTAAAAAAATATAGATGCATATTTTGGAAGAAAAGCATAATCAAATATTTATTTAAATAGAATTATTGTATTCTTTTTAAAATCCAGAAATAGGATAGAACAGATTTATAAACAAATAGACATTAAATGCTTCTATCAAAGGATCATTAGTAAGGTTTGACCATCAAATGCTAAGGCAAGAATCTTCCATGTGTTTTGATTCCAACAGCATTCCAATGATCAGAAATGATAGAAATTGTAGTCCAAACCTAATTCTATATAATGCTTAGTTCGATACCCATGCTTCGCTGCAAAACTATGTGATCGGGCTTAGTTTTTTGGGAGGACAATAAAGGGAAAAAATTATGTCTCTGCCTGCCAGCATCCATCGGTATTCATCTGGCTAGCGTCCTGTCAGTGTGTGTGAGAATTGAGGGCTGTTTGGAAAGTGAAACAGTATTTGCTGCATGAGCAAGAAGGAGACAACAAGGAGCCTGGGTGTGGCTTAGCTCAACTAAGTGCTGTGAAACTTGGTGCTGTGAAACTGAAACTCCTCTCCTCTGCTTGTGTTTTGCATTTGGAAGAGATTTCTTTTCAGGTGGGGAGGGGGAGTAGAACTCCTTAGCATCAGAGTGTGTTAATAATAATAATATAGAAAATACTAATGTTCTGGTGGTCATTTTGAAAAATCCTTTCTTAGTGAGCACCTAGAAGCCAAGATTTCAAATTTGTAGCCTTTCATAGTCCTATCACATATGAAGAAGGGACATGGTGGCTCAGTGGCTAAGACGCTGTGCTTCTCGATCAGAAAGTCATCAATTCGGTGGTTTGAATTCCTAGCACCGCATAACGGTGTGAGCTCCCATTACTTGTCCCAGCTTCTGCCAACCTAGCAGTTCGAAAGCATGTAAAAAATGCAAGTAGAAAAATAGGGACCACTTTGGTGGGAAGGGAACAGTGTTCTGTGCACCTTCGGCGTTTTATCATGCCGACCACATGACCACGGAGAAATCTTCAGACAGCGCTGGCTCTTCAGCTTTGTAACAGAGATGAGCACCGCCCCCTAGAGCCAGAAATGACTAGCATGTATGTGCGAGGGGAACTTTTACATTTACCGCTACCTATGCATTTTCATCAGCCAGATTGCTAAAATTCTGTCTAAAGTACATGATTGTTGTTGGGTAATTTTTCTCTCTGAACTTGAGTGGAGTCCGTGTGAAGTAAATTCGAAGTCAAATTGTATGTAGATATAAAATAGACATATTTAGTATTGCCTGATCAAGTGAACATCTGGTTGGCCTTGTTTGATCTCAAGGACCTAATTTGTATTTGGTCTACAAGAGCTTTAGACAAGATCAAAATAAACAGAAAACTATTTTAATATTTTATTTTTAATGCCCTACAGGGATGTTATTCATGAAGTCACCAGAAACTTAACTTGATTCGAAGGAAAGTTAGGTCTTTAAAATGTTGAATTAAAAACGTGTGACAGATGTTCTATGTTGTATGTTGTATTGCAACAAATATCCTGAACTTGGATTTACTTGAGAGCATTGCTGTTTAAGTGACTTCGTTCTCTCCATGGATGATTCTTGATCATCAGTTCTCTTCAAGAGAAGAACACGAGAGAGAGATTGTGGATTCCTGTTCTACTTGTGAAAAATGCTTGCCATTCTAGATAGCTACATTGGATTGAATGCTTAAGAAAGAGGTACCAATACACATAACATATGCTATAGTGGGCCTGGAAAGCAAAATCAAATTCCTTCCTATCTCCTGGAAATTTGCACCCTATTTAAATAAAGAGGTGAGGAAAGTAGTGATGAACTTGTTCCTTTGCCTCAAAGATAAAGCAGAATGTCATGCCCTTTGTGGAGACTGACTCTGAGGAAGAGGAGGAACAGCTGACATGGAGTGGAAGAGTGGCTCCGGAGGTTGTGGAGGAGGCTTGGGAAGGGGCAGTCAGAGGGGGACCCAGGCTCATCCCCTCTCCATCCTAGGGCATGCAGGGAGGAGAGGATAAGGGAGAGACATGGCCTTGATCCTCTTCATGGGCTGCAGCTGTGACAACTGGATAAGAAGATGGACATGCGTATGGGCGAGTGCTGGAAACAAAGCATGGAAATATCTCTAATTTATTGTTCCTCCCTGAGTTTGGCATCCTTCTCAGTGTGTGTTCTGATATCTGTGGATGTCTTTCAGCCTTTATCTTGCCTGGTTTGTGTTGTTGTTTACTCTTTATAATTTAAACAGCATTTCCTCCTTCTTGTAACTGCTTGTGTGGAAGTTTTTTGTCTCTAGTCAAGGATATTTGGAGCTTGAAAGCAAAATGAAGGAATAAAAGGGGCTTCACCTGTTTTTTGTGACTGTGTTTATTTTGTATCCCACCCTGGATCATCACACAGAAAACCTAGTCTAGTCTAGGCCATAAGAGACGGAATATTCAAATACAAGATTGAAGGAAACTCAGTTTTTATACTCATCGTTTTTATTCCCATCCCCTGTAAGTGCTCGCTTTAGACACATCACAGTAAACTTCTTTGTTTCTCTTTCTTTGCTGCAGGTGTTCTGGGGAAATGCCGCTATGTCTACTATGGGAAGCATTCAGAAGGCAACCGTTTCATTCGTGATGACCAACTTTGAGACCAAGAGGTCTGCAACACCCTAGTTGTTGGCATGTGCTACCCACACATCTTCCATCTGCAGCTCAACCCATGTAGAGGTACACACATCATACCCCCACACAGTCACCCATGGCATTCGATTGGTCAAAGGGAAAGAAAGAGAAAGTGTAAATCAGTCCTCCACTATCTCCTGCTGACTTTGCCAGGCCTGTCATAAAGCATCCTTGTGCTTGAGCCTGAGTAGACACATAGATGTTGACAGGATTGCCTCTAAGCAGGTTCCATCTTACCCCGGTGACAGACAGCTGCGGCAACACCAGACCTGACAGCAGGGACACCATGATGGATTGCCTGACCCAAATGTTGCTTACAAAAGAGCAAAAGGTCACACCTGGGTCTCGCTGAGCATGCTCCCATGGTCCGAAGAGAAGCATCTCCTTCTGGCTTGCAGCTTGTTGAGTGTGAAATCTACACGTCTGTCCGAAAAGTAATGGTGCAATAGGAGCAATTAAAGGGCATCACTTTCTTATCCAACTTTATTTTCCACAAGAATTAAATAGTTCAAGTGGGGTGGAGTGCACGGCTACTTGTAGAGAAAAATAAACATGATTTAACTGTAACATCTGGAAGAGTGGTTTCTTGAGAAATGGGTTTTTTTTTTTTTTGCAGGGTATTGAAACATGACCAGAAAGAATTTGGGAAGTTTAAAATTTGCGGAACTATTTATATCTCAACCTTCTGCTTTTGGTGAGGGCAACACTTGAGGGTGCTTGAGAGTCCAGGGGTATCCAAAGAAGGAAGGTCAAAAAAAAAAGGTCAAGAATGAGGCTGTTACCACTACATAAAAGACCCACCTCCATTTTACATGCAAAGCCATCTTCTAGGCGACACAATCTTTTCTTTCTTTTTAACAATTCCCCCGACTTCAATGATGGCTCCAATTCTGTAAAACAATCTAGGCAAAATCACTGTTAGGAAACCATGAGTTTTGTCAAATCACACACAAGGAGTCTCGGCACCCTGCTACTTTCCTCCCTTTATCCCTCATGGCCTTCTGGATTTTTCTGGAATGTCAGGGAACACATGGTAAATTTATTATTAGATGGTACCGCAAGTGAGAACTGGGGGAGAGTACACTAAGCCGTTTTCACCTACACCCATAGCTTTACTTTGATACCTAATTGTGTCCTTAATGTGCATCCTAGACAGAGTGAGTTGACAGTTGGAGATTCTCATAGTGAGATCCAAGCTGGAAATGAAGAATTTCCTGATAGTGAGTACTATTAACTAATGAAATAGATTACATCCCAGAGCTGTGAGTGCTCCATTACTGGAAGTTTTCAAGAAAAGATTGGGCACCATCTTGTCCAGGATGGTACAACTATTTATCCAGGATGGTATAAGGATTTCTGCCTTAAGTTCATAGGTTCTTAGGTCCTTTCCAGCCCTATGAATCTATGATTAGGTCAATGCTCATCTTGTTCCACCATATTGCTTCTCTCTATGGCCCGCCAGATGCCCTCTGGGATGGGTTTAGGACAACTTGTGTAGGCCAGCTTACCACAGCCAACTCACTGCGGCCAACTTGCTGTGTGGCCAAATTGCCACAGGCCAATTTGTCACAGGACAAGAGTTACACTAATATCAAAGAAATAGTTGAATAGAATCATTAAAGGAGGGACAAAATAAAATGCGAATGACAAAAATTAAACTAATTTTGAAATTATTTTAAATAATCAATTTAATTGTTTGAACTGTCCTGCAGTGAGTTGTCCCATGCCGAGTTGGCTACAGCAAATTGGCTACAACAAGTTGTTCCATTCCTCTATGGGATTTTGGAGTTGTACCCCTCTCATTTTTTCACTGTAACTTCTATTTAAGAGTCATGGTGCCTCCAACATAACACTGAATTGTCAAGAGCAATAGCTCCTGATGAGTCTGTTCGTCATACATTTAGCCATTTCCTTTTTCAAAACCAAAATGAATTACCCATGTAATAAATTTCACAGTTGAGCTATGTGCTTTTTCGAAGAAATGTGTTGTGTTGGCTCTCCTAAATCTTGGAATTGGTTTCCTTGGATGCTTCTGCTCCTTGCATTTTGAGAAAACGAAGTACTCTTTCCTGTCCTCTTTCTTTACATATTCGTCTAGACCATGTCCCCATTCAGTTGCCTTCCCCCCTCCAAGCTAAATCCTCCACATGGAAGCATTTTATGCAACAGATCATGAATTGATTAGAAGGGAATTGCCTTGTAATTGAGTTTAATGACCAATTAATTGATCTCAAATAAGATTTCCATGAGTGGAATCTAGAAGAATCTGCTTTGGAAACTGGTTAATGAAGATTAAGTTTAGGCTGAGGCTGAGGATTAGAGGATACCAGCTCGGAACAGTAATGTTTACAGGATGGATTGGATGGAGTTATGAACACTCAAGCAAACTGTTAGTCATGATTATTTACATTTCATTAATGATTTTGCTGCATTTTGGTCCAGAATGGAACAACTTGCCACAGACAACTCTGCTGAGGCTAACTCGCCATGGCCAACTTATCATGGCCAATTCACCATGGCCAACTTGCCCTAGGGACAACTCACTGCAGGACAATTTAACAATCCTATTTAGTTATTTAAAATAAATAAAAAAATAATTTAACTGTTGTCATTCCCATTTCATTGTATCCCTCCTTTTGCATCTTTTTGGGTCTGTCACCAGAATCAGAGATTTACATTTCTGAGCTTCCATTGCAAATGGGCACTGCATACTGCCCAGAGGCTAACATACGAGGGCAAATTATGCACTGTAAAGATCATTTGGTGGCGGTGGATGTTTCCAATGTAATCTACCAGATCGTCTACATGAATTTCCCCTGTGGCTATAGATGGGGAGGAAGCTAACCCCCAGATTGCAAGAACACAAGTGAGCGGTCAGATGAGGAGACTCGAAGACTGCAATGAACAAGGACACACATTCAATTTTGCAACTACTAAGATTGTTGGATGAGCAGGTACAAAAACTGCCAGGGAAATGATTGAAGCCTGTGAAATGGGCCCCTTGTCAGTTAACAAGCGTACTGAATTACCACAAGCTTAGGAGCTGAGGGCTTGGCAGCACAAGGAAACGACAGCAAATTGCCAATCATCCGCACACCAATCCACCAATAGGAAGGCACCACCTAAACACAACTCACAAGGCAGCCCAAAGCACATATTCCAGTAGAGAGAAATTCTCTAAAGATGGGTTCCAGCATGAGTCCAAAAGCTCAGAAGAGTAAACCTCTGGTCCCAGTGACTGACCCAAATTCAATCTCACTTTTCATACTCTTCACTCATTTCCCCAGAACACACACACACACACACACACCAGCCCCCCCCCCCCCCACAAGACCCCCATCACCACAGTGGTGGGATTCAACCGGTGTAACAAATGGTTTGATGCAGTGATGCATTTAAAAAAAAATAAATTACCACTGGTTTTGTGGGCGTGGCTTGGTGGGCACGCTTTGTGCACATGCACATACTTTGTGCACGCGTATCAAACACACACTTTGTGCAGTCACAGAGGTGTTTTGACTCACCTCCTGCAATCCTGCGCTCTCCCTGTTGCTTCAGCAGCTGCCGCATGACAATTGCTGTGCCGTGCAAAGCAGCTGCACTTCAAAAGCAGGACATAAAGGTTAGTATGGGAGCCTGGGAGGGTGTGCAGGCAGGCCCAACAAGAGCATCGGAGAGAACCGGTTCAGTCTCCACTGCTTATCGCTGCTACTGGCTCGGCAGAACCAGGCCGAACCGGTAGGATACCACCACTGGTTTGGTGAGCACAGCCAGCGTTTGAAAACTGCCCATATTCAACTCTAAAACTTACCTTGTGCTGCAGCCCCGGTGAGTAAAACAGCTGAGGCACGGCGAAAGCGCTCTGCCATGCGAATCAGCTGAGCTGCAAAACATGGAAATATAGGACAGACTAGGGCAGGGGTGGGTGGGTGGAGCCAACTAATCACCGGGACTACTGGTTCACCCGAACTGGTCCAAACTGGCTGAATCCCACCCCTGCATCACCATGATGAAGCAGCCCAGCAGAATTTGGGGAAGGGAGCACATTTCATTCTCTATTTCACGGTTTTTCCAAGGGCTTCTTGTTTTATTGCAAGCTGCCCTGATGACATCTTGTCAGAGGGGAGGCAAAGCGGATGGAAAAAGCAGAAAGGTTCTTTGAATGACAGCATAAAATCCGGTGACTTTCTTTCGAAAGGAGGGAAAAAATGAATGATGGGGTTGAGATTATGCTGCAGCAAAAACAATTTATGTAGCTGCGGTGAAGCACATCAAGAGATAAAGATTGATACCAACCTGCCTGGTTTGAATGATACATGCCAATCATGAAATTAGTTTTTCCCTTCTTTTCTGGGTTACAGTTTCCCCTGGAAAAATGATCCCTCTCACATTTTGCTTTGCCTGATTGTGATGAAGGGGAATAGGAGTAAATATGACATTTAATAGAGCTCATAAAAGATTGGCATTGTTCCTAACCCTTGCTTCCCCACGAATCTGTCTCTTCAAGCTTAAGAAGGTGTTTCCAGAGAAGAAGAATATTCTAGTGATGGGAGCCCATTTGCCTGCTCAAAATTGTCCTCTTGGGCCACTGATTGCTGATTAGGAAAATAATTGGATCTACAGACTTTAAAACTTGAACTCCTGTGTCTAGATTAAACAGAACAACAGAGCTGGACGGGACCTTGGAGGTCATGTAGTCCAACCCCACACCCAAGCAGGCAACCCTACAACATTTCTGACAGATGGCAGTCCAGTCTCTTCTTGAAAGCCTCCAAGGATGAAGCTCCCACAACTTCTGAAGGCAACTTCTGTTCCATGAGTTGATTGTTCTCACTGACAGAAAATTCCTCCTTACTTCGAAGTTAAATCTCTCCTTGATCAGTTTCCATCCATTATTCTTTGTCTGGCCTCTATGTGGCAGTCCTTCCAATACTGGAAGACTGTTTTCTTGTCTCCCCTGGTCCTTCTCTTCACTAGACTAAACATACCCAATTCCTGCAATCGTTTGTATGTTTTAACCTTCAGTCCCCTAATTATCTTGGTTGCTCTTCTCTGCATTCTTTCTAGAGTTTCAACAGCTTTATTCCTTATGCCATCCATCTTGTAAATTCACAGGATTTTTTTTTGGGGGGAGGGGCATGTATATATGTACATTCGTACTAGTCTATGATGTTTCTCTGTGACATATATTTGTGTATGTGGGTACTGTATATGCTAGGCATAATGGTTACCTTTTGAAAGCTGAATGCAATGAAATTTCATTTTAATGCATGCTGATTAGTGTACATTTGAAGTGACAGTAACTTTCTATTCTATTCTATTCTATTCTATTCTATTCTATTCTATTCTATTCTATTCTATTCTATTCTATTCTACTCTACTCTACTCTACTCTACTCTACTCTACTCAACATCTTTTTATAGTGTGGTGACCAAAACTGGTTGCAGTATTCTAGGTCAGGTCTTACTAAGACTTCAGAGAGCGGTGCTAGTACCTCATGTGATCTTCATTCAATCTCTCTGTTAAATTGCCTAGAGAAACCTAAAATCAACCTTTATTGGGGAAATTTTTATAACCATAGATTCTCAGGGCCCAAAAATATAACAGGAAGGACGCAATAAAAATAACACAGATCATTTCTTTCTGTTTCATCGTTCTTTGGGTAAATCATCTTAACTACCTTATGAACTGTTTTTGGGGGGTAAAAACATTTTGCGTTTTGTTTGTTTGCATGCATTGATGTTTCTTATGGGCAGAAGTGCCCTAGATCTCTTGAGATACCCAAATCTTGCAAGAGATCTCTTGCTTCTCATATAGGATCTCATGAGATTTTGGTTATTTTTAAATCTTGTTTACTTATTGGAAGCCTGTCCATTTGGGTACTAAAAGTCAAGCTCAACTTGATAGAGTCTTTTTTTTTAATTGCTATTTTAAAAAGCCAATTAAGGTAATGAGTAACATCTTGTGCCACAGCAATGGTAACCTTGAATATGACATGTTTTTGTGAAGATTTTCTCCTTATTTCAGTGCTTAAACTTCCTGCAGGATGACCCTTAATTTCTAGGAGGCAGAACACATGTGACTGTTTGCATGCTTTCATAATATTATAAGCATACATCACAGTCTACTGCAAGGATCCATAATTGATACAATAAGATCCTTGGTGCTCTGGCCATTCTTCATTAAGATGGTGTACCGATCTCTTGGTAATGGTAGATGCCCCAAAAGTTTTTTTTTGCAAAAGGCAACTGGACTTTTTGTTTTTTGTTTTCCTTTGAAAATGTTTCTCTTCTCATCCAAGAAGCTTCTTTGGTTCTAACTTTTCTTTGAAAACGTTTCGCTTCTCATCCAAGAAGCTTCTTTGGTTCAAAAGTGAAAAACCAAGAAAGTCCAATTGTCCCAAAGGTGCTTTACAAAAAGCGCCTTTGGGACAGCCATGGCCTTGGATGATTGAGAATCTCCATAGACGTAATGTTAGATGGTTATGTCTAAATCTGTGCTCAGCCCTGCACCAATCAGCCCATCATCGCAACTATTACTATGCAAAGACAAATGAGGAATCCAATGGTTATGTATTTTTTGACTTACAACAGCTCATTTAGTGACTGCTCAAAGTTACAATGGCACTGGAAAAAAGGGACTTGTGACCATTTTTCACACACAAATGTCTCACTTAACAACAGAAATTTTGGGCTCAATTGTGGTCCCTCTGCCTGGGAAAGCCCAGGGAAATCATCAAAAAGTGAAAGTTAGAATATTTTGGACATGTGATGTGACACCCAGAAAAATGTGGCATCCTTCACTTAATCCTTAATCCTTTTTGTGCTGCTGTTATAAAAATAGGATTGCCAAGATGATCACCAACATCCAATGATGGACATGGCAGGAAGAGGAGGAGGAGGAGGAGGAGGAGGAGGGAGGAGGGAGAAGGAAGAAGGAGGAAGAGGAAGAGGAGAAGGAGAAGGAGAAGGAGAAGGAGAAGGAGGAGAAGAAGAAGAAGAAGAAGAAGAAGAAGAAGAAGAAGAAGAAGAAGAAGAAGAAGAAGAAGAAGAAGAAGAAGAAGAAGAAGAAGAATGTTGAGGGCTACTCTACCTGTATGCTATTTAATGCTGGCTCTTTAAATGGTCCAGATCAGGAGGCCTAGCTTAGTTTGAAAGCAGCTCAGCTACACCAAATGACAGATCCTTGGCAGCTTGCAGACTGATTTCGCTTAGGGAAATTGTGAAGAAATAATAGACTGGATGGTTGCAAACTCTAAAGCCACTCCATTCAGCTCTCATGAAGGCAACAATTGTACCACTGCAAAGTCATTCTGATTGCTTACGGCAATTTTACAAAAGGACGGCCAGTTATATTTGGTGACTTTTAGGGTGATTAACTCTTGGCAGGCATTAGGGAACTGAAATTAGACTCTAGGATACTTTTCCAGGGAAGGAAAGAAAAAGTGCTTCTGATAAACACCAGTTCTGAAACTCCTAAAGCCCCTTCTTGTTCCTTTTGCTTGAAAACAGTTTGAACTTCCTAAGAAATTCTTCCATGCCCTGCACAACAACCCTTACATGATCAAAATTTTATTAATAGTCCTTCTCCAAATTAATAACTCATTGACAATGCAGGACAAGAAGCTATGAATGGAAACTAATCAAGAAGGGAAGCAACTTAGATACTAAGGTGGCATTTCCTGGTGCTGAGAACAGTTAACCAGTGGAATGGCTCGCCTCCAAAAGTTGTGGGTGCTGGAAGTTTTTAAGAAGAGACTGGACAGCCATTTGTCTCAAATGCTATAGGGTCTCCTGCTGGAGCAGGAGGTTAGACTAGAAGACCTCCAAGGTCCCTCCCAACTGTGTTATTCTGTAAACGGAAATGAAAATACTACTTGGCTTTTCATGATGGACAGTCAGAGATACGTCTTTGTGTCAGTCATGCAGGGCTGGGATTCAAAGATTCCAACAACCGGTTCTCTGCCCAGTTGCTGGGTGGGCATGGCCATGGTGGGCGTGGCCTACCGGAATATCCGGGAGAGCCATTTTTCACCTTCCCAGAGCCTCTGCACTTACCTGTGTTGAGGTAATTCCCCGTTAGGAGAATGAGTGCACACAGGGAGACGTAGTGAGAGTAATGTTGAATAACACACACACAGCACACAGCTACACTGTCCAACAAGCAGTTCAAGTCATACACAGTTATAGCAGTCAGTTTTCAGTCCAGGGATAATCCAGTAACAAAGTCCAGTATCAAAAACAGTTCAGTAATAGACTCACATCAATCCAAGAATAATGACAATCAGCAACAGTCAATAGGGAAATGCAGGAACCCAAAGCAGCAAACATCAGAACATCGACCAACTAGCAACTAGCAACACTCTCTTACTGAGATAAAATAAACTACCAAATGGGCCACAAGGAGACTCCTGGGAGGGGAGGGGCAGGGTGGGTGGGGCAAGCCAGGTAGTTCAACTACCGGTTTGGTGAACCAGATATAAATTTAACATCTGGTTCACCCGAACCAGCTGAGTCCCATCCCTGCAATCATGTATCTCACACATCTAAACATTCTCAACCAGAGAAGAGCCTTCACCTTAGCCCAATGCAATGCACTACCTTCTATACTCCTAGCTGGAAGATAAAAAAAGATACTAACCCTTTGCAAGTGTGCCCTTGCAGCTGAGGACAAGTAGAAAATATTGAACACGTTCTTTTATGCTCCCAGTTTTACACAGCATTCAAAATGCTCTAATGGCACCACCCCTGGCTAGCAAAACAGGATATAATGACCAGCACTGCAAGTAATTCTTTTTATTTTTTAATCTTCAAACAGCATATAAGATTGCCAGGTTCTGTGTGCTGGCCACAAAATTAGACAAAGAATAACTAAGAGCAATTGAACTTGTAGATAATGGCTTTGCCTTAGTATTACCCACTAGTCATTTTTATATCATTTTTTATATTGTATCTTCCTCTAATTTTTAATCAGCTACAATATAATTCTAGATGTATTTTAGGTTAATTTTAGCTGATAAGAATGAAGCTTATTAGCATATTTTTCTAGCCTATTTGCTCCTGTTTTATTTCTGCATATTGATTCTCTTTTCTTTATTTTTTTTCTGCTGGTTAATAACTGCAAGACAGTTTTTGATTTTGAAATTAATAACTCAAATAATTAGCCCATGGAGTGGCTTTTCTCAAAGCTTGATTTAAACCTCTTTTTTATCTGGAGAGTTCAACTTGAAATGTTGGATTTTAACATGGTTTTTGTGGTTCGGTAGCCTTTCAGTGGCAGTAACATTATAGTTCAGTTTTTTAAAAAAAAAATCAGATGGTGCTATGAGTTGTAGAAGATGCCTCCAAAACAAGGACTGAGTAAATACAGATTTCTAGGGGGACCTTAAAGAGACAAAGAAATAGGTATGTTATAGAGAACATAAAATACAAGAAAGCAGTTTGTAGGCCACCAGGAGACTTCAAAGAAAGAAGCAATGTTGAGGAAGAAGAACTGTTTCAGGTGACAGGAGCAATCGGCATTAACAGGCTATTATAGGTGAGAGACAGTTTGAGGTAGCGGTGATCAGGCTAGAGACTGGGAGTTATAGTCCCCCTTGGGCAGAAAGTTGGTTGGGTGACCTTGGACTAGTTCTTCCTAGGTCTTTGGCCTAGGAAGGAAGAAATGACAAACCATCTCTGGGGTGTTGGGGAACACCTTGTCAAGAAAACTGCAGAGATTTGGCCAGGCACCTGTTGAAGGAAGGAAGGAAGGAAGGAAGGAAGGAAGGAAGGAAGGAAGGAAGGAAGGGAAAGGAAAGGAAAGGAAAGGAAAGGAAAGGAAAGGAAAGGAAAGGAAAGGAAAGGAAAGGAAAGGAAAGGAAAGGAAAGGAAAGGAAAGGAAAGGAAAGGAAAGGAAAGGGGGGGAGGAAGGGAAGGAGGAAGGAAGGAAGGAAGGGAGAGGGAGGGAGGAGAGGAGAGGAAAGGAAAGGAAAGGAAAGGAGGCAGGTAGAAAACAAGGGAAGGAAGGAAGGAAGGAAGGAAGGGAAGGAAGGAGGGAAGGAAGGAAGGAAGGAAGGAAGGAAGGAAGGAAGGAAGGAAGGAAGGAAGGAAGGAAGGAAGGAAGGATAATGTAATATAAGGACAGGGAACATCTCACCAGAGGAAAATCTTCCATGACTCTAGTATCCCTCTGGCATGTGACTCCATTTTGCCTTGAAGCCACAGAAACAGCCTTGTTGTAATAATATGTTTCGACTCCAAAAGTGGAACTGCCACTTCTTCCCACTTCAGCCAAGGCCAGGGGCTGTCCCTGAGGTGGGACAAAGTAAGGGGAAGAGACACAGGGAAAAAGGCGCGCCCCTTCCCAAAGTCAGAGAGCTCCCATCAAAGCCAACAATGCAATTGCAGCTTCAGCCCCACCTGGGTTTGCAAGGCTGCTTGCCTTCCCATTGGCAGGTGGGAGAACGATCTGCGGTTGTCCTTTCTCTGCCTGTGTAGCTGTGCATGCACGCCAGGGAAGATGGAGGGAAACATGGATTTGTTTATATTCGTATCCCCCTTTTTAACCCTTCTGTGTAATGGCTCCTTTCTCCCGGCTGTCATCATGAAGGAAGCGCGGAGGAATATAAAACACGCCCCCCTGCCCCAGAATCACCTCTGCACCCAAAAGAAATAAGCAGTTTGCTGGTGTGATGTAAAGCCCATCCAGAATGACAAACTCAAGGATTTTCTCCTCACCCGCCAAGATTATTTTCCCTGCCGTTTCTCATCTGCCTGCCTGCAGGCTGCTGACTCTGATTCATGAGATGAGGGAGGGAGAACTTTTGAAGCTTTGGTGATCCACTTGTCCTTATCCTATTGCCCAGAACTGCACCTCCAAGGGAGGGATCATAAATTTTATCCTGGGCTTCTTTAATAACCTCGCTGCTTTATTTAGCCCCTCTGACACCACCACCCTGCTGCGGTGAATTCTGGGCCTGCCTTGTGCATTCCTGAAAGGTAGGGAGTTCTTGGCTCACATTTATATGATGGCAAAAGGGTGTAAAGATAAAAGAAAAACAGAGGAATCTCCAGCTCCAGACCAAAGCCACGGTTCTTTCTAAATGGGCGACCTCTATATCAGGAAGCAGATCCTTCTTTCTGGTAGGATGGGGCTGTCAGCACTGAGAGAAGAGGGATGAGGGCAGTTTTACAGATAGGTGAAATGGTCAGGAAACAGGGACTTTGTAACAATGTTTTCCAAGCTCTCCATTAGGCCAAAAAATCCACAGAAGGAGCCAGCCAAGTCAATGTCAAAAAAGTCACCCCTGGATGAAAATCCTAAAGGGGAAAACAACTCAAGAATCTTGGGAAACTCTGAAAATTATGATCATAAAAGCCCAGACAACACAATGCCACTGAGAAAGAAAAACAAGAAATCCAAGAAGAAACCAGTATGGCTGCACAAAGATCTCTCTGGCAAATTGAAAGAAAAAAAAGACAAGTACAAAAAATGGAAAGAGGGATATACAACTAAGGCAGAATATCAGCAGATAGCCAGAATCTGCAAAGATGAAGTCAGGAAAGCAAAGGCTCAGAATGAACAAAGACTTGTAACAAAAGTCAAAGATAATAAAAAAGTTTCTTCCAACATATAAATAACAAGAAAAAAAATCATGGAAACAGTCGGTCCACTAAAGAGAGAAGATGGCATGGAAGTAACAGACAAGAGAGAGAAAGCAGAGTTGCTTAACTCATTCTTTGCATCGGACTTTACGCAAAAAGAAACTATAGCCCAGGGTTTTCAAACTTGACAGCTTTAAGATTTGTGGACTTCAACTCCCAGAATTCCTCCTCCAGTCATGTTAGCTCAGGAATTCTAGGAGTTGAAGTCCACAAGTCTTAAACTTGCCAAGTTTGAAGACCACCTACTAATGCAAGCAATCTTTGACTGGCATCCATGTGCAATTCTCTCTTCCCCTCCTCCTACCTCCCCCTCCCAAAAAAACCAAGAAAGGTTTGTATTTGTCTAGAATTGTGTTAGGGGGATTTCAAATTACCTGTGACAATGACAGGATAGGATTGTGCTTGTATCCTGAACCACAGCGTGAATATACTCTTGGCATTTTTTTATATACTGTGGCTTTGTCTTTGTAGAGTTGGATTGAGTGACCAGAGTCCCTTGATTTGTGAGATCAGTGACTATATAAATGGGAGGGAGGGAGGGAGAAGAATGAAATATTTTGAGAAATATTAAAAAGGCAGAATATTTCCCTAAAGGAGGGCTGGAGAAACATGCTCTTGGAGACAGAAAGAGGCAGCCCCCACCTTTCTTAATAGCCCCTAGCAGATATTTTTGGCCTATTAAAAAAGATTGGGCCAGCCCACCTAAAAAACAAAAGATCTTCAGCTCCAGGATGATGGGATTAAGACATGACCCTCCAGGACATAATAGGATTAACCCACTATTAGCAGAGCTCATTACATTGCACAATCTCCTAAGGACATTGCATCAGAGTCCAAGCTTCAACCAAACTTAGCTCAGACAATCTACAGAGACAGCTATGACCCCTACAACAGCCAGTAGAAGACATGTTCTTGCACAGGAACAGGAAGTTCAAGTGCAAAGCCCAAAAGAAGGTATAAATATCCCCCACTCTCAACTCCATGTGTTCAGCTGCACCAGAAAACCATGTGCTTGACGGTTCTGATTCATCATTAAACCATCTTTCCAATCAGCCTCTGTGTTTCCAGTATCTTTCTCCCAGCTTGGAACTGAACCAGATGGATATTTCTTCCAACAGAAGGAAGGCAGGAAAGAAGGAAGGAAGGAAGGAAGGAAGGAAGGAAGGAAGGAAGGAAGGAAGGAAGGAAGGAAGGAAGGAAGGAAGGAAGGAAGGAAGGAAGGAAGGAAGCTTGGAGAAGCCAACTCAAAGCTTTAAGACAATATCATATGCATTGAGCTGAGGAAGATGGAAAAATATTCCAAAAGAGATTTAGAGTAACTCTACCCACCTACCTACCCATTCCTCACTCTCTGTATTACAAGAAGGATGAAAGGGAAAATGCAGGCAGTTTTGCAAGGTTCAATTATTTACTTTCATTCTTCTTAGGAGTCAGTTTCCTGATCTGAGGAAACTTGTGTCATTCAAAGTATCACCTCTCTGGAACGGTATTTCCTCTGGATCAGAGGTCTCCAACTTTGGCAACTTTAAAACTTGTGGACTTCAACTCCCAGAATTCTGGGAGTTGAAGTCCACAAGGTTGGAGACCCCTGCTCTAGATTTTAATGGTGCCAATCCTGATGACGATTAGAGAACAAAGATTGCATTTACTTTGAGCAAATGCTTCATATTCAGATAGAATCCTCAGGGTTTCCTCCAGTTTGAGTTCTCTTGCATCTGAAAAAGAAATCTTTTCTGGAAAGGAAAGGAAATTTATTCTTAATAAGAACACTAATTTTTTATACATCTACCCTCCTGATTATTCTCTGTTTAGTGTCATCTTGCAGTGTTGGTCCCATATTCCTCTCTTGAAAGCATTATTACAATCTGATTGCAATAGGAAGATGCTAACAAAGACCACAGAACGTCTCTTCCAAGGCCATTACATTAAAAAAATGCAGCCAGAATTAAATAGAAAGTTAGGAAATAACTACTCTCTCTCATGTTCTCCTCCTCAATTGTTGGCAATCGATAGCAAGTTAATAGCTATTAACTGCAATCTTTTGGCCATCGTACATATTTTAACTCGATCTTTTCGATAACTGTGACATGCAGTGATTTCTTTCTCTCTCCCGATGGGATATTAAACATTTAAGCTGTTTTACCTAGTTACTGAATTAATGGATTTTTCTGAATTTGCACAGGATGGTGGAGAATTTGGGACCGCTAACCAGGGGCCATTTCCCAATCTCAGGATGTGCTTCTGTTTGGCAACAGCCTGGTAGAAAATATGCGAAGCATAATCTCCATAATGGCATGACAGAATTCCGATTGAAGCATGAGAATAATAATAGAAGTGTGAGAATAAGGTGAGAAGGATCCAATGAATAGGATTAGATGATCAGGTGGAGAGTCAGTCTAGGAACTCTGGGGTTTCATACGCCTGTGGTTGTAACCTATTGGAAGCTATGGGGAGGGGGCAATTGATTCGTCTGAGCTGTGGTGCTAGAGAAGGCTTCTGTGTATTCCTTGGACAGCAAAAGTGACCAACCAACAAGTAATGGAATGCTTTAACACCTGACATGTCACTGGAAGGTCAAAATCACAAAACTGTGGTCTCACTTATTTTGGCCACGTTAAGTGGGGTAATTCATCAGACAAAGAAATTATGTTTGGAAGAGTTGGTAGCAGAGGTGGTATTCAGCAGGTTTTGACCAGTTCTGGAAAAATGGGAACAGAAATTTTGAGTAGTTCAGAGAACCAGCAAATACCACCTCTGACTGGCTCCGTCCCCATCTATTCTCTGCCTCCCATCAAGTCCCAGCTGATCGGCTGGGTCTTCTTTTATTGCCCTACACAGGAGAATGGAGCTGGAAAGCAGGTTAGTGGGGTGGGGAGGGAATGGAGATTTTGCAGTATCCTTCCTCTACCACGCTCACCAAGCCACACCACACCCATCAAGCCACGGCCACAGAACCGGTAGAGTAAAAAAATTTAAATCCCACCACTGGTTGGCAGTAAAAGGAAAGCAAGCCGCCAAAGAACATGGTGACTGGATACCATCAAAGTTGACACCAGCCAGAGCATGGAACAACTCAAAGACATAGCACAAGATTGGAAGTCATGGATAGACCTGGCCTAAAGAATCACCGAAAATCAGACATGAAAATATTAGAATGTGCAGAAATGAACAGACTAACACTTACAATTAAGGACAAAGAGCAAACTGAATATTATATGACATGAGATTTATTTTATCAATGGTTAAACAACAAAAATGGAAGTTAGAAAACGGGAAATAAAATAAAAGAAGATGTGTTAAAAGAGATAAGCAAATACAGGTGAAACTAGAAAAATTAGAATATTGTGCAAAAGTTCATTTATTTCAGTAATGCAACTTAAAAGGTGAAACTAATATATGAGATAGACTCATTCATGCAAAGCAAGATAGTTCAAGCTATGATTTGTCATAATTGAGATGATTATGGCTTACAGCTTATGAAAACCCCAAATCCACAATCTCAGAAAATTAGAATATTACATGCAATCAATAAAACAAGGATTGTACATAGAACAATATCGGACCTCTGAAAAGTATAAGCATGTAGATGTACTCAGTACTTGGTTTGGGCCCCCTTTGCAGCAATTACTGCCTCAATGCAGCGTGGCATGGAAGCTATCAGCCTGTGGCACTGCTGAGGAATTATAGAAGACCAGGATGCTTCAATAGCGGCCTTCAGCTCTTCTGCATTGTTCGGTCTCATGTCTCTCATCTTTCTCTTGGCAATGCCCCATAGATTCTCTATGGGGTTCAGGTCAGGGGAGTTTGCTGGCCAATCAAGCACAGTAATCCCACGGTCATTGAACCAGGTTTCGGTGCTTTTGGCAGTGTGGGCAGGTGCCAAGTCCTGCTGGAAGATGAAGTCAGCATCCCCATAAAGCTCGTCTGTGGAAAGAAGCATGAAGTGCTCCAAAATCTCCTGGTAGATGGCTGCATTGACCCTGGACTTAATGAAGCACAGTGGACCAACACCAGCAGATGACATGGCTCCCCAAATCAACACAGACTGTGGAAACTTCACAATGGACTTCAAGCATCTTGCAGTGTGTGCCTCTCCATTCTTCCTCCAGACTCTGGGTCCTTGGTTTCCAAATGAGATGCAAAAGTTGCTCTCATCAGAAAAGAGGATTTTGGACCACTGAGCAACAGACCAGTTCTGTTTTTCTTTAGCCCAGGTAAGACGCTTCTGACCTTTGTTGTTCAGGAGAGGCTTGACAAGAGGAATATGACATTTGAAGCGCATGTCCAGGATCCA
Source organism: Bungarus multicinctus (assembly GCA_023653725.1). Classification (NCBI taxonomy): domain Eukaryota; kingdom Metazoa; phylum Chordata; class Lepidosauria; order Squamata; family Elapidae; genus Bungarus; species Bungarus multicinctus. Next base: position 102,039,415 of record CM042844.1, read on the forward strand.
TCCGTATGTGGTGGCTTTTGATGCACTGATTCCAACCTCAGTCCACTTCTTGTGGAAGTCCGCAACACTTTTGAATGGCCTTTTCCTGACAATCCTCTCCAGGCTGCGGTCATTCCTGCTGTTTGTGCACCTTTTTCTTCCACACTTTTCCCTTCCACATAACTTTCTTTTAATGTGCTATGATACAGCACTTTGGTAACATCCAACTTCTTTTGCAATTACCTTTTGAGGCTTTCCCTCCTTATGAAGGGTGTCAATGATGGTTTGCTGCACAACTGTCAGGTCAGCAGTCTTTCCCATGATTGTGATTCCTACTGAACCAGACTGAGAGATCATTGAAAGGCTCAGGGACCCTTTGCAGGTGTTATGGCTTAATTATCTGATTAGAGGGGGACACTTTGAGCCTAGAATATTGAACCTTTTCACAATATTCTAATTTTCTGAGATTGTGGATTTGGCGTTTTCATGAGCTGTAAGCCATAATCACCTCAATTATGACAAATTATGGCTTGAACTATCTTGCTTTGCATGTAATGAGTCTATCTCATATATTAGTTTCACCTTTTAAGTTGCATTACTGAAATAAATGAACTTTTGCATGATATTCTAATTTTTTGAGTTTCACCTGTATTATGATTAGTATATTGAATATTACTACTTTAATATGGTAGAATTAATATCAATGTAAAGAATGAGGTTGCAAATTTTGATTACTGTTCAACAAGATACTTGTACCCAGACAACACACTGTTCAACTGAAGATGGATTATTATTGTTATTGTTGTTGCTGCTGTTGTTGCTGTTGTTGTTGCTGCTGTTGTTGTTGTTATTGTTATTAATAGAGATGTAAAACCCACAACTTCTATAGGCATATTTGTTCCACTGTTATACAGATATTACCATCCAGAAGTTTTAACCAAAATCTAGGTAGTTGCATCTTACAACTTTTATTTCCAGTTTCCATAGTCATAAACTCTAGTTCGTGATCATCTTCCTCATAATTTCCTTTTAAGGTAGTCCTCAACTTACAACAGTCCATTTAGTGACCACTCAGAGTTGCAACAACACTGAAAAAATGACCAATTTTCACTTATGACTGTAATAGCATCCCCAGAGCCATGTTATCAAAATTCAGATGCTTGGCAATTGATTCACATTTATGATGGTTGCAGTGTTGCGACTTTCTGAAAAAATAAAGTCAAAGGGGGAGCCAGAGTCACTTAACAACGATTTGACTAATTTTAGAGTAATTCACTTTACAATGATGGTGAGAAAATTCGTAAAATGGGGCAAAACTCACTTAAAAAATGTTTCACTTAGCAACAGAATGTTGGGGCTCCATTGTGATCCTAAATCCGGGACTACCTGGACTTGAATATGGCTCTCATTATTTCCATCTGGCTAAATGTCCCCAATTTCCCCCCAAATAGGCTTAAGATACAGAAAGATCTTGACAGACTTGAACATTGGGCGCCATCTAACAAAATGAAATTCAATGGTGAAAAAAAGCAAGGCCTTACATTTAGGCAAGAAAAATCAAATGCACAGATACAGTATAGGTGGTACCTTGCTCAATAGTAGTAATTCTGAGAGGGATCTTGGAGTCCTATTGAACAATAATTTAAATATGAGCCAGCAGTGTGCAGCTGCTGACAAAAGAAGTCAACAGAGTCCTAGGCTGCATTCACAGAGGGATAGAATCAAGATCACGTGAAGTGTTAATACCACTTTATAATGCCTTGGTAAGGCCCAGGGTTGGGATTCTACCAGTTCGTACCTATTCGCTAGAACTAGTTGTTAACGTTCTAAGCAGTTCGGAGAACCAGTTGTTAGAAGAAATTACTGGCCTAATCCTGTAAGGAAGGCAGGAAGGAAACATTACAGAAACTGCCTCTCCATTAACTCTTATTACATTCTTGGCAGGACTAGACTTCCTGTCTCTGGAACTTCTCTGGAATTTTTTTTCCTCCTTTGCTGGTACTTTGCTTGTGTGGAGTTACAATGGCACTAAAAAAAGTGACTTATGGCCGTTTTTCTCACTTACGACTGTTCCAGCATCCCACAGTCATGAGACGCCAGGCGAGGAGATGCGTGCCTCGATGTGAGTGATATTGAGTTGGCCACGCCCAGCCAATAACAAGATCACCAAGCCATGCCCACCACCAAAGCCATACCCACAGAACCGGTTGTTAAAAAATTGAATCCCACCCCTAGTAAGGCCACACTTGGAATAGTGCATCCAGTTTTGGTCACCATGATGTAAAAAAGATGTTGAGACTCTAGAAAGAGTGCAGAGAAGAGCAACAAAGATGAACAGGGGACTGGAGGATAAAACATATGAAGAACGGTTGCAGGAACTGGGTATGTCTAGTCTAATGAAAAGAAGGACTAGGGGAGACATGATAGCAGTCTTCCAATATCTCAGGGGCTGCCCCAAAGAAGACGGAGTCAAGCTATTCTCCAAAGCACCTGAGGGCAGGACAAGAAGCAACGGATGGAGACTAATCAGGGAGAGAAGCAACTTAGAACTAAGGAGAAATTTCCTGACAGTTAGAACAATTCATCAGTGGAACAACTTGCCTCCAGACGTTGTGAATGCTACAATACTGGAAGTTTTAAAAAAATGTTGGATAATCATTTGTCTGAAGTGGTGTAGGGTTTTCTGCCTAGGCAGGGGGTTGGACAAGAAGACCTCCAAGGTCCCTTCCAACTCTGTTATATATTCTATTCTTCATCCTGTCTTCACACAGTATGTCCAGTTAATCATCTCGGCTGCTAACCTCTGAACCTTGTTCAAAACTGTCAATCTCCTTCTGGAAATGGGATGTCCAGAACCACAGACTGTATTCCAGGAGTAGCCTGACTAATGTCAAATGAGAAATAATGATTTTTTTCTTTCTTTGATGTGATGTTTCTTCTAATACAGCCCAGAATTATGTTAGCCCTTTGGGCAGCTGTCTCAAACTGTTGAGTCAGTTAGTTCAATTTGCTATTAATGACCTGTTCAGTTCCTTCTGAGATGCTGTATTTCCAAACCACAAATCCTTTATTTTGTATGTGTGCCATATATTTTTCTCCCTCTCTCTCTGACTGTAGTATCTCATCCATTTTTCTGTTAAAAGAGGTTTATTCCTTTCAACCAAGTCTTCCAGAGTGGTCCTGATAAAACTGGAATTGTGTTCTATCAGCCTAAGGGTTGGACACTTCTCCCGATTTTATGTTCATATTGCATACTGCTTTTATGTCCCTCTAGGTGTAAGCTCTGTAGTAGGGCAAATTTCAAAGAGGAACTCAATTGAAAGGAAAGTTTACTTTTAATGTAACAATGGCAGCCTTGAAATAGCACAATCTCTCCCATCTTCTGCAATAACCATTCTGTTCTAGATAGTAGAACATAGACTATAGAATAATAGGATTGGAAGAGTCCTTGGAGGTCTTCTAGTCCAACTCCCCGGTCAAACAGGAAACCATTCCAGACAAATGACTAGCCAGTCTCTTCTTGAAAACCTCCAGTGATAGAGCACTCACAACTTCCAGAAGTAAGCTGTTCAATTAATTAATTGTTCTCACGGACATATTTCTCCTTAGTTCTAGGTTGGATCTCTCTTTAATGATCTTCCATCCAGTCCTTTTTGTCCTGCCCTCAGGATAATAGGTCAACTCCTTCTTTGTGACAGCCTCTCAAGTACTGACATCATTCCTAGTCCTTCGTTAAATTGAATTACTAAATTAGTAATTTGGGATTGTCAATAAGCTTTGTTGTTCTGACCCAGCTCCCCTACACAACAAACCTTCCAAAGTTAACTCAAAGATTCTTTTATTAGGAGCACCAGCAGCCTCGGCAAAAATCTTATCTCTCACTGCAGGCTAACAAGTCCATCCAGCCGGAAGATGAATAGTTGTCTGCCATATCTATTCATCTCCGCCCCCTGCCTTTTATCCCCAGAGCTAGGGTGGGGTCTCACTAGCAGTGGTGCCTCTTCCTTCCAAAGGATCGGCCCACAGATTTCCACTGCTCTCCTCTCCTCTGCCTTCTGTGCATCTGTGCATCAGGCACTGGACCCAGCTGTTCCTCCTCTTCCTCATCAGCCACTTACACATCTGTGGGCTGTTGACTCTCCATCTGAGGGCTGATGGACGGCCCAGGCTTCACCTCTCTCTCTCTCTCTGACAGTTCCATTCTGTCTTCCTCCTCTGAGCTCTCAGGTTGCCTTGATGTTGGCCCTGACTCCCATGCCTCCTCATCCTCCTCTGTTTTGGCTGCTGGAGGTGCCGGCAGCCGACAGGCCACAACACCTGTGTAATCAAAATATATTTTGATCACAGTTATAACTAAGAAAGATAAGTTATCCCCAATTGTATTATCCTTGATTGGAGAGTTATATCCATTTATAGGTTATTATTTTCTATAGTAAACAACCTTGGAGTGGAGTTATGTTGGCAGTAAGGGAACCACTGGCCTAATGATTGACACAAGGTGTTTGTTTTCATAGAAAGAACATTTCTAGAATACAAATGTGGTGCGTTTGGTCAGACCTTGAATGAACCCCCCCTCCGTGAATTAAGCTAGAACAGGGAAATTCATTTTCACTTTCTCTGAACCCAGATATTTGATAACTGGCTCAATGTCACAGGAGCTTCCTAGCAGCAGTTAGATGAGAAGGAATGTGGTTTTAAGTTCCTGAACTATTGCTGTAGCCTGCATCCATTTGTTCCCTCCCCCTCTCCTCTTTTAGTCTTGTTCTAGTGTGACATAACAAGGATTTGAAGTGACACACACCAAACTTTGAATGTCCTGCAGGCAGTTTCAGTGGCTCAGATGCTGTCATCTTGAACCACATCATTGGCTCAGTGGCTTCATCCATGACACATGTCAGAAACGTTCTTCAGTCTGCTCTTTTTTTTGTTTTGTTTTGTTTTCATCAGGATGCTTCTGTAGCTAAGCAAGGGAAGAGTTGACATTTTCAGCTTGCATGGAAGTTGCTCCTGTCCCTTCTTCCTCCTGCCTCCTCTAGCTGTCAGTCTGAGTTTCCCCTAAACATATCACAGTGCGGTGAAATAAGCCATGTCATCTAGAAATATATTCAGTAATAACCAGGCTTTTATCGCAATATAAAAGAGACTTGGGCACGTTTTCTCATAGAACAGATGCACAGTGCAAAACACCAGCAGTGGGCTATGTCTGACCTTTGGGATGTGCCGAATTCAACTCTGATATGCAGAACTCAGTTGCCTATGGATTCCTTGACATTTCAGAGGCCCCATCCCCACCAATCAAGGGAAATTATTTGATAAATAAAACCCAACATAATAAGGGTATTTCTTCACTCCATGTGCCAGGAGTTGGAAGAATTAACATTTGGATCAAAATGCTTAGGTTAAGAAAGGAAACTACAGTTCTTCCCATAAATGCTGCATGGATGCCCTTAGATGACTTCTGGATGTTTTTGTTGTTGTTAGTTGCAAAGTCATGTCCGATCCATTGCGACCCCATAGACAATGTTCCTTCAGGCCTTCCTGTCCTCTACCATCCCCTGGAGTCCATTTAAGCTCACGCCAACTGCTTCATCCAGCCACCTCATTCTCTGTCGTCCCCTTCTTCTTCTATTGCCCTCAATCTTTAGGCTCTTCTCCAGGGAGTCCTCCCTTCCTTCTCATGAGGTGACTAAAGTATTTGAGTTTCCTCATCAGGATTTGGCCTTCTAAAGAGCAGTTAGGGCTGGTCTCCTCTAGGACTGACCGGTTGGATGGCCTTGCAGTCCAAGGGACTTGCAGGAGTCCTCTGCAGCACCAGAGTTCAAAGGCTTCCATTCTTTGGTGCTCAGCCTTCCTTAAGGTCCAACTTTCACAGCCCTACATTGCAACTGGGAAAATCACAGCCTTGACTATATACACTTTTGTTGGCAGGGTAGTGTCTCTGCTTTTTAGTATACTGTCTAGATTTACCATAACTTTCCTTCCCAGGAGCAAGCATCTTTTAATTTCTTGGCTGCAGTCCCCATCTGTGCTGATCTCTGGATGTTTAGCTCTCATTATTTTTCACAATATTTGAAGCAACTAAATCCTCCACTTAGAGTCATGGGAACATATTTTCTGGATGAGAGCCCATAGGTTTCACCATCCTCTTCCAACTGGGGTCATCCAGAGGCTTCCAGGAGATCACAAGGGAATCAAGAAGATATCTGCTCTTCTCAGTTGAATGTTCATAAATACTTATCTTAAGTTGCTGAGTAATCAGTCCTATCTAAGACAACAGTTAACCAGTATCCAGTTAATATCCTAGAAGTAGAAGTTGATATTCATTTGTTTAATGATACCTCCTTGGTAGGAGAATGGTGATATGAGATTACGAAGAACTTATATGAATGAGGAAAGAGAATCTGAAGATGAGAAAAGGGATATTCCACCTGTTGAGATACAGTAGATGAACCAAGAGCCAAGAGTTTATTGGTTTGGGAAAAGAAGTGGGGATTAATGAAATAATAGATTTCCCAAGTTTGGAGAAATGTTGCAGGACCTCTCTCTGGGGATCTAATAGGTCACAGCAGATGGCAGCACTTACTCAGACTTTGCTGATTTTGGAAATGCTATTGGCCAACAGTTGTAGTATTTGAGTAGTGCATTTGAAAGTCTCAGAACACACAACTCATGGGAATTGTATTTCAACCACAAACAGTTGTCTCCTTGTGATATGTCATAGAGATGATACCCAAAAAATTTGCAGAAGACACCAAATGAGGAGGGGTCGCGGGGGAGACTGCTAACACTTTGAAGAATAGACTTAAGATTCAGAAGACTCTTGACAAACTTGAGCACCGAGCCCTAGCCAACAAAGTACCGTTCAATGGTGAAAAAAGTAAGGTCCTGTTCTGACCCAAACCTGGTTCCAAGAGAGCAAACACAAGACAAAGGTACCAGCACAACCTTTTACTGTTTCATTTATGAATCCTGTTTCTTCATAGATAAAAGGATGCTTCCAACTAATTAGCTCCAACAAGGAAGAGCCTGGCCAAGTTTTTACAAGGCTGCCAAGAACAACAGATAAAGTTCCTAAACAATAAATCAAAGAATCTCCAAACACCAACTCAGATATTCTAACATCCACCAGGCTCGAGTATCAAATTTCTTTGCCTTTTGCAAAGAACTGCAGTTTCTCAGCTGACTTTTATCTTCTCAGGGAGGGGCCATTACCTTCCGGCTTTATTCCCGAGTCGCCCGTGCTGCTGCAGCTGCTCTTTCCTTTGAGCAGCCTGCGTGCACGTGCACTGGGCACAGGCTCCTCGGGGACCTCTTCATCACTGCTGCCAGCCTCCACAATCTCCGAAGGCAGCATTCCACTCCCTGATGGTCCTGGCCCCATCCCTGCCTCACATGCAGGCCCCTCATCTGAGTCCTCGCTCTCCGAGACCTCAGCCGTCCGAACCTGCTCCCGGCAAACCACAACAGGTCCTGAACCTAGGCAGGAAAAACCAAATCCATAGATATAGAATCAACAGCATCTAGCTCAACAATAGTAACCGTGAAAGGGGTCTCGCTGTCCTAGTGGATGATTACAGGTAGTCCTTGACCTCTGACCACAATTGCACCCAACGTTTTTGTTCTTCAGTGAGACATTGGTTAAGTGAGTCTTGCCCCATTTTGCAACCTGTCCTGCCAACAGTTGTTCACTGAATCGCTGCAGTTGTTAACTCAGTAGTCCAGTTGTTAAGTGAATCTGGTTTCCCCATTGAGTTGGCTTGTTGGAAGGTCACCAAAGGGGACAACATGAACTTGGGACACAGTGACCGTCATAAAGATGAACCAGTTGCCCAGCTTCTGAAGTTTGAACCTATGATCATGGGGAGGCTCACAGGTCATAATTGTGAAAAACGGCCAAAGTTCCATCTTTATTGGGTATCTAAACTGCACCTTTTGGCTTTTCTCTTATGAGCTGCAGTAGGATCATCCCTGGTATCTTTTCTCCATGCCTGCAATATCCTGGTGACATCTCACTCCATGCTCATCACTCACGGCCCCACAGTTCAAAGGGAAATAGTTAAAATGCAAGTGTAAGATGTGCATTTTCAGGGATGTGTTTGCACCAAGTGCTTCATAGGACCTAAGCAAATTTTCCACATATTCAGTCACCTGCCTTGCTGTTCTCAAAGCAAAGATACATTATACACTTCCATGTGGTACCATTTTCATTGTTCTACTATACTTTGTGGAGACGTTATGAGGCATCATATGATCGTTAGACACCTCCCTCCCTTGTAGGCAAATATACTCGCCTGTGTATAAATCTTTATTGTGAAATATCTTGAAAACTGTAGCCAACCAGCACCTTTATCACCTGTTTTCTAATTCATCTAAATCAAAATATGTAAAATTAGCACGTTTTATCTCGGAGGTCAATCATTTCCCAAAATTTTGTAAACCAGTGTAGCATTTTAATTGTAGTTTTTAACATCTGGGTTTTATGATTGTTTTTATTGTAAGTTGCCTAGAGTCACTTTATGATAAGACGGATGGCTATATAATGTGAGAAATAAATAAATAAGGCATAAATAAATGTCAACTCTCCAGAAACCTCAATCTGCAGTTAGTAACAGCAGGGCAGATAAGTTGATTAATTGCAGGCTTCTTTTTAAAAAGAATGTTGTTCTTTAGATAGTTCCTTTTTCCCCCCACAATCCAGGACTTGTGAAACTCACCTGAAATATTGGAGCATCAGAAATCAAATCTTTGTTATATCCAGTGACAGGGTTTAAATCCAAGACATTCATCACATTCTTAGAATGCTCTTTCTCTCTCTCCCCCTCCCTCCCTCCCTCCCTCTCCCTCTCTCTCACACACACATTATATCATATCTTTCTCTCATCCTCAACTTTTGCTACAACCATTCTCTAATACACGTTTTTTCCTATCCTCAGTCCCTTTCACTTCATCCTTACACCAAGCTTCATTCTTCCCTTAGTGTAACTGCACACACTTCTCTTGTGCTTTGTGGCATCATTATTTTTCATTCTGTCCAAAGAGTTACAGAATCCTATTTTCTTATTTTTACTTTTTGTTCATTCTATGGGAAAATCTGTCTCTAAATAGTTCCTGCAGTTGTCCTGCTTTTACTCTAGTTTCTTTCACATCTTTCCTTGTCTTCGCTATCCATTTTTCCACTTGTGACACCATCAAAAGATTTGTCCATCTCACATTCAGATATGGGTGATTAATATCCATCACTAATTCTTTTAATCTTTTGCCATTAACAGTCCAATCAGTTATGCTTTCGGATTTTATATCCATTTATGTTTCATCAGTTCAAATGAATAGCCTGATGCTTAAACTATTTATTTAAAAAGATCACCATAAATGAGTGTTAAATGAGTAGCCATTGTCATTCATTCTTGGATTTTTCATTATCGGATCTCAGAATCACTTTTGTCCTCTTTCATCTTGTTCCCACTGAGCTATTAATATTACCTTCTCCCCCTTTAAAGACCCTATGCTCTCTTGCATCAGGGTAGAGTCGAGGCAGCTGAATGGAATTTGAGTATTTACTGGACAGATGCCCTTCTTGACACCTACATGGAGCTAGCAGCAGGTATTTCCTCTCTGTGACTAGAGAGAGAAATATCAGCCACTACCTAGGATCAAACACACAGCCTCCTAACTGTGAGGCAAGAGTTCCACCACTAGGCCCCCGTGTCACTCACTCATTTTGTCACATAACTGAATGATATTCTCCTGGATTGCATTCATGCACAGTGTTGCACAATACTCAAAACTCATCTCTAGCTCTTGTATTATTGCCGGTGGTGCAGTGGTTAGAACACAGTACTGCAGATTACTTCTGCTGACTGCCAGCTGCCTACAATTTGGTAGCTCAAATTTCATCAGGCTCACAGTTGATTCATCCTTCCATCCTTCCCAAGTGGGTAAAATGAAGGCCCAGATTGTTGGGGGCAACTCTGTAAACTGCTTAGAGAAGGCTGTAAAACACTGTGAAGCAGTATATAAGTCTAAGGGCTGTTGCTATTTATCAGAGCATAATAGACAACCTATTAATTCCTATTTTCATGTACAGCCCCCATTAAACATGACTAATTCATGCTTTCTGGCACACATACCTTTCATTCATATTTAAACCTACTCCTTGATTTCCCCATGTAGATGCATTAGCCCCACTTTATAAGTTCAGTCTACTGTCATTAAGAATAATGTTCCTCTTTCTCTTAGTTTCAGATACAGGCTGCATATTTTATTTTTTATCTATCTATCTATCTATCTATCTATCTATCTATCTATCTATCTATCTATCTATCTATCTATCTATCTATCTATCTATCTATCTATCTATCTTTTTTTTCTATAGAACTGTGGTGGCGCAGTGGTGCAGTACTGTAAGCTACTTCTGCTGACTGCCGGCTACCTACAATTTGGTAGTTCAATTCTCACCAGGCTCAAGGTTGACTCAGCCTTCCATCCTTCCAAGGTGGGTAAAATGAGGACCCAGATTGTTGGGAGAAAGAGGCTGACCTCTGTAAACCGCTTAGCAAGGGCTGTAAAGTACTGTGAAGCAGTATATAAGTCTAAGTGCTATTGGTATCGTCCCTTTTGTTCATTAGGTCATACTCTTTATCATTCCTTTTCTATTCCAAGCCTCAATCTTCATGAAGACTATTCCCTTTTTTATTTTATTTTTGTGGCTCCAGAAAGCAGACCCTGGATCGATAGATTTAGATTACACACACACAAATGTGTTTGGGGAGAATCTAAGCTAACATCAGGAAGAACTTCCTTATCGGGTTTGATCTTTTAATCAGAGTTTTAAAAGTGAAAAATTGAGGTTCAGAATTAGCAGGAGGATATATGGGAAGGCCTTTAATCTTCCCCTCATTTCTGTGTTGCTTTTCCAGCCTTCTTTCTCACAGTCACTAGTAGTGAACAGCTTTTCAGAAACAGATATGAGAACAATCTTTCTCTCCTGCTGTGAGTTCCATCTCCACAAACCATATTGGTCCCTGAATAAATGCTGCAATACCTCAGAGGCACAGTCATGTATATGAGGACCCATATATATGTATATGACTGGCAAGCTTTAATAGCCTTATCAATCATGAATTAGTCTGTTTCCCCTTTAAAGCTAATACAATTAGTGGCATGACTAATTGGCTGCTGTTGCATTTATTATTATTTCTATTGATGCTACCTGTATTATTAACGTTCATTTCCATAGCAATAGAGTTGGCCAATTTGGAGCTCAGTTTACTGCTTTACTGATGAATTAAAATAAAATCTGTTGGTTCCTGCCCTGGAGACTTATGGTAGAATCTTCCCAGACTGTCTGCAAAACACAACTGCAAATAAAAAGGCGACAGGCAATGCCTGAAGGTTCAACCGAATGAAGATGCATTTGTTTTGGGCTTCTAATTAATCAAGATAACATCTCTTTCAGCCGTTAGACAGCAAAATCAATAGCCTGGGCTGCCTGACTGCCATTTAGACTTCTATACAAACACCTAATATTGGCAATCATGATGTATTTAACCATTTCATCCTTTATTATATTTCAAATAATCCTCAAGAAGATGTATCAGGTTCCATGATCATGCTTGCCTTGCTGTAAACGTTTGACCGCCAACTTGGCTTTATAAGTGAGGAATTTGTTAAATGCTTAAAATGAAATATATCTGACAAATTTGTGAACCGTTCTGTCTTTTGCAGCCAACTGCATTTGTACTGTCTTGTAAGATCATCTTCATATTTCCTACATGTATTACCATTATTTTGAAGTAAGGCATGGAAGGGCCAACTGAAGCTGAAGACAAGTCTCATCATTGCAATACTGTTCATGGAGCTATGCCTAGTAATCTCCAGGACTGTTGGTTGGCTCATTTTTGTTGGAATTCATTGTTGGAATGTATTCCTATGCAACCACTACAGTAGGATTCAACCAACAGATGGCAGTGTTTACAAGCTTGGATTTATGGTATATATTCCATGCTCTTTTATTTTAAGTAGAGTTTCCTGTTTCCTATTACAGTAATATTGTTGAGCAGTAAAGCACATGGTGACTGTACTGTTTGTTTGCTCTATGTAGACAAATGCTAAACTGTACTCAGTGGTGTTGGTAACTTAAGCCAAATTTTCAGGACACTGTAATGTTGGATGATGGAACAGACTCATTTGAAACAAAGTTCTGAGGTTCATGACCAATAAAACTTTAATATATATATAATTTCTTTATAAAGTATTCCAGAATCCTATGAAGAAGAGAAAAAAAAACATTCAGGTTGATGTAGGCTGCTGGTGGTTAATTTTCATGGAATATGAAGTTATTTTTCTGATCCTGATTTCCCTTTGATCTCATGGCCTATGTTCAGTTGAGGTTTTCAACTTACCAAGTTATTCCTTAGGTGATTGGTAAAAGGATTGGCACACAAAAGTTAATTAGACTTGTCTTTCTCTTTTGTCATTGAGAATAATGGAGTTAAGTTACCAGGAAGCAGATTCTGATTGAAGGTTAGGAAGAGTAAGTTAGAACAGTTTGAGAGTAAAACCAATTAACTGGAGAAGTTAATTCCTTTTCATTGGAGTGGAGCAATGGTGGGATCCAAATAATTTAACAACTCGTTCTGTGCACTAATGACTGGCTGGATAGGCATGGCTGGATGGTCATGTGATTGGGTGGGCGTGAACAACTTGACATCACTCACATCGAGGAGTGCCTCACTTTGCCCAGCCTCTCCTTGTCCCCCTGGCCCCACCCCCACCCCTCTGGCCCTGCCTCGCCCCTCCACTCAACTCCTTGTAACCTTGGTGGGAGTGGGAGGGGAGGGGCAAGGCAGAGTCGGGCATGGCAAGGCACGCTACTCAGCCAGTTCGCCAAACTTCACAAAAAGTTAGCTACTGGTTCTCCCAAACCAGTGCGAACCTGCTGAATCCCACCATCGGACTGGAGGCTTGATAGGCGTCTGTCAAGATTGTTTCAATTTGAATACTGAGCAAAAGACTAAGCTTCATATTCTAAATACTTCCTTTCAATTCTATGATTACCTTTCCCTCCCTACTTTGCTTAATCTTGTCTTTTTAACAGTGTTCACCATAGCAATAGCACTTAGAGTTATATACTGGTTCATAGTGCTTTTACAGCCCTCTCTAAGTGGTTTACAGAGTCAGCCTATTGCCCCCAAACAATTTGGATCCTCGTTTTACTGACCTCAGAAGGATGGAAGGCTGAGTCGACCTTGAGCCTGGTGAGATTTGAACTGCCGAATTGCAAGCAGCCTGCAGTCAGCAGAATAGCCTGCAGTACTGCACTCTAACCACTGCGCCACCGGGGCTCTGTGTTCACCATGCTCCGTTTTCCTTATATCTCCTGTCTGACTTTAATTCTATTCTTGATATTATAATTAGTTGTTTTTCCCTTCTGGGTTACAGCGTCTGAATTTATGGTATCTGAAGGACTAGCTTGTATGCAACACCAAATCTTCTTTGTGTCTTGTAATTTCTTCTGTTTTCTCACCTCAACCTCCAGCCATTCTATCCTTGGCAATATTGTAATATGCAGTTCATATCTTTTCCAATATAATAGCGGTTTAGTTCTCACTTACCACAGTGTGTTGTTTTGCTTCATAAAAGAGCAATGGCCACAGAAATATGGCCTCCAGCACTGAACAATTTATAGGTATGGAGTGGTTTAAATAGCCAATTTGTAAAAGCTTCAAACTCAATTTATGTGCCAGGGTTGTTGTTTTTCCCCTCTGGCGTTTACTTTGATAAAAGTGTAAAATGTGCAAGGTTTCAGTTCTGTTTACTCTGTTTGTAACTCATCAGCTAACGAAAAAGAGAGAAAGGCCCACATTGCCACAGCTTCAAATCCGTTTCGTCATTCAAACTAAGAAATGTGTAAATGTTCTCAAAGTGCAGAAAGCATAACCTTGAAGCTGGATCTTTAATTTTATTTTAGGATTTTGCCAAATGTTTCTCATCTTGGATATTTGGAAAGGAGCGACTGGAGTGAAGATACATCTTAACTGGAATAGTCACCTTTAAAAAAAATGTTTGAAATCTCCAATTTCAGTTACTTAAGTATCACTTTCCCCATGGTTAATTAATATTCTGTTTTAAGAATCAGTTCCAGGGTAGCCCTGATATTAGAGGGAACTGGATGTTATCATCTAATTAAATATTTAATAGAAGACAGGTTCTTTAACCAACAATTTTTTCTCTAAGTGAGGTTCTCACAAAGTCTTTTTTAACAGGATTTGTTGAGATGAAGCAGATAGGGTTACAAGAATTGCAGAAACTGAATCATTTCTGTATTGAAATGCATTTCTTTATTCCCCAATATAATAAGATGGAAAGTTTCCTAATTTCTTTTTAATAGCTTTCTTGTGGATTAGGGAAGAAATAATTTTTGCCAAGTGTGCAGTGGCAGACAAATAAAGCCAATGCAATCCTAAGTCACATTAACAGGGGGATTTAATCAAAATCACATGAGGTACTAATACCACTCTATAAAGCCTGAGTAAGACCACACCTAGAGTACTGCATCCAGTTTTGGTCACCACATTATAAAAAAAAGATGTTGAGATTTTAGAAAAGGTGCAGAGAAGAGCAACCAGGATGATTAGGGGACTGGAGGCTAAAAACAAACGATGAATGGTTACAGGAACTGGGTATGGCTAGTCTAGCAAAGAGAAAGACCAGGGGAGACAGGATAGCAGTCTTCCAATATTTGAAGGGCTGCCAGAAAGAGAGAAAGGGGTCAAGCTATTTTCCAAGGCACCTGAAGGCCAGACAAGGAATAATGGATGAATCAAGGAGAGATTCAACCTGAAAATAAGGATAAATTTTCAGACAGTGAGAGCAATCATCCCATGGAACAGAAGTTGCTTTTGGAAGTTGTGGGAGCTCATTGCTGGAGGCTTTCAAGAAGAGACTGGACTGCCATCTGTCAGAAATGATGTAGGGTCTCCTGCTTGAGTGTGGCGTTGGACCAGATGACCTACAACAGGGGTGAATACATCATGTACAGGCCATGCCCACCCCGGCTCCGTGAATGGGAAAAAAGACACAAAATGTCACATGATGGCAACACGATGGGGCGAGTTTGACACCCATGATCTACGAGGTCGCTTCCAATTCGGTTAATCTGTTCAAGTTGTTTTAAGCATTATCTGCCAGGTACCATAGCTGGCTCCTCTGCCTGTTTAAGACCCCCTCAAAATCATTATAGTTAAGCAGCCTTTGTTATTACCTCTACTTTTGTGTATTCAACTCAGCGCCAGGAAACCCAAAGTCATAATATATCAGTTCAAGAAATTGAACAGTTGCCAATGTAAAATACATCTATATCTATCTATCCATCCTTACTTTACTTTACTTTATTTAAATTTGTATACCGCCCCCTCTCCCAGAGGGACTCGGGGCGGTGTACAGCCAGATAAAAATATACATATAAATACACATACAATAATTAAAATAAGTTAAAAGAATTAAATAGATTGGCCATTATCAAAAAATTAAAAGATTAGGGGATTAAGAAAACTAAAACCATTTAAAATCAAATTTAAAACCCTACACGTAACTTTAGGCCAGACCGGCTTGATGGAATAAGTGGGTTTTTAGTGCGCGCCGGAAGGTCAATAGGTCAGGGATGGTCCTCATCTCTGGGGATAATTCGTTCCAGAGGGAGGGTGCCCCCAAAGAGAAGGCCCGAACCAGCCGTCCAGCCGGCAACACCCCGAGGAGGCCCGCCCTGTGGGAGCACACTGGTCGACGGGAGGCCGATGGTGGCAGTAGGCGGTCCTGTAAGTACCAGGTCCCAAGCCATGGAGCACTCTAAAGATGATCACCAGCACTTTGAATCGCACCCAGAAGGCCACTGGGAGCCAATGCAGCTTGCGCAAAAGTGGTGTAACATGGGGGCTTCTCGGAGCTCCCATGTTACACCACTTTTGCGCGAGCCGCATTTTGCACCAACTGGAGCCTCCGGGTGCTCTTCAAGGGGAGCCCCATGTAGAGAGCATTTGCGTAATCTAGGCGGGAGATGACGAGGACGGATGTGACTGTGCGATGTGCGTCCCGGTCCAGAAAGGGCCGCAATTGGTAGATCCTACGGACCTGATAGAAAGCCCCCCTGGCGACGGCTGCCATATAGTCTTCCAACGACAGCCGTACATCCAGGAGGACACCCAAATTGCGCGCCTTCTCCGTGGGGGCTAGAGTTCCCCCCCCCCACGGCCAGTGATGGAGTTATCTGGCTGTATCGGGGCGCTGGAAAGCACAGTCACTCGGTTTTGGCTGGGTTGAGCGGAAGCCTGTTCCGCCCCATCCAACCCCGCACAGCCTCCAGGCACTGGGTCATCACTTCCACGGCTTTGTTAGGGTGGCCTGGGGTAGAAAAGTACAGCTGAGTATCATCAGCGTACTGGTGGAATTCTACCCCGAAGCCACGGATGATCTCACCCAGCGGCTTCACATAAATGTTGAACAGGAGGGACGAGAGCACCAACCCCTGAGGTACCTCACAAATCAGAGGCCTCGAGGTCGATCTCTGCCCCCCTGCCAACACAAATTGCGAGTGGTCAGGGAGAGGAAGGAAGAGAACCACCACAACACAGTGCCTCCCACTCCCAACCCCTCCAGCCGCCACAATAAGATACTGTGGTCGACAGTATCAAAAGTCGCCGAGAGATCTAATAGGACCAGGACAGAGGACTACCCACTGTCACGGGCTCTCCAGAGATCATCCACTAACGCGACCAACTCCATTTCCGTGCTGAACCCAGACCTGAAGCCTGATTGGAGTGGATCCAAATAGACAGCTTCATCCAGGTGCCGGGGGAGCTGTCGTGCCACCACACTCTCAACAGCCTTTGCCATAAAGGCGAAGGTTGGAGACCGGATGATAATTAGACAATAGGGTTGGGTCCAGGGATGGTTTCTTGAGAAGGGGTCTCACTACCACCTCTTTCAAGGCGGGGGGCAGAAACCCCTCACTCAAGGAAGCATTAATAATGCCCTGGAACCAACCACATGTCACCTCCCTGGCGGCTAATACCAGCCAGGAGGGACACAGATCCAGTAAACATGTGGTGGCATTGAGCCCACCCAGCATCCTGTCCACATCCTCGAGGTCACAGGATCAAACTCCCCCCAGATAACCTCACCGAACTCCACCCCCGCCCCTCCGTCCAGAGTCACCCAGTCAGAGTCCAACCCATCCCGGATCTGAGTGATTTTGTCCTGGAGGAAATTCAAAAAATCCTCAGCCTGTCCCTGTAGAGGTTCATCCCGCACTCCCACCTCTAAGAGGGAGTGGGTCACCCTAAAGAGCGTGGCTGGGCAATTCCCTGTGGATGCAATAGGGGCGGAGAAGTGAGAATGGTTCGCTGTCCTTATCGCCATTAAATAGGTCCTAATATGGGACCGTAATAGTGTTCGGTCAGATCCGGAGTGGGTGGTCCTCCAGCAACTCTCTAGGCATCTTTTCTGGTGCTTAATCTCCCTCAGCTCCTCGGAAAACCAAGGAGCTAATTGGGATTGGCATCGGGTCAGAGGCCGCAAGGGCACAATCCGATCAAGGGCACCAGCCGCCATCCTATCCCAGGTGGCGACCAGGTCCTTAGCCGGATCGTGTGTTTGAACGCCGGGAAATGGCCCAAACTCCGTCAGGAACCTATCCAGGTCCATCAGGCACCTGGGGCGGAACCATCGTATTGGCTCCACCACCCTGCGACGAGGGGGTGCAGTATGGAAGTCCAGCCTAAGGAGCGAATGATCAGACCATGACAGGGGTTCAACAATAACATCCCCTACACCTAGATCATCCTGCCACCGTCCAGAGACAAAAACCAAATCCAGGATGTGACCCCCAATGTGAGTGGGGTCCCTAATTAATTGGGTCAGGCCCAAGGCTGTCATGGAAGCCAAGAACTCCTGGGCTATCCCCGAGGCACCACCAGCCGAGGGTAGATTGAAATCCTCCATGACCATAAGCCTGGGGGTCTCAACCATCAAGCCAGCTATGACCTCGAGGAGCTCAGGCAGGGCCGATGTCACATAGCAGGGAGCCAGGTATATGATCAATAGGCCCATCTGAACCCCAGAACCACATTTTCACAAAAAGGGATTCACATCCGGTCGTCTGAGGAACAGTGGACTCCCTAGGACACAGATCTTCCTTAACAATTTCCGCAACCCCCCCCCACCCCTCCCCTGGGCCCTCGGCCGATGGAAAACCCGAAACCCAGCTGGGCACATTTCCACCAGGGGAACACCCCTTCATGGCCCAGCCAGGTCTCAGTAACACCCACCAGGTCCGCTCCCCCATCTGTGATCAAATCAGAGATGAGGGGGGCTTTGTTAACGACTTACCTGGCGTTGCAAACCATCAGCCGAAGGCCCTGGGCCGGATCATTCGGACAACCTAGGGAACGGGAGATGACTTTGGGGGTCAGAGCGTGCCACTGCACATAAATAACAGGGGCGGGCTCCCATAACATAATATGGCCCCCTGTCAGCGCCATACCTGCCGCTAAACGTGCAAATAGCCATTCCCTCCTCCTCCCGAAAAGAAGCCCCCATCCTCAATGCGACCATCTCAGCCCCCAGGACCTCTCGGCCACGCTCAACCCCCGGTCCGGCCCTCGTCTCAGACGGGTTGTCCCCCAAACCCAGTCTGTCTCCCTCCCTAACCCCACTAAAAATTTAGAAATAAAAGAATACAAATGAGAGTAGTTTTTTGCGCTCTTCCCCAAAGTCATAATATATCAGTTCAAGAAGTTGAACAGTCGCCAATGTAAAATACATCTATATCTATCTATCCACCTATATCTACATCTATATCTATCTATCCATCCATATTTACATCTCTATCTCCATCCATCCATCCATCCACTCTATCTCTACTCTATTTCTATATCCATCCATCCATCCATCCATCCATCCATCCATCCATCCATCCATCCATCCATCCATCCATCTATCTATCTATCTATCTATCTATCTATCTATCTCAGGACAGAGTCTGGGAATTGCTGTCAGAAACTTGGCTGGCCTCTTGAAGAAAGGACTGGCTAATTCAGTCCAGGCTGTCTTTCTGCTACAGTTTTGAGTGATGTGTACAGCCCTGTGCACATTTGCTGAAAACTAGTATCAGGGAATGACATACAGTTTGATAACATAAGATGCTTAGGGTTTTTTGTTTTTTTTTTGGTGGTGTGGGGAGCTCAAGTAAGATGTTCAGAGCTAATAGCTGTGGTGAGCGGAGTTTTAGCTGTGATCTGTACCTTGAGATATCGGCTGCGTCTGGCTCAGGGAAAAAAAGGGGGGAGTGAGGGGAGAGAGAATGAAAGCTTATTTCTAGAAAGGGCTTCCGATGAGCAGCATTTGTCATTGAAGGGGAGATGGGTATAATTAGCTTGTCAGTCTCATTTCAGCTGAGTTGGTTGCCTCTGCTAAGAAAGATGGACTAACTGCCAGAGCGGCTGACAGGTAGTCGATAATGCAGCAATTAATGTCATAAATAATTCTGGAACCAATTATATCAAAATGGACTTTGAGCTTTAAAACAGATCAGAATTCCCTCCTTCTTCATCGTTGTCTTCTTCCCAACTAACAGCAAGTCACCCTTTTCATTTTTTCTCTATAATTACTTTTCATTGTCCATGGCTGTAATGCAGAGTCTTTTTCTTCGGCCCATATTTCTCAACCTCCTTCGATTCTCATCGTATCTCCCAACTCCATCCCATGTCCCTCCCTGTCCATCTCTCTCTCTCCCTCTCTGTCTCTCTCTCTCTCTCCTGGCTTTTGTTGTTACCGGGTACTTTTCAGCGTGGCATAATCTTTTCGCCTAACCATTTACATGATAAGTCCCTCTGCACTCTAATGATTAAAGACCCCCATTTTCTCAAATGTCAGGAGTGTTGTCAGCAGGGCAGCCCCAAAACAATGGCATTTGGAAATGAAGACATTGGTGAAATGAATTGATCTGCCTTATTATTTTAAAGGTTGTTCTGACTTTGCTTACGCTGAACCTATTGATTTGGGGGCGGCTGTTTTCTTTCGCACTACAGTTGCAAGCTGAGGATGTTTAACCATATTCCGCCTGTGTTGCATGGATGGTCTTTGCTGGAAGCTTAACCACAGAATTGTAACCCCTTCTAGTGTCTAAGAGGAAAACCACACACACACCACAGACATGCATGCATGCATGGTACAGACAAACATTTTTATGGGAGGGGTGGCATTTTTAAAAGAAATGGAGGCTTTTGAAATGATGATTGTCAGAAGAGCTGCATCTAGGAGTTGTGGTGGCACAGTGGTCAGAATGCAGTACTGCAGGCTATTTCTGCTGACTGCCAATTGCGAGCAGTTTGGCAGTTCAAGTCCCACCTGCTCAAGATTGACTCAGCTTTTCATCCTTCCGAGGTGGGTAAAATGAGGACCCAGATTATTGGGGGCAAGAGGCTGACTCTGTAAACCGCTTAGAAAGGGATGTAAAACACTGTGAAGTGGTATATAAGTCTAAGAGCTATTGGTATTTTCCTTCCTCCCTCCTTCCTTCCCTCCCTCCGTCCCAGTGGTTAGAATGCAGTATTGCAGGTTAACTCTGCCCACTGCCAACAGTTTGATCCTGACCGACTGGCTCAAGGTTGACTCAGCCTTCCATCCTTCCGAGGTGGGTAAAATGAGGAGCCAGATTATTGGGGGGCAGTAGGCTGACTCTGTAAACCACTCAGAAAGGTCTGTAAAGTACTGTGAAGAAGTACATAAGTCGAAGTGATATTGCTATTTCTAATTCCATGATGGGCATTTTGAGAGGTCAAGACTGGAATCTGAGCTTTGCATGCAGAAATAGTGTTTTAGTGTTTATTTAGTTTACATGAGTCGTAAATCAAGAATATTGACGTCTCAGGCAGGGGGAGAATTAGTGGGAAGAACATTTCCTGAGGATATTGATTATTTGTTACCCATTAATTTACAGTAGTTATTGTATATTTGATACAGATGCAAAAATACCATTTTTGTTTTGTTTTTTACTCCTAAACTCAAATGAACTCTTTTGATTAAAATGTATAAAGTCAAGCAACAATTATATTCTTATTCTAAGGTTAGTATGTCAGGGAAAGATGGATACTTGAAATTAAATTAAAATACATTACAGGTAGTCCTTGACTTACAGCAGATCATTTAGTCACCGATCAAAGTTACAACAGCAATGAAAAAAGGGACTTAACACAGTTATGACCTCTATAGCCATTCCTATGATCATGTGATGAAAATTCAGACAATTGGCAACTGGTTCATATTTATGACTGTTGCAGTGTCCTGGGATCACGTGATCACATATTGTGACCTTCTGACAAGCAAAGTCAATGGGGAAGCAGATTCACTTAACAACCAGGCTATTAACTTATCAACTGCAGATTATTAACTTATCAAATGCAGTGATTCCCTTAAAAACTATTCTATTCTATTCTGAATTCTATTCTATTCTGAATTCTATTCTATTCTATTAATAGGATAGGATAACTTTATTGTCACTTTGAATGTATACTAATTGGCATACATTAAAATGAAATTTTGTTGCGTACAGCTCTCAAAGGGTCAATACTTCCTATATATGCTACATAAATGTGACTAACTAACTAACTAAGTACATACATACATACATACATAATTATGCCTATACCCACATATATTATATGACAGAGAAACAATACAGTCTAGTTCAGATGTATACATGTTTATGGCAAGAAAAATGAATCTTGCGAGTTTACCAGATAGATGTCATAGGGAACAAAGCTGTTACAGAACCTGGTAGTCCTGCTAGAAATACTTCGAAACCTCCTCCCAGAGGGGAGCAATGGAAACAGACCATGAAGTGGGTGTGTGGGGTCTCTGACAATGCTTTGAGCTCTAAACACATAGTGCTTATAAGCAGCGTCCTGAATAAAGAGAGCTTCCTATAATCTTCTCCACTGTTCTTGCTACTCTCTGTAGGGGCTTTCTTTCTGAGGTGCTGCTGCCACTAAACCAGACAATGATGCAGTTTCCCAACCATGAGGCCCATATCCCTTATATCCCTTCAAAAATCTTTCACCTTTGAGAGCTGATGCAGCCACAGCCTATCCAGATGCTGCCATCTTGGGGTGGGGAGCCCATGCAAATATTGATCAGTTCTGTGACTTCTCCTTATTTGTCAATGTTTCAAAACATAATTTTCTTCCATGTACAAATGTGATTCTTAGCTCTTCTTCACCCCATTTTACCCTGATCATGTCAGTGTGTATTTTTCCACCATGGGAAAATGTGACCCTCCTAGACCAGGCCAAGTCCAAAAACACCAGAGAATTTCTAGAAGCCTGGCACTCTGACAAATCAGCCATCGATAGATACATAGACATTAACAACATCTATAGACTACAGTATGAAAAAGTGACAATCAACCAGGGAACAAAAAGATCCAAGCACCTCTCCATCAGCAATCAGCACTCAGATCATCATAGATTAACTCCAAGGTTAATATCAGACCAACAATCAAATAAACAAAACCCCAATCAAGAAACTGCCAAAGAAGCCAACAGCAAACCATTCAACCAAATAATCTCTAAGACCGCCCCCACCAACACTGACAAGGCAAGCCACCAGAATGTAAACTGACAGCAAACTGCACTCCTTACTAGCACTGAGGATGTTACCTAGTTAGGTAATGAAACATCTTCAAGAAAACAAGCAAGCTCAGAGAGCACCAAGAACCCCCCAACAGTGAGTCTCCTTGAAAGATTCCTCTTTTGGTATTAACCTCTTTCAGTCTATCACCGATGACCACAACCAGGGGTGGAATTCAATCAGTTTGGCCTGGTTCGGATGAAGCGCGCGCTCACCGGACCAGTTGTTACATCAGTTGAATCCCATCCCTAACCACAACTGTGCCTTCCACTGCACCATCCATCCTTGCACAAAGCTTCTGATGTTTTTATTGATGATACCATAATCTAAGAACCGTTAGAAATGATGAAGTGAAAATGTTGGGGATTTCTACTGTAGTTTCCTCTTTCTGCTTTCTCTTACTCTAGCTAAATGCTATATAGTGTGATTCCTTTCTTGCAACCTTCTTCATTTGCCTGGACTCCCTTTTAATTTCTGCAACCAAATCAAGTATTGTACATTCTGAATCCCTTGCCTTTCCATTCATGGAATCGGATAATGTCCTAAATTCTTATAGATTGTGATGCACTTATTTGATTGCTTCTCAGCCTCAAAGTACTATTTTCCGAGTATAAGCTGTTAACTGCCTGCTATTTGATTGTCCTGCATATCGTTCATCTCAAATATTATTTAATAAATGTCATTGATTGATGATTAATCATCCTTTCCCTTTTGGACTTTTGAAATATGTAAGGTTGTGAAAAGTCCTGAAAGAACTGGTGTTCTGAGAAACTTAAGTTTCTGCATGAAGGTCTGGTTTACTGAACAAACCAAGCTGAATCTCTGAATTGATGTAATTCTGAATTCTATTCCACATTGAAAAGAAAAAGTCTGATCAAAACACTGAAACCAGCTACAGCTTCTGAATAGGTCTGATGTTAAGGAATTATTTTTCTTTGTGTATGAAACTCTTTCATTCTGAGCTTATTCAGGAAATACAATTGATTCAACTTGCTGAATAGAATTGGCTTAAACTTTTGATCCAACCTGAACTGATAATTATTTTTGCCAGGTTTTGACTTTATTTTACTGTAGTTTAGAGTTTATTTGCCACACTCTCCCTTTCTGTTTGTTATTTTTGCCAATACATCTGTGTAAACAGAAATATAGTGCCTACAAAGAATTAGCAGTGTGGCTTGAACTACATTTGATAGGCAGGCTGCACAAGGTACAACAGAGATACTCCCAGAACCTACTTTCCCTCCAACTCCAGGTCCAACAAAAGTCTTAAAAAATGACCCAGGATCTCCTGAGAAACCATTCTCCTCTTAGAATCTATATTGCCAACACTCTGGAACCAGTGGTGGGATTCAAATTGTTTTACCACTGGTTTGGTGGGCGTGGCTTTGCCTAACATGTGCGTGCAGCTTTCCCCCATATCAGCTGAGGCCTGCAGTGCCAATCAGCTAATAAAGATAAAGAAGAGAAAAGCACAGGGGTGAGTGGGAAGGCCTATCCTATGTTTTTATCTTCTTTTTCCTCTCAGCTGATTGGAATGACTTTTTTCCTCCTCTCAGCTGATAGTGGGAGGCTTTTGTTTTAACTACCAGTTTGGATGAACCGGTCCGAACTGGTAGCATACCACCCCCGTCTGGAACCCACCAACCAACTCAGAATTTAATCAGTAATTAAATACATAAATATACGAGAACTTATCTTTTCAGTTTATCCTGATAACTGACAGTGAAAATTACTGAAGAAACTTAAGCTTTCTGCATTAGCAGAAAGTATAAATACTCTCTACAGATGATTTTAGTAGAGTTTGGATTGAGGTTATCCCACCCATGGAATATTTGTTTCGTGTGAAGCTTTATAGCGTATTAGCTGCATGCATTCTGAAAGGAAATAGTCCCTGAAGGACCTCAAGGGGATTTTGCTGAATGTGGAAGCAAGATCAATGGATTTCTCTCCTTAGCCACAAAAATACAGCTTCTATATCATCAGCATATCTGTCCAAAATCATGTCTCGCCAGTAAGGTTTCTACTTCACAGAGTGTCTTGCATGAACAGACAAACTTCCATCGTTTATTGAAAAAAAAAAGGAGATTTTTTTTATCGTGAGCTTTAACTCGCGTTGCAAACCGAATCTGCATGTTGCTTTGCAGCTCCTCTTAGGCCACCTTCCTTGTCTGTTGAGTATTTTGCCATTTCCCTAAGGGAGCTAATAGACTGCGCAGCTTGCCAGAAGACAGACTAAACAGAGGAAATACAAGAAGAGTGGAAAGAGCTTTTTAAAAGCAAGCCTATTTATTAATCGTAATACGTTCAACTGCTGTGACATTAAATGCATATCAGACTCAATAGCAGGCTGTTAGATGACGATAATGATCGTCTTATCTGGAAGGGAGGGAGGGAGGGAGAGAGGGCAGAAGGAAGGGTCTCAAAAGAAAGTTATTAAATACTAAAATGAAAAGGAAGGGAGGGAGGAAGGGAGAGAGAGGGAGGGAGGGAGGAAGGAAGGAACTCAAAAGAAAGATATTAAATACTAAAATGAAAAGGAAGGGAGGGAGGAAGGGAGAGAGAGGGAGGGAGGAAGAGAGGGAGGAAGGAACTCAAAAGAAAGATATTAAATACTAGAATGAAAAGGAAGGGAGGGAGGAAGGGAGAGAGAGGGAGGGAGGGAGAGAGGGAGGAAGGAAGGAACTCAAAAGAAAGATATTAAATACTAAAATGAAAAGGAAGGGAGGAAGGAAGGAAGGGAGAGAGAGGGAGGGAGAGAGGGAGGAAGGAAGGAACTCAAAAGAAAGATATTAAATACTAAAATGAAAAGGAAAGGAGGGAGGAAGGGAGAGGGAGGGAGGGAGGGAGGGAGGGAGAGAGGGCACAAGGAAGGGTCTCAAAAGAAAGATATTAAATACTAAAATGAAAAGGAAGGGAGGGAGGAAGGGAAAGAGAAGGAGGGAGAGAGGGAGGAAGGAAGGGTCTCAAAAGAAAGATATTAAATACTAAAATGAAAAGGGAGGGAGGGAGGAAGGGAGAGAGAGGGAGGGAGGGAGGGAGGGAGGAAGGAAGGAACTCAAAAGAAAGATATTAAATACTAGAATGAAAAGGAAGGGAGGGAGGAAGGGAGAGAGAGGGAGGGAGGGAGGGAGGGAGGGAGGAAGGAACTCGAAAGATATTAAATACTAAAATGAAAAGGAAGGGAGGGAGGAAGGGAGAGAGAGGGAGGGAGGAAGAGAGGCAGGAAGGAACTCAAAAGAAAGATATTAAATACTAAAATGAAAAGGAAGGGAGGGAGGAAGGGAGAGAGAGGGAGGGAGGGAGGGAGGAAGGAAGGAACTCAAAAGAAAGATATTAAATACTAAAATGAAAAGGAAGGGAGGGAGGAAGGGAGAGTAGGGAGAGAGGGAGGAAGGAAGGAACTCAAAAGAAAGATATTAAATACTAAATGAAAAGGAAGGGAGGGAGGAGGGAGAGGGAGAGGGAGGGAGAGGAGGGAGGGAGAAGGAAGGGTCTCAAAAGAAAGATATTAAAATACTAAAATGAAAAGGAAGGGAGGGAGGAAGGGAGAGAGAGGAAGGGAGGGAGAGAGGGAGGAAGGAAGGAACTCAAAAGAAAGATTTAAATACTAAAATGAAAAGGAAGGGAGGGAGGAAGGGAGAGAGAGGGAGGGAGAGAGGGAGGAAGGAAGGAACTCAAAAGAAAGATATTAAATACTAAAATGAAAAGGAAGGGAGGGAGGAAGGGAAGAGAGAGGGAGGGAGAGAGGGAGGAAGGAAGGAGCTCAAAAGAAGATATTAAATACTACAATGAAAAGGAAGGGAGGGAGGGAGAGAGGGAAGAAGGAAGGAGCTCAAAAGAAAGATATTAAATATTACAATGAAAAGGGAGGGAGGAAGGAAGGAAGGAAGGAAGGAAGGAAGGAAGGAAGGAAGGAAGGAAGGTTTCCACAAGGAAATTCAGTGGGGAAGCTGACAGAAAATTGGAAGTCACTCCGATTTGAGTATTGCAGCACATCTGACCAGCACACAAGTAAATAATTCTGCAAGATTAATTTAAAGAAGAAACTTCTTTATATGCAACAATATATATACTATACCCATACAGAGGAGCAACCATACAGATTCAGGAACACAGAAGCAATATTCACAGAAACAAGTCATTACAGAGTAGAGAGATACAGAGGCCCAGAGGCCTAGATTTAGAGAGGACAAGCCAACCCTTATATACAGTTCAGCAAGTCAAAGCCATAGCCAGACTCCAACTGTTTCTTATGGCCCCATACAAAACAAATACTATGTTTCTGTATCTAAACAGTCCTCATTGGCTGACCTGTTGCCATGTCTAATCCAGACAATCCCCATTGGCTGACCTGTTGCCATGTCTAATCCAGACAGTTCCCTATTGTTGCCCTGTCTAATTCAGACAGTTCCCATTGGCTGACCTGTTGCCATGTTTAATCCAGACAGTTCCCTATTGTTGCCCTGTCTAATCCAGACTGTCCCCATTGGCTGACCTGTTGCCATGTCTAATCCAGACAATCCCCATTGGCTGACCTGTTGCCATGTCTATTCCACGGACACCACTGATTTTTTTTTTTTGCCCAACCAAGTTCATTCTGTTTTTCTGTTCAGGAAAGGAAGGAAGAGAAGGGAGGAAGGAAGGATGGAAGGAACGAAGGAAGGAAGGAAGGAAGGAAGGAAGGAGAGGAAGGGAGGGAGGAACAATGAAGAAGGAGCCCTGTGTACCCTTCTTGGTGCATGCTGCCCCATTTGCCCTCTCCGATTCATGCTGCCTCCCTATAGTTTGCCTTCCCCAACCCATGTGGCATGTCTTGCATTCACATGTGCACCCTACCTGACCCGCCCCGTTCCCCCGCATGGCTTCCCCACCCATGTCATGCACACTTACTGACCTACACCATTTCCTGTGAGCCATCCTGACCCAAATAACTCCTCTTGCATACAAAACATTTGGGACACCACTTGAACACCATCGGCATTGACAAAACTGATCAGTTGCAAAAGGCAGCTTCACCTGGAAAAGTTTACACCTTTCCACAATATCTTTAATATTATTACACAACAACATCTGCCTATCCTTGGGAAGGACCCGATCGGTGGATAAAAATGCCAACCAAGCTCTGAACATCTGGCAGACTGTGCAACCAGCCTCAGTAACAATGTGTCGTGATTTGATGAGGTTCCTACCATATTCAGAACAGCCATAACTCTGAGCAAAGAAGAGAGTGAGTGGGCCTTTTTCTTTCATTTTCAATATGATAACCGTAGGGTCGAGTGTTGTGACCACTCAGCAATAAAGTGAAAGATTGCATATATCAATTATCTATATGAGGCGTCTGCATCTCTTTGCTCGGTACAGGAAAGCGGGTGGGGGGGTGAACGCTGAGATCCATTTGTCTGGATTTTCTCTGACCTGGAACCCTAACCCAAATTTCTAAAGCCCAAATTGTTTTGTGCTCAAGGGAGACATCTATTATTGTTAGGGCCTGTCTAATTCACTGAGACTTAGAGTATTCTTCCAGATTTCTGCAACCCTGACATTGTAACTGCATATTATCTAGAAGGAAGGGAGGGAGGGAGGGAAGGATGAAGGAAGGAAGGGAAGGAGGTAGGGGGGAGGGAGGGAAGGAAGAGGTTGAAGGAAGGGTGGGAGGAAGGAAGGAAGGAATGGAGGGAAGGAAGGAAGGAAGGAAGGAAGGGAGGGAGGGAGGGAGGGAGGGAGGGAGGAACCAAAGTAGTTTTCCCTGAGACTTAGGTGACTCATGAAATCCGTGGGCCTGCTCTTTGAAAGAAACTTACGTGCTACCATTATTGCAGAACTTCTAAAGTTGCACCTCCGATTAATAACAATTGCCTTAGCCTTCAGCTTTCTTTTCTTGTTTTTAATCCCTTCAAGACAGCCTTTGACTCTTGGCCATGCCTGAACGGGTCCCTACAATTTTCTTGGCAAGGTTTCTTCAGAAGTTGGGTTTGCCCTTGCACGCTTCCTAGGGCTAAGAGAGAGTGACTGGCCCAAGGTCATCCTGCAGGCTTTGTGCTTCAGGTGGCACTCCAACTCATGGTTCCTCAGTTTAAAAAACAAACAAACAAAACCTTAACCACTACACAAATTCCCTTGGCTCTCCAATCACCATCCTTCCAAATCTTTCATTTCAAGGTATTTTAGTAGAATTCCCTCAGCTCCTTTGCATTTGACGATATTTCCTTTCCATTTTCTTCTGCCAACCAGATACTGTATGGTCTTCCAGCATGGAAAATGTGCTTCCTTCTTGATTCAAGCAATTACCACCTTGTATACTTCTTTCCACCATTTCACAAAACCCTAAAGTCAGCTGTGATCAAGTGCCTAAAAACCAATAAGGCCCGCACTGAATAATCACCAATGAAAAGACTTAACGCCTGTGCCAATAAAACACACCGAACAATGCACTTTCTAATTGAAATACTTCCCCCCCCCTGCCCATCCCACACACATCTGATTCACAAATGTACCTACTGGACAGATAATGAATAACTTATATCTTGGGCAGAGTGGCCTATGTGTGATTTATCTCTTCGTATAAATAAATAAGTAAAGGCTGTCAAATCTCAATGCATAAATTTCATGTCTCCTAGAAAGCCTGTGTATTAGGATAAAGGGGTGGAGAATAAGTCGGTGAGTGCTTTTACCTTAATTGGGATAGCAGGAAGGAAGATAAGCAACCCCTTTGCAGGAATAAATCATAAGCCCATAAGAATATTTCCAGAGAATTAAGGGGCTCTGCAAATCATATTTCCTAGTAGACTCTTGGAAGTTTGAAGAAGTTGAAATAATTTCAGGGGAGTGAAGTTCGTCATTTTGATAAGGTTATACAATGCCTGTGGCCAAAAGATGTGCTCTATAAATAGCTCTCAAAACTTGAGGGGCTGCCCCAAAGAAGAGGGAGTCAAGCTATTCTCCAAAGCCTCTGAAGGCAGGACAAGAAGCAATGGATGGAAACTTATCAAGGAGAGAAGCAACCTGGAACTAAGGAGAAAATGACAGTGAGATAGTCCAACCCCAAGCAGCATACCCTACACCCGTGGTGACTAACGTTTTTGGGCTCCTGTGCCAAAAGTTGTGTGTGTGCTTGCACGCTCGCGCTTGCGTGCCAGTACCCAGAAAGCAATGTGCCCCCCCATACCTCCTACGCATGTGTGTGCAATCCCCACCCACCCCTGCTGCCCCCTGCGCCTCACAGCTGATTTCCGGCTGGTTTGAGGCCTTTTTTGGCCTCCCAGAGGCTTTAGGAAGACTTCTGCAGGCTTTTCAGGCCGAAAACTAGGCCCGTTTCATCACTTCTGGTATTTCCGGAAAAACAGGAAGTGATGAAACGAGCCTAGTTTTCGGCCTGAAAAGCCTGCAGAAGCCTTCCTGAAGCCTCTGGGAGGCCTAACAAGCCCTCAAACAAGCTGTGAGGTGCACGCATGCACAGTGAGGTAAGTTTGCCTGCAGTTCGCATGCTGGCACAAATGGCTCATGCCATAGGTTTGCCATCACAGCCCCAGACCATTTCTGAAAGATGGCAGTCCAGTCTAGGGGTGGAATTCTACCAGTTTGGGCCAGTTCGGGAGAACCGGGCATTAATTTTGCATCCAGTTCGACGAACCCGTCATTCTGAAGAACAGCTGGCTCTGCCCACCCCACCCCGCCCCGCCCCTCCCCTTCCAGGAGTCCCCACAAGGCCAGTCTGGCTCTCAGCCCCCCCACCCCTGCTTTTGGTCCTAGGAGGTTCCAGGGAGGCTTGCTAGGCCCCATTTTGGCCCTAGGAGGCCTCCCTGCAGCCTCCTGGGAGCATCCAGCCACCCAGTATGCCTGGATTCAGTGTTTAGCCAAAAGAACATTTGGAGCTAATACAGTATTGATTCCTGCCTTGGGAATGTTCTGGGTAAATAAACCTAAAACTGTTGGAATCAATCTTCTTTCTTTCTTTCTTCCATATCCTCCTTTTCAAAACTAGTAAGTTGCTCTGCTTTTTCAGGCCAGGCTTAGTGTGGGTAAGTTCAGAGTGGATTTTGTAGAGAGCAGCTTACCTTTCGGTCTCATTCATTTGCTCAATTTCAGAGCATACGTTACAATAATTTCCAAAGCATAATTCAGACTATTCAGCAGTTGGCCTAGCTGCTGCTTCATTCCTTCTATTGCTATCACCACCTTTACCGAGCGTCCAATGGCCTTTTAAGTTTGACAAGCCAAAAACACAGTAAATATTGCTCACCAATATTTTCCCTCTTCCACTTTTGTGGTTCGATATTTAAACATACAAAATTATGTGCTGTGTTACTTTTTCAGGCAGTTTGCAAACGTGTGTTTTTTGTTGTTGGAAGGCAATTCTTTACTTTGAAGATGGTGGTAAATTCTTGGTAACAAAGTAGAAAGGCTCACTTCCACTTGCCATTTAGAAAGGGTTAGAAAGAATGAGAAGATTAACCTTTGCAGTCTCCTTTTCTTGACTTGGTTTTCATAAAAAGCAGCCTTGGAATTGAAGCCATATGTGTTAAAACAAAATTGTTTCTGTTTAAATACAAGTATGCAAAAAGGTTCAAGATTAATCCAAGATGTTTAATGGCTTTAAATATCTGGGTGTTGTACTAAGGTTTAAGTCAGAGGTCTTCAAACTTGGCAACTTAAAGACTTGTGGGCTTCAAAGTCCATAAGTCTTAAAGTGGCCAAGTTTGGGGATCTCTGGTTTAAGTAGAAAGAGGTTCCAGCTGAAAATATACCATGAATAGCATAGAGATGCATGGTAGCTTTCCTTTCTTTCTTTCTTTCTTTCTTTCTTTCTTTCTTTCTTTCTTTCTTTCTTTCTTTCTTTCTTTCTTTCTTTCTTTCTTTCTTTCTTTCTTTCTTTCTTTCTCTTAAAAGGAAGAAGAAAAAGAAAGAGAGAGGGATGGATGAGAGAAAGAAAGGAAGGGAGAGAAGGGAGAAAGAGGGAAGGGAAAGAAATGTGAATGAGATAT
This sequence comes from Bungarus multicinctus, assembly GCA_023653725.1. Lineage (NCBI taxonomy): Eukaryota > Metazoa > Chordata > Lepidosauria > Squamata > Elapidae > Bungarus > Bungarus multicinctus. The sequence continues at coordinate 102,071,058 of CM042844.1, forward strand.
GGATGGATGGATGAATGGACCAGTGGATAGAGGGAGGGAGGGAGGTGGAGAAAGAAAAAGGAGATGAAGGAAGGACCACAAACCCTGGCACTAGACGCAGCTTCAGAGGATGCTTTGAAACAGCACAGCAAATAAGGGCTGGAAGGGACCTCAGAGGTCATCTAGTCCAACCCCGCTCCAAGAGCATTTTTAAAGTGAGTTTCTATCTTTTGACCCACTCAGTCATGTGACCACCAAGCTACACCCAGCCAATCACATGACCACCAAGCCATGCCCACAAATTAGGCCACGTTCACAGAACCGGTTGTTAAGAAATTTGAATCCCTGGTCCAATCTCTTCTTGAAAGGCTCCAGTGATGAAGCTCCCACAACTTCCAAAGGCAACTTCTGTTCCACGGGTTGATTGTTCTCACTGTCAGAAAATGTCACCTTATTTCTCTCCTTGTTCAGTTTCCATCCATTATTCCTTGTCTGGACTTCAGGTGCTTTGGAAAATAGCTTGACCCCCTTCCTCCTCTCTGTGGCAGCCCCTCAAATATTGGATCACTGGTCTCATGTCTCCTCTGGTCCTTCTCTTCACTAGACTAGCCATGCCCAATTCCTGCAACCGTTTTTCATATGTTTTAGTCTCCGGTCCCCTAATAATCTTGGTTGTTCTTCTCTGCACTTTGAGTCATGCCTCATATCAAAGCAGTTTCCAAAGCATCACACTGGGATGCCATTGGATACTGTCAACCTGGTCAAGATTGAAGTATAGTGTATAAAATCATACATTGCAATGTCCTACTTGTCAATGAATACTTCAGCTTCAACCATAACAACACAAGAGCAAACAATAGATATAAACTCAAGGTTAACCGCACCAAACTTGATTGCAGGAAATACGACTTCAGCAACAGAGTGGTCAATGTCTGGAATACTCTACCTGACTGTGGTTTCTTCCCCAAACCCCAAAAACTTTATCTTTAGACTGTCTTCTATTGACGTCACCTCTTTCCTAAGGGGTGCATAAGTGCACCAATCATGCCTATCAGCCTTGTCCTATTGTTTCTTTTAATTTTTTTTAATTTTTCTTATATGTATCCATGTATTCATAACTATGTTTTTACTTATACCTATTATCTTGTGAGCAATTTACAAATTGACAAATAAATAAATAAATAAAGATGGGAGGCAATTGGTGACAGTTAAGTGGTCTTTTATAGATCTCCACCATTTATTGTCCTTCTCATTTAGGAAATCTTGAAAAACTTGAAGTATGCAGAAATCACGCAGAGTCTTTAGAATACATATTCACATATCAAAACTCATATAGGAGACCAGAGAAAAATCATAATTCTAGGACAAATTGGAATAAGTAATATTTGTTGAGATTGTTAAGCTTATTGTTCTTAGGAATGAAGGTGAATATATGTGTCCTGGGATAACATTGCAGGATCTAATCTGTGTCGGTCACTGGATTCTGAATTTTTGGACTCATGCTGGATCCAATCCTTAGGGATCTCTGCCAGAGAGAAGTGACTGAGCCAGATTGGATTATTGTCATTGTTAAGATTTCTATTCTGATTCTTTCCAGACTAGAACTGTAAAATTTTGGAAGGTTGACAAGGTGTATTGGTATTTATAAATTTGCCCTACAGAAGAGAGTCAGGATTTAGTGAGGAATATAGTCACACAGTTTTAGCTCTGAACATCCAAATTATATAAGAAACATTTCCAGTTAACCAAGTTATATCTACCCTTTTTTCCTGGGTTTTTAGCCTGATACATTTAACAACTACACCATACTCGTTCTCCCACTGCCACTAGATAAACATATCCAAGAAGTAAGTTTTCAAGTAATACAATCTGTGCAAAAAGGATCATCTTTCTTTGATAAATGACTTTCGATTGGTCTAAAATATTTTCCGAGACTTGATGTTATCTGAGCTATATTATTTTTTTAAAATGGTTTCTCACCTGGCTTATAGTTGGCCAGGGAGCAAAATCAGAACTGGCTTACAGTTTTGGTGTAAGTTCAGTTTATAATATATATATACACACACACACACACACATATATATACAGGGTTGGCAGCAATATGGATGGAAAAAGCATGTGTTGAATCTATCTTGAGTATCTTAGGTCTCTGAAGGTCACTCTGCTAAAATAATATATAGTGCCAGGATGGCTGGCTCAAGGTCAAGTCAGGTGGCTTTTCATAATGCATAAACCTGGAGCTCACACAGACACCAATCATCTGACCTAAAGCCTTGGAACAAATATTTTACTAAGTAAATCAGGAGCATGCTGGCATTTCTATTAACCTTCAATGCACTGGTGACAGGAAATGAATAATGATAAATAATAACTCAGGTCGGTAAATCATACCTAACATCATGGGCAGGAAGAGGGGGGGGAACGGTAGACTACCATATGTTAAGAATAAAGCTTGTAGACAACCTGCTCCCAAAGGCTTTTCAAGGTGTCCCTAAAAGTAGTAAAAGGAAACAGGGATTTTGAAAATATGTGTTGTCTGGTTAAGTGGGACTAATGTTCTGTGGGAAACAGAGGTGGGTATTCAGCAGGTTCTGACCAGTTCTGCAGAACCGTTAGTGGAAATTTTGAGTAGTTCGGAGAACCAGCAAATCTTACCTCTGACTGGCTCCATCCCCATCTATTCTCTGCCTCCTGAGTCTCAGCTGATTGGCTGGGTCTCCTTTTGTTCCTCTGCACAGGAGAACGGAGCTGGAAAGCAGGTTAGTGGGGTGGGGAGGAAATGAGGATTTTGCATTATCCTTTCCCTGCCATGCCCACCATGCTACGCCCACCAAGCCACGCCACATCCACCAAGCCACGCCACACCCACCAAGCCATGCCCACAGAACCAGTAGTAAAAATATTTGAATCAATCTTTAATGAGGACTGCTTTCTCTTGCTACTGAAAGGTGCACATGAGAGAGTCTGCCCGAACCTCCCGGACAATTAAAGAATGAATGAAAATGATTGTGCAACCTTTTATGGCTGGGTCACTTCCTTAAGCAAAAGAGGTGGAATCAAGATGAAACCTCACCAAAATATAGATCTTGTGCATGTCAACTTTGCTTTGCTTTGCTTTGACAGAGTCGTGTCATGGAGGATGCAGGTGGTGTGATGGAAGATGGACCTGGAGAATTAATGGACAGGAGTTTTGGAGCACAGAGAGGAGGCAGTAAATCTCATCCAAAAGAGGCCCACACCTTAAGATTGCTTGTAGCTAAGAAAGTGATAGCTTTAGTTTGGCAAGATCCTGGATGGACAAGTCAATAAAGGATTGGACTTGACTGGATTTTGCTAGGTCATCTTTGGGCCTGGGCTAACAGGTAGCATATTTTCTAGCACTTCTCAGCAAAGCTATTTAGCAAATACTGCTAGAGAACAATGGAGAGAAACAGTAGGAAATAATTGCTGTCAGGCCTGATCCAGCTAAGTCCCTAGAAAAGAAAGACCCTCGACTCCATTTGGTTGAAGTGATAGGCTATTTTACTAAGGATTAGTGGTTGCAGCAAAAGCAAAGGTAGATCTGAGTATTCCCATGTGAAAGTTTCTCTTTCTTTTACTCTCCTCCCTTGATCAGTTCATCATGGTCCAATGGCATCAGATTGATGTTTTGGGAACTGCTTTGATGTCAGGCAAGTCTCAAACTGATTTCACATTCTTTCCCAGGCCAGTCGTCCTTGGGTTTATTCCAGTTTGACATCTCTGCTTCCTGCCAGCTCATTTATCTGTGATCATATTAAGAGCAACTGCATTCTCTTCGCTGATGATGTAAAGCTATTCAACACCATAGACAATACTACTACCCTCCCAAAAGACCTTGACTATGTATCAGAATGGTCAATCAAATGGCAACTTCAAATCTCAACAAATAAATGCTCTGTCTTACATATTGGCAAAAAAAATCAGAAAATAAAATACAAGCTAAATAGTGAAGACCTTGTTGAGGATCCAAACTCTGGCAAGAACCTTGGGTACTTATCTCTAATGATCTGAGTGCTAAAACCCACTGTAACTACATAGCCAAAAAGGCATTAAGAGTTGTTAATCTAATCCTATGTAGCTTCTTATCTGGTAATATCACACTACTAACTAGAGCATACAAAACATTTGCTAGACCTATACTTGAATACAGCTCATCAGTCTGGAATCCATATCATGTATCTGATATTAACAAAATTGAGAAAGTCCAGAAATATTTCACAAGAAGAGTTCTCCGCTCCTCTACTCATTGCAGAATACCTTATGCCATCAGACTTGAAACTGTAGATCTAGAAAACCTAGAACTACGCCACCTTCAGTCCGATCTAAATATAGTACAGTATATAAAATCATACATTGCAATGTCCTACCTGTCAATGAATACTTCAGCTTCAACCATAACAACACAAGAGCACACAATAGATACAAACTCAAGGTTAACCTCACCAAACTTGATTGCAGGAAATACGACTTCAGCAACAGAGTGGTCAATGTCTGGAATACTCTACCTGACTCTGTGGTTTCTTCCCCAAACCCCCAAAACTTTAACCTTAGACTGTCTACTATTGACCTCACCCCTTTCCTAAGAGGTCTGTAGGGGGCATGCATAAGCGCACCAATGTGCCTACCATCCCTGCCCTATTGTTTCTTTTATTTTTCTTATAAGTATCTATCTCATGTATTCAAAGCTATGTTTATTCTTATACCTGTATCTTGTAAGCGATTGACAAATCAAATAAATAAATAAAATAAATAAATAAATAAAATTTCCCTCCCCCTTACATCCTTCTTTCTTCCTTCCACTCATCCTCCCCAAATTCCTGTGCCTCCCACTCCCTCCATTTACGGCAGGATGCCAGCGAGGCATAGCAAAGTGGCTAAAGATGGCAGAGTTGACAATTGCATTCTTCCAATATCTTATGTATATATCTGTCTTTCCTTGGAAAGAAAGGAAACTATTCCCCAACCCCCTCTCAATTTCTAATCTCAACTTGAATGCCACACTCTTATGTGTATGTATGTGTGCGCACGTGCATGCATGTATTAAACCCAGGGGTGGGATTCTACCAGTTTGCACCTATTCGCTAGAACCAGTTGTTAACATTCTAAGCAGTTCGGAGAACCGGTTGTTAGAAGAAATTACTGGCCTAATCCTGTAAGGAAAGCAGGAAGGAAACATTCTGGTGTTGCTTATAGAAACTGCCTCTCCATTAACCCTTATTACATTCTTGGCAGGACTAGACTTCCTGTCTCAGGAACGTCTCTGGAGTTTTTTCCCCCTCCTTTGTTGGTACTTTGCTTGTGTGGAGTGACCATTCAAAGTTACAATGGCACTGAAAAAAGTGACTTATGACCATTTTTCACACTTACAACTGTTGCAGCATCCCCACAGTCATGAGAGGCCAGGCGAGGAGATGCATGCCTCAATGTGAGTGATGTTGAGTTGGCCATGCCCAGCCAATAACATGACCACCAAGCCATGTTCACCCAGTCACATGAACATCAAGCCACGCCCACCAACTAAGCCATGCCCACAGAACCGGTTGTTAAAATTTTTTAATCCCACCCCTGATTAAACCTCCTTTCTCAACCCTATATGTTTTCCTCAGTCTCAGATTTTCTTCCAGAGACCTGGGAAATTGACACTTCTTCACAGGATATCTGTTCCTAGCAATGCTCTCTTTTGGACAGTGAACTCTGACATGGAGTTGTTGGAGACGCTGCCCTAACTTTGGTATGGTGTCTCAGCCCTGAGTGCTGCCATACCACTAGGACCACTTTGGCTTTGATTTTACATTTCCTCTCTTTGGGTCCTGCTGTCTAGATGTACAAATTTTTTTTTTCGCATCTTTTTTCACACCTCCAAACCTCAACTGCTTTCTTTCTTTTTCTTTTTTCCCTCCTGAACTTTCAAAAGTTACTGCCTGGGTTTTTCCATTTGGTTTGATTCAAAACATCAATCCAATCGCCTTTCCTAAATCGAAACTGAAAATCAGTTTGAATTGATGAATCAAATTGGAGGCTTCTGAATCAATTCAGATTATTTCAGACATTTTTTTGCATGTGCTCAGAGACGGTTTTTCCTGAATTAGTTTGACTTGTCAAATCATGTCAGATCAATTTAAGTCAGAGTCTGCATGATGTTCTTAGACGTAACACCTAATGTTTCCAGAAGAATAGGTGAAATTGCACTTGCCTCATGTTAATTTAATACCAACATGTCATGTTCAGTGACTTAGTAGAGAGATTCCTTTTTCATAGAATTAAGTGTATTGGTGATTGATATTCATTGGTAAGCCTGTACAAGGTTGCTTATATTGAACACCAGGATTCAATAGTGGAAAACTAGACTAACAGATATAAACTAATAGAACCTTGTATCTGTAGCCACAAATTCCAAACTACATGAATGTAAGATGGATAATTAATGAACCACTACCAATAATGTAGACTGCTTACTGTCTGGTCTACCTTTGTCACTTCTATGATTCCAAACTGAATATCCATGGCCTCAAGTGATGCATTTGTATTATTAATGTATATTTCCCTTGTTAGAAATTCTGTGTGTGTATGTATGTGTGTGTGTGTGTGTGTGTGTATATATATATATATATATATATATATATATATATGTTTTCGGAGATTTTCGCGGGTATTTGTATGTGGATCTTTGGTTCTTCGGGTTTTCTCCCGCGTAGAGTTGGAAATTTCCAACTCTACGCGGGAGAAAACCCGAAGAACCAAAGATCCATATATATATATATATATATATATATATATATACTTTGTATTTCTGTGCAGGAACCTTATTTATCAGTCTCCCTTATTTATTATTTAAAATTATCAGCTTAAAAACCTTACACACATATATATATATATATATATATACATGCATGCATGCATGCATATCAGCAGAGCAAACAATGAGGACAGTCACCATGTGCTTTACTGTTCAACTGTTAAACTATAACAGGCAACAAGTAAGTCTACTTAAAATAAAATAAAATCATAGATCCAGACTTGTAAACACTGCCATCTACTATCTGAATACTTCTGTAGTTGTTGCATAGAAATACATTCCAAAAATGAATTCCAACAACCCTGATTATGTTTCTTTGCTTCTCTAAAAATTATCTGTTATAACATCTTTAAGTACTTCCTATTAATATTTCAGGGAAATCTGTCTATTGATCTATCTGTTTATATGATTTGCATATAACTCTTTTTCAAGGACTTCAGGGTGATGTATATTATACATATACTATTAAAGTTGTTTGATCAGGATCTATCTATAGTCTGTTAATACAACAGCAGAAATATTTGTTAATGTTGACTATTGGTACCCTGTATTCTAATTATAATTTATTTGCATGTCCAGAAATGAACCAGTTAAGAAACAGAGCAGGGATGCAGAATATCATTGAGAAACTGATTCTACTGTTAGTATCTAGGTTTTAACTGCTTTTAATTCTCTAATTTATGGCTGGCTTCGGACAACATATTAAACTAAGCTAAAATAAGGAGGGAGAATTTGAAGTTCAGCAAATGGTAGGAAACCAGTTAACATGTTATGTGAACTGAGCCATGGTGTTTAAAACAGTATCTTATTTGTAAGGTCATTGTTGCTCTCTGAGCTTGGTCACTTTTTTGGTTGTTTTCCCAACACTGACAGGGCAAGCCACTTGTATATAAAGCAAACCCCACAGCTTTCTAGCACTGGTGATGTTAACCTAGTTGGGTCATGAAACGTCTGCAAGACAATATCTTAAAAGGTTAAATCATGGCGACTGGACCAAAGTTTATTAAAACTTTGAGGTATTTTGTTACTCATTCAAGAAATGTCTTCAGTCAAAATGAAAATGTTAAAAAACACCCTGCAGTCTGGTCCAACTTTCACAACCATAGGTAGCTACCGAGAACACAATAGAGCAAATTAACCTACATTTGATTTCCCTTGCTTTTCCATATTCAGTTCCTGTTCATCACTGCTGCGCAACCCACTACAATCCAATGTATTATTTCTATGCTGTATTCACCACTTTGATCATGTCCCATAGGAAACTCCACTCATTGAATATTTCAAATGGCCAACTATCATAAATCTCAATAAATTTGCTAAGAAAGGAACATTTCATTCAGATATCTGTTTGTCTGAAATGTTCTATCATTCCTCTTTAACGTTCATGAAAATATCATCCCATTTTCTTCAGAGAAAAAAATATTTACAACTATTTGCTTATTTCTGGCAATAACCAAAGGCAGAAACAGATCAAAAGATTCCAAATAATTCTGATATATATATATATATATATATATATATATATATATATATATATATATATATATATATATATATATATATATATATATATATATATATATATATATACACATGCATACATACATACATGAAACATAGTTGTAACTAACAATCCTGAATGTTATCAGTGCTGTGTTAACATACCAGTGTGAGAGAACTAAAAAAAATGCATTTGAGCTGTGAGATGATATGACAACTAATGTATTTCCTCTGTTGCTTTAGCTCAAGTTCTTCCAGAGAAGGTCTTTTCAAACATAGTAAAAAAAAAAAAAAGTCAAATTCTGCAACATTACTGCTAACAGTTTCCAACAAGTTAAGCTTAATGCTTACGAGATTAATGTTTTCAGGAGCAGACAAATTGATTTGGAAGATGTAAAGGTTCAGTCGGTTCCTGCACAGAAAGTTTTAGCCTTTGCACATCTACCATCTATCTTTTAAAATAGAAATTAAATCATTTACATTTCCACATGTTCCTATTTCGTATTATTACTTTGTGCCTCGGTGTTTTTCTACCTATTTTGCATGTTTTATCATTGGAGCTTTCCATGAGGGAATTTTTAATGTCTTTTCCTCCTTTACTTTGAAAATTCCTTTCATCTACCAAAAATGCAATCAGGGAAAACAATCATTTGGCCAAATACTTTGTATTAGGAGAAAACCAAATATCCTCAACATTGTTCAACTATTTACAAAGTGTACACTACTATTACTGTTAATCTTCTCATCACTCCTTATCACCCATCCCCTCCCAATTGTGACTGTAACTTTGTTGCTTGTATCCTCACAATTTATATTGACTGTTTCCTAGTATGATTTGATGTTGATTGTACCCTATGACTATCATTAAGTGTTGTACGTTATGATTCTTGATTCTTAACAAATATTCCTTTTCTTTATGTATACTGAGAGTATTTACACCAAGACAAATTCCTTGCATGTCCAATCACACTTGGCCAATAAAGTATTCTAAAGTATTCTATCTAGCATGTAGATGTTTGAAAGGTCTCTTTCCATATATCACATTACAAAGGATTTAATTTCATTCTCTGCTTTAAAATGTGAGTAAAAGTGGACTCCAGATTCAAAAGTAGAAGAACATGTTGAACAAGCATACCAAATTTCATTCCATTAACTGTCAAGGAAAATATTGTCCTGAAGTGTGCCGGATATTTTCCTGGTTCCCCTGTGTAGGAATCAAGCTGGTGTATGAATCTAAAGCACCGAATAATTCTAGGAATTGATGCCTCGACTTTTACTGTTATGTCTTTCCTCAAGGTGAGTGGTGCAGTAGTCTAGAGGTGGAACTCTCGCCTCACAATCAGGCGGCTATGAGTTTGATCCTAGGTAGCGGCAGATATTTATCTTTCTGGGCACAACTGAAAAAAAACTCTGCATAGGCAACAGGAAGGGCATCCGGCCAGTAAACACTCTGCTGGCTCCATTCAATTGCCCAGACTCCATCCCGTCAGGGATTATGGGTTATTAAAAGAAGAAGATGAAGATGATTTCTTTCCTCAAGGGAACAAAGATACCAATATGCATCTTTATTGCCTTCTCTGAAAAATAGATGATACAGGTAATCCTGGACTTACAACCGTTTGTTTGAAGTTACAATAGCACTGAAAAAAGTGAATTAAGACCATTCATCCTCATGGTCACGTGATCAAAATTTGGGTGCTTGGCAACTGGCATGTATTTATGACGGTTGCAGTATTCTGCAGTGTTCATTTTTGTCACCAAAGTTAACGGGAAAACCAGATTCACCTGATAACCATGTTGCTTAAGTTAACAACTGCAGTGATTCATTTAACAACTGGCAAGAAAGGTCGTAAAACGAGGCAGAATTCACTTAATAATGTTCCTGCTTAGCAATGCACATTTTTGGGTCAATAATGGTCATTAAGTCGAGGTCTCCTGTAAAATAAAAGCACAAAACTGAAATATCAAGCAAAAATCAAAAGTTTGAACAGGGATAACAAAAGTTTCCTAGGAGTTCCCAGTCTTTGGTATCAGATATTTCATTGAGTCTGATTTCCTGAATCAATTTATGACATATTTTGAAATTGAGCTGAAATTTGAATTTGATCTGAATGTTCTGATGTGAACGATACATCTCGATTTGATGCTAGTGTATCAGTTTTGAAAACACATCATCACATGGATTAATTCAACCTTTTCACATTTTTGTTTCTTTTAGGTAAACTTTTACTCGAGGAGGGTGAATATTGCTTCTTTTTAAAACAATTCAGGAAATAGCTGCAAAGTAGTGAACACTTTTTTCTAGTGTAATGGCAATTAAATAAAGAAATGGCCCACTTCAAAAATTTTCCACGTTCAGAAGATAGAAAATAAAATACAGGCTGAATAGTCAAGACTTTGTTGATGATCCAAACTCTGTCAAGGATCTTGGAGTACTCATCTCAAATGACCTAAGTGCTACAGCTCACTGTAACTACATAGCCAAAAAGGTGTTAAGAGTTGTTAACCTAATCCTACATAGCTTTTTCTCTGGAAATATTACACTAATAACTAGAGCATACAAAACATTGGCTAGACCAATATTCGAATACAGCTCATCAATCTAGAATCCACATTATGTATCTAATATTAACACTGTTGAGAAAGTCCAGAAATATTTCACAAGAAGAGTTCTTCACTCCTCTACTCGTTGCAGAATACCTTATGTCACCAGACTCAAAATTCTAGACCTAGAAAAACTAGAACAATGCCGCCTTCAGTCTGATCTAAGTATAGTATATAAAATCATACATTGCAATGTCCTACCTGTCAATGAATACTTCAGCTTCAACCATAACACAAGAGCACACAATAGATACAAACTCAAGGTTAATCGCACCAAACTTGATTGCAGGAAATTGCATTGACCAACAGGGTGGTCAATGTCTGGAATACTCTACCTGACTCTGTGGTTTCTTCCCCAAACCCAAAAACTTTAACTTTAAGACTGTCTACTATTGACCTCACCCCTTTCCTAAGAGGTCTATAGGGGGCGTGCATAAGTGCACCAACGTGCCTACCGTCCCTGTCCTATTGTTTCTTTTATATTTTATTTTTCTTATATGTATCCATGTATTCATAGCTATGTTTTACTTATACCTATTATCTTGTAAGCAATTGACAAATAAATAAATAAAATAAATAAAAATAAAAATGTTTTGAAGAAAATTTGCCCTAAATGAAAAAAAAAATCCCATTTGCAGTGGGGCCTGCAGTTCACCTAATATTCTACCAGACTCATGGTTTGTTGAAGTCTATAGAAATAACAAATAAGTGAGCTCAGGAAGAAGGAAAGAACAGAAGAAATTATTCACAGTTTTGATCAGCTCTTCTGGGATAAGAAACCAGGCAGTGTCAATGACAGAGCTTAGTTGTGATAGGTGGTTAATAGAGATGCTTTTTTGTGGCAAAGCCATCTTATCCAGGAAGTGTCTTTCTGAAAAGCTCACCCTTCTACAGATTGTGTGTCTATCAGTCATAGCTGGCACTCTTCATTCAGTTGCTAACACATTAAAAAACAGGAACAGACATTATACCAAAAAAGACAGAGGGGTGGTAGCATGTTTGACTTCATGCTGTCACTTCCAGAAAATCTAGGAATTACATTTATTGTAAAAAAAAAAAAAAAAAGGAGGAAAGGAGGAAGGAAGGAGTGATGAGGTGGAGGCAGAGGGAGGGAGAGAAGGAAGATGGGAGAGAGGGAGAAGATTTAGAGCAAAAAGGACTACCTGTGTAATACTTGTGGGAAATGGGCTAGAAACAAAAGGAGGGAAGGAAGAAAGGAAGGAGAGAGAGAGAGAGAGAAAGAAAAAAGAGAAAGAGAGTGAGAGAGGAAAGGAAAGGAATAGAATAGAATAGAATAGAATAGAATAGAATTCTTTATTGGCCAAGTGTGATTGGACACACAAGGAGGGAAGGAAGGAAGGAAGGAAGGAAGGAAGGAAGGAAGGAAGGAAGGAAGGAAGGAAGGAAGGAAGGAAGGAAGGAAGGAAGGAAGGAAGGAAGGAAGGAAGGAAGGAAGGAAGGAATTTGGGTCAGGTGTCCTTGATTTAGGACTATTTGTTTAATAACAGTTCAGAGATACAACAATGCTTAAAAAGAGAGACTTATGGCTGATCCTCAAAGTTATAAGCATTGCTCCACACCCATGGCCACTTAATTGCAATTTGGGCACTTGGCAATTGGCTTGTATTTACAACGGTTGCAGTGTCCCAGGGTCATGCAATTCCAATTTGCCACTTTCCGAGCTGGCTTCTGACAGACAAACTCAATGGGGAAAGTCAGTCAAGACGCACTTAACAATTGCGTGATTCCCTTAACAATCGCAGTGCAAAGGGGCATAAAACAAGATCTGGTTCCATGATCGCTTAATGACTGCATCGCTTAGCAACCAAAATTCTGGCTCAACACTGGTTTTGAGTTGAGAACTACCTGTGTTGGAGATGTAATGGAATAAACAAAGGTATAATTAAATGGGCACCATGTTAATCTCTTAAATCAGGAGCAATGTATAGTATTGAATCTCTTGAAAATGATGGGCAGTGGTTGGCAAAATCCACCATTTCAAATTCTAGTAACCAAAATAACAGAATACCAGAGTTGGAAGGGATCTTGGAGGTCTTCTAGACCACCTCCCTGCTCAAGCAGGAAACCCTATATCATTTCAGACAATTGACTGCCTAATCTCTTCTTTAAAACCTCCATTGTTGCAGCGCCCACAACTTCTGCAAGCAAGTCATTCCACTGGTCAATTGTTCTCACTATCAGGGCATTTTTTTTAGTCAAAGTTAGTTCTCTTTTTAATGTCCCAAATGTGCTTTTTTCAAGAGGCAACTGGACTTTCTTGTTTTTCTTTGAAGACATATTGCTTCTCATCCAAGAAGCTTCTTCAAAACTGAAGAACATTCTTGGGTGAGAAGTGAAACATCTTAAAAACAAACAAACAAGAAAGTCCAGTTGCCTCTTGGGGCAGGGGGGAAAGCACTTTTGGGACCAACCATGACTCAACTGGTGGAATTCTTAAGTCGAATGTCTGTCCATCTGGTTAAAACCAGGAGAATGCAGTAATTGTGGCAGAACCTTATACATAATGATTGAAGCTAATACAGAGTAAGAGCAGGGACACTTGGGCAATCAGACTAAGGAAATTAGATTATGAAATTTATTATTTCAATTATTCTACCCCTTTGTTCATTTTTTCTCATGTTTCTCGTGTTTAATTGAGAAATAAGTAAACTCTCATTGTCTCACAAGTCTTATCCTAATTCAGTGCACTCCTGAATAGAATAACTGCCTTATATGTAAGGCATATATTTATGGGAACAATATTTATCAAACAATTGGGAAAGCTGCACCTGATGAATGATTGTCTGGCAAAATTCCTCCCAAATCAATCTGAAAGGTCGTAATGTGGGCATATGAATCTTAATACACAAAAGCACAGAAGTATTTGCAGTTGACTTGGCAAATTGCAAGAAGCATTTTCGATGCTAGTTTCCTGGGTTTCGAAGCATGAATGAAAATGATTTTATAATGTCATCTTCAAGTGAAGATTTTATTATGATGGAATTACAATTTATTTTGAGGCTTTCAAAACGACCATCGGAGGTTATGCCATCACTCAAACATGAAACAAAAAGTTCTGTCTATGCTGAATTACATTCTCCTGTCTCTGGGTTTGATTGCATTATCACTCTCATTATTCAAAGGAATGGAATACCAAGCAGATAAAATTAAATCAAAGCCCTCTCTTTGATCCTCTTCCAGAGTCAGATAGCATCACAATAATTATTCAGACAAAAAGTGTGAGATCATGTTATCTGGGCAACATTGTCAGGCTGGTTATTCTACATATCCAGATTGTGTTATGTTCAGGAAGAAAATGTTTGCAGAATGATCCAATAATGGTCAAACAAACAATAATTCTAACAATTAGAGGTGAGCTAATCCAGGTTGAACTGAATGATAACCAGCATATTCCCTTCCAATTCCTAATTATTTCATGTTAACAATTGTAGATTGATATTCTTTTTATAAATCAATAATTCTATAATTGTTAACATTTTTACTTGCATGGCTAGTTTAGTGAAGAGAGGAGAAGGACCAGGGGAGACATGATAGCAGTCTTCCAATATTTGAGGGGCTCCCACAGAGAGGAGGGGGTCAAACTATTTTCCAAAGCACCTGAAGGCCAGACAAGGAATAATGGATGAAAACTGAACAAGGAGAGATTCAACCTTGAAATAAGAAATTTTCTGACAGTGAGAACAATAAACCAGTGGAACAAAAGTTGCCTTCAGACGTTGTGGGAGCTTCATCACTGGAGGCTTTCAAGAAGAACTGGACTGCCACATGTCAGAAATGATATAGGGTCTCCTACTTGGGCAGGGGATTGGACTAGATGACCTACAAGGTCCTTCCAACTCTGTTAATACTTCTGTCAAAGAATCTCACCAACATAGAAAGAAAAAGACCCTTTTCCCCAAGAAAAGCGCTATCTGAATTGTCATTGTGGAACATTTTTCTTGTAAACCAAACCAAAACATACATCCAAATTATGAAGGAGAGAGCTAGCTACTGCCAAATGTGAATTGATTTGATTTGGTTCAAGATGGCAAACATATATTTAATACTCTTTCCTCCAATTTTCCTCACAACAGCAACCCTTCAAGGTGAGTTGGTCTGAGAGACAGTGACTGGCTCAAAGTCACCCAGCCAGTTTTTCATACCTAAGGCTGGACTAGAATTCACCCTTTCCTGGTGATTGACCCAAAGTCATCCAACTGGCTTTCGTGACTAAGGCACCGTCTCCTGGTGATTTACACAAAGTCACCTACTCAGTTATGGAGGGACTAAACTCACCATCTCCTGGTTTCTTGCTGATGCCTTCACCACCAGACCAAACTTGGGTCATATTCTATAGGCAGATAAAAATTGCTGTAATATATCTTTGTTTCACTATTTGATACTCATATTTTTTCACTATGTCGGTTGATCAGGGATGACATATTGAACATGTAAATATCTAAATCCATAAGAATTCTCATGATAGGGAGCCATGTGCTGATATTCATGGCTGGTAAATGAAGACCAATAGAAGGAGAATCCATGTTTCATTTAATGATCAAACAAGGTATCCTAACCAAAGAATTTAGGACTCATAGTATTTCCTAAACAAATCTTGGGAGTGAGGTGTTCATTATAATAAACTTTGGTTTGCTTAGCATTGCAAACAGCAGTGATAAAAATGAACCACAGCGGAAATAAAATAACACAATCATATCATGAACAGATACAGATTTCAAATTAGGTCTGCAGAAAAAAAAAAAACAATTCCAACCAGCTTGCCTTGCATTGAGGACCTGTACATTGCGTGGGTCAATAAGAGGCCTGGGAAAATAACTATAGACCCCTCACATCCTGGACATAAACCGTTTCAACTCCTGCTATCAGGCATTGAATGCCAAAACAACTACTGTGTTTCTCCAAAAAGAAAACCGGATCCGATTTTCTTTTGATCCCGCCAAAAAATGGCTTGGCCTTCTTTTTGGAGGGTTATAATTATCGACTCACCTCACGGCGGTGGCACTGACAGCACCACCCAGCAGGAGCCTGCTGCTGGCCTACTCCTTTTGCGGCCGCTTGCCATTGCCCCGGCCTCCGTTTCTCCTTCAGATGTCTTCCGGAAAGCTCTCTGCAGCTGATAATAAAGCACCAGATCGAGCTCTATTATTATTCCGGCAGGCATCTGCAGACAAAACGGAGGCCAGGACGATGTGTGTGCATGGTGACAAATGGTCGCAGAAGAAGCGGCCACAGAAGAAGGCAAGGCAAGGTGTCGGGATGTGCAAGGCCTGGTAAGTAGGGCAGCTCCACCCCATCCATCCTCACCTTAGCTTATTTTTTAACCTGTGTGCCTCACCCCACCCTCTGCACCCTGGGGTGGGCAGAGTCTTAATTAGGGCTAATTTTGTGGGTGGGGCTTAATTTGATCACATGTGCTCAAAAACGTGATAGGTTTTCTTTTCAAGGTGGGTCGTCTTTTTGGAGAAACACGGCAGGCACAAAAACAGTCTTTTCCCCTCATGCCATCGCTCTGCTGAGCACCTAATTCCCGCCATATTGTCTTATGTCTAAGTATATTTACCCATTGTAGTATGGCTGTATTACTATTATCCTTCTCATCTTTCATATTATTCTCCCTCTGATATCTTATGATTATATTACCTTGTAGTTTGTATGTGCACTGAGTGCTTATGCACCACAGACCAATTCCTTGTGTGTCCAATCACATTTGGCCAGCAAATTATTCTCTTCTCTTCTCTTCTCTTCTCTTCTCTTCTCTTCTCTTCTCTTCTCTTCTCTTCTCTTCTCTTCTCTTCTCTTCTCTTCTCTTCTCTTCTCTTCCCTTCCCTTCCCTCTCCCTCCATCCCCTTCCTTCCCTCTTCCCTCCCTTCTCTCCTCCCTCTCTCCTCTCCTTTCCCCTCTCTTCCCCTTCATTTCCCCTTCCCTTCCCTTCTCTTTCTATTCCAACTTCTATTCCATTCCACTCCACTCCATTCTTAATTCTATTCTGTTCTATTCTTAAATTTTTCTCTATATGATAATACCAATAGCACCTAGACTTATATACTGCTTCACATTGGTTTACAGACCTCTCTAAGCAGTTTACAGAGTCAGCCTCTTGCCCTCAAATATCTGGTCCTCATTTTACCCAACTCGGAAAGACAGAAGGCTGAGTCAATCTTGATAAATATGAACAAAGGTTTGAGAATTAGGAAATCTACTTCAAATCTTTGTTTATCTCTGTCATTTACCATGTTGACCCTTCCCAGTGATAATTCATTGTATGTTGGAAAGCTATACCTGCACATCTATCTCAATATGTGCATATAGTGTGGTGAGATCTGAGCAATCCACAATGAGATATAATTTCACAGTGTTTATTGCTTAAGAAAAGACCTTCAGACTTAACTAGGATAAATCTACAGATTAATTAACATGAAACGCTGGATATTTATTTTATGTTATAAGCCTGTGATGAATAGCTCCAAAACCCATGTCAGAAATAAATAAACAGTCTTTCATTTCTTGTATGAAACTGCACACACACTTTGATTTATTGGTGGCCAAGGATGTCTCAATGAACGTAATCACTTGATCATAATAGATCATATTGCATTAGGATATATCTGGGGACATAATTTACTTTCCAAAGTGTGAAGTATTAGCTCTACTGAAATAATGTCTAGAACAGAGCACTTTGAATTCATTAAGTGCAAGCTTTGGACTTTAAAACGTTAATAATATTGTAAACTAAAGGTACACTTTGTGTATTATAAATCTCGGTGTCTGTTCATCCTTTGCGCACAATAAATATACTTCTCATCAACTTTTAATTATGCTGTTTACATTATTCTGTCCTGAAGAGGATAGCTCTCAGTAAATCACCTACTTCTAATGTATACTGCGGCATAAGTTCAGTTAATTAAACTATATATTTTATTGGTTCTTGCATGTCCATCTTGCAAATGTACACTGTTCTAATGGTGGGTAGGGAAGCTTGGAGAAGTCTTTATTCATTCTGGGATCAGTGCCAGAGAATTGCTTGGATGGAATCTGGATGTTGTTGTCTTCTTGTGAACTTCTACTTAGTCAATCAGAATAGAGATGAAAGGGACCTTGGAGGTCTTCTAATCCAGCCCCTTGCTCAAGCAGGAGATCCTATACCATTTCAGGCAAGTGGCTGTCCAGTCTCTTCCTAAAAACCTCCAATGATGGAGAACCCACAACTTCTGAGGGCAAGCTGTTCCATTGGTTCATTGTTGTCACTGTTAGAAAGTTTCTCCTTAATCCCAGGTTGCTTCTCTCCTTGATTGGTTTCCATCCATTGTTTCTTGTTTTGCTTCGGAGAATAAGTTGACCTCCTCTTCTTTGTGGCAGCCCCTCAAAAACTGGAAGACTGCTCTCATGTCCCTCCTAGCCCTTCTTTTCACTAGATTAGATGTACCCAATTCCTGCAACCCTTCTTCAGCAGAGGTGGTATTCATCAGGTTCTGACCAGTTCTGGAGAACCGGTAGTGGAAATTTTGAGTAGTTTGGAGAACTGGCAAGTACTACCTCTGACTGGCCCCGCCAACCCCATCTCTTCTCTGCTTCCCAAGTCCCAGCTGATCGGCTGGATCTTCTTTGGTTGCCCTGTACAGGAGAATGGAGCTGGAAAGCAGGTTAATGGGGTGGGGAGGGAATGGGGATTTTGCAGTATCCTTCTCCTGCCACGCCCACCAAGCCACGCCCACAGAACCGGTAGTAAAAAATGCCACCACTGTTCTTCATATGTTTTAGCCCAGTGGTGGGATTCAAAAATTTTTTACTACTGGTTCTCCATTCCCTCCCCACTCCTGGAGGAAGGTTACTGCAAAATCCCCATTTCCTCCCCACCCCACTAGCCTGCTTTCCAGCTCTGTTCTTCTGTGCAGGGCAACAAAAGGAGACTCAGCCAATCAGCTGGGACTCGGAAGGCGAAGAATAGATAGGGGCAGGGCCAGTCAGAGGTGGGATTTGCTGGTTCTCTGAACTACTCAAAATTTCCGCTACCGGTTCTCCAGAACTGGTCAGAACCGGTTTCCTTAGCCTCTGTTTCCTTCTTCCCATTCTCTTTAGCTCTCTAGTTCTATTTTAATTTCGCCTCAAAAGGATATGGGAGAGAATAGATCTTTTCTGAACAATAAACCGTCTTTTTTCCTCCTCAGTCACCTTGAGATGCTTAAGAGCCCACTATATTTCTTAAACTCCTCCCACCATGATTGTTTTATTGATGGAGTCAGCTCTTCTAGAACTCCCTGCCAACTGCTCAGTACTTAATATGAAAATGGCCTGGAGCTCTGGAACCAATCACCTTGGACTTGAAAGGCAGGCAGCAAAATCCAAGTTCACCGAAAAGAAGGATACTTAGTCATCTTATTGTCAAGCAAAGAGAGGCCATTACAAAAGGGGATGAGTTTTTTTTCTTCTCCTTTCTAGTGCAGTAAACGAGGCAAAGTCCCTGGGGAAGTGGTCTTAGTCACGATAATCAGACTCATTGGGCTAATATCGGCCACAGCTGCAATCAGAGGAGGCTGGATATAAAATTATAAACTGGACAATAGCCAGTGGAATTAAATCACAAGTGGAAAAAAATAGATTTTTTTAAAAGAAAAGCAATATTTGTTTTTGCTCCCTTCCTTCCTTCCTCCCTCCCTTGCCTACCTCCCCCTTACTTACTTTCTTACTTACTTCTTCCCTCCCTCCTTCTCTCATTCTCTCACCCACTTACTTTCTTACTTCTTCCCTCCCTCCCTTCCCTCCCTCCCTCCCTCAACTTACTTACTTCTTCCCTCCTTCCCTCAGTCCCCCTCCCTCCCTCCCCCTCTCTCTTGCCTCACTCACTCACTCACACATTCACTCACTCACTTACTTTCTTACTTACTTCTTCCCTTCCTCCCTCCCTCACTCCCTCCCTCCCTCATTCACTCACTCACTTTCTTACTTACTTCTTCCCTCCCTTCCCTCCCCTTCCTCCCTTGCCTCCCTTGCCTCCCTCCCTCCCTTACTTACCTCTTCCCTCCTTCCCTCCCTCCCTCCCCCTCCCTCTCTCTCTTGCCTCACTCACTCACTCATTCATTCACTCACTTACTTTCTTACTTACTTCTTCCCTCCCTCCCTCCCTTATTTACTTTCTTACTTATTTCTTCCCTTTGTCCCTCCGTTCCTCCATCCCTCTGTCCCTTGACTCCCTCACTCACTCATTCTCTCACTTACTTACTTCTTCCCTCCCTTCCCTTCCCTTCCTCTCTCCCTCTCTCCCTTCCATAATTGTGTAGAAATATAACTTGTCCAAGTAGCATTTGTAGGCTGTACAGCTAGTCTTCAAGTCACAATGACAAATTGAGACCAGAATTTCCGAGTTGCTAAGCGAGGTGGTTATTAAATTAGCTGCGACCGATTTTACAAACCTAGTTCTTCCACGATTGAGTAAATCATGAGATGGTGAAACACTCCCAGCTTCCCCTCCTTGATTTTGCTTATTGGAAGCCAGCTGGGAAAGTCATCTACAGTGATCACACGAACAAAGGATGCTGCAACCTTTCAGAAATACATGCCAGTTGCCAAGCATCCAAATTTTGATCACGTGACCATGGAGATGTTACAATGGTAGTAAGCATGAAGACCAGTCACAAGTCCCTTTTGTCATTGCAACTTTGAACGATTGCTAAATGAATGGTTATAAATTGAGGATTCCCTATAATGCTGAACCAGGAGCAACAGCACTGTCAAGAAAGTTCCTAGCTGTTGTAATGATATCTAGATTTTTGCTTGTGCATAAAACAGCTCTTGCTCATCAGCCTTGGCTCACTTCATGACAGCAATACATCTTCAGTGCAATTCACTTCGGTGATGTATTGCAGCAACCTATCATTAGTGCAACAGAACTCAAGATGCTTTGATGATGTGTTAATGGAATGCCTCATCCGAATGAGTCACTCCCTTGATGTATCACTCAACAGATGGGTCATGTGCCCATTGAATATATCAGGGGAAACCTAGGAGGGAAAATCTAAGACACTCTTTAAGGCAGGTGCATTAAACTCAATTTCACTGAGGGTTGTATTTGACCTTGGGGGGCACAGGGGGAAGTGGGTGTGGCCAGGATGGGTGTGGTCAGATTGACGTCAGTCATATCAGGGGCGCCTGTGGTTCCCGAGCTCTGTTTTCAGCTGCGATGGCCTCCCGCAACCCTCTGCTAGGGAAAATGGAGCTCGGGAAGGCCGCACGCTCCATTTTTGCTGGCGGAGGCACCTCAGGCCAGTTCTTCACTGTTTCCATGGTGGTCCTGGAGGCCAGATCTAAGCACTGGATCTGGCCTCCAGGATTTGAGTTTGACACTTTGAGTTTGGTGGTAGGGATTCGAACCGCCAAACTGCTGACCTTTCTGATCGACAAGCTCAGCCACTGAGTCACCGCGTCCCTCAAAAATTAATAATAATAAAATAATAACCTACCACCCTCACCCCTTGGTGACAACACACACTCATATCAGCCATTTAATAGGCTCCATTCCTCTCTGGGTTGCCCAGGCCCACTGCCAGAATCAGGTCTTCAACGCCCTCCAAAAGAGTATTAGTGAGGGGGCCGTTCTAATCTCTGGGGGGGAATGATGTTCCAGAGAGAGGGAGTCATCACGGTGAAGGCCCTTCTTCTGGGTCCCTCCAGGTGTATCTCCCTCAGGGATATTTTCTGATCCATGGCCTTTTCTGACAAATCAAACACAATTCAAAAAGAACAGAAATCTTGTAATGCTTTTACAAAATAATTAGCTGTGATAAGCACAAGCCTTGACAAACTGAGCAAGACTTGCCAAAAGATAACAGACAAGAAATAATTTGCAAAATAAGAATCTTCAAATACAAACTCAGGATACTGGAATGTCCATGAGGTTGGAGTTTCAAAACGTCTTTGCTTTCTGCAAACTACGTTCCTTTCACAGCTGGCTTTTATCTTCTTGAAGGAGGGGCTATTACCTTGCAGCCTTACTCCTGAGTTGCCTGTGCTGTTGTAGCTGCTCTTTCCTATGAGCAATCCTTCATGCATGTGTACTTGGCACAGACTCCTTGGGAACCTCCTCATCACTGCTGCCAGCCCCCACAATCTCTCAAGGCAGCAGTCCATTCCCTAATGGTCCTGGCCCCTCATCTGAGTCCCCGCTCTCCTCAGCCATCCGCACCTGCTGCCAGCTAACCACAACAGGATGGGACCCGCAAGATTCCTTGCCTCCTCACTCTGGCGGGTTGGGTAGATGTGACCGGCAAGAGATGATCCCTCAGATCACCTGGCACCAAGCCATGAAGGGCTTTAAAAGTGACAACCAACACCTTGAATTGCATCCAGAAGCAAATCGGCAACCAATGCAGCTCCTTGTGGGAGAAGTGACACATATGCACCCCAGGCTCTGAACAAAACCATGTGAGACATTCCTAAAACTTGACTTTGATCTTTACAGCCATGGAGCAAATAGGTTGAAGACACGTTCTCTAAAATAGATGTAGGTTTTGTATATATGACATTTGGTGAAAAAGGATTTGCTTTAAAGCAATAGGAGAAACGAGTTTTGCTAAAAAAAAAACCAACCAAAATACAACAACAACCCACATGCCTGGTTGGCTGCACTTAATGTTATGTTTCAGTTCACTCCCACCTTGGTTGGCCTGCACTCGCTTGCACAATATGCCTCAGTGTGTAAGTGTTGCTGATAAAAATGTTGGCTCATGTTGGACCTCACTTGGAAACAGATGGCCCTTTTGTTGACGTTGGCCTACATTTGTAAAACTTGAAGAACTGTGAATTTTCTGTAATATGAACTGCGGTCTCCTGAATCGGTTGGAATTGTGGCGTGCAGGCTATTACACAGCATGAAGGATGTCGAAGGCTTTCAGTGGGCTGTCTGAAGTCATTTACAAGTGCGACATTGTCCCATTTTTGTGGGCTGAATTCCTTGACAGTTCCCTGCGACCATCAGTGGAGAGAATAAGCTCCATATTGAGACTGTGCTTTTAACTGAGCTCCCCGCCCCCGCTTGGCACTTGAAACAAAAGAACCAGAAAAGGAAATTAAAAAAAAAAAAAACTGGTAGAATTTAGGTACCAAAACAAGGACACTCAAGACAATTAAAGTCACCATTCTCTTCTATAGTCCTAACACACACCTCCTGCTTTATTTGGGCATTCCAGCCAATGCTGCTTTTGTTTCAATATGTGGATTAAAGTAAGATGCAACCTGAGCTCAGATTTACAGATTAACACACTGTAAGGTGGTATATAAGTATAAGGGCTATTGCTATTGGTATCCAAGACCTACCCATACTTACCCATAGATTCCAGACATTTAAATATTTTTAAAATAGAAATTGATCATGTGATCCTATTTCAAATGTCAACTGAATCAAGCCTAAAGTACTGCATTAAGTTTTAGTCACCACACTGTAAAAAAAGATGTTGAGACTCTAGAAGAAGTGCAGAGAAGAGCAACCAGGATGATGAGGGGACTGGAGACTCAAACATATGATGAATGGTTGCAGAAACCAGGCATGGCTAGTCTAGTGAGGAAAAGGACCAGGGTGGACATGATAGCAGTCTTCCAATATTTGAGGGGGTACCACAGAGAGGAGGGGGGTCAAGTAGTTTCCAAAGCACCTGAAGGCCAGACTAGGAATAATGGATGGAAACTGAACAAGGAGAGATTCAACCTAGAAATAAAAAGTATTCTGACAGTGAGAACAATCAACCAATGGAACAGCTTTCCTTCCGAAGTTGTGGGAGCTTCATCACTGGAAGCTTTCAAGAAAAGACTGGACTGCCATCTGTCAGAAATGTGTAGGATCTCCTACTTGGGTGGTGGGTTGGACTAGATCCAATTCTGTTCTATCTCTGTTTTCTTTATATTCAATTCTAATGGATATTTTGGTTGTCCAAGCTTATACCAAGATCAAAGCCTGGATAGCCATTTGTCCAGAATCATACAGGAACTCCTCCTTGAGTAGAAGTTTGGATTAAAGACCTCCAAAGTCTTTTCCAAATCTATTGTTCTGTGGTCTAAGTCTTTCCCTATATGATCAGATCACCAACGCAATTCAGATGTTTCATTCAGATTTTTAAAAAATGAACAGAGTCAATTCAATCTGATTCACACATTTGAATCAAACCCATGCATCCAACCAATCTACACAAAAAAATCAGGTTTGGTCAATTGAACTGGATCTGGGTCATATGGATTTAATTGATTAAGATGTATAAAATGCCTAAAATTATTAGATCCTTTGCAATGAAATTGATCATTATATTCACATTTATTTTATTTATTTATTTATTTATTAGACTTATATACCGCCCCCTCTCCCAAAAGGGACTCGGGGCGGTGAACAGCCAAGATAAAAATACATATACAGAACACATATACAACATGACAATATTAAAAATTAAAAGAATTAAATATAGCATGGCTCTAATTAAAAATATAAACAAAAGTTAAAAGAAATTAAAACCAGGTTAAAATTTAAAAATCCCTAGGCCAGTCCGGCTTGCTGAAATAGGTGAGTTTTAAGTAACCGACGGAAGGCCATGAGATCAGGGACGGCCCTTACCTCCGGGGGTAATTCATTCCAGAGAGGGGGTGCTCCCAATGAGAAGGCCCACATCCTCGGGGTCGCCAGCCATCCAGCCGGCGGCACCCCGAGGAGACCGACTCTATGGGAGCATACCGGTCGGTGGGAGGCCGATGATGGCAGGAGGTGGTCTCGCAAGTATCCCGGTCCCGAGCCATGGAGCGCTTTAAAGATAGTAACCAAGACTTTGAAGTGCATCCGGAGGGCCACCGGGAGCCAATGCAGCGCGCGCAGAAGTGGCATAACATGGGAGCCCCGAGGAGCTCCCATTACCACCCTCGTGGCTGTATTCTGCACCAACTGGAGCCTCCGGATGCTCTTCAAAGGCAGCCCCATGTAGAGAGCATTGGCATAATCTAGGCGGGAGGTCACCAGGGCGGAGGTGACTGTGCGAAGCGCATCCCGATCCAGAAAAGGCTGCAACTGCTAGATCCGACAGACCTGACCAAAAGCCCCCCTGGCGACGGCCGCCACATGGTCTTCCAGTGACAGTCGCACATCCAGGAGGACACCCAGATTGCGGGCTCTCTCTGTGGGGGCAAGAATTCCCCCCCCCCCCACAGCCAGTGATGGAACCAGCTGGCTGTACCGGGGTGCCGGGAAGCACAGCCACTCAGTCTTAGATGGGTTGAGCTGAAACCTGTTTTGTCCCATCCAACACCACATGGCCTCCAGGCACTGGGTCATCACTTCGATGGCTTCATCGGGGTGGCCCGGGGTAGAAATGTACAGCTGAGTATCATCAGCATACTGATGGAACTCTACCCCAAAGCCACGGATGATCTCACCTAGCAGTTTCATATAAATGTTGAACAGAAGGGGTGAGAGCACCGACCCCTGAGGCACCCCGCAAACCAGGGGCCTCGGGGCCGACCTCTGCCCCCCTGCCAACACAAATTGCGAGCGGTCAGAGAGGAAGGAGGAGAACCACCGCATAATGGTGCCTCCCACTCCCAATCCCCCCAGCCGCTGCAATAAGATACTGTGGTCGACAGTATCAAAAGCCGCCGAGAGATCTAAGAGGACCAGGACAGAGGAATAACCTCTGTCATGGGCCCTCCAGAGATCATCCACCAATGCGACCAACACCGTCTCCATGCTGTGTCCAGGCCTGAAGCCCGATTGGCGTGGATCCAAATAGACAGCTTCATCCAGGTGCTGGGGAAACTGTTGTGCCACCACACTCTCAACAACCTTCGCCATAAACTGAAGGTTGGAGACGGGACGATAATTAGATAACAGAGTTGGGTCCAGGGATGGTTTCTTGAGGAGGGGTCTCACCACCGCCTCTTTCAAGGCGGGGGGGGGTAGATATCCCTCACTCTAGGAAGCGTTAATAATACCCTGAAACCAACCTCGTGTCACCTCCCGGGTGGCCAACACCAGCCAGGAGGGACACGGGTCCAATAAACATGTAATGACTTCATCCAAAGACATATCAGATTCAGTGGATTATAAAATTATGTCACCAAAGATTTGAAAGGGACAAATTTGAAATTTTCACTTCCATTGTATTTTTAATAGCACACATGAATAATTCCACCCCCCCCCCAAAAATCAAACCATTATAGATAAAAACAGAACACACACACACATACAAAAACAGCATCTGAAAAAAATATGCTGAAAGCCACATACAAACAGGGGTGGTTATATTTTAAAAAGAGCTTACATTGAGAAAATTTACATTTAAAAAGCCTACATCAGGAAATCTATATGTCAAGGCCTGAAAGCTGGATAATCTGCATTTTAAAAAGGCTCTTGGGAAATTAACATTTTAACAACTGCATAAATTAGCAAAGATGGATACCAAAGCTTGGTATGTTAAAAGACAATGAAAACATATTTTTTAATTTTATTTTTTAAAATCTGTAAACCTCTCTTCTGTGACACAGGAATACTGACCTACAATCCCCAAAATATTGACTTATCCATAAATAGTAACACCTACCTGATACGTGACTGTGGTCTGGGTGCCACTATGTTTGTATGTTTGTGTATGTGTGTATGTAAAAGAGAGAATCCATACACCTAGAATCTAGTTTTAGTCACCACACTTAAAAAAGATGTTAAGACTTTGAAAAGAGTGCAGAGAAGCAACCAAGAGGATTAGGGGACTGGAGGCTAAAACATACAATGAATGGTTACTGGAACTGGGCATGGCTAGTTTAGTGAAGAGAAGGACTAGGGGAGAGATGATAGCAATCTTCCAATATTTGAGAGTGTGCCACAGAGAGGAAGAAGTCAAGCTATTTTTTAAAGTGCCTGTATAGGTCAGACAAGGAATAATGGATGGAAACTGATCCAGGAGAGATTCAACCTGGAAATAAGGAGAAATATTCTGACAGTTAGAACAATCAACCCATGGAACAGAAGTTGCCTTCAGAAGTTGTGGGAGCTTCATCACTGGAAGGTTTCAAGAAGAGACTGGACTGCTATCTGTCCGAAATGGTGTAGGGTCGCCTGCTTGGATGGGTGGGAGGTTGGACTAGATGATCTACTAGATCCCTTCCAACTCTGTTATTCTGTTAACAGAAATGCAACCTGCATTCTCCAAAATTCTTCTACGAATGTTGTTCCCCAAATACAAATGAATGCAATGATCAATTTGTCCATCAGAGACTGAGCTTATTTTCAGCCACCTTTCTTTATTGGGTAAATAGGGGTGCAGTTAGTGGTACCAGTTCTTATACCAAAAAATAAATATGGGCTATAGAGTCTCATTTCAGCCAAGTTGAGGGTGATAGTAGCCTAGCTGTAGCTATCTTCGGCTCTTCATAAATTTAATTAACATTACTGCATAGAGTCTGTTAACGGGGCTATAGGGAATGCAGTGGTACCTCGGCACTCACCATAAATTGGTTCTGGGAAGTGTGATGTGTATCAAAAATGATAAGTACCAAACACATTTTCCCCATCAGGAATAATGTAGAGAGTCAATAGGCAGCCAACACTGACAATTCCTAGCATGTGCATTGAGTACCAAACAAACAATGAGTATTGAGACAAAAAAATTGTGGCATAATGTGTTGAGTTTCAAAGTAGTTGAGTAGCCAAGGAGCCATTTTACTATAATATAGCTATGACATGAACTTCATTAATTTACATGGACTAATCCACAAATACTTAGCACTTTTCTACCATCTGTTTAAAAAAGAGAGGCACATACCGTCTTCTGACACACTGTTTTTTTTTTATTAAATCCAATATTATGTTGGAATCCTTTTGGATTAATCGATCATGTTTGTTTGTTGTGAACAGTGCTTTTTCCAAAAGATCACTGGACTTCCTTGTTTCTTTTTCCTTTGAAAATATTTCGCTTCTCATCATCCAAGAAGCTTCTTCAGTTCACTGAAGAACAATGATGGATGAATCAAATACACTTTTTGGATGAGAAGTCAAATGTTTTCAAAGAGGAAAAAAAATCCAAGGAAGTCCCGTTATCTTTTGGAAAAAGCACCTTTGGGGGAACTATAACCTGCGCGATTGAGAATTTCTGTAGACATGGCTCTATACTGATAAAACAATTCTTATTCTGGCAGCAGAATAGATAATTTTATGCAAAACAATTCTAAGATTACAGTGGGGATACATGATACAAAACTTTTCTTTGGAGTTTAATGATTTTTTTTTTGGGGGGGGGGAACTTTAATCTACAGTATATGTATAAAAACCAAGTACCACCCACTCATCACGAAATCTCCAGAGCTGTAAAGCTTACAAACTTGAAATTGGGTACATATATTCCTCTTGGCTTCTAGGTGCTCACTAAGAAAGGATTTTTCAAAATGACCATCAGATCATTACTATTTCTTAATACAGCAATTAACATGCTCTGATGCTAAGGAGTTCTACTCCCACTCCCCACCTGAAAAGAATTCTGTTTCAACTACCAGTTGCCTCACATTCTGTTACTATTTCTTAATACAGCAATTAACATGCTCTGATAATAAGGAATTCTATTCCCCTCCCCACCTGACAAGAACTCTGTTCCATCTGTTCCAGAACTCTGTTCCATCTGAGGTAACAGAATGCCTCACATTCTGTTACCTCAGTTCAAACCGGCAGACATTCCACTCCTTCACTCAGGAGCGTCCTGGGGCTCCTTACAGTACTAAATGTCGGTACTTCAGCAAAATGTCTACACCTTCCACCTATGGAACTGCTTCCAGACTCAAGGCGGCGGGAGCGATATTCACAAAGTTTCATTGGGAAGCATGGGTATCCAGCTAGTGTTATATATGTCAGTGGTAACAAGATTACTTTATGCACAAAAATGGAAGGATACTTCAATCCTCACAATGGATGAACAGCTGCAAAAGTTGATGGGAGTTAGCAGAGAAGGCTAAATCCACTGCTTTGATAAGAAGAAAAACCCATAATTACCTTGTTTCTACTTGGAAACCACTTCTGGTCTTTGTGCTTGAGGTGGGAAAAATTGAAATTTTGATTTTGGACTTTACCAATTTGACAGATTTGTTGTTATAGGAATGGCTAGCTTACACTATTATGTAAAAGTAAAAAGTTGCTGTTTGGTATTATTATCTTATTCCACTGCACCAAAGGGAGTTGGACGTCAATACCTTTTCTTTTTCTTTTTCTCTTTACTTTCCCCCTTTACTTTCTCTTCCCTTTTACTCTCCTATCTTTCCTATTATTTGCTTTTGTATTTTTGTTTTTTTTTATAAACTAATAAAAAGGACAGTTACAAAAAAAAAGAGAGAGATACGTGTAATAGATCTACTTGTATGAATACATTGTACTTTGGTTCCACCCCGGTACATATGTTGAGTTCTAATATAACTTAAACATCATACACAATATATTTAATTACGGCATGTGGTAACCATTTTAACTCACCCTGTGAATATGACTCAGCGGCACTTTGATTTCTGGTCTCCCACATTTAAAAAATCTTCTTGGAAGTGTTTGCTGATGGATTGCAGTCTTTTCCTGCTCCAATCAATATTTTCAGTTGTGTCTACTTTGATAGATGATTGTTGGCCATATGTGAAAAGAGAAAGTCAATGGCAAAATGTATATTTTCTTCTCTTCTCTGAAAGGAAGTGTTTTAGTTGGTCATTTCTTTTCATGTGAATAAAGAATGATTATATAGTTCTATAGCTTAAAATTTTGGAATAGGATCTTATCTACAGCCAACAGTCATGTTGCATACTAATGCACATATTTCAATAAACACTGTATATACTGGACTCCCATTGTGATGGAATTTATAAAACCATAAATCACACACTCTTAGAAATGGAAGAACTTGTAATCTTATAAGATCTTAATCTTACTTAATGGTAAGGATAAAGCAAGAGACTAGTTGATATTATTTTAAAATTCGTGGAACACCAGATAAAGACCAACTGTTCAATTACTGATTTTAATTTAATGATGCTGACATGATTTCCTCATTTTTTTAAAATGAAAAATATAATAAAAGATGGTGTTTCCTTCACACAGAACTTGAAGTAAATTCCTAGCTATATCCATGTAACTTTCTTGATGTAATTTGCCATTGTCAGATTCCTTCCCCCCCACCCCCAATGTCTAGTCTAGCCTACAGATGTGAGATTCATAGGTGTCTGGTAAAAATACAACAAAAATAGTTTACAAAAATGCATTACAAAATTATAATGTCACCTGTGAGGTCCTCTTCTTTATTTCTCAGCTGGTTTTGAAGAATGGTGCCCACAGAGAAGAATGTCTGTGGTGGGTTTAAGGAAATGAAATATAAATGAAGATGGCTTGCCCTTGTTGACTATCAAAGTGACTGGTTTTAATCAGAATAGAGCTGGAAGGGACCCTGGACTCCATGTTCAAGTAGGAGACCCCATACTATTCCAGACAAGTGACTGTCCAGTGGTTTTTTTAAAAAAAAAAACTTCAGTGATGGAGAATCCACAATGTCTGAAGTTCCACTGGTTAATTGTCCTTACTGTTAGGAAGTTTCTCCTTACTTCTAAGTTGCTTCTCTCCTTGGTTAGTTTCCATCCATTGTTTCCTGTCCTGCCTTCAGGTGCTTTGAGGTTGACCCCCTTCTTCTTTGTGGCAGCCCCTCAAATATTGGAATACTGCTATCATGTTACCCCTAGTCCTTCTTTTCTCTAGATTGGCCATACCCAACTGCAGCAGTTCTTTACCTGTTTATGTCTCCAGGTCCTTAAACATCTTATTGCTCTTCTTGACACTTTCTCCAAAGTTTACACTTTACATTTTCTCCAAATATTTGAAATATTTGGAAATATGCAAAGACTTTGGAGAAAGTGTAAAAAAGAGCAACTAATATTTCAATATTTGAAATATTTAAAAAAAATAGTTTCAGCTTTGTGATCTGAATTCTCCTCTGGCCTCTGGATTTCTCCCCTTCATCTCTATTGCTCAACCACATGTTTCAAATCTTTAAAGTTCAGCTAAAAAGGTAAAAGGTAAAAGTTCCCCTCGCATATACGTGCTAGTCATTTCTGGCTCTAGGGGGCAGTGTTCATCTCCATTAAAAGCCGAAGAGCCAGTGCTGTCCGAAGATGTCTCCATGGTCATGTGGCTGGCATGACTAAACATCGAAGGCGCATGGAACACTGTTCCCTTCCCACCAAAGTGGTCCCTATTTTTCTACTTGCATTTTTTTACATGCTTTCGAACTGCTAGGTTGGCAGAAGCTGGGACAAGTAATGGGAGCTCACTCCATTATACGGCGCTAGGGATTTGAACCGCCGAACTGCTGACCTTTCTGATCGACAAGCTCAGCATCTTAGCCACTGAGCCACCGCGTCCCTACTGTTCAGCTGGAATAAGACAAAAATGAGTGTTATTTTCTTTCCAACTCATTGTATGCCGCTAACTCTAAGATGTCCCAGCCATCTTAAACTATGGGGCTTTGTGTTGGTTAAACACGAAGCCCCATGGTTTAAAAATGGCCAGGACATTTCTAACTAATCCTAATCCATTCTCTCTAGACTGCTCTTGAGATCATGGAAATGGTACCAAAATCAGAACGTAAATATTATTTTTCTGACTCTGAAATATAGAAAAATAAGGAGGAATAGATTAGATACAAGCAATTCTCAACTTACAAACATTTGTTTTGTTTACAACAGCACTGAAAAAAGAGACTTATGATCAGTTTTCAGACTTATGACCCCTGCAGCATCCCCATAGTCACGTGATCAAAATTCAGATGCTTGGTAACTATAATTATTGAGTCTGTCCTCTGCACCTCCATAACTGTCTGGTTTGGCTCTGCAACCCAACAAAAGAGACACAGACTTCAGAGAGTAATTAGGATTGCAGAAAAAACAATGGCTACCAACCTGCCTTCTATTGAGGACCTGCACACTGCACGAGTCAAAAAGAGGGCTGTGAAAATATCTACAGGCCCGACACATCCTGGACATAAAGTGTTTCAACTCCTTCCCTCAAAATGACGCTATAGAGCCCTGCACACCAGAACAACTAGACACAAGGACAATTTTTTCCCAAATGCCCTCATTCTGATAAACAAATAATTCCCTCAACACTGTCCAACTATTTACAAAATCTGCACTACTATTACTATTAATCTTCTCATCTCTCCTTATCACCCATCCCCTTCCACTTTTGACTGTATGACTGTAACTTTCTCGCTTGTATCCTTACAATTTATATTGACTGTTTTCTAGTATGATTTGATTGCTTATTGTACCCTATGACTATTATTAAGTGTTGGACCTGATGATTCTTGACTCTTGACTTGACTCACGAATGTATCTTTTCTTTTATATACACTGAGAGCATATGCACCAAAGACAAATTCCTTGTGTGTCCAATCACACTTGGCCAATAAAGAATTCTAATTCTAATTGACTCATATTTATGATGGTTGCAATGTCCTGGGGGGGTCACATGATCCCGTTTTTCGACTTTCTGACAAGCAAAGTCAATGGGGAAGCCAGAATCACTTAACAACCATGTTCCTAACTTAACAGCCACAGTTATTCACTTAACAGTTGTAGCAAGCAAAGTCATAAAATGGGGCAAAACTCACAACAACTGTCTTGCTTAGCAACAGACATTGTGGCTCAATTGTAGTCCTAAGTCAACAACTACCTGTACTTCTTTTCAGAGTAATGCAATATGGAAAGGGATTTATCCGTTGACAGGCAAAATAATGATTACTGTGATACTTTTCCTGAACTGCAAGAAGAAATTATTTTGTCTTTGGCAGGTTTAGAAAGACACAGAGTAGTTGCTGTTTCGTCTGGATAAACATTAGTCACGTTTCATGCTGGAAGAATCTGTGTTCTTACTTTTCTCTCGTGCACCTGGTAGATCTTTGTGAGTTTTTCTTCATCCTGACTGACCATTGATGGTGGAAAGTGGAATCAGCAGCTTTTGTCTGACCAGTTGAGAGAGAGAGACAGAGAGACAGAGGGAGAGAGAGAGAGAGAGAGAGAGAGATGATAGATTGATAGATGATAGATAGATGGATATAGATAGATGAAAGGTAGGTAGGTAGATA
Source organism: Bungarus multicinctus (assembly GCA_023653725.1). NCBI lineage: Eukaryota > Metazoa > Chordata > Lepidosauria > Squamata > Elapidae > Bungarus > Bungarus multicinctus. The sequence continues at coordinate 102,104,091 of CM042844.1, forward strand.
GATGATATAGATAGATGATAGATAGATAGATAGATAGATAGATAGATAGATAGATAGATAGATAGATAGATAGATAGATAGATAGATAGATAGATGAGATAGATAGATAGATGATATAGATAGATGATAGATAATAGATAGACAAATAGATAGATAGACAGACAGACAGACAGACAGACAGACAGACCAGACAGACAGACCGACAGACAGATAGATAGAGATCAGGGGTGTCAAACTTGATTTCATTGAGGTCCACATCAGGGTTGTGTTTGCTCTTGGGGGGCCAGGGTGCATGTGGTCAGGGGTGTGTCCAGAGTGGACATGGCCAGCTCAATGTCACTCGTCATCCGTTTTCAACCATGATAGCCTTCTGCAGCCTTCTGCCAGCCAAAAGGGAGTGTTCCCTCTGTTTTCACTGACAGATGGCTGCAGGAGGCTGTTGTGGCCAAAAATGGAGCCCGGGTGGGCCTTGCACGACCTGAGCTCTATTTTCACTGGCAGAGGCATCATGAGCCGGTCCTTTGCTGTTTCCAGGGCAGCTCCATTGGCCAGATCTAAGCACCCTGCAGGCAGGATTCAACCCCCAGGCCTTGAGTTTGACAACCCTGATATAGATAAATAACAGATTTAAAAGATTAACAAGAGTTGGAAGGGACCTTGTAGGTCATCTAGTCCAACCTCCCTTCCCAAGCAGGAGACCCTACACCATTTCTGACAGATGGCAATCCAGTCTCTTCTTGAAAGCTTCCAGTAATGAAGCTCCCAAAACTTCTGAAGGAAAGTTATTCCATTGGTAGAAAAATAGACAGATAGACAGACAAATAGAGATAAAGATGATAGAGATTAGATAGAGATATTTAAAAAATCAATTCTGAAGATTCAAAAAAAATGAAGGGAAAAGGAACCTTCACTGTTATCCCAAAGAAGATTCAAGCTGTGGTTCTTCTCCTGCACTGACCTCAATTGTGATTGTCTGCCTTGGCTTCTCTCTGCCAAATTCATTTCCTTCAGGGGCTCTGAGAGATTAGCTCGAGCGTTTATATATCTGCCAGCAGGGCATGGCAAAACAAAGAAGGAAGGTATTAAGCCATCTTCCTGAGACCTTGAGGCCATCCCTTCCTAATCAGAGCTTCTCCTTGTCCTCCAATGACCCTTTGAAAGTTATCCTGTGCTGCTAAACAGAAAAACAACAATCATCTTCTGATGGATGGACAAAATTACAGTCTTTCTTATTTGTACTTTTTATAGTTTCAAACAAGAGAAAAAGTCCCTTGGTTCAATAGCTTTCACTTCAGCCGGAAACATTTCCACAAATGGTGGCCATCTTTGTTCCTTAGAAAAGAGACCTTCAGAATTCAGAACTAGGACAATACAGAGTCCTCAACTTATGATCGCAGTTGAGCCTGAAATGTCTGTGTCAACTCATAAAACATTTCTACGGTCTTTTTAGAGTTGCCAACAGAAAGAGGGGTGGGGAAGAGCAGTGCGGCAGCTTGGAAATGGAAAGTGCATTCCATAAATAGTTTTCAAAGACAGTAACTAGGTGACTGAAATTTCTGCACAGAAAATTCTAACTGGAGAATATGATTGATGACTCTTGGCTATAAATGTGTCCCACTGGAGAATATGAATTATGATACACCCAGGGGGTGGCGGAAAACCAGGGTCAAGGGTGACAATATCTCAGAGTCAGCTATACCCAGGAAATGCCGGACATGTTAACTTCCAATAAATCCTTTTGAAGTTTTGGAAGTTTGGCTCAAGACTCATGATTTAATGGGGGTAACTGCTGGGATCCTGACAACTTGTCTGAAATGGTATAGGGTCTCCTGCTTGACCAGGGGCTGGACTAGAAGACCTCCAAGATCCTTCCCAGCTCAATTCTGATTTATTAGATGACATTCCCCATGTTGTCTCCATCCAAGTTATTTTTCTGTCTCTTTGTCTCTCTAAATTCTTGAGATCTCTTGTGGGCCCATGGGCTAACCTGATCTGAACCTATTTAGATTTCTCAAGATTGGCCAAAGTCACCTAGGTGTTGCTTGATGGTATTATAGGGGAAGGCTCCTTCCTGTTATAAATCCCAAAATCTATATTTGACCTCCACCTTTTCAGTATTCTGAAAATTTATTTTTTAAAACATGCATCTGTTTTACTGGGCACTGCATGGTTAAATTCAATTCAGCCTCCATTTTGAGCCATGACAGCCTGTTGCTAGGCAAGAGAGTTGTCAAGTGTGTTTTTCCTCCATTTTGTGACATTTTGGGATACTGCAACAGTCATAAATACATAGGTAGATGGAAGGGGCATATATCCCTGTCCTCTTTCCCACCTTCCTTCTGACCTCTGCATCCAATTAGATAATGGCAAGGCCCAACCAGTGAATGGCGATCGGCTGCTTTGGAACTAAGGTCAAAATCTGAAATTGGATGCCTGCTGGTGAGGTAGAGATGATTGGGGGCACCAGTAGTCAATAGGTGAGACCTGAAGACAAGGGGACCTTGGGGACATACCACGATGAGGAACAGGCTTAACTGGGGCCATAGCAGTGGTGGGATTCAATTTTTTTACTATCAGTTCTGTGGGTGTGGCTTGGTGGGCGTGGCAGGGGAAGGATACTGTAAACTCTCCAGTCAGAGGTGGCATTACTCCCAATTTCCCCTACTGGTTCTCCAGAACTGCTCAGAACCTGCTGAATACCACCTCTGGGCCATAGCTCCCTAATAGTGAGAGCAATCAACCAATGGAACAGCATGTCTTATTTCTTACTTCAGAAGTTATGGGTGCATCATTGGGGATCCATCACTTTCAAAAAGAGACTGGAGAACCATTTGTCTGAAAGGATATAGAATCTTCTGCTTGAGCAGAGGGTTGGAGCAGAAGACCGCCAAGGTCCCTTCCAACTATATAATTGTATGTTCTACCTTTCCTTTCCTCCCACCAAACTGGCAGTCAGTTCCATGGGTCAATTAAGGGAGAGAAGGGGGACAGCTTCATGTTGGGGTCTGCTGAGGGTTTTGAGGTAAGGGGAAACGACAGCAGCTTATATTCATATGGAAAGAAGGAAGATCCAATGGATCATCTCTTGTCTAATTATTTATAATTCTGAGCAGCAGGCAATATCAATATCAATTTTAGAAAACCAGAATCAAACCAAAATAACATAAAGCCATTCCAACATGGCGCAACCAGTACTGAGGCTCATAGCAGAATAGGCTCATTTAAGAACTTGGTTCAGTGCATGGGAGAATAAGGTTGACCATCCAAATCTTGAAATGGTGCAGAGCCCGTTCCAAAGATCAGCAAGATAGAAGATATGTGTGAGTACCTGCCTCAGCTGATCCCCTCAGGAAAGCATGACTCTTAGTCATGAATAGTTATCAAAAGGAACTTTTACTGAGAGATAGTGATTACAGAGAAATCAGGGAGAACCTAAAGCTTCCATGCAAAGTGTTAAATTATTCTTCCCACTTTGAAACCCCCTGTGCCAGTCCACTGGTAGCCAATGTAATGCCATAAAGTTGTTTTGAGAACTCTGAGGTATTAGCTTGATAGCAAGTCATCCCCAGGGCGCAGTGACCTTGGTTTCAGGCTGGAACTGGTTGACAGCAAATCTATCTTGTCTCTGAGATAGTCCCCCCTCCCTAAATTAGGTCTATGACAATTTGCCATGGCCAACTCACCATGGCCAACTCGGCCTGGCCAACTCACTGCAGGACAACACACTGGGGGACAAGAATTACACTAAATATCAAAGAATTAGTGAAATAGAATCGTTAAAGAAATGATGCCAAAGGAGGGACAGAACGAAATGTGAATAGCAAAAATTAAATGTCTTTTTTATTTATTTGAAATAATTAATTAGAATTGTTAAATTGTCCTCCAGCAAGTTGTGCCATGGCAAGTTGGCTGTGGAGAGTTGGCCATGGCAACTTGGCTGTGGTGAGTTTACCATAGTAAGTTGGCGGTTACAACAAAAGCGAAAGCATGCAAAAAATGCAACCCCATCCCTTATCCCTCCTCCTCCATCAGAATGGCAATGCCCCATAAGGGACCTGATAATATATCTCCCAGATCCTGTTAGATGATCCACCTCAAAGAGGAGACCTGGATCGAGTTCGCTCCATGTGACCCAGTGGGACAGGTAGAGCAAGGAATAAAAAATGACAAAGTGTTTGAATGAAAGCCAGACAATGCTCCAAAGAGTATTTCTGAGTATAGGAGAGATTATGATACATCAAGGAGTGGAACTGAAAGGAACGTGATAAATGTTAAGTGTCTGAGATAGAATTGATGAATAGGAAGTCATAAATACTGAGAGAATTTGAAAAATGGTAAAGCGGCAGGAGTTGACAGTGGAACTGCAAAAAAATGGTAAAATATGGATGTGGTTTGTTTATGGAGCCGTGTGTGAGGGGGCGTCTCTGTCAGACTTTTGAGGTTGGACAGGTGGAGAAACAGAGACTGTTGAGATTCCAGGAAGGTTATTTTATTGTAGACAGCTCAACTTAACAACAGTTAATTTAGTGACCTCTCAAAGTTACAAAGGTACTGAAAAAAGTTGTTCCGACCAAGATCATGAAGCAGACTCCTCATCTTGATAAAACCCCTTTTATTTAGGTTAAAGTGAATTCCTCTCCAGCAAAGTCCCGGCCAACAGTCTTTCAAGAGATTTCACAACTACAGACCTTTATCAGGCTTGGAGAGTTGCCAGGGCTATTTCTTCCAAACACCATGCTGTAGCAGCAATTACTTGGCAAGAAGTCAGGAACAGATTTTCATTTTAATGAATTGAACTAATTGTCTCCTGCAAACCCCACTCCTCTTTATTCCCTATGGGAGGGGCCATTCACTGTCCACCTGCGCCTTTACTCCCAATTTGACCCTCGTTCTTTAGCTGTTTCCTTTTCCTGGCAGCTCTGCACATGCACACACTGGGAACAGGCTCCAGCTGTTCTTCTTCCCCACTGATCTCCAAATCCGATGGTAGCTGATAACTGTCAGACGGCCCTGGCCCCATCTCTGCCTCCAATGCAGAGCCCTCATCAGAGCCTTCCTTAGACTCCAGGACTGGCCCATGTTCCTCCCCAACCTCCTCACTGTCCAAGTCTACCACCAGCTCCACTGGCCATTGGGGGGCCACAACAGAAGTGTTTTCACACAACCGTTACAGCTTCCCTGTGGTCACATGATCAAAATTCAGACGCTTGGCAATTGGGTCCATATTTATAACCGTTGCTATGTCCCAAGGTCACATGATTGCCTTTTGCGACCTTCTGACAAGCGAAGTCAATGAGGAAAGCCATATTCCCTTAACCGCCGTGTGACTAACCTAACAACGACAATGATTCAGTTAGCAACTATGGCAAGGAAGGTTGTAAAATGGGACAGAACTCACTGAACTAATGTTTCACTTAGCAGCAGAAATTTTGGGCTCTGTTGTTGTTTTAAGTTGAGGACGGCCTGTAATAAGGAATAAGAGCTGTGGTGGCACAGTGGTTAGAGTGCAGTACTGCAGGGTACTTCTGCCGACTGCTGGCTGCCTGCAATTTGGCAGTTCGAATCTCACCAGGCTCAAGTTTGACTCAGCCTTCCATCCTTCTGAGGTGGGTAGAATGAGGACCCAGATTGTTGGGGGCAAGAGGCTGACTCTCTAAACCGCTTAGAGAGCTGTAAAGCACTGTGAAGTAGTATATAAGTCCGAGTGCTATTGCTATAATAACTGAATCTTGAAAGCTTGTCTGAGTTTTTCTCTGCCCCATCACATGCTAAATGAAATCAGTGCAGGGTTCTTTTGAGTTTCTTTCTCATCATTGTTTCAATGGCCTTCTGAATGGCTGATTCCTTCCTTCCCACCACGTGGCTCCTTCTTACCTTCCTGAAGGTCAACTTTTAATCCTTTTACAACATAATGAGTAGAAGAAGTACTGCAGGCTACTTCTGCTGGCTGCCTGCAATTTGGCAGATCGAATCTCACCAGGCTCAAGGTGGACTCAGCCTTCCATCCTTCTGAGGTGGGTAAAATGAAGACCCAAATTGTTGGGGGCAAGAGGCTGACTCTGTAAGCTGCTTAGAGAGGGCTGTAAAGCACTATAAAGAGGTATATAAGTCTAAATGCTATTGCTATTGTTGAAACTTAGGATACCCTGTCAATATCATCTTTGTTGGTTTGTTTGGACTCAGTATTAAATTTCAGGGAGATATTACAGACATTTGATTATTTGGCTAGTTGTACTAAAGATCTTTTTTTCCCCCCAATATTTTTCTTCCTTGAAGCCCAATCTTTTTTCTAAGCAGCTTTGCTAATGTGTTACCTTTTGAAGAGATCCAATCCAACCCAAAAGGGAATCTCATCAAACATTTTATTTTTATTCATACAACATCATAGAATTTTAGAATTTCTAACAAGACTCTCGTACCTATACATTCTTCAATTTTTATCAAAGCAACTTAGCATTCTTATACTGCTCCATACCATCTCTACTACAGAGCCTTATAGATGAACCATTTTCTTTGCCCAAAGCAGAGATAAAATTCAATATATATTTTGGTACAAAAGAGCTTAGTATAATTTCAGTGCTCTAATCACACAACTAGACGAAGTTAATGTAATTAGACAATTAAATTAGCCAAATCATATGGCAAATATTTCTTTTAATCATAATCCCTTTGGACTGCTAGTATTTACTGTGTCAGTGGCGTGTGAATTCTCACATTATTTTATTTCCAATGGATATCAAATGTGATAAAGGGGGTGGTAGAGATGTAACACCATAACACCATGCTTTCCCCTCCTTTGACCACTAAAAAAAGGAAATAATAATTAAGATGATAGTTGCATGGGGAAAGGGAAGAGAAGGGAAGGAAAGGGAGAAGAAGGATGAAAAGAAGGAAGGAGAGGAGGAAAGGAAAGGAAGGGAAAGGAAGGGAAGGGAAGAGGAAAGGAGGAATAAAAAAGATTAACTAGTCACAAAAATAAGAATAGACAAGTTCTGTTTGGGTACAAAAACTGCAAGATTCATTCTTTCCTCTTCCACTCTTATCGATATGTAAGAAGGTTCCCCAGACCAATTCACAGGTAATTAGGAATTTTTTTAAAAAAGTTGTCTTCCTATTAGATAAACACTGTATATTATGCAGGGGCAAATTTGTCATTTCAGGGTGTTCATTATCTTGATATTATTAGGATGGTGTGAAACCATTTGGCTTCGACTTGAAAAGACACTTTGTACCTTGGAGGTGACAATATTCTGCTCATCAAGGATTCTCCCTAATGAGATGCTTTGTTCACAGTGAACCTTGACTGACAGTTCTAAAGCAGAAAGAGCCCTTTGCTCCTCTGTTTGCACCATGGTTGACAGGGGGGATCAGAGAAGCTTTCTGCACATCACAGTCCATGCACAGAAATCTCCTTTGCATATTGTGTTTTCTAAAGGGGGGCTCAGAAGTGAGACAAAGCCCTGGATACACTTTGCTGCGGTGGCACAGTGGTCAGAGTGCAGTACTCCAGGCTCTTTCTGCTGACTGCCGGTTGCCTGCCATTTAGTGGTTCGAATCTCACCAGGCTCAAGGTTGACTCAGCCTTCCATCCTTCTGAGGTGGGTAAAATGAGGACCCCAACTTTTGGGGGCGAGTTGCTGACTTTGTAAACCACTTAGAGAGGGCTGTAAAAGCACTGTGAAGTGGTAGCTAAGTTAAGTGCTATTGCTATTGGTGCTAGTAGTAGGAGAAAACATCGCTGTGCACACACTTTGCTTCTTTCAAAGAGCTGTTTTGCTCCACCCCCTGTCAAGTCAAAGCATCTCTCAGCAGTTCTGGAGATTCTGGCTGAATATACAAAAAGTAGGAATCCACATTAACACACATGAAAAGGAGTTGTGATTCAGCAGAGTCAATTAGAGACGATCCGTTCCTCTGGAAGGTTTTCAGTCCAGAAGTTTCTAAAGTACTCTCCACAGGGATTTCCATTTTGGCTTGGGAACACCAACTCGTCCCCTCCTCACCATCTTAATGTCACGAAGCTTCAGGAATGATGATATTTCAACAAAAAAAGAGAAAACAGGCTGTAGCCAGAGGAAGCCTCTTTTAAAGCGAAAGGTAAATATGGAAAAAGCTAGGGTCTGAGAAATGGTGGTATGGCTTTATCGTATGTTTTAAACAACTGGTTCTTCCACAGCTTCATTCATTCATTCATTCATTCAGCATATGGCAAATACATGGACTTATAGTGGTCCAAATGTTAATGTCCAGTCCACCCAGCCATTCAAGGACAGGGTGGACTGTGTTGAAAAAGTCAGACAGTGGGCTGGCGTAAGATGGACATTTGGACATAATGTGATGGATATTTTGTTGAGGAGCACCACAGTCACACTGAGGGGTAGAGACAAGACACCACTTAAACAAGGAGTCCTGGCAGACAACATGTTGGGTAGGGATCCTGTTCAGAGTTGACCAATGCTGGAAAGGAAGGTCAAAACCTGGCACCTTTTGTGTATGGTCATCTACGTAACTGCCTGTATCTGGGTATCCAGCAGCCCATTTGGCTTTTCCACTGTGTGTTGATGTCAAAATTGTTAGACAGCTGTTGAGTGAGTGCCAGAGGGTGCTTCTTGGATTTAAGCCTGCCAATTCATAGATTAGGAAGATCAGCATGCCCATGAGGAAATGGGTTTCTCATAATTTTGTTGTACTCCTTCACTAAGGCTTCCTGCCTTCGTAAAACTGGTGGTGCAATGTGACTCAAGACAAAAAAAAAAGGCCCATTTTGTTTATCCATTACCATGTATTTAAAGAGCCAGGAGTTCTAATAAAGATGTCAGACTGCCAACTGTCGTTAACTGCCAATTCTTCAATGTAGTCTAGCTACCAATTGTTGCTAATCATTTGATTCGCACTTCCGCGCTATCCAGGATGCCCCATGAGGAGACGAACTAGCATCACACCCCTCTTCCACAGTGAACTTGCTTCTTGGTGGCCTTGCCACCAGCTGGAGACTCACTGGATTACTGCTTCTTTAAGAAGCTCTCTGAGAGCATCCAGTCAAAAGCGTTGGTTTTCAGAGCTTCTTCTTTCCCAGGGAAGTTGCTTCTGATTTAGAAAACACTCTTCTGTGGAGAATCAGCAGCAGTCCAAAAAAAGGGGATGCTACCACTAAGACGCCATCTTTCCACCGGAAGCCTTCTCTACCTTTCGCACCTGTCATGCCTTAGCATATAACTTTTATATACTGTTCTTGCTCTCTAGCCCCATCTAGTGGCCAGAGAGACAAATACCAAGCATATTGTTTGAAGCTGACCCAACCTCTTTACCCATCAGCCTGCACTCTCAAACCAGATGCATGGTAGGAAGCCAGACTCCACTTCCTTTAGCATTTGGAGAAGGCAGAGAAGCACAAAGAAGAATCCAACCGAATCTGTGGCACATGTTCATCCAAGGATAACTCACATCCCACACACAGAGAGGCCTGGCAATATCTCATTAGTCATTGTGGTTTGACTATGAGATTTTTCAATAAAATGGAAAGCTGTATATCAAATGTGGAAAGGAAAGAAAAAATACTATACTGTTAATGTATATTGACATATATATTGTTACCGTATCCTTTCCCTCTCCTCCTCCTTCCTATTTTCCTAATTTTATTCTTCAACGTGCATTACTCCCTGCCACCACTTTTCAGTACTGCAGGCTCACTTGGGCTGCTGTTGTACTCAAGTCAACTTTGAATACATGAAGACCCAGAATATGCAGAACTTTGAAATTTGACCCCATGGGGAGCCTATCAATATTTGAGCACTCCGGATAGATAGTTCTCTATTTGTTTTATATTATGTTATTTCTGTTGTTGGAAGGAGAAAGGAGGAAAGAGGCAGGAGTAGGAGGAAAAGGAGGAGGAAAAGAGTCATGGACTTTGAAAAAATCTTAACTATAGATGATGATGAGGAGGAGGAGGAGGAAGAAGAAGAAGAAGAAGAAGAAGAAGAAGAAGAAGAAGAAGAAGAAGAAGAAGAAGAAGAAGAAGAAGAAGAAGAAGAAGAAGAAGAAGAAGAAGAAGAGGAGGAGGAGGAGGAAGAGGAGGAGGAGGAGGAAGAAGAAGAGGAGGAGGAGGAGGAGGGGGCGGAAGACAAAGAAGAAGAAGAGGAGGAAGAGGAGGAGGAGGAGGAAAAGGAGGAGGAAAAGAGTCATGGACTTTGAAAAAATCTTCGCTATAGATGATGAGGATAAGGAGGAGGAGGAGGAAGAAGAAGAAAAAGAAGAAGAAGAAGAAGAGGAGGAGGAGGAGGGGGTGGAAGACAAAGAAGAAGAGGAGGAGGAAGTTCTCATTGATTGATTGATATTTGATGGAATGCGAAGAATGCGAATGGATCGGATTCAATGAATCCTTTTCCTTATACTGCTTTGTGAACAAAATCGTCACCATTTACTGTGAACAAAATCGTCACCATTTAGCAGCCCCACCCCTGTCCTCTAGCACAACTGGCAATGGGAACAGCAAATCTTACAGTAATCAGCATAGGACAATTGCCTGCGTGATATGAGAGATGTCTAAACCTAGAGTACATTTTTGTTACTTCACCTGCAAGTGTAATAACTTGCACCATTTGAATGGTTGCAAACATTTGCTGAAATAAAACGATTGGGAGTTCCATCTAGCTGCCTCGCTTTCTTGTGTGACAAATAGCAACCCATTTTAATGTATTCTCAGGCTGCTTTGTGGTTGGCTCATTGCTATTGACTTCATGTCTCGGTGAGAAACAGCTCCACCTTTAATGTAAGCGCTAGCTTATCTCAAGAGAGTGGATGGCAACTTTTCTCCAATTGTAAATAAATTATATTTGTATCCTGTAATTACTGGCTTTCTCTAGAGGCATTGATGGCTCCAAGAGTAGCAAAGATACTACTCTACTAGTAGCAAAGATTCATACCTTTAGGCAAAATATTCTCCTTTTGGAAAGCTCTGAGTGGACATATTCTAAACTGTCTGTCGTGCTTCTGTTTCCTGCCTCATTGGGTGTGCTGGGGATGACCTCCTACATATACCTAAAAAACGAGGGTTATTTGCAGAGGTGGTGTTCATGAAGTTCTGACCAGTTCTGGAGAATTGGTAGTGGAAATTTTGAGTTGTTCAGAGAACCGGCCAATCCCACCTCTGACTGGCCCCACCAACCCCATCTATTCTCCGCCCCCCAAGTCCCAGTTGATCAGCTGGGTTTTCTTTGGTTGCCCTGCACAGGAGGATGGAGCTGGAAAGCAGGTTAGTGAGGAGGGAATGGGGATATTGCAGTATCCTCCCCCTGCCAAGCCCACCAAGCCATGCCCACAGAACTGGTAGTAAAAAACGTTGAATCCCACCACTGATTATTTGGCAACTGTGATGACCCAGAGTGTATCAAAAATATAACAAAAACCAAAGCGTAAACAAAGGTCCTTTAATGCCTTCAACTTGGCTTCACTGTTTAATTGTTCACAGTTGAAGATTAAACTATTTTCAAAATAACATTCCAAATGAAAGAAACACAGTTCAAATTCAAAGAGCAGATAACGAAGCAAAAACCAAAAACAAACCACACTGAACAAAGTTCCACGACAGACCAGGATAAATAATTACAAACTTCAGGAAGATAACCAGGTCCATTGGAAGAATGCCAACCAAGATAAACCTCATTCAGGAATAAAACACTAATTTGTCTCCAGCATTTGTTAGCACGCAGGTCCAAATTCTTATGCAGATCTCACATCTGCAACCCATGAAGAGGTCTCCTCTCGAGTAGACTATGTTTTCCCCTGATCCTCTCTTCCCTGTGTGCCCTAGGATGGATAGGGGATGGGCCTGGGTCCTCCTCTGACTGTTCAGGCAGCCTCTGCCCTTCCCCAGCCTCCTCCACCACCTCTGGAGCCACCCTTCCACTCCTGTTGGCTGTTCCTCCTCTCCCTCAGAGTCAGTCTCCACCAGGGGCATGACAGCAACAGTGGACTTGACATATATGTCTCAACCATGTTTTTCCTTAGGTCCTGGTTGCCAACAGACACTTCTAAGTTGAAACAAGACAACTCACTGCAGCTAATGTGTCACACTCAATTCACCAGGGCAACTTGCTGTAGGACAATTCAACAATTCAATTTAATTATTTAAAATAATTTTTAAAAAATGTTTTATTTTTTGTCATTCACATTTCATTTTGTCCAGTGGTCTGATTCAATTTTTTTTTTACTACCAGTTCTGTGGGCATGGCAAGGGAAGGTTACTGCAAAATCCCCATTCCCTCCTCACCCCACTAATCTGCTTTTCAGCTCCATTCTCCTGTGCAGGATAACCAAAGAAAACCCAGCCGATCAGCTGGGACTCAATGGGAGGCAGAGAATAGATGGGGGTGGGGCCAGCCAGAGGTGGCATTTGCCGGTTCTCCAAACTACTCAAAATCTCCGATACTGGTTCTCCAGAACTGGTCAGAACCTGCTGAATACCCACCTCTGATTTTGTCCTTCCGTTGGCATCCTTTCTTTAATGATTCTATCCCCCTGTTCTTTTTCCCCCCAATATTAATGTATCTCTTGTCCTGTGGTGAGTTGACCCTTCTCTATTGTCTTTCAATGATTTCTGTATTTCCATCGTTATATGATAAATATAATCACTGAATCACTGCCCCAGTCTTCTTGCTTGTTCATTTTGTTTAAAACAAAAAATAGTACCGCAATGAAATACAATAGTGGAGTGGAGTTTATTTTATGTAAATCAGAGAATTAATATAGCGCACATTCACTTACATTTTACATTGTCTCTCCCTGCACTCAATTGGAAAGTTGGTTAGAATGACAAACTGAACAATTCAAGCTTTCTTTATATGAGATTACTTAATATAGTTTAAAAAATATTTTTTTCTGGACAGCCCAGATTTCAATACTTATTCAATTTTTGTTACAGTCACAGACCTGCTCCAAAAACAAAAGCATTAAAAACAATAATTGTAGTTAAAAAAAAAAAAAGACAGACAGAATAATGTATTGCGATTGGTGATGGATTATAAGTGGGTAGTTCAAGTTTGCCTACTTTTACTTCCAGCATAATGGAATTCAACCATATTCAAAAAAACTACTTTGTACTGATCCGGAGAGTAACAGTAGAATAACTGTACATAACAAAGATCACTATTTCCTGGATATTTTATTAGGTAAAATGTTATAAATGTAGCTGTGAGTCCTTATAGAACAGGGGTGTCAAACTCAAGGCCCCGGGCCAGATCTGGCCCATGGAGTACTTTGATCCAGCCCAAAGGGAAGCCCTGGAAATAGTGAAGGACCAGCCTGCAAGTGCCTCTTCCAGAGAAAATGTGGCTCTCCTGAGCTCCGTTTTTGCTAGCAGAGGGTTGCAGGAGTATATCCCAGCCGAAAACGGATTTTGGGAACCTAATTTTCTGGCAAGTGCTCCAGCCACCACAGGTGCCCCTGACACAAGTGATGTTGAGCTGGCCACGCCCACTCTGGCCCCCGAGGTCAAACACAGTTCTGATGCAGCCCTCAATGAAATCAAATTTGATGCCACTGTTATAGAAGATGTAGTATAGAAGAAGTGAGTTCTTGGGGCAATGGTCCCATGTCCATAGAGACACAGTCTCAGCTTATATAGTAGATTTCAATAGTTATATAGCTATTGACAACCTTTAAGTCATTTATGAGAAAACATTTAAGCTGTGTGTTTAAGAAAAAAAATAACAACATAATTATTTATGTTAATGGGGATTTCATGCTACAGCGACCATTTTACTGAGGGAATGTTTAATTTGGAGGTTGGTTTGTAAGCCAATTGGCATGTTTACTCGTGTATGATCACCGCAATTATGTAAAACCCACAAAACTGACATTATGAATCTTTTCAGAATACACTAGTTGTCCATCTTCTTTCCAGGATAAATTAGATGTGATAACAACACAGTGATCATAAGCAGTTGTCAAATAATTGAAAGTCCAAGTCTTTCTAATCATGAAAATGTACCCTGCTTTATGTTGATAAGTGTGATGACCTGGGGAGGGGGGAATACAAAATAAACTCAGTCACAAAAACCTGGTTAAGTCCTTTTTATTCCTTCATTTTGCTTCCAAGCTCTGGATAACTTTGAGGGAAGACAAAAAAACTCCCACATAAGCAGTTATAAGAAGAAGGAAAAAAACAACATAAACCAGGCAAGATAAAAGCTGGAGGACGTCCGCAGATAACACATACTGGGAAGGATGCCAAACTCAGAGAGGAACCATAAACTAGACATATTTCCACATTTTGTTTCCAGCGTTCGCCCATATGCATGTCCATCCTCTTATCCAGTTGTCACATCTGCAGCCCATGAAGAGGATCAAGGACCTCTCCTCCCGAGTAGACCACATCTCTCCCTTATCTCTCCTCCCTGCGTGCCCTAGGATGGATAGGGGATGGGCCTGGGTCCTCCTCTGACTGCTCACCTGGCCTCTGCCCTTCCCCAGCCTCCTCCACAACCTCCAGAGCCAAACTTCCACTCCCTGTTGGCTGTTCCTCCTCTCCCTCAGAGTCAGTCTCCACCAGGGGCATGAAAATAAGAGAGGGAACACCTGTACTTTAGCATCATAGACTCTACTGTAATTTTAAAAATTACTCTTGGATAAAAAAAAACTATTCTTAGGTCAATAAAATCACACTTGCCTGGTTTGTGTAGAAGTGTGGCATCCTTGCCTGGTATTTGTAGAATGCTTGCCTACACACATGCATGTATACACATATGCATGTATACTATGACCACACACACATCACTGTGTTCTTCAGAAAGATATGAGTTGGGGTTTATTCAAAAGTCAAGATGGTAGCCACAGCCATACAATCAAAGTCCCACCCTTTTATTTAACATGACAAGTCACTGCTGACTACATTTTTGGAAACCAATGCTTCAATCAAGCAAAAAGAAGATAAAGATACTGTACCCTTAGAAAGATAATGTCTTTGAAATTAGAGAAATACATACTGTATTTATCCTCAAGTTGTTCCTGTTGTTGCTGTTTTCATCTTGATGGCCTTGGTGTGCAGGAATTCAAGAATGATCTCTTGACAAGTCTGGAGAGGAAAGATATGTTGAAGTTATCTGTCAAGATGAGGAAGGGGACGTTCATTATTTTTTTCTAACAACTCAGATGTTCCTTATTAGCTTCCACAAAGATGAGAAACATTCTGCTCACAAGTCCCCCTTTCTCCCTCTTGTGTCTTCCCTCTTATTATTATTATTATTGATTGAGTAGGTCAGTAATGCAAACTGATCAACAGCAAGGAAACATGATCTGGACATGAAGACTTTAATCAAGCACATCAGTTTGAAATAGCCCTCAAGTTATTAGAAAAAGGGAAGAGTGAATCTTAGGAGATGTCAAAACAGATATCTTGTAGTTGTCTTCAGAGTCTGTCTCCTTCACAAGCATTGGGGATTCCTTTCAAATTTCCCAGCCACAACTGCCCAAAGTAGATCTAGAGATTAGTACCAATTAATAAAATTAGCACATATTACCCAGTGTAAATGCAAAAAGAGAGAGAGAAATCTATTGAAAAAATCTTCCTGACTTTCTCAAAATTGTTGTAAATTTCCCTTTTTTGATTATTTTCCCCCCACTCAATTAATCTTTGTGACTCCTCACTATCAATTTAATATTGGTCTATTAAAACTTTGAATAAAGATTAATCTCCCTAATATGCACTGATCAAAAGCAGGTAGACCATTGTTATCTCGCCTCTAATGTTTTGTTTTGTTTTTACATCGAATCTTGCTACTTGAACAAGGATGGATTCATCTCTGTTTGAAAAGGCACTCTCTCTCTCTCTCGGTGTGTGTGTGTGTATGAAAAAAATAAAGAATATTGTGGTCTGAATATTTGAACAGAAATGGAGGAAGGTACAGTACTTAAGAAGATTGTTTTAATACACTTTACCGTATAAAAGCACATTAATAAAGTTCTCGATTTTTTTTTCCAAATAAAGTCCCACATGGGTGAGATGCAGCTTACATAGAATATGTACCTGCCCCAGTTGAAATGCTAAAGAAAATGTATCGCATCTTGGTTTTGTAAATACTTTTCTCTCCTCAGATGGCATAAAGAGATTTGTCATGGCCCGGGGTTCCCTCAAGGAGACAGCACCCTGTTTTTAACTCCACTAGATCAAGAGGCAAAATCTCCTGAAAATTTTATCCCCTCAGATCATTATCTGAGAGTGACTGCTTGCTTATAGTCCAAAGAAAGTAACAGTGGCCTAGAAAGTACAACTTTAAGTCTGTTGGACTGGATGGAAATCTGTCGTTGAATAGGAGAAGCACCAGGCCAACTAGAACACAACTATTTTCAAAAATCAGCAACTATTCAATGCAACTCATGATAGCAGTCTTCCAATATTTGAGGGGCTGCCACAGAGAGGAAGGGGTCAGGCTATATTCCAAAGAATAGTGGTAGATAACTTTCATCTGATTATAAACTATGGAAACCAAGAGCCAGTTCTGTTCTTTTGTTTATATTGCACTAAAGGCCCACTTCTTGGACCTGGTGAATCCTGTCTCAAATTTCAAAGAAAATTCAACGTAGAGAAAGGCAAGAAAAACCAAATGTACAGGTACAGATTAGGTGAAACCTGGCTCAATAGCAGTAACTGTGAGAGGGATCCAGGGGCGGGCTTCAAAAATTTTAGCAACCGGTTGTCTGCCTGGTTGCTGGGTGGGTGTGGCCATGGTGGGTGTGGTCTAGTCAGCCTCCTGCACCACGGCGAAAACAGGGAAGCGCCGGGAGGGTGAAAAAATCCTCCCCTGGGCTCCGGAGGCCCTCTGGAGGCCGGAAACAGGCCCATTTCTGGTCTTCTGGAACTTCCACGAAGCCCATTTTTCGCCCTCCCTGGCCTCTGGAGGCTTTCCAGGAGGGCAAAAACAGCCTTCCCTGGGCTCCGGAGGCCCTCTTTTGTAGCCTCTGGGAGGCCCATTTTTCACCCTCCCTGAGCCTCTGGATGGGCCTTGCATTTACCTGGGATCCAAAATGGGCTGTGTGAGGACTCCTGGGAGGGGCAGGATGGGGTGGACAGGGCCAGCCAAGGGTGAGATTTGCCAATTTGCCAAACCAGCCATAAAATTAGCTATGGGTTCACCCGAACTGGTGTGAACCGGTAGCAGCCCATCCCTGGAGGGATCTTGGAGTCCTAGTGGACTTAAATATGGTTTCTTCCCCAAACCCTAAAATCTTCAACATTAGACTGTCTACTATTGACCTCACCCCTTTCCTAAGAGGTCTGTAGGGGGCGTGCATAAGCGCACCAACGTGCCTACCGTCTCTGTCCTATTGTTTCTTTTTTTATATTTTTCTTATAT
Organism: Bungarus multicinctus; assembly: GCA_023653725.1. NCBI lineage: Eukaryota > Metazoa > Chordata > Lepidosauria > Squamata > Elapidae > Bungarus > Bungarus multicinctus. The sequence continues at coordinate 102,121,439 of CM042844.1, forward strand.
GTATCCATGTATTCATAACTATGTTTTTTACTTATACCTATTATCTTGTAAGCAATTGACATAAATGAATGAATGAATGAATGAATGAATGAATGAATGAACCAGCAGCGTGTGGCAGCAACCAAAAAAAAAAGCCAACACAGTCCTAGGCTGCATTAATAGATAGAATCAAGATCACGTGTACTAGACTTTATAAAGCCTTAATAAGAGGCTTAGAGGCTTGGAATACTATGTTCAGTTTTGGTCACCATATTGTAAAATATTATAACAAAGATGTAGAAACTCTGGAAAATGTGCAGAGAAGAGCAACAAAGGTGATTAGGGGGCAGCTGGAGGCTAAAATGTATGAAGAACGGTTGCAGGAATTGGGTATGGCCAGTCTAGTGAAAAGAAGAACTAGGGGTGACATGATAGCAGCGTTCTAGTATTTGAGGGGCTGCCACAAAGAAGAAAAGGGGGTCAAATTATTCCGCAAAGCACCAGAAGATCTCCAAGGTGCCATCCAACTCAGTTATTCTGAACTTCTATCTCACTGCAAGCAGAACCTACTAGTTTGCAAGCAATAAACTATTGGTATAAATAGTACAGTGGTGGGATTCAAAAAAAATTACTACTGGTTCTGTGGGTGTGGCTTGGTGGGCATGGCAGAGGAAGGATATACTGCAAAATCCCCATTCCCTCCTCACCCCACTCACCTGCTTTCCAGTTCCATTCTCCTATAGAGGGCAACAGAAGGAGACCCAGCCGATCAGCTGGGATTCAATGGGAGGCAGAGAAGAGATGGGATTGGCAGGGCCAGTCAGAGGTGGGATTTGCCGGTTCTCCAAACTACTCAACATTTCTGCTACCGGTTCTGCAGAACCGGTCAGAACCTTCTGGATACCACCTCTGAAATGGTAAGGTGTATCTTGTAGCTTCTCATTCCAAGGTGAAAAACAGAGAGGCATAATATCTCTGGTTGTTGTCTTTTTTGTTTATTTGGAACTCTTAAACAGGACCTCTATGGAGATTCTCAGTCATGCAGGTCAGGGTTGTCCCAAAGCTGCTTTTTTTCCAGAAGCAAGTGGACTTTCTGGTTTTTCTTTAAAGACGTTTCGCTTCTCATCCAAGAAGCTTCTTCAGCTCTTGAAGGATTGTATCCTGTCCAGAACTTCAGTAACAAACTCTGCCCCTCCATAACTCATGCAAATTCTAAATTATTCCCAATCTGCTTCATGTCTCATTTGTTGGTTCTTGGCTTTGTCTTTACCACCAGCAAATTTCAAATATTTTCAGCAGCTTATTGCTGTTGGATGGATGGATGGATGGATGGATATTAAATATTGGAGTTAATATAAATTAGCTAAGCTTTACATTTGCATTGTGTTTTACATTTTTTAGTATTCCTTATGCCCTTTTAGAGTTATTTGTTTGAGTTATATACAGCATTTAGATTATTTATTGTAAAATTGTGATTTTATAGATTTAGTTTAGTTTACTTTATTGTCATTGCACCTCGTACAATGAAATTTAATGCCATCTTCAATCTACACTGTAACTATAAAAATAAACGCAAACACACATCCCTCACATTCTATACAATTGAATTGAAAACCCCTGATATTGCATTAATATTGCCCTATAAAGCAGGATTCAATACAGTTACTGCCCTGGGATAGAAGCTGTTTTTCACCATTTCTCCTTGTTTTTATTATCCTGTACTGTCTGCCAAAAAAGGGTGCCCATGACAAGATGGATCTTTGAGAATGTTTTGAACTTTCTTAAGGCAGCGGGAGCTATGAAACTCTTCCAAAGAGGGGAGAGGGCAACCAATGATCCTCTGGGCAATGATCTTAACCCTCTGGAGTGCTGTCCTATCTGCCACTGTGCAGTTGGCACAGAGGTGCAGTAAGTTAAGATACTCTCTATGGTGCAGCGGTAGAAGGTCACTAGCAGTGATTGTTGTTGTTGTTGTTGTTTTCTGAGAAGTCTCAGGTAGTATAATCTCCGCTGGGCCCTATAACTCAGACAGATAGCTTTTGGATAACTTGGTCTGTTGTGTGGATGCTTGTGTATTTTTAGGGTGTAGATGGGGGTCTGTTTGAGGATTGTCATGTGAGTGTGGATGTTGGGTCTGGTCTCTGGATGTTATGTGAATTTCGTTGTATGTGTATACTGTGTATACACATACAATGACAATAAAGTATTATTATTAGTTATATACAGCCTTTAGATTATTTATTGTAAATTGATTGTGATGTTAAAGATCTCTCTCAGGGATCAATTCCTGTACTTTCTATCATAGTTCACATTAATAATTTTATCTTTGCCTTACTAAATTATATCAATGTGATTTTTTTAAAATTTGTATTTTAGAGTATTTGCAATATTATTGGTTTTGTGCTGGGTTTTGACCGCATTTTTTTAAGGAAAAAATGAATGAATGAATGAAAGAGACCTGGGAGGCAGAAGGCATGGTTACTAGAAGGTTTTCTAGTAAATTAAACAAGGCACAGTAGAAGCCTACTGTACTACATGTACTTTGCTGTTGGTGCTATTCAACACCACAGACAATACTGCTATCCTTCAAAAAGACCTTGACTGTGTATCAGAAGGGTCAAACAAGTGGCAACTTCAAATCTCAACAAACAAATGCTCTGTCTTACATATTGGCAAAAAAATATCAGAAAATAAAACACAAGCTGAATAGTCAAGACCTTGTTGATGATCCAAACTCTGTCAAGGATCTTGGAGTAGTCATCTCTAATGATCTAAGTGCTAGAGCCCACTGTTACTACATAGCCAAAAAGGCATTAAGAGTTGTTAACCTAATCTTACATAGCTTTTTCTCTGGTAATATTACACTACTAACTAGAGCATACAAAACCTTTGCTAGACCAATACTCGAATACAGCTCATCAGTCTGGAACCCACATTATGTATCTGATATTAACACAGTTGAGAAAATCCAGAAATATTTCACAAGAAGTGTTATCCACTTCTCTACGCATTGTAGAATACCTTATGCCACCAGATTTGAAATTCTAGACCTAGAAAACCTTGAATTACGCCAAGTTCGGTCGGATCTAAGTATAGTATATAAAATCATACATTGCAATGTCCTACCTGTCAATGAATACTTCAGCTTCAACCATAAAACAACACAAGACCAAACAATAGATACAAACTCAAGGTTAATCGCACCAAACTTGATTGCAGGAAATACGACGTCAGTAACAGAGTGGTCAATGTCTGGAATACTCTACCTGACTCTGTGGTCTCTTCCCCAAACCCCAAAAACTTTAACCTTAGACTGTCTACTATTGACCTCACCCCTTTCCTAAGAGGTCTGTAGGGGGCGTGCATAAGCGCACCAACATGCCTACCGTCCCTGTCCTATTGTTTCTTTTATTTTTCTTATATGTACCCATTTCATGTATTCACAACTATGTATATACTTATACCTATTATCTTGTAAGTGATTGACAAATCAAATAAATAAAAAATAAAATAAAATAAAGACCTGAAGGCCAGACAAGGAATAATGGATGGAAACTGAATAAGGAGAGATTAAACCTAGAAATAAGGAGAAACTTTCTGACAGTGAGAACAATGAACCAATGGAATAGCCTTCAGAAGTTGTGGAAGCTTCATCACTTGAGACTTTCAAGAAGAGATTGGACTGCCATTTGTCAGAAATGGTGTAGGGTCTCCTCCTTGGGCTGTGGGTTGGACTAGATGACCTATAAGGTCCCTTCCAACTCTGATTATCTGTACTCAGTAAGTTCTATTGTACATCCAATGAATGCCCAGATACACACAAACACAATCACAAACACGCAAGCTACACCTACTGGTTTAGGAAGCTTTTATCCAACCCCAAAGATAATACAGAAAACCTGGTGCATATGTGTGTGCGACTGTGTGTTTTTGGCATAGCACTTTAATTCGGTTAATCGCCCAAGGTAAAGATTAGTGTCTCTTGTCAATTTAATTCAGCTTCAAACAAAGCAACAAGGTCACTACTTTTTTTGTTGTTATTTCCTTTTTAGCAAACAGGATTGAGTTGTCATGTAGTCCTAATAGGCAGCACAGGGAATCGTTAGTTCACCTCAACTCCCTGACTGACGGGCATTTCATTTCAATCATTTGACGGCCTTCCAGAAGTCCACTACTATTGACACCATGTCAGCCCTGAAAGTAGATGCCTTAATCGCCTCAGACACTCTCTGCATTGATTTGACAAGTTGCTGTAATGACCTTCCTGGGTTTTCCCCCATCCCACTCCTTCCCTTCCTCTTTTCTAAAGGATGAGTGTATTTCCAGGGAGGGGCCGGGCTCTGCATGCAATCGCATTGTCATGGAAACTATCATCGTTGCATCTCAATCGCATTAAGGCTGCGGTGTGTGACATGGATACGAGGCACCGAATATTTCAATGGAGAGCAGGCCACGGCAAAAACACGAGAGTCTCTCTCCATTAATCAGGATTTAACACAAACCACAAGCTCGGCAGGTTTGTAAGTGCTGTAGCTAAATTGAATTGATTGGAAGCTGAAGGATCTTCTTCGGCAAACAAGAACCAAGTTGAGTTGGGATTCTTTAGAAAGTATTGCATTATGATGATAATTATACGATTGGTTTCATAGTCGAGGAGATGTTTAGGTTGGGTTTGACATTTTTATTCACTTATCAACATTACTATGCTTATTAACAATTATCCAATAAGGATGATTGTGCGTTTGACTATGGAAAGCTTATATGGATGGATGGATGGGTGGGTGGGTGGGTGGGTGGAATGAATGAATGAAGGAAGGTAGGTTGTGAAGGTTGTTTGTTAAGGTTGTTACCTGCCAGTAGAAGTCCTAATGTTTCACCTGCCTACTTTGGATAGGAGAGTGACACACATTAAGCCAGTCCTGCTAGCTTGTGTGTTAACAAGGTTCATGCCAGATGTTGTGGTACCAGGACAAGATAAGTGAAGATAAGTGGGCTATTGAAAAAATCCATACATGGATGAGACATTCATTCATTCATCCATCCATCCATCCATCCATTCATCCATCCATCCATTCATGGAATTTATATGCTGCCTATCTCACACTACAAAACAACTCTGGGCAGCTTACAATAGACATTGCAATTGATTGAATGTAATCAATTGTAAATTGGTGGAATGCCAATACAACAGGAGACCTGAGGACTATATGGAGGACCTACTCTGCTTCAACAAAAGGAAGAGGAAGTTGATCTTGCAACTTGAGATAGACCAACTATACATTACATCCTGAACAAAAGAAGACCTGGAAGAACAACTGGTTTGAAAGTCAATACCTGAAGGTAGAATACCTCTCCTTCTCCCTCCCTCCCTCCCTCTCTCTATCACACACAAACACACCCCATCAGATAGTATGCCGGAAGATGCCTATTGTCTCCCTCATGACAATTCTTACTACCACCATAACATAAACCAATGAACTGGTATATGTTACAACCACTGTAATCCTGGAGATGCTTGACTATATGATCAGGAAGAACATCAGGACACATTACCCCACCACCATCTCTGGAAAATTGAGTTGCAGGCTAAGATCAACGCCATGGGTGAATAGGCAGCAATAGCTGAGGGCTGACGGACGGCCATTCAATAAGTAAATAAATAAATAAACTCAGAGAGAAGATAGTCAACTGGCAGAACTAGAGTTGGATTAGAAGATCTCCAAGGTTCATTCCAGCCCTATGATTCTGTGTTCTATAACACACAAAAGACAATAGTAGTATGCACAATATAGCTTGGGAAACGGTAGTTAAACCGATATCTACCTTACCAACCACCCCAAGGAACAGATAATTAGTTCCCCAAGGAACAGCAAGTGTTTTGCAGTTTTACAAAAACCCAACTAGTTCACTGTATATAAGGCTCAAGTAAAACACTGCCCTATGACAATGCTTTAGATGTCTGAAGATGCCACCTTATTTAGATCTTACAAGTCAAGTAGAAGCAATAGAAGAATGATGGTGCTTCAGGGACCCGGGACCTGAGATTCACCACTCTCTTTTTCTAAAATGTTTTTCGACTCCCCAATCTTGCCTATAACCCTGGGAGTTTCTGCAACTGGGTCTGTTCTGACCCAGTTCTCCAAACAAACAAACCCTCCGAAGTGAACTCAAAGATTCCTTAATTAGGAGCGCCAGCAGACCCGGCAAAAAGTTTCTCTCTCACTGCAGGCGAACAAGTCCATCTGTCCAGGAGATGAATAGTTGTCTACCACACCTATTCATCTCTGCCCCCTGCCTTTTATCCCCAGAGCTAGAATGGGGCTTCACTAGCAGCAGTGGCTCTTCTGTCTCAAGGACTGGCTCATAGATTTCCACTGCTCTCCTCTCCTCTGCCTTCTGCGCACCCGTGCATCAGGCACTGGACCCAGCTGTTCCTCCTCTTCTTCATCAGCCATCTCCAGATTTGGAGGCTGTTTCCATCTGAGGGCTGTCCGTCAGAAGCTCCGCCTCTGTCTCTGCCAGCTCCATTCCTTCTTCCCCCTCAGACTCTCAGTTTGCCTTAATGCTGACCCTGACTCTCACATCTCCTCCTCCTCCTCTGATTTGGCTGCTGGAGGGACCGGGGAGCAGACAGGCCACAACACTGTCCCACCCAAGCCCTGGTTCTGTTTACTTCCTGAACTAAAAGTCATCCACTCCTACACTTGCAAGGGGTGAAAAATCCTACATCTAGCCACTATTATTCAGCATCTGTATTGTTGGAACAATATTTCAGCCTGTGGTTGATATGCAAATTGCTTTGGAGCATCTAGTGTTCTGGAATTGAACTGCATAGTCATTCTGTGGATTTTATCCCATGTTCGTATAATACAACAATTCTTTTTATTTTATTTGGGGGGGGCTTTGTCCTCCTACCATTTCTGTCATCTCATCATCAGCCCATCATCATATCCCCAGCCTAATCATCCTTAGCTCTTCTAGTGTTAAAGTAAAAAAAAAAAATGTTTCCCCTTATTCTGATACCAGGGCACCAGCAAGATGTATAAAATCTGTTAAGCATTGACTGAGAACAAAGGCAGGATAAGGATCAGGAAATGTCATGCTTGTCATGTTTTTCAACATTTCAAGGATGGGTTGATAGCACTTTTTTGTGGTAGGGAAAGACTCTGAGACTAAAAATATTAAAAATTCTATTCAATGTGCTATATTGTACTGGAAAGTACTACCCATCTTGGAATCCAATTAACAGTAGCAGTATTACACAGTTGAAAGGAACCTGCAGTGCCTCTTTCAGTGAAAATGTGGTAGGAGATCCTATATCGTTCCAAACAAAGGTCTAATCTTGTTGTGGTTCAGGTGCCGACAGCTGAGGAGAGCGAGGACTCAGATGAGGGGCCAGGACCATTAGGGAATGGACTGCTGCCTTCAGAGATTGTGGGGGCTGGCAGCAGTGATGAGGAAGTTCCCGAGGAGCCTGTGCCAAGCGCACGTGCGCGCAGGATTGCTCACAGAAAAGAGCAGCTGCAACAGCATGGGCAACTCAGAAGTAAGGCTACAAGGTAATGGCCCCTCCCTCAAGAGGATGAAAGCCAGCTGTGAAGAGAATATTTTTTGTAGGAAGCAAAAACATTTTGAAACTTCAGCCTCATGGACATTCCAGTATCCTGAGTTTGTATTTGAAGACTCTTGTGTTGTGAAGTATTTCTTATCTGTTATTCTTGGCAGCTTCGCACAGTTCTGGCGAAGCTTGTGCTTATCAAAGTTAATTACTTTGCAGCAGCCTTTTAACTGGGGATTCATGAGAATCATTAAATTTTTTCTGTTCCCTTTGGTTCATGTTTGTTTTATTGGAAAAGGGTTTGGGTCAGAACAAATCTCTTCTTAAAAGCCTTTAGTGTTGGAGCTCCCACAACCTCTGGAGGCAAGTCGTTCCATTGGTTAATTGCTCTCCCTGTCAGGAAATTTCTCCTTACTTCTAGTTTGCTTCTCTCCTTGACTAGTTTCCATCCATTGCTTCTAGTTCTACCCTCAGGTATTTTGGAGAATAATTTAACCCCCTCTTCTCTGAGACAACTCCTCAGATACTGGAACATTGCTATCATGTCATCCCTAGTCCTTCTTTTCACTAGACTGCAACTTTTCATTATGTGTTTAGTCTCCAGTCCCCTAATCATCTTTGTTGCTCTCCTCTGCACTTGTCCTAGAGTCTTTATTATATTGTGGTGACCAAAACTGGACAGATATTCCAAGTGTGCTCTTACTAGGGCAGTATAAAGTGATACTAATGCTTCACATGATTGCGATTTTTGTCCCTCTATTGATGCAGCCTAGGACTATGTAGGCTTTTTTGACAGCTGCCGCACACTGCTGGCTGATTGTCCAGTAGGACTCCAAGATCATCCCACAGTTGCTCCTGTTGAGCCAGGTATTACCTATTCTTTACCTGTGGATTTGGGCTGTTTTTGCTGAAGTCTAAAAATCTTACCTTAGTTTATAGAATTGAGTCTTGCATCTGATTAATACCACTATCCTACACATGTGTACACTTGGGTGCAAAATTTTTGGACAACAATCACAGGGCCGGGATGTACACATTCTGCCATGGCATTTTGTTGGTATCACCACGTTGTGAAGTTTTTCCTTATGAGTATGAGCAGCATGAAAACCCCATTGGGATCACAAGCCACTTCCAATGACAGCAAACCTCATTTCCTTTTCCTTTTCATCTAAATGGCTATGCCCTGTTCTGTTTTCCATCTCTGAAAAAGAAGACGATAAGGCTGGAAAGAGTGCAGAAAAAGCGAAGCAAAATTATCAGGAGCCTTGAATCGTTTTCCTGTGAGGAAAACATAGAAGGTGTCAGCGCTCCAACTAACAAACTCCAACTCAATAAACTCAGAGACAGGCATTTCCTCAAAGTTCCATTTTATTAGAGTTGTCCTATTGGCACATCTCGAAAAACCCGAATCTGAGAGTTCCAGGTTTTCCCTTCCCAAAAGAGAAATCAAAGACCCCTCCCCTTCACCCATCAGTCCATCACATGGCCCAACCAAATCTTTGTCCCAACTGGAGACATCTCCCCAGCCACTCCTCTCCAGGTGCAGGGCAACCTGTCCTTGACTCTCTGAGAAAGAATGTTGTTGTGTCTAATCTTCCACATCTTTATGAAATTCCCCTCCCAAATTCCCAGGCACTGAATGTGGCAGCCTTGAAGCTTCCAAGTAAAAAAATGGCTTCCAAGGCTGACAAAAGGTCGGGACTCTTTAGCTTAGAAAAATGGTGGAAGATGGAGATTACTGAGATGCAAAGAATAATATATTGAAAGGAGAAAGTAGACAGAGATATGTTTCATCCTCTTTCCCAAACCGTAGAACTAGATTGTTTGATGAAGCTTCTAAATGCACTGCATGAAACAACCACTTCTTCACACAATGCTTGCAGAATTCATTACCAGAGGACTCAAGGATGACCACTAAAACTTGGTTGGCTTTAAACATTGACTGTAAATAGCTGATGAATCTGGATCGGATAGACTGGGGACTTAATGCTTTCTTCCTCTTGAGAACATCATGCTTCCAAACATCAAGAGCAGAAGAAGAATGTCAAGTGGGGGGAGATCTAGACTTCTTTGAAGCACCTCAAGGCTTCTGGTTTCTCAGTGGTGGACAAAAAAGGGTTTTAAACTCATCTGATAGGACTGTTTGTATCTTTTTATCAGGGATGGGCTTCAAAAAATTTTAGCAACTGTTTCTCTGCCCAGTTGCTGGGTGAGCGTGGCCATGGTGGGGGGACATTTTTGCCCTCCTTGGGCTCCTCAAGCTTCTGGGAGGGTGAAAACAGCCTCTCTGGGCTCCAGAGGTTCTCTGGAAGCCAAAAATGGGCCCATTTTCAGCCTTCCCAAACTTCTGGGAGGCCCGTTCTTCACCCTCCCCATGCCCTGCACTTACCTGCATCCAAAATGGGCGGGACTCCTGGGAGGTGCAGGTTGTGGTGAGTGGCGCCAGCCAATAGTGGGATTTGGGCAGGGGAGGGATTCAAATTTCTTAACAACCTGCTCTGTGGGTGTGGTCTAATTTGTGGGGGTGGCTTAGTGGTCACGTGACTGGCTGGGCATGGCTTGTATGCAAATATTGTAAATATTTATGTAAATATTGAATTTTTTATTAAAAAAAGAACAACTTTTACCCAAAGTCAGGCAAAGCAGGCAGGCAGATTGAGTTGCTTGCAGAATCACAGATTCACTCAGAGATCTACCTTTCTGCAATCTGCAGCCTGAGTCTGTCACATAAAATTTGCTTACACAATGCAGGCGAATTGGATGGCACGCATGCGAGATAAGGAGTGACTGGGTGGGGCAGGGAGGGGGTGGGCGAAGAGGGGCGGGGCCAGCCAGTGGCGTGATTTGCCGGTTCTCCAAATTTCACAGAATGGTAACAACCGGTTCTGTAGAACTGGTCCAAACTGGTAGAATCCCACCCCTGGATTTGGGGGTTCTTCGAACTATGCAGAATCTTAGCTGGAGGTTCTCCTGAACCCCTGCGAACCCCCAGCAGCCCATCCCTGCTTTTAATCCTAAACATGGATTGCTTGTTTCCATCCTCTGCTCCCAATCCTATCTTTTCCCAACCCAAGGGCTATTAGTACTCTCCTTCTACAGTAGATGAAATTGCTTTTTTTCCCTTGGCCTATCAGAACCAAGAGTGACAGCGTCTCGATGGAGCTAGCCAGAGTGAACAATTAAGAGAAGAGTGTGTTGTATGTACATATTGGAGCCTTCTGGGGTTAACTCCATAAATATATTTGTGTGCCCGTTTCCTTCGCAAACCACGTTGGGAGGGAAACACTACGCAAGAAGAAGATGACAGGAATGTTTGTTATGTACCAACAGATCATAGAAGGACTTGTTGAAATATATATTAAGATGACAAGATTCCAACTGGGATAAACTCTCAAACAGCAAAGAGGTGGTCTGTTTTGGACTGCGCCCAAAGACTATTAGCAGGGATTCAAATTCAGGAGGGATAACATAGGCCAGCAGCATGTCGGTTTAAATCAAAATGTTTCTTGGCAATATGCATGGGCATAATTGAAGATTATGTATCTGGCATCCGCCTGGTATGATAATCATATATTTAGCCAAGAGAAATGCAACACACAGAGGAAAAAAATAGTAATAAATGACATCCAAATTAGGAAGGGAATGGGGGCCCTGACTAATTCTTTGAATTAAAACCCTCAGGGTTAGTATGGAATTTGCAAGCTAGATTATTTTATTACCTTGTTCTGTCCCTGCCTTTCTATTTAAATTAAATTTAGTCTGGTTCTGCTCAACAGCAGCCCTGCAACTAGTTAAAATTGAACCTACTGATGCAGCCACAAGCATCTGAGAAGTTTAGAACTGTTGTCATCAGGATGCAGGAGGCCTGTGGGGTCTGAAGAAGGAAACAGACCCATTTTTCCTTGAGGCCTTTCTTTGAGTGCTATGGAGGTCTACCAGGGGATTATGCCTTACGTCTACTGCAGGGCACTCTCGCTCCGTATATGGGCAATCCAGAGTTCAGATATTATAAGCAACCACAAACGAAAATGAAAACAAAAAATCATCTCTGCTATCTCAGAAAAACAGCTTCTCTTCCCTTCCCCTCCTTTCCCCTCTCTTCTCTTCCCCTGCCCTTCCTTGTAGCATCAGATGGAACATTTTATTTATTTTATTTGGTTTGTCAATTGCTTACAAGATAATAGGTATAAGTAAAAACATAGTTATGACTACATGGATACATATAAGAAAAATAAAAGAAACAATAGGACAGGGACGGTAGGCACGTTGGTGCGCTTATGCACGCCCCCTACAGACCTCTTAGGAATGCGGTGAGGTCAATAGTAGACAGTCTAAGGTTAAAGTTTTTGGGCTTTGGGGAAGAAACCACAGAGTCAAGTAGAGTATTCCAGACATTGACCACTGTTGCTGAAGTCGTATTTCCTGCAATCAAGTTTGGTGCGATTAATCTTGAGTTTGTATCTATTGTGTACTCTTGTGTTGTTATGGTTGAAGCTGAAGTATTCATTGACAGGTAGGACATTGCAATGTATGATTTTATATACTATACCTAGATCCGACCAAAGGCGGCGTAGTTCTAGTTTTTCTAGGTCTAGAATTTCGAGTCTGGTAGCATAAGGTATTCTGCAATGAGTAGAGGAGTGGAGCACTCTTCTTGTGAAATATTTGTGGACTTTCTCAACTGTGTTAATATCAGATACATAATGTGGGTTCCAGACTGATGAGCTGTATTCGAGTATTGGTCTAGCAAAGGTTTTGTATGCTCTAGTTAGTAGTGTAATATTACCAGAGAAAAAGCTATGTAAGATTAGGTTAACAACTCTTAATGCCTTTTTGGCTATGTAGTAACAGTGGGCTCTAGCACTTAGATCATTAGAGATGACTACTCCAAGATCCTTGACAGAGTTTGGATCATCAACAAGGTCTTGACTATTCAGCTTGTGTTTTATTTTCTGATATTTTTTTGCCAATATGTAAGACAGAGCATTTGTTTGTTGAGATTTGAAGTTGCCACTTGTTTGACCCTTCTGATACACAGTCAAGGTCTTTTTGAAGGATAGCAGTATTGTCTGTGGTGTTGAATAGCACCAACAGCAAAGTACATGTAGTACAGTAGGCTTCTACTGTGCCTTGTTTAATTTACTAGAAAACCTTCTAGTAACCATGCCTTCTGCCTCCCAGGTCTCTTTCATTCATTCATTCATTTTTTCCTTAAAAAAATGCGGTCAAAACCCAGCACAAAACCAATAATATTGCAAATACTCTAAAATACAAATTTTAAAAAAATCACATTGATATAATTTAGTAAGGCAAAGATAAAATTATTAATGTGAACTATGATAGAAAGTACAGGAATTGATCCCTGAGAGAGATCTTTAACATCACAATCAATTTACAATAAATAATCTAAAGGCTGTATATAACTAATAATAATACTTTATTGTCATTGTATGTGTATACACAGTATACACATACAACGAAATTCACATAACATCCAGAGACCAGACCCAACATCCACACTCACATGACAATCCTCAAACAGACCCCCATCTACACCCTAAAAATACACAAGCATCCACACAACAGACCAAGTTATCCAAAAGCTATCTGTCTGAGTTATAGGGCCCAGCGGAGATTATACTACCTGAGACTTCTCAGAAAACAACAACAACAACAACAATCACTGCTAGTGACCTTCTACCGCTGCACCATAGAGAGTATCTTAACTTACTGCACCTCTGTGCCAACTGCACAGTGGCAGATAGGACAGCACTCCAGAGGGTTAAGATCATTGCCCAGAGGATCATTGGTTGCCCTCTCCCCTCTTTGGAAGAGTTTCATAGCTCCCGCTGCCTTAAGAAAGTTCAAAACATTCTCAAAGATCCATCTTGTCATGGGCACCCTTTTTTGGCAGACAGTACAGGATAATAAAAACAAGGAGAAATGGTGAAAAACAGCTTCTATCCCAGGGCAGTAACTGTATTGAATCCTGCTTTATAGGGCAATATTAATGCAATATCAGGGGTTTTCAATTCAATTGTATAGAATGTGAGGGATGTGTGTTTGCGTTTATTTTTATAGTTACAGTGTAGATTGAAGATGGCATTAAATTTCATTGTACGAGGTGCAATGACAATAAAGTAAACTAAACTAAATCTATAAAATCACAATTTTACAATAAATAATCTAAATGCTGTATATAACTCAAACAAATAACTCTAAAAGGGCATAAGGAATACTAAAAAATGTAAAACACAATGCAAATGTAAAGCTTAGCTAATTTATATTAACTCCAATATTTAATATCCATCCATCCATCCATCCATCCAACAGCAATAAGCTGCTGAAAATATTTGAAATTTGCTGGTGGTAAAGACAAAGCCAAGAACCAACAAATGAGACATGAAGCAGATTGGGAATAATTTAGAATTTGCATGAGTTATGGAGGGGCAGAGTTTGTTACTGAAGTTCTGGACAGGATACAATCCTTCAAGAGCTGAAGAAGCTTCTTGGATGAGAAGCGAAACGTCTTTAAAGAAAAACCAGAAAGTCCACTTGCTTCTGGAAAAAAAGCAGCTTTGGGACAACCCTGACCTGCATGACTGAGAATCTCCATAGAGGTCCTGTTTAAGAGTTCCAAATAAACAAAAAAGACAACAACCAGAGATATTATGCCTCTCTGTTTTTCACCTTGGAATGAGAAGCTACAAGATACACCTTACCATTTCAGAGGTGGTATCCAGAAGGTTCTGACCGGTTCTGCAGAACCGGTAGCAGAAATGTTGAGTAGTTTGGAGAACCGGCAAATCCCACCTCTGACTGGCCCTGCCAATCCCATCTCTTCTCTGCCTCCCATTGAATCCCAGCTGATCGGCTGGGTCTCCTTCTGTTGCCCTCTATAGGAGAATGGAACTGGAAAGCAGGTGAGTGGGGTGAGGAGGGAATGGGGATTTTGCAGTATATCCTTCCTCTGCCATGCCCACCAAGCCACACCCACAGAACCGGTAGTAATTTTTTTTGAATCCCACCACTGTACTATTTATACCAATAGTTTATTGCTTGCAAACTAGTAGGTTCTGCTTGCAGTGAGATAGAAGTTCAGAATAACTGAGTTGGATGGCACCTTGGAGATCTTCTGGTGCTTTGCGGAATAATTTGACCCCCTTTTCTTCTTTGTGGCAGCCCCTCAAATACTAGAACGCTGCTATCATGTCACCCCTAGTTCTTCTTTTCACTAGACTGGCCATACCCAATTCCTGCAACCGTTCTTCATACATTTTAGCCTCCAGCTGCCCCCTAATCACCTTTGTTGCTCTTCTCTGCACATTTTCCAGAGTTTCTACATCTTTGTTATAATATTTTACAATATGGTGACCAAAACTGAACATAGTATTCCAAGCCTCTAAGCCTCTTATTAAGGCTTTATAAAGTCTAGTACACGTGATCTTGATTCTATCTATTAATGCAGCCTAGGACTGTGTTGGCTTTTTTTTTTGGTTGCTGCCACACGCTGCTGGTTCATTCATTCATTCATTCATTCATTCATTCATTCATTCATTCATTTATGTCAATTGCTTACAAGATAATAGGTATAAGTAAAAAACATAGTTATGAATACATGGATACATATAAGAAAAATATAAAAAAAGAAACAATAGGACAGAGACGGTAGGCACGTTGGTGCGCTTATGCACGCCCCCTACAGACCTCTTAGGAAAGGGGTGAGGTCAATAGTAGACAGTCTAATGTTGAAGATTTTAGGGTTTGGGGAAGAAACCATATTTAAGTCCACTAGGACTCCAAGATCCCTCCAGGGATGGGCTGCTACCGGTTCACACCAGTTCGGGTGAACCCATAGCTAATTTTATGGCTGGTTTGGCAAATTGGCAAATCTCACCCTTGGCTGGCCCTGTCCACCCCATCCTGCCCCTCCCAGGAGTCCTCACACAGCCCATTTTGGATCCCAGGTAAATGCAAGGCCCATCCAGAGGCTCAGGGAGGGTGAAAAATGGGCCTCCCAGAGGCTACAAAAGAGGGCCTCCGGAGCCCAGGGAAGGCTGTTTTTGCCCTCCTGGAAAGCCTCCAGAGGCCAGGGAGGGCGAAAAATGGGCTTCGTGGAAGTTCCAGAAGACCAGAAATGGGCCTGTTTCCGGCCTCCAGAGGGCCTCCGGAGCCCAGGGGAGGATTTTTTCACCCTCCCGGCGCTTCCCTGTTTTCGCCGTGGTGCAGGAGGCTGACTAGACCACACCCACCATGGCCACACCCACCCAGCAACCAGGCAGACAACCGGTTGCTAAAATTTTTGAAGCCCGCCCCTGGATCCCTCTCACAGTTACTGCTATTGAGCCAGGTTTCACCTAATCTGTACCTGTACATTTGGTTTTTCTTGCCTTTCTCTACGTTGAATTTTCTTTGAAATTTGAGACAGGATTCACCAGGTCCAAGAAGTGGGCCTTTAGTGCAATATAAACAAAAGAACAGAACTGGCTCTTGGTTTCCATAGTTTATAATCAGATGAAAGTTATCTACCACTTCCACTATTTCTTATGCCCTTATGGGCTTGATATTAATCCCTTGACCTCATTCTTCAAGGTAATCCCATAAACTCAGAGATCAAATCTTGGTTTTGGCTCATTACTAGTAACAGTCAGCAAATGTCAATCAGGCATCTTTAAGCATGCAAGACCAGAGCAATGTCTAATGGGACTTTGCAAATACTTAATTTGGAGATACATCTCCAAGGCAATCTGACGAAACCTTTGAACTAAATCAGCTGTTTGACCAAGGAAATCTATTTACGCTATTAAAAAGAATCAGAAATCTCCCAGTTGGTTTAGGCAGTGATGTACATGTGTAGGAATTGGTGTTTTGAATCGCTTTTGGAAATCCCAATCTAGTTGACTTGATTCAACAATTCAATATGAATGAGCAAATCAAGTTGGCTTTCCAAATGGATTTGAAGGGTTAAATCAAATCAATCTTCTGTTTTCCCTGCTAAATGGGGAATGGGTTCCAAAATGAAGAGCTTAAGTAAAATGAAATCATAAATGGCATTATGTAATCCTGTTTTTCCTTTAGATTAACCAGTAAGGACATCAGCCAAATATATTGAAATAAAGATGGCATTTCCAACAAAGACATCTTTGTTTGGCACATACTGTGTGCTACAATTCCACATAGCTAGAAAATTGCACACTAAAACAAATGCCCTCATATTTGCACCTTATAGAATATCAGGATATTTTGCCAAGATACAAACCTACAGTCTTCCTAAATCCAAATGGAGAAGACCAGTGATGGGCATAAAATCCAAAGGTTTTCAAAAAACTCTTGTTTTTTTTTTAAAGTGTTCCTTCCTTCTTTTTGTTATAGGATAATTGGCAATTGAATTGCCCACATATCTTCTACAATGGTTCCTGTGTTAATTGTGCCTGGTATCCAGATCCACTTTATGATGAGCTAATGTTCTAAAGTGTGTTTAGAAAGGTTGAATAAAATAGGTTGAATTTGATTCTTCACACTAATTTGGTTTGAAATATTGGGTCACCTACCCAGTTCTGTTGGGACAATGGATGAGTTTTTGATTCAGTATATCTAAAAGAGTCAATGACAATTTCCAGTGGCCAAATTGCCTCAGCCAAATCGCCACGGGACAACTCACCACTGACAGCTCACCAGGGGACAACTTGATATTTGATTACACAAATATCAAAGAAATGGGTGGAATAGAATCATTAGAGAAATGATGCAAAAGGAGTGACAGAGTGAAATGCGAATGACCAAAATTAATTTTATTTATTTATTTATTTATTTTAAATAATTAATTTGAATTGTTAAATTCTCCTGTGGTTCAATTATTTCACGGTGAGTTGTCCTGTGGCAAAATGGCCATGGCAAATTGTTCTGTGGTGAATTAGCCATGGCGAGTTGGCTGTCACAAGTTGGCCGTAGCAAGTCGTTCCATTCCATATTTAAAGCCTTCCCAAAATATCCCTTCTGGACCATGATGCCACCAAAAATAGATGGAAAACTGTTGCTATTGCAAGAAAGTTATTGAAATGAAACATTTATCTCCACCTATTGCTAGCAATAGCAATAGCACTTAGATTTATATCCTGCTTCACAGTGCTTTGCAGCCTTCTCTAAGTGGTTTTACAGAGTCAGCATATTGCCACCAACAATTTGGGTCCTCATTTGACCCATCCTGGAAGGATGGAAAGCTGAGTCAAGTTTGAGCCTGGTGAGATTTGAACTGCCAAATTGCAGGCAGCTGGCAATCAGCAGAAGGAGCCTGCAGTACTGTATTCTAACCACTGCACCCCCACAGCCCATCAAGAGCCACAAAATGATACCTGCAAACGTCTGTGGCCGCAAAGATTCTCATAGCTTAATGTGAAATGCAATTTTACTTTCCCTCATTTATAATTTTCCCACCATATTGCACAAGTTTTCATGCCCCTAAAATATAGTAAAGGATTACGATCATACCCTGCTAGGAGATAATATTTGCATGGAAGATTGCCAGCCCTTCTCATTTCAATTTTAACATTTCAGTCTCAGATATTAAATAACAGCTGTGAAAAATTGGAAAGTGGGTTTCTTAATTTAAATTAATTTAAGTTCGGTTGAAAATATTTACAGTTCTGCCAAAATCAGCTACAGCAACGAAATCCCGAGTTGCAGCCTTCTTCCTCTAAATTTCTCTTTTGCATTTGCCTTTCTTTTTTTTTAATAAGAGCAAGAAATGAATAATGAGAGGCAGGGGAAATGAGGGTTTCTCTTTATTATTTAATTGCTTTTGGAAATAAATGTCATCTTTGGCTGTTTATGGTGGAGAGAAGGCAACTGCTAATGGCAATACAACCTTTTGCAGAGAAGCATTGCAAAGAAGTTTTGTTTTCAATGGTTTTGACGAACGTACATCTAAACATATACTGTGTGGCAGCAAAAAAAAAATAGCATGTATATTATTTAGATATAACTGTCAAAAAATGGTGATGTCTACAGTTTTTGATAGCAAATCTAAGTTTGCCCAAATCTAATCTGTAAAATAGCCTTATAACTCTTCGCTGGGATATACTGTTACAGAATGCAGAATTTATCCTTTGGAAACTTCTTGGGTTTTTTTTTTTTTTTGAAAAAATAAAAGATTATTGTTTTTTGCAAAGTTGTGCTGTCTTGTTCAAATGTGCTCTTTAAAAAAAAAAAATAGCAAGAATGCCTTATTTTTCCTTCCCACTGTGTTGTTCTGACTCCTCTTTTTTTAAACCCTACTACATAATTGCTCACTCCTCTTTTTTTAATCATACAACATAATTGCTCACTCCTTTTTAAAAATAAGCAGTGTCCACAACTAAAAAAAAAAACTCGAGTTGCCTTGTACCCCATAGTTGACTGGCCTTCTTCTCCCTTAATGAATGCCAACATAATCACCAAAGAATGCTTCATGAATAATGCATTGTGGCCCCAATTAAATGTGACTGCTCCTTTATTTACTGCAAAGGGTATCTGATATCAACAACTATCTGGGAGTTGGTGTTATTTTCTTCGGACAGACGGGCCGACAACTTGTAAACCTTTAACATAGTTGGACTTCCATGGCTTGCTTAAAGTTCTTCACCTCCATGGCCATTTCAGTTTCTCCTCTTATATTAAGTCATGATTAATGGGGGTGGGGACAACATGTGATTCTATTTCTACAGAAAGGAAGTGGCAAAGGGAAGAATGGTACGCTATCAAAAGCAAAGGAACAGGAAGAATAGAGTAGAGTAGAGTAGAGTAGAGTAGAATAGAATAGAATAGAATAGAATAGAATAGAATTCTTTATTGGCCAAGTGTGATTGGACACACAAGAAATTTGTCTGTGGTGCAAATGCTCTCAGTGTACATAAAAGAAAAGATACATTTGTCAAGAGTCAAAAATCATCAGGTACAATACTTAAAGATAGTCATAGGGTGCAATAAGCAGGCAAATCATACTAGGAAACAGTCCATAAAAATCATAAGGATACAAGCGACAAAGTTACAGTCCTACAGTCACAAGTGGGAGGGTAGGGGTGATAGGAATGATGAGAAGATTAACAGTAATAGTAATGCAGACTTTGTCAATAGTTGGACAGTGTTGAGGGAATTATTTGTTTAGCAGAGTTTAGCAGATGTGGAGCATTGCAAATGTGGAACACTGCAAATTAAGATGTGGAGCATTGCAATTCCCCCCTCCCCCCAAAAAAATGTTGTGGTGACTTTGGCTGCATACATACAGGTAGTCCTCAACATATAACCACAATTGAGGTCGAAATTTCTGTGGCTAAGCAAGAGAGTTGTTAAATGAGCTTTAGCCCATTTTTCGAGCTTCCTTGCCATGCGGATTAAGGGAATCCCTTCCCTTGTTAAGTTACTAACATGATTGTTTAAGGGAATCTGGCTTCTTCGTTGACTTTGCTTGACAGAAGGGGATCACATGACCCCAGGACACTGCAAATGTCACCAATATGAGCCAGTTGTCACATGGTGGAATTTTGATCACGTGACTATGGGGTTGCTGTAACAGTCATAAGTGTGGGAAATGGTCACAAGTCACTTTTTTTCAGTGCCTTTGTATAACTGGCACTTGTAAATCGGTGACAGTAACAGCATAATTCTTAATTCTCACCCCATTCCTAGGAGGTCCTTAAAGGGGGTGTGCATAAGTGTACCAGCATGCCTACTGTCTCTGTCTTACTGTCTCCATTTATCTGTATTTACTTCCTTTGCTTATGTTTATATTCATATCTGTACTTGTTAACTTGTACATCTTTGACAAATAAAATAAAAATAAATAAATAATGGACCTTGGAGTCATGGACTTTGAAAAAAATCTTAACTATTGTTGATGTGGATGTGGATCAGGAGGAGGAGGAGGAGGGGAAGGGGAAGGGGAAGGGAAAGGGAAAGGGGAAGGGGAAGAGGAAAAGAAAAGAAGAAGAAGGAAGAGGAGGAGGAGGAGGAGGAGGAGGAGGAGGAGGAGGAGAAGAAGAAGAAGAAGAAGAAGAAGAAGAAGAAGAAGAAGAAGAAGAAGAAGAAGAAGAAGAAGAAGAAGAAGAAGAAGAAGAAGAAGAAGAAGAAGAAGAAGAAGAAGAAGTCTGTTATGATATGTACAGAATAACTCTTGAGTAACAAGGATATGCACATGGAAACGTTTATGAGAGTAGTTATGAATAATTATTCAGCCACACACAGATACACTAAATTGAGTTAAAGTTTACTTTAAGAAATAGCACAATCCAATAAATGGTTCAGGTTATATACGTTTAACAGTCCAAAGAATATCCAATTACAAAGTCTTCTTACCGGTTGCCTTTGTCATTTACAGTAAACAAAGATATCAAAGTATAAGCACAGCAACAGAGAACCTTAGATAGCAAAAGAATGTCAGAGAGAGAGCAAGCTACGATCTCTAGCTCCCTCTTATGGCAACTTGCAACACAATCAACCAATTGGAATACAGTATGAATCAATACAGTGACCTTGTCTTAAAGCTACAAACATACATTGTTGGTTTATATATTGCCAACCCAACTAATTGGTATACAGATTCCTAACAAAGTCATTTCAATAGCCTGGAAGATAGTCTTCAGAAAGCAACATCTTGAGAAATTGACTTGCACCTTGAATTGTGTTGGAAACAAATCAACCGAGAACTGTGATTGAAAAGGGTATATCTTAGAGAGAAGGAGTCTCTAGGGAGACCTGATAAAAGAGTGGTAGATGTGATTCCCATAGATTCTACTTCTGTATTTGGCATCTAAGTATAGAAGATATTCTGGAGTTCCAGTGGTATCTTTTGAAATATAATTATTGTCATCTTTTTTTTTTTTTTACTTTTGCCTGTGGCCATTGCCCTTTGGATTTACCATCCCTTGGGTGAAGAGGATGTCATTTGATTAGTATATTGTTGATGGCCATAGCTTTCTTGGGATACATTCAAGCAGAAGAAGAGGAGAATTTCATCTTGATTGCTTTTTCAGCCAACTGTTTCCTAAGAGTCACTTTACAAGACTGGCAACTTTTACAATTGCAAAGAAAGATTGCCAGGACTGGATTTAATCAAAAAGCGGCAACAGTTGTATTGATTGCTAACAATGGCTCTGCTTCCTACCTTGAAGGAACCCCAAAGGATTTTTGGGAGTCTCTGGTTGGCCTGCCCACTGACTTTCTCTTCTAATTGTTCCCTTCATTGTCTCACAGTCTCAATTAAATGAGTATAAACAAAAGGTAACAGAGCAATTAAATTCTCAGCTTGAAAGCACAGGGAAGGGGTTATGAAACCATTTCACCTGATCTTGCAATATTTGAGGAGGGATCCAGGTTTGTGTTAATGACACTTTAAGCCGAGACTTTCCTCCTTATTAATCTCTATCTTGTTCAAAGCCTCTTTCGCTGTCTTTTCAACAAGTTTTTTTATTTTATTTTATGGCTGTGAAGAACCCGATATTTTTGCAGTAGTTTAAGGCTTCAACCATATCATCTCAAAGAAATTGCTGACAGAGGTCAAGCTGTCATTTGGGAATCGTAAGAGTTTCTTACCTTTGTCTTTGCCCCCTTGTTTCTTTTCCCTTATTTAGAAGATTGCTTCGGTATCTGAGCCAGAGTTTGTTCTCTCTGCTTCTATAATAAAGTGGCTTTTTTTTTATAAGATATCTTTTAAAATATATATTCAGATGCCTGCTCTTTTATTCAGTTTTAGGAAACATGTCGTGACATTAAGGCATTGTAGATAATTAAAATGACAGAATAACAGAAGGAAGGGACCTTTGGAGGTCTTGTAGTCCAACCCCTTGCTCAAGTGGGAAACCCTATACCATTTCAGACAAGTGCTTGTCCAATCTCTTCTTAAAAACCTCCAGTGACGGAGCAGCCACAGCTTCTGAAGGCAAACCCTTCCATTGGTTAATTGTTTTAACTGCCAAGAAATTTTTCCTTAGTCCTAGGTTGCTTCTTTTCTTGATTGGTTTCCATCCATTGCTTCTTGTTCTAACTTCAGGTACTTCAGAGAATAGGTTGACCCCCCTTCTTCTTTGTGAGGGTCCTTTAGATTTTGGGGCATTGCTATCATGTCATTCATGGTCCTTCTTTTCATTAAACTAGACCAGGGGTCTTCAAACTTGACAGCTTTAAGACTTGTGGATTTCAACTCCCAAAATTCCTTCTCCAGTCCATGTTAGCTCAGGAATTCTGGGACTTGCTAAGTTTGAAGACCCTTGAACTAGACATACATCAATCTCATGCAGACAAGCCATGCTCAAGGAACCATACCACCATGATCTTGCTAGTTCCCAGAGCTGTGTTACTTGGACCTTTTCTTGGTTATTCTATAGATATATACTACTACCCTTACATAAAAATACTTGCATTATTGACTGCCCCATATTCATGTAGATTTCTTAGCAAGTGTATGGAAGTGTTGACACCATGTTCTTTCTATTTTTTTTTTTTTTTGGTCATCTGTCCAGTCCAACCTTTTGGGGCTTCTTAGAGATCTGTCATCCAACCCTGCTTAGCTCTTTTAAGGTCAGCCAAGGTAGGCTAGGTATTGCATCTGAGCTGGGCAATCCACATTTATTTATCTATTTGGTAATGTATATTGCTGCCTACTCATTCATGGTGACGCAAGACAGCTTACATGAAATAAAAACACAAGGTAAAGGAAATAAAAATGATTAAAAATAAAAAGAATGAAAGAATAACACCAGTGACAACATGCACTCATACCAGCTATTTCATGGACTCCATCCCACTCTGGGTTCTCCAGGCCTGCTGGCAGAACCAGGTCTTCGGCGCCTTCCAGAAGAGTGTTAGTGGGGGGCATTCTAATCTCTGGGGGGAATGATGTTCCAGAGAGAGGGAGCCACCATGGAGAAGGCCCTTCTTCTGGGTCCCACCTGGTGTATTTCCAGTGGTGGGATTCAAATGTTTTAACTATCAGTTCTATAGGCATGGCATGGTGGGCATGGCATGGGAAGGATACTATAAAATCCCCATTCCCTCCCCATCCCACTTACCTGCTTTCCAGCTCTGTTCCCCTGTGCAGGGAAACCAAAGAAGACCCAGCCAATCAGCTGGGACTTGGGAGGCAGATAATAGATAGGGGCAGGGGCAGTCAGAGGTGGCATTTGCTGGTTCTTTGAACTACTCACAAGTTCCACTACTGGTTCTCCAGGACTGGTCAAAACCTGCTGAATACCACCTCTGTTCCAGATGCTTTTCAAGGGCAACCCCATGTAGAGAAGGTTGCAATAGTCAACTTGTTATTTTTGGTAACAATAATCAGGGGTTTGCTATTTTCTGACTTCATGGTCTAGCCTGAAGCCCTAGATGTAGGAACTTAGGCCAAGGCCAACCTTGTCCAATCTTGCTTTCCTCTTTCAGCATCAGCTTAGATTAGCTCTAAGTAAAACCCATACAACCAGGGGTGGGATTCTACTAGTTCGCACCTATTCTCTAGAACTGGTTGTTAACATTCTAAGCAGTTCAGAGAACCAGTTGTTAGAAGAAATTACTGGCCTAATCCTGTAAGGAAGGCAGGAAGGAAACATTCTGGTGTTGCTTATAGACTCTGCCTCTCCGTTAACCCTTATTACATTCTTGGCAGGACTAGACTTCCTGTCTACCTCCTTTGCTGGTACTTGGCTTGTATGGAGTGACCATTCAAAGTTACAATGGCACTGAAAAAAGTGACTTATGACCATTTTTCACACTTACGATTGTTGCAGCATTCCCATAGTCATGAGAGGCCAGGCGAGGAGATCCGTGCCTCGATGTGAGTGATATTGAGTTGGCCATGCCCAGCCAATAACATGACCACCAACCCACATCCACCCAATCACATGATCACCAAGCCACACCCTGAAACTAAGCCACACCCACAGAACCAGTTGTTAAAAAAATTGAATCCCACCCCTGCGTACAACATGCTATCTTTCTCTAGCAGAGGCAGTTTTGTTGGACACCCAAATTCAAAAGGTGATATTTTTATCTGTATTCTGGAGAGATAAATCCAAGAAGGACATAATCATGCAATTTCATTGAGTTCATAATCAAAAGTCCCTTGTAAAAAAAATCCCGGCATAATTTACACTGTATAATTTGCACATTTATGTTTGCCTTTCGCAGGAAAGTAATATAGCCCAGTTGGGCTTGTCATTGCTTTATGATTACATAAAAACTGCAGAGATAATAAGGCTAAATCTTTGCTAATTATTAAAAAAAAGTGTGTTCGGTTATAAACATCTTTTTCTCAAGCTCGTTTTTTTTTTTACAGTCTTTTACACTCTCATTTGCCACTGTCTTTCTCCACTATTATTGTTGTTGTTGTTGTTGCTGTTGTTATACACAAAAATGACAGTATACACAGCAAACGAGATAACCATGCTGGGTTTTGTATCACAAATCACTAGTCGAACCCTTCCCAAGTGTTTAGGACTGCGTGATGTATCGGCAGATTATGCAAGCAGATCCCAGTAAGGTGGCCTTCTGCAGCTGACCAATGGTGATCTTGTCAGCGCCAGTTGTTTTCAAGTCTTGCCTAGGTCTTTAGGCACAGCACCCAGTGTGCCAATTACCACTGGAACCACCTGCACTGGTTTATGCCAGAGTCTCTGCAGTTCGTTTCTCAAGTCCTGATATTTGGTGACTTTTTCAAGTTGTATCTCATCGATTCTGCTGTCACCAGGTATGGCAATGTCGACGATCCACACTTTTGTCTTCTCCACATTCGTGATATCCGGGGTATTGTGTTCCAGAACTTTATCTGTCTGTATTCAGAAGTCCCACAGTAGTTTTGCATGCTCATTTTCGACCATTTTTTCAGGCTTATGATCCCACCAGTTCTTTGCTACAGGCAGATGGTAGTTGTGACACAAGTTCCAGTGGACCATCTGAGCGACTGTGTTGTGACGTTGTTTGTAGTCAGTCTGAGCTATTGTCTTGCAACAGCTCAGTATGTGATCAATGGATTCATCTGCTTCTTTGCAGAGTCTGCATTTGGGGTCATCAGCAGATTTTTCTATTCTGGCTTTGATTACATTCGTTCTGATGGCTTGTTCTTGGGCTGCAAGAATCAGGCCTTCTGTTTCTTTCTTCGGTGTTCTGTTGGTCAGCCATAACCTGGTCTTTTCTTTATCTACTTTTCCTTGGACCTTTTCAAGGAACTGTCCATGCAATGCTTTGTTACACCAGCTGTTATTGTTATTGTTATCATCATCATCATCATCATCATCATCATCATCATCATCATCATCATCATTATTTTAGCCCTACAGCCTAGCCTACAGCCTTGGGTCTCCCATCAACATAACTAACCTAGTTTAAATGGATGAAGAATTTTCACACTTTCTTTAATTAACCCATGGAAATATAGTGTAATCACCGTCATTATTATCTTTCAATACTGAATCTAGGTGCTTCATGGGGAAAAAACTAGGTGTAGCAAAAGGCACTGCAAAATATGGCTTTCAAGGTCATTTCATTCAACATGCCAGTATAAGACAAAATAGGATATATGTTTATGCTTCCATATTTTAATATTCCTATTGCAAAGGTATCCTTCGAAAGAAAACAATAGGATAGAATGTGTACAATGTTTACACTCTTATATATTAAAGCCCACAAATGAGGCAAAAGGTTTTTCATGGCCATATTTTATCCATGTATTTATATATTAAATATTATAGTCAATTCATTTTTTTAAGCTTCTATGCTGTCCATCTTACCTAGGCAATTCTTAATTGCTTACAGTCATTCAGTAAAGATACTATATAAAACATGAATAATTACATTTAATAAATTCACCAAAGAAAGAACTATATATTTTTTAATCTGGAGAAGGAGACCACCATGTATAATTTGGCCAATGGATCTCAACGGAAGGTGATACAATAAAGGAAATTGAACGGTGTGTTAAATATGGTTGGCAGGCATTCGGCAAGCTAAGCGGGATTTTCCCCTTGTGCCTGAAGAGAAAAGTTTTCGATCAGTGTGTCCTACCTGCTCTAACATATGCTAGTGAAACATGGACACTAACCTCACATTGGATACAAAAGCTACGAGTGGCGCATAGATTTAGTTTAGTTTACTCTATTGTCATTGCACCTCTTACAACGAAATTAAATACTATCTTCAGTGTACATTATGACTATGAAAATAAACACAAACACACTGTTGTGGTTAGCTGGCAGCAGGTGCGGATGGCTGAGGAGAGCGGAGACTCAGATGAGGGGCTAGGACCATTAGGGAGTGGACTGCTGCCTTCAGAGATTGTGGGGGCTGGCAGCACTGATGAGGAGGTTCCCGAGGAGCCTGTGCCAAGTGCGCATGCGTGCAGGGCTGCTCACAGGAAAGAGCAGTTACAACAACATGGGCGACTCGGGAGTAAGGCTGCAAGTAATGGCCCCTCCCTCAAGAAGATAAAAGCCAGCTGTGAAGCGAACGTTCTTTGCAGGAAGCAAAGACGTTTTGAAACTCAGCCTCATGGACATTACAGTATCTTAAGTTGGTATTTGAAGACTCTTGTGTTGTGAAATATTTCTTATCTGTTATTCTTGGCAGTCTCGCACAGTTTTGGCAAGGCTTGTACTTATCAAAGTTAATTAGTTTGCAGCAGCCTTTTAACTGAGGATTTGTAAGAATAATTAAAAGGTTTCTGTTCCCTTTGGTTCCTGTTTGTTTTATTGGGAAAGGGTTTGGGTCAGGACACTAACCCCACAATGGATACAAAAACTACAAGTGGCGCATAGATCTAGTTCAGTTTAGTTTACTTTATTGTCATTGCACCACTTACAACAAAATTTAACGCCATCTTCAGTGTACATTATGACTATGAAAATAAACAAAAACACACATCCTTCACATTCTATACATTGAATTTTGCAGCCAGCCTGTGAGACTGTGGATCCGAATAAATATGAAGCTTAAGCTAGGATCAGAATAAACCCTTCCCAACTCTGAGCCCAAGATAAGTTCCACAGTCTTCTTCCCAGTCACAATTATCTGGAGTGTCCCCATGTTAAAGATCTAACGCACTAGACATCATTATTTTTAATGCGTTTGATATATTTGCAGAAAGCTCCTTCTCTGAGAACCAGAACTCTGTGGTAGGGAACGGCCCCTTGGTCTACGTTGGTGTGAAATTTTGTTCCTTCTCAATCACATATCTTATCTTGAAGAAACACATCTTGTTCTATATCCAAACCTTGTGGCTTATCTCACCTCCAGAGAATGCCCATCAGCAGCAGGGTATGAAGTGTCTTCCCAACCAATAGTTTCGATTTGCAGCAAACAGCCCACATCTCAAAAGGAAACACATAATTCAGTTGGTTTTGGCAGACAGAGAGAAGGAATAATTCAACCTTCCCTGAATTATATTATATCAATTTGAGGCAGAAACTGAGTTCTCCCAGATCAGGATTCGGGGACACTAAATGAAGCTAAAAGCTTGTTTTGTGGCAGCTATTATTTTGAAATCTGGATGATTCAATCAAGCTGAAACTCTGGTCACATCAGATATTTCCGGAAATAATTAAACACGGTGTTAACATTGTAATACGTAAAAGAAGAGAAAGGAACAACAATATGGATTGTTATTTATTTCTCAGTATGTTGCAAAATACTTCTGTAGTTGTTGAGATTCTAGCAAGAGTGCAGAGAAGAGCCACAAAGATGATTACGGGACTGGAGGATAAAATATATGATGAATGATTGCAGGAATTCGGTATGTCTAGTCTAGTAAAAGAAGGACTAATGGTGACATGATAGCAGAGTTCCAATAACTAAGGGGCTGCCAGAAAGCAGAGGCTTTCCTATTTTCAACCTATTTTCCAAAGCACCTGAAGGCAGACAAGAACTAACAAATGGGAACTTATCAAGGAGAAAATCAATTTAGAACTAAGGAGAAATTTCCTGGCAGTGAGAACAATAAATCAGTAGAAAGACTTGCCTTCAGAAGTTGTGAATGCTCCAACACTGGAAGCTTTTAAGAAGAAATTGGACAGTCATTTGTCTGGGATGGTATAGTATAGTCTCCTTCTTGAGCAGGGGGTTGGACTAGATGACCTCTAAGGTGATTTCCAAACCTATTATTCTATGTTCTGTGTTCTATTTCTGCCTAATCTCTTTTTTCTGCATGTGCCATGAGTTACATGACAATTATGTAACAAATCAAAACTTATGCTTGCCTGAAGCATATTTGTCCAGAAATTGAGTAACTCCCACCAAAAGTAAAAGGACATGAGAGTTTAATTTGTTTCTGGGAAATATACTTAGTGAAATTCATACAATACTTTCTCTTCTTTCCTTGAATATGATTGCCAGCCTCACATAGAAATTCTGAAACAATGGAGACCTCCCCTCCCATATCTTTAGAGCTACCATAGCTGGGCTATGCTATCAAATGGCAGCAAAGATGCAGAGAAAACATTATCTCTTTGCCAGATTAACAGAGTTGAAAGGGACCTTGTAGATCAGCTAGTCCAACCCCCCGCCGAAGCGGGAGACTCTAAACATTTCTGACCAATGGCAGTCCAATCTCTTCTTGAAAGTCTCAAGTGATGGCGCTCCCACAACTTCCGAGGGCAAGCTATTCCATTGGTTGATTGTTCTCACTATCAGAAAGTTTCTCCTTATATTCCAGGTTAAATCTCTCCTTGTTCAGTTTCCATCCATTATTCCTTGTCTGGCCTACAAGCACTTTAGAAAACAGCTTGACCTTCTTCCTCCTCTCTGTGGCAGCCCCTCAAATATTGGAAGACTGCTCTCATGTCTCCCCTGGTCCTTCTCTTCCCAAGACTAGCCATTTTGTGGTGGTCCATATTTTAGCAGCCCAATTACAATAGCCCTGTTGTAAGTTTTAGGACTGCTTGTGAGCTACATGTAGTTGTTATGTACGGTTGTTACTTGGTTAGGACGATTAAACCTCAAAAAAAAAATCTAATGATGACAACAAAGAGATATGAAAGTTTCTTGCTACCATCTATCAGGTTGCCCACAAGGTGTGCCATCCAATAACGGTAGCCCTGTGTTTCTCGCCATCAGCTGCTTGCATCCATATCAACGGGGAGCAGGATAAGTAGAACAACCTAATTTGTAAAGCCAGAACAGAAAACGATGCCTTGGCTGTTTCTATCGTGGAGCCTTCTGCCAGCTTAAACAGCTGATTAGCCAGCTTTTGTGGAATCGATTTGAATCAGTTCCACCTGCCCAAACCCACCAGGAGCCATTTTATTGTAAATCAATCATTCCAAGAACGACCCTCAAAGGGGCCAGGCCACACTAACAAGCCATCAATTTAACCTGTCTTATCTGGGGCACTCTGGCAATTAGGGGTGCAACAAACATTTCTTCTAGGAATTATGGGCGCTGTTTATGCCATGTATTTTCCATTTCTTCTTAAAATAACTTATTCCTTTGGCCACGTAACTTGCTCTGTTTGGCTGGGGAGGGGAACAGTTCCTAGATGTTGCAATAGAAACGTGATTTTGGTGTGTTATGTGGCAGGAAGCAAACATGCTCAGCATTTCAACCATGAGATCAGGGAGAACAGCCTTTATTACAGAAAAAACAAGATTAACAGGAACTCTGAAGTTTTATGACCTGCCCTTGTGCCCTCTGGGTTTGCAGATCAATCCTGGAAGTCAGAATGGTTCTGCTCATTCCCTGACATGATGAATTGCTAAATTTTGGTCTCACTGGATCGTGACTCTTCCAATTGTCAATAGTTGGTGAGACTGCCCCAGGAGAGACATACAAATATACCATTTATTGTTTCAACTCTCTAAGACATCCCAAGCCACCCTGAATAAAAGCGGATTGAAAACATTCTTTTCTTTCTTTCTCTTTCTTCCTTCCTTCCTTTCTGCCTTTCCTTCTTTCCCTGAGTATTTCATTTATTCTCAAGATAAGAAATAAAAGAATGGTTTGGGGAGGTTATTCCTTGTGTTTTCATTTTTTCAAGGATCTTCATCTCCTCCAGCAAGATGAAAAAGCATCATGTGGAATTTAATTGTCCCACTGATAAAAAAGAATAGCATGAAGATATTCTTCCTTCATAAAAAAAGTTCCACTCTGGAACAAAACCCCATGCACAAAAAATATTGTGTGGTGACCTTAACCTTTCTTTTTTTTCATTTTTTTTCTTTCTTTTTTTAATATTTCAAGGAATAATTTATTAATGTTTAGTTTTACTGGTTTAACATTTTTATTGGGTTATAAGATAAAATAAAATACAAAAGTAAATAGGAAAACAGTGGGGAGGAAGAGGGGGGAGAGAAGTGAGGGAGGATAAGAGAAAAAGAAAAAGAAACTGACTTCTGACTCTCTCTGTTGCAGTAAAATAAGGCATTAACATAAAATCACAACTATTTTGTTTCTTCATAATAATATAAATGACCCATTTCTATAAAGATATGTGTCAGGACTCCAACAAATCCACCCCTTTGGTCTTTTTAGCTGCCAATATGTCAATCTAATTGGTTAAAACCCCAAATCAAAGTTTCATTCTTTTCATTCTTCATTCATTTTCATTTTCATTCTTTTCCACATCAAGTTCAGAAGCGGTCTCCATGTGGAAACAAAAGCACTTATATTCTTTTCTTGAATCAAAATAGTCCATTTTGCCATTTCAGCCAACTCCCATCAACTTCTGCAACCATTCGTCCACAGTGGGAATCAAAGAGTCCTTCCAATTTTTGTGCATGCAAATAGTCTTGCTGCTGTCAACCTATATAGTAACAAAGCTCCAATTTTTTTTCTCCAGGTCTTTTTTCCATTAAACCTAACCTTAACCTTCTTTCTATAAATGCTAATCTTTGCATCTGCAAGGGGAAATGACTGCTATATGTCTTATGCAAAACCTCTCAGCCTTCATTAGTAGAATTCTCAACCACTTTCTCATGCTTTCTCAATGTAGAAGAAGCCTGCCTGTTTTGCAAAGATGGATAATAAAGATGCATATTCCTGGTGCCTACTCTATATCCTGTTTTGGATTATGCTGGATGTGTTGTTTAGCCATGTTTATTAGAAAATTAATATAACCATAAAATGTGAAGTATCTTGAATATCAAACAACACACCACTAAAAAATGTAGGAATGGAAAAAGTCCCACTTTCAGTTTCTATCTCAATGGTCTTTTTCCCCCTTTTTCTTAGAACAATCTTCACATTAATGCATCTGCTAATTGATCCTTCCTTACCTATCATTCTGCCAACCTAGCAGTTCAAAAACATGTAAAAAATGCAAGTAGAAAAATAGGGACCCCTTTGGTGGGAAGGGAACAGCATTCCGTGCTTTTAGTCATGCCGGCCACGTGACCACAGGAGACGTCTTCGGACAGCGCTGGCTCTTCTTCAGCTTTGTAATGGAGATGAGCACTGCCCCCTAGAGC
Organism: Bungarus multicinctus; assembly: GCA_023653725.1. Lineage (NCBI taxonomy): Eukaryota > Metazoa > Chordata > Lepidosauria > Squamata > Elapidae > Bungarus > Bungarus multicinctus. Next base: position 102,153,389 of record CM042844.1, read on the forward strand.
CAGAAACGACTAGCACAAATGTGCAAGGGAAACCTGAACCTTTGTCATAGGAGCTTACACCATTGCTGCTGCTTTCTCAAATGTTTTAGAATATACTAGACAGCTATCTGACAATTATTGCCTGTTGAGGTCCAGGAATGTGTCTAGCATTACATTATAGCAGCTGGAAGAAGATAAAAAAGTTATTTTACAAAGATAGGCCAGACAGAGCAACCACATGGCCCATCCTGCCATACACCAAAAACATTTCAGAAGCTGTAGAATGCAGTTTCTGAGTTCTGCAAGTGGGTATCACCCACACCATCCAGAGGCTACCTTGCGAGGACAAATTATGCATTGTAATGATCGCTTGGAGGTGGGAGATACTTGCAATGCAATCTACTGAATCCCCGGCATGGATTGCCCCTGTGACTATGTAGGACAGATGGGGAAGGAGGCTAATCAACAGATTGCAAGAACACAAGCAAAGTGGTCAGTTGAGGAGACCCAAATTCATTGGTAGCCTCCAACTGCAGTGAACAAAGACATACATTGTAAGGAGTATAAAAATCCTTCCATTCCCCATCATCCCAGTCAGAGCTGAAGAAGCTTCTGCGATGAGAAGCAAAACATCTTCAAAGAAAAACCAGAAAGTCCAGTTGCTTCTTTAAAAAAGCACCTTTGGGACAATGATGACTGTGTTGTGGTTTGCCAGCAGCAGGACCGGATGGTGGAGGAGAGCGAGGACTCTTATGAAGGGCCAGGACCATCAGGGAGTGGAGCCTTCAGAGATTGTGGGGGCTGGCAGCAGTGATGAGGAAGTTCCTGAGGAGCCTGTGCCAAGTGCACATGCACGCAGGATTGCTTGGAGGAAAGAGCAGTAACAACAGCACAGGCAAGAGTAAGGCTGCAAGGTAATGGCCCCTCCCTCAAGAGGATAAAAGCCAGGTTGGAAGAAGCGTTCCTTGCAGAAGGCAAAGACGCTCTGAAACTCAGCCTCGTGGACATTATAGATAGCATTTGAAAACTTTTGTAAACTAGTTCTTATCTCTGAGTTTTTCTCAGCCTTGACAAACAACTTGGAAGGCTCTTCCTTGTCGAGGGCTAATTAGTTGGAAGAAGCCTTTTATCTGTGACGAAGCAGAATTCTTGGATTAAACCTTAAAAGGTGGGAGCTGCTGCCTTTGTCTTGTGTTTGCTCTCTTGGAATCAGATTGGGTCAGAAAAGACTGAGAATCTCCATAGTCACTCTGTACTAGTAACCACCTCCTGCAGTTAGGAGGTTGCATGTTTGCATTCTCCTGACAGTTTTCTGGGGAAATCCAATTTATTTGCATAGTATGCAAAGCATTATCCTCGCTCAGCTGCCTCAAAATACAGGAATTGTCATAATCGATTAAAATCAGATGAAAGATTCTTATGGTCTCTTAGCCTATTATAATCAGGGACGTGAGCCATTTGGGCTTCAGTTCCAAGTTTTAGCTTATACAGAACATCGTCCTTCTATGGTCCAAGGAAAAGACAATGGGATCAGACACTTTTATAAGGAGTTTCAGGTCTGGTTCATGCATGTGAATGCAGCCAACAATTATCTCCACAATGAACACCCAAAGGATGCCTTCGATGATGAACATTAACCTGAGAAAATGTGTAAGTTTGTAGAACTTGTTTATGCTTCCATGGAACAAAAGTTGAGCCTGTGTGCCTTACGCTGTGGTGCCTTACAGTGCGTGAGTAAATTTGTAAGCAATGTAATTAAAGGTAGAATATTGTTATCTAATAAAAAGATAAACCACTGCATCATTGAACAGAAGGAATTAATTTCCAACTGCTTCTTCTCAGAGGCTGAGAAAGGAATGCTCTTCAGCACTCAAAAGCTGGAAATTGGCCAATGTTGATGTCTCCTGGTTGGGTGCTGTTCAATTGTTGCTGCATTCAGTGGTTCCCTTGAAATTTCTATGGAAAAAGTATCCTGGAGGAAAGAGGATTTGTTAGCCTTAAGTACGTGTCTTGTCAAGTCATGTTTTAGAGCAGGGGTCGCCAACCTTTTAGACCTCAGGGACCACCAAATTCCAGGGACCACTAACTAGTTCTGTGGGCATTGCCTAATTTGTGGGTGTGGCTTGGTGGTCATGTGACTGGCTGGGCATGGCTTGTATGTAAATATTATAAATATTTATATGAATATTGAATTTTTTATAAAAAAAAGCAACTTTTACCCAAAATCAGGCAAAGGAAGCAGGCAGATTGAGTTGCTCACAGAATCATTCAGTGATCTATCTATCTGCCATCAGCTAGCTCAGTCTCTCAAATTTGCTTGCTGTGAGTCTTCATTGAACAATAGAACCTCCAGTCCTAAGGGAAGTTCGGTTGTGCTTAAAAGCAGAGCCAAAGATCTAAAGACTAGCTAGAAAGCAAGAAATCCAACCATTTTCTGCTTCCTAGCTAATCTAAATTTCCTGACACAGCAGAACAGCTGATGGTCAGAAAAAGGAAAAATAGCAAGTTAGCAGGCAAGTTTGCCTGGTAAGGAGTGAGTAGGCAGGGAGGATTCCCAGGGGGCATGTGAGTGGCGCAATCTTGTGTTTCTGTGCAGCCTGGATTAATTGTTTTTGGGAGTGCTCTGGGGGTGAGATTTCACTGCGGTCCACCAAAATTTTCTCACAGCCCACTGGTTCGTGACCACTGTTTTAGAGTGACTTTTCCTGCATCTCACCTCAGTTCTAGGTGAGAATTGCGGAGGTTCAGTGCTGAAAAGGTGCACCACCAGCTGCCATTTTGTTTTTTGTTTTTGTCTTGATGGTTTTCAATGCCACGCTCCATTTACAAGGAATGAAGAGAATTGGCAACAGCAAGAAAAGATTCAGAAGCTTGAACTTCCTAAAGACGTTGCCAGGGGTGGGCTTCAAAAATTTTAGCAATGGGTTCTCTGGGTGTGCGTGGCCTTGGTGGGTGTGGCCAAGTTGGCCTCCTGCACCACGGTGGGGGGAGTTTTTGCCCTCCCCGGGTTCCGGAGGTTTTCCTTGAGCCTCCAGGAGGGTGAAAATGGCCTCCCCAGACTCTGGAGGCTCTCTGGAGCTATTTTTCCCCCTCCCTGAGCCTCAGCATGCACACTGCATCCAAAACGGGCCACATGGGGACTCCTAGGAGGAGAGGGGAGGGGTGGGATGGGCGAGGCCAACCAGGATGAGTGAGACCAGCCAGGAGTGGGATCCAAACTGCACAGAATCTTAGCTAGGGGCTCTCCCAAACCCCTGCAAACCCCCAGCAGCCCACCCCTGGACATTTCCAGGAAGCTAAGATCCTTGAGAGACAGGAGGGAGGCTCCTAGATCAGTCAATACTCAGATGAGAGGTAATTGAAATGCAGAAGGAAAGGGGGCACTGCCAACATTTCAGAAAATACCCTTCTTACTTTTTTTTTTTTGGACTATAAAGGGTGGGAAGAAAGAGATGTACTTTCGGACATAGAAAACATTTTTAATGTAACTTTACAATAAAATTAGAATTAGTATGTCTGGGTGTGCTTGTGATCTGGCCTACCTTGCAAAGCTGAGAAATCTTAAAAAAAAAAAAATGCAAGGACAAAGTTTTGCCAAGAAAAAAGCACGGATGCATCCATGTAGCCACCAACTGTAACATAAGAATATGTTTATTTTTAAAATGACTGGAATGGCAAGATATAAGGAGTTTGCAGGCTGGAATTTTTAGAATAGAATAGAGCTGGAAGGGACCTTGGAGGTCTTCCAGTCCAGCCTCCTGCTCAAGCAGGAGAACCTATACCATCCCAGACAAGTGACTGTCCAGTCTCTTCTTAAAAATCTCCAGTGATGGAGCACCCACAATTTCTGAAGGCAAAGCTGTTCCACATATTAATTGTCCTCACTGTTAGGAAGTTTCTCCTTAATTCCAGGTTGTTTCTCTCTTTGATCAGTTTCCAACAAGGCTGGGATTCTACCGGTTTGCACCTATTCGCTAGAACCGGTTGTTAACATACTAAGCAGTTCGGAGAATCGGTTGTTAGAAGAAATTACTGGCCTAATCCTGTAAGGAAGGCAGGAAGGAAACATTCTGGTGTTGCTTACAGAAACTGCCTCTCCGTTAACCCTTATTACATTCTTGGCAGGACTAGACTTCCTGTCTCAGGATCTTCTCTGGAGTTTTTTTCCCCCCTTTGCTGGTACGTTGCTTGTGTGGAGTGACCATTCAAAGTTACAATGGCACTGAAAAAAGTGACTTATGACCATTTTTCACACTTACGACTGTTGCAGCATCCCCACAGTCATGAGAGGCCAGACGAGGAGATGTGTGCCTCGATGTGAATGATATTGAGTTGGCCACACCCAGCCAATAACATGACCATCAAGCCATGTCCACCCAGTCACATGACCACCAAGCCATGCCCACCACCTAAGCCACGCCCACAGAACCAGTTGTTAAAAATTTTGAATCCCACCCCTGGTTTCCAATCATTATTTCTTGTCCTGCCCTCTGGTGCTTTGGAGAATAATTTGACCTCCTCTTCTTTGTGGCAGCTCCTCAAATACGGAATACTGCTATCATGTCACTTCCTAATTTTTCTTTTCTTTAGATTAGCCAAACCCAAAACTGCAGCCGTTCTTCATATGGTTTAGTCTCCAGGCCTGTGATTTTTTACTACCAGTTCTGTGGGTGTGGCTTGGTGGGTGTGGTGTGGTGGGCATGGCTTGGTGGGCGTGGAGGGGAAGGATACTGCAAAATCCCCATTCTCTCCCCAACCCATTAACCTGCTTTCCAGCTCTGTTGTCCTGTGCAGGGCAACCAAAGAAGATCCAGCCGATCAGCTGGGACTCAATGGGAAGCAGAGAATAGATGTGGGCAGGGCCAATCAGAAGTGGTATTGTCCGATTCTCCGAACTACTCAAAATTTCTGCTACCAATTCTCCAGAATTGGTCAGAACCTGCTGAATACTACCTCTGTTCCAGGCCTTTGATCATCTTAGTTACTCTTCTCTGAATTTTTTCCAAAGTCTCAACATCTTTTTTGTAGTATGGTGAGCAAAACTGGTTGCAGTATTCCACCTGTGGTCTTACTAGGGTTTTGTAAAGCCAAACTAATTTTTAGAATATATAATTGATTTGATTTGTCAATCGCTTACAAGATAATAGGTATAAGTATATACATAGTTATGAATACATGAAATGGGTACATATAAGAAAAATAAAAGAAACAAAAGGACAGGGACAGTAGGCCCATTGGTGCGCTTATGCACGCCCCCTATAAACCTCTCAGGAAAGGGGTGAGGTCAATAGTAGACAGTCTAAGGTTAACGTTTTTGGGATTTGGGGAAGAAACCACAGTCAGGTAGAGTATTCCAGACATTGACCACTCTGTTGCTGAAGTCATATTTCCTGCAATCAAGTTTGGTGCGATTAACCTTGAGTTTGTATCTATTGTTTGCTCTTGTGTTGTTATGGTTGAAGCTGAAGTATTCGTTGACAGATAAGTCATTGCAATATATTATTTTATATACTATACTTAGATCAGACCGAAGACAGTGTAATTCCAGGTTTTCTAGATCTAGAATTTCAAGTCTGGTGGCATAAGGTATTCTGCAATGCGTAGAGGAGTGGAGAACTCTTCTTGTGAAATATTTCTGGACTTTCTCAACTGTGCTAATATCAGATACGTAATGTGGGTTCCAGACTGATGAACTGTATTTGAGTATTGGTCTAGCAAATGTTTTGTATGCTCTAATTAGTAATGTGATATTACCAGAGAAAAAGCTATGTAGGATTAGGTTAACAACTCTTAATGTCTTTTTGGCTATGTAGTTACGGTGGGCTCTAGCACTTAGAACATTAGAGATGAGTATTCCAAGGTCCTTTACAGAGCTTGGATCATCAACAAGGTCTTAACTATTCAGCTTGTATTTTATTTTCTGATTTTTTTTGCCAATATGTAAGACAGAGCATTTATTTGTTGAGATTTGAAGTTGTCATTCTTCACGTGATCTTGATTCTATGCCTCTGTTTATACAAGCCAAGATTGTTTTAGCTTTTCATTCATTCAATTCATTCTGCCTTTCAGAAGGTAGCCTTTCAGGTATCCTCAGGAGCCTTACATCATCGCAATTGTCTACATGCAGAGTCTGTTCCTGGATATAGCTTTGAAGGACTTCACCCAGGTCTCTCTTTCCTATTCAAGCTGCTATGTGCCCAGCCAAGAAGCATCACTAGGTCCTTGACCAACTGCTAAAGGTGTGAATAGATACTCTACCTAAGCAACCAGATGGCCCTTGACAAAAATTTTGGATGTCAGCTTTCACTGTGATATCAGAACATTTTCTTATCCCGCCGTTTTATGCCAAAGCACATACACTTTTTAGCAGCCTCCATTGAAACGTATTAAAGGAGGCACCTATGAGAACTTGACAAGAACTTGAGCACGCCAGCATACTCAATGAAATAATCTTACAATGGTATCTGCAGTCATACACTCCCATGCTGATATTTTTACCAAAGGGTTTTTCTTTAGGATGCAATTTGCATGCCTGGTCATTTTTTCTAAATATTTGCCACAAAGATTTGATTAAAAATGGTGATAAGAATGTACAGTATTTCTTAAGGTTGGTTGTTTTGTGAGATAGCAAGGGTTGTTCTACATCTTGTAGGAAGTACTTGTGGGCTTGAAAAAACACTTCAAAATCTGACCAGCATCTTCTTGCCACCATAAGATGCTTGTGAAGATCTCCTTTAAGGGTTACATGCCTCTAGAAAGCCCATTAGGCATTGGCAACATAGCAGGTTCACCCTTATTCTCACACCTGTGCCCTTGGCAACAGCTTGTCGAATGTGGATATAGATAATCATGGGGCTGGAAGGGAGGTCTTCTAGTCTACCCCCTGCACAAGGTAGGAGTCCATATTGCATCTGGACTAATGGCTGCCCAAACCACTCCAGAACTGTTCCTGGAGCAGTTGAGTCCCGCCATCCTTGTTTTTTCTGAGGCTTTCATAAATAGTGTTTTATCCAGGGGTAGGATACAACAGGATTAACTACCAGTTCGGAATTTACGACCTTCCCTGCGCTGCTGCGAGCTGTGCGCCTGTAAATCGTCATCAGCAGCTGCGCGCAGAGTGCAGCCTTTGAAACAGCCCTCTTTTCCGGTTTTTTAAACTGCAGCTGTGCCTCATTCGGCAGCTGAAGTTGAAAAATCAGGAAATAAAGATGGGGTTGCCCGGGAGTTCATGGCTTCCATGACGGCCATGGACCTGACCCAATTAGTCTCTGCCCCTACTCATATAGGAGGACACACGCTGCACTTGATTTTTGTCTCGGGTCAGTGGTTGAATGACTGTAATTTTGGGGATTTAGTTATTACACCCTTGTCATGGACAGATCATTCCCTTCTTAGACTGGACTTCTGTTCCGCCACCTCCCACCGCAGGGAGGCGGAGTCACGTAGATTTTTCCGCCCCAGGCGCCTGATGGACCCGGAGCGGTTCCAGAGGGAGCTTGGGCCATTTCCTGAGTCTCTGGCTCACAACTCGCCTGGAGACCTGGTAGCCACCTGGGATAGGTTAGCTGCCGGGGCTCTGGATCGAGTTGCGCCTCTGCGACCTCTGACCCGGCACAGATCCCATTTGGCTCCGTGGTATATGGAGGAGCTATGGGAGATGAAGTGCCGGAAAAGACGTCTAGAGAGCATTTGGAGGGCGAGCCGGACTGAGTCTGACCGGACACAGGTAAGATCTTATATCAAGACTTACCTTGTGGCGATAGAGGCGGCGAAGTGTTCGCATTTCTCCGCCCTTATTGCGTCGGCAGAAAAGCGGCCTGCCACCCTGTTTAGAGTGACCCGCTCTCTGCTATAACCGAGAGCGCGGGATGACCTCTTGCAGGGTAGGGTAGAGGAGTTTTCCCGATTCCTGCATGACAAAATCACTCAGATTCGGGACGGGCTGGACTCCAATTGGGTGGTCCCGGGGGAGGTGTCTGGGGCAGGTCTTGAGAATGTTATCTGGGGGGAGTTTGACCCTGTGACTGCCGAGGGTGTGGACAGATTGCTGGGGGGTCTGAATGCCACCACCTGTTTGTTGGACCCGTGTCCTTCCTGGTTGGTTTTGGCCGCCAGGGAGATGACACGAGGCTGGCTCCAGGGGATTACCAACGCTTCTTTGAGAGAGGGGTCGTTTCCTACTGCCTTGAAAATGGCGGTGGTGCGGCCCCTTCTCAAGAAGCCTTCCCTGGACCCAGCAGTTTTAAACAACTATCGTCCAGTCTCCAACCTTCCTTTTATAGCGAAGGTTGTTGAGAGTGTGGTGGCACGTCAGCTCCCTCAGTACCTGGAGGAAGCTACTTACCTCGATCCGTTCCAATCGGGCTTCAGGCCTGGGCATAGTACCGAAACAACATTGGTCGCGTTGGTCGATAATCTCTGGAGGGCCTGTGACAGAGGGTTCTCCTCTGTCCTGGTCCTATTAGATCTCTCAGCGGCTTTTGATACTATCGACCATAGTATCCTATTGCGGCGGTTGGAGGGGTTGGGGATTGGGGGAACTGTCCTGCGATGGTTCTCCTCCTTCCTCTCCGACCATTCTCAATTTGTGTTGGCAGGAGGGGAGAGGTCCACCTCTAGGCCCCTTGTTTGTGGGGTGCCTCAGGGGTTGGTCCTCTCCCCTCTCTTGTTCAACATTTATGTGAAGCCGCTGGGCGAGATCATCCGTGGTCTTGGGGTGCGGTGTCACCTGTACGCAGATGACACCCAACTATACATCTCCACCCCGGACCACCCCAACGATGCTGTAGAGGCTATGTCCCGGTGCCTGGAGGCCATGTGGAATTGGATGGGCGGGAACAGGCTCCGGCTCAACCCATCCAAGACCGAGTGGCTGTGGTTCCCGGCGCCCCGATATAGCCAGCTGACACATTTGCTGGCTATTGGGGGAGAGATTTTGCCCCCCACAGAGAGGGCTCGCAATCTGGGCGTCCTCCTGGATGCACGGCTGTCCTTAGACCATCATATTGCTGCCGTCTCCAGGGGGGCGTTTTATCAGGTTCGCCTGATCTACCGGTTGCAGCCCTTCCTGGATCGGGACGCCCTGCGCACGGTCAATCACGCCCTTGTCACCTCTCGCCTGGATTACTGTAATGCTCTTTACATGGGGCTCCCTGTGGGGAGCACCCGGAGACTCCAACTGGTGCAAAATGCGGCCGCGTGGGTGATTATGGGGGCGTCGCATAGCTCCCATGTGACGCCTCTCCTGCGCGAGCTGCATTGGTTGCCGGTGGCTTTCCGGGTTCGCTTTAAGGTTCTAGTTTTGACCTTTAAGGCGATCCATGGCATTGGGCCAGGTTATCTGCAGGACCGCATTCTGCCGGTGATCTCCAGCAGACCGGTGCGTTCCCACAGGGAGGGCCTTCTCCGGGTGCCGTCGGCCTCTATGTGCCGTTTGGCGGCCCCCAGGAGTAGGGCCTTCTCTGTGGGGGCCCCTGCCCTCTGGAATACTCTGCCACCTGAGATACGCACCAGCACAGACCTGAAGACCTTCAGGCGCGCGTTAAAAACCTGGCTCTTTGAGCAGGCTGGCCTGGGCTGATACAGTTTTAAATGTCTCCTCTAATTTGATTTTAACCTGGGTTTTAATATTCTTGGGGGAGGGTTGTTTTAGCTTAAACAGCCATTATTTAATCTCTTTTTAACTTTTGTATTGTTTGGGTCTGATTTGGCTGTACACTGCCCTGAGTCCCTAGGGAGAAGGGCAGTATATAAATGTTATAAATAAATAAATAAATAAAATATGGAAGCTGGAAATGGGCCCATTTCTGGCCTTCCTGAACTTCCTGGAGGCCCGTTTTTTGCCCCCTTCTCCCCCGAGCCTCCGCACACCCCCTGCATTTACCTGCATCCAAAATGGGCCACGTGGGGACTCCTGGGAGGCGATGGACAGGGTGGGCAGGGCCAGCCAGGAGTAGGATTTGGAAGTTTCTTTTGAACTGCACAGAATCTTAGCAGCCCACCCCTAGCTGCTGCCTCCCTCTTGTCCAAGCTTGATGAGCTGACATCCTGACATTAGCAACGGGGAGGGGGAAAGATTGGACTGTAAGAAAGAAGGGGCGGGATGGAAGTCCAGCTGAGACTTCTGAGAAATTTCAGCCAGCCAAGGTCAACTATCAGCATGCAGAGCTGGGAACCGAAAACCTGTTCCCTAAACAATATAACTAGACATTTACAGATAACTGATGGATGCCCCACCCACCCCTTGGGGCGGGGGAGGAGAGAGGAAAATTTACTTTGCATTGTTTGCATAGACAAACTTCAGATTCAGCTTATATATAACCCCTTAAACTTCAGTAAAGCATACTCTTGGCAAAAACAATGGGCCTTGGACTTTTTCTTTGCTAGATGACTGAGTGGGACGGTTGACTTTATCTCTTTATCTTCTTGCAAGCTGAGATAAAGCCAATAACAAAAAAAGACGAACCAGTAATAATCTGATCTTCTTGTCAGCTGCTCCCTTATGCTTCCCTAGGTTTCACTGCTATGCGGTGACAGACTGCCAAGAACTGTGGGGGGAGAGAAATGAAGGAAGGAAGGAATACTTCAGAAAGTGTAAGTTCTCTGCCTCCTTGAAGAGATGCTGCCTTAAGGTCACCCAGCTGGGAGAAGGAGAGACCCGCAGACGAAACTTCGCTTGGACTGACCGTTAGGAAAACTTCTTGCCTGAACCAGATTGGGGTGCTCAGTGAGAGACAGTTAAAGGAAGCAAAAGTAGAATTTATTTATTTGTTTGTTTGTCAAACATGTATAAATATGAACACAAACAAGAACAAAGAAAGCAAACACAGATAAGTGGGGACAATAAGGCAGGGACGGTAGGCACACTGGTACGCTTATGCACCTCTTTAAGGACCTCTTAGGAATGGGGTGAGGTCCACGGTAGACAGTTTGAGGTTGAAGCTGTGAGGGTTCGAGGCTGTAACAACAGAGTAGGGTAGGGCGTTCTAAGCATTGACCATTCTGTGGGTGAAGTTGTATTTTCTGCAATCGAGTTTGGAGTGGTTTACCTTGAGTTTATCTCGGTTGTTTGCCCGTGTGTATTATTGTGGTGGAAGCTGAAGAAGTCATTGACAAGCAAGACATTGTAACAGATAATTTTGTGTACTATGCTTATATTGGACTGCAGGTGGTGCAGTTCTAGATTGTCCAGGCCCAAAATTTTGAGCCTGGAGGCACAGGGAATACTATGGTGAGTAGAGGAGTGGAGTACTTTTCTTGAGAAATACCTCTGAACCTGCTCAATTGTGTTAATGTCTGATATACAGGGCGGGTTCCAGGTGGACGAGCTGTATTCAAGAATTGGCCTGGCAAAGGTTTTGTATGCCCTAGTTAGCAATTCAACGTTGCCAGAGAAGAAGCTTCACAAAATAAGGTTAATGACTCTTAAAGCCTTTTTGGCAATGCTGTTTCAGTGAGCTCTGGGGCTTAGATTATTTGAGATAAGTACTCCTAGGTCCTCGACAGAGTGAGAGTCATCTACGAGATCATTTCCTCCTAACTTATATTTGGCGTTCTGATTTTTTTTTGTGTAGGGCAGAACATTTGTTAGTTAAAATGTAGGGGGTTTTGGCACATGATTTTCATTTCTGGCCTTGCACTACTGCAGTACATTTGATCTCTAATGCCTTTCTCAACAAATGGAGCCAACCAAGGATGGTTTCTATTTAGAGGTTTGAGTTGTGAATGTATTTTTATTGCTTGAAGACCAAAATAAGATTTTTATCTGTCTATCTATTTTCCCCAAAACTTCTAATTATTCTTTTGCACATGGGTGTCAAGTTGTGTTTGACTTGTTGAGGCTCAAGCTGGCTAGACTTGCTCTAGGTAACCAGACCAGGATGAAATGAGTGAAAGGATGGTTGGCTTCTCAGTCACTTCACCGCCTGGGGCTCCATAAATCCAGCAATCGGACCTGATCACCAGGTCTTTGTCACCATTATCCTTGCAGTCTTCAAGGGCCATTATAATCCCAATTTTTTTAAAAAATAAACCAGGAAAGATACAAAAGAGAATTTAGCAATTCTCTTTTAGTGGGTGAGAATTATTTTTTTTTTCCCCTTGCAAAAACTCGATCAAATCCAGTAGCCTGCAGGGATGGAAAAGCTACACGATAGGCTAAAAAAACTTGGTAGCAACGGCCTGTGTGCTTGAGCAAACCAATGAAGAGATAAAACTGGAAAAGCTTTACAGCTTGGAAAGCTGTTAGCAAGCTGGGATCCCTTTCATCATTTTTAATTTTAGTTTTACAACCCTTCATTTGCTTTGACGGGTTGATGTTGCCATGGTGCAGTTGAGAATCTCATAAAAATGCTGTTACCCTTTCCAGGATGGCTATTTCTTCCTAGGGTTTATGCCACATTTTATAGTTATGTCAGAAGGTTTACATGGTTTATGAATTCTGCAAGCGATCGGGTTGCTTGACAAAATCTGGGTGGCTTTGAAACAACTGCCATTGAATGGCTCCGAGCTTCCTTTTTTTAAAAAGAAGGGAAAAAAAACATCCTCTCAGTTTGTTACATCCTTAAATAATTAAACTCATTACACATTTATACCTTTGTTAATAAGGGCACATAAACATAGTTTATGCTTCTCCTTTCTATTTAATACAAAAAATATTTCCTGCAGGGGAATTTCTGCTCTGTCTCTCTCTCTCTCTCTCTCTCTGAAAGAGGAACTGTCACATATTTTTAAAGGCCTTTAAGTGATGTTTTGGAATTGGAAATAGTAATATTGCTAGTAATTTCTAAATTTCCAAAGCACTCTGATCATTTTCATTTACATTATTTGTCAGCTAGCCAGAATAAATCTCTCTCTCTTTCAGCAGCATTTTTCTACTTGTGAATAAGCATCATCCACAAATGCTTACAAGTAAATCATTGATGTTAGGAGTTAACTCTGCTTTGTTTTGTTTTCTTGAATGTATTTTTATTGCTTGAAGACCAAAATAGATTTTTATCTGTCTATCTATTTTCCCCAAAACAACAACTCTCTGAGATGGGTTGGCTGAGAAAGAATGACCAGCCCAAATCCATCATGCCTACTTTCATGCCTAAGATGGAACTAGAACTCAGGGCCTCCTGGTGATTGGCCAGAGTCACCCAGCTGATTTTCATCTTTAAGGTGGGACTAGAACTCACTGTCTCCTGATAATTGGCCAGCATCACCCAGCTGGTTTTAGTATTTAAGGTGGGACTAGAACTCCCTACCTCCTGGTTTCTAACCTGGTACCTAAACCTTTTGACAAAAGTTGCCCTTTCATTTTGAACATGCTAGAGAATACGTTCCCCCACTGATATTTTTATGCCTGTTAGAAAATAAGATTGATAGAAGATGTGACCGATTCAGATTAAAGATTTCCACCAATAATGGCAACGTTTCTTGTTATCATTGTACCATTATAGGTATATTAACAAGTCTGGGGAAAAAAAAACTCTGCAAATAGCGATAACATTTAGGCATATATACTGTTTCACAGTGCTTTGCAACCCTCTCTAAGTGGTTTACAGAGTCATCCTGTTGCCCCAAACTATCTGGGTCCTCATTTTACCCACCTCGGAAGGATGGAAGGCTGAGTCAACTTTGAACCTGTTGAGATTCGAACTGCCAATTTGCAGTCTGCAAAAGTAGCCTGCAGTACTGCACTCTAACCACTGCACCACCGTGGCTCATATACTATCCGTAATTGCTTTTTTGGTGAGGTATTGCCTCTTTGATTGCTTTTCATTATCCAGGACTGATTTTAAGTTGATGTGGGTGTTGGAAATGCCAGCAGACATTTAAGGAGGAAGACTGTTTAAGTTGGTTGGCTTCTTTCCTTGACCTTTGATTGCTTCCTTTCTTGAATGGTTTATAGCAGCGGTACCCAGCCCATTGGGCCCTGGACCACTACCAGGCTCAACCCATTCAGAACCGGGCTGTGGAAGTGATGGGCGACTGCGAACATACCTGCAGCTCCATTTGTGCAAGCGATATGTGTGTGTATGTGTGTGTGTGCAAATGGAGTTGCACATGTGCGCCCTTATCTGACCTTTGCACAGAACCTTTCTGCCACAAAGGCAGAAAGGTTAGAGACCACTGGTTTATAGATTAACAGATTAACAGAGTTGGAAGGGACCTTGTAGGTCATCTAGTCCAACTCCCCACCCAAGCAGGAGATCTTACGCCATTTCTGACATATGACAGTCTAATCTCTTCTTGAAAGCTCCCAATGATGAAGCTCCCACAACTTCTGAAGGCAACTTCTGTTCCTTGGGTTGATTGTTCTCACTGTCAGAAAATTCTTCCTTATTCCTTGAATCTCTCCTGGATCAGTTTCCATCCATTGTTCCTTGCATGGCCTTCAGGTGCTTTGGAAAATAGCTTGACCCCTTCCTCCTCCTCTCTGTGGCAGTCCCTCAAATATTGGAAGATGCTATCATGTCTCCCCTGGTCCTTCTCTTCCCTAGACTGGCCATGCCCAGTTCCTTCATATGTTTTAGCCTACAGTCCCCTAAACATCTTGGTTGCTCTTCTCTGCATTCTTTCTAGACTCTCAACTTCTGTTTTATAGTGTGGTGACCAAAACTGGATGCAGTACCCTAGGTGAGGTCTTACTAAGGCTTTATACAGTCGTATTAGTACCTTATTTGATCTTGATTGTATCCCTCTGTTAATGAAATTTAAGATTGCATTGGCTTTTTTGGTTGCTGCTGCACACTGCTGGCTCCTATTTAGCTGGTTGTCCACTAAGACTCCAAGATCCCTCTCCCAGTTCCTGCTATTAAGCCTGTCTATATTTTTCTTGCCTAAGTGTAGGACTTCACTTTTCTCTACATTGAATAGCAATAACACTTAAATTTATATACTGCTTCACTATCTTTTACAACCCACTCTAAGCAGTTTTACAGATTCAGCCTATGACCCACAACAATCTGGGTCCTCATTTTATTGAGCTCGAAAGGATGGAAAGCTGAGTCCATCTTGAGCCTGGTGAGATTTGAACTGCCAAACTGCTGGCAATTGGCAGTCAGCAGAATTAGCCTGCAATGCTGCATTCTAACCACTGTGTCACCATGGCTTTCAATGCCATCAGGGTGATATGCCTCTGGGCATTTTTGGATCTGGTCTAAGTTGTCCATAAGAATGGTAAATAAATTGGGAAAGGATGCAACTATGCAATGATACTGATATCCACCCTTGCTCAAAAGTTAGACTTTTTTTTTTGTACAGATGTGCAAAGGAGTTGTGCAAAAAAATTGGTCTCTGAGCAACTTTCCTAAAATATCCCAGCTAACCTGTAAGCAGTGGATGGAAATGACTTTGGAAGTTTCTAAGCACCAGGTGAAACGGACCTATTTGGTCAGCGAACAAAGAACATTATTTTTTAAAGACTAGACGCTTTGTATGCATTTTTAGCTGAAAGAAGAAAAAAAAATGAATTGATGTTTTATGGATCTGAAGATTAAGAATGATGCAAATTAAAGGAGAGGATAAAGAGATCTGAAAAATATTTAAGAGTGAGGAAGGGAAAATAAAATTTCAATGATCTGTTAAAAAGAAGGTCAGAAGTCATTTTTAAGAATATGGCTTTACAAGATTATGAAATACTCACATGAAAGTTGAGTTTCAAGATGGAGAAAAAAGGTTAAATATATTGGGTTTATTTTGACAAATGCTAACTTTAAATTGTTTCGAACCTGTTTGGAATGATGTTAAAAGGACTTACCAAGACTAGATCTATGTGTATAAATTTTAGTTCTTTTTTGCACTTTTTGCCTTTGCTTTTTTTCTTTCTTTTGTCTTTTATGATATGAAAATGTTTCATATATGTATGTATACAGATATACAGTTTATACATACACATGCACGTATACATAGTAACAGAATAAAAGAGTTGGAAGTGTCATTGTAAGGCTTCTAATCGAGCAGGAGACCTATATCATTTCAGACTGTGTGTGTATATACAGAGAGAGAGAGGGAGGGAGGGAGAGGGAGGGAGGGAGAGAGGGAGGGAGGGGGAGGAAGAGAGAGAAGGAGAGATGGAGAGAGAGGGAGAGAGTGGGGGAATGAGAAGGAGAGACCCATAGAGACGGAGGGAAGGAGGGAGAGAAGGAGGGAGAGGGGAAGAAAGAGAAGGAGAGAGGGAGAAAGGAAGGAGAGAAAGGGAGAGAGGGAGAGAGAAAGAGGGAGAGAAGGGAGAGAAGGAGGGAGCGAAAGAGGGAGAGAGAGAGGGAGAGAGGAAGAGAGATAGAGCAAAAGAGAGCATTCTCTAAGCAACAGGCATGCAGTTTTGCTACTATCAGATACTGCTTTCTTCCCAGAGGGTTAAAAAAAAAAACCAGATACCTGGACATTAAATATGTCTTTGTCTTGCAGAGGAAGGGATACAGATAAGATACACGCAGTTGCAAAAAGTTAGAATCTGTCATTTACCTTGCCCATCACCTTGCTGTACTTTATAATAAAGCTTAATTTTCAAGAGCAGTATGCTCTCATTGACCCCCCTTGGCACAGCTGTGTTCTTCTTAATCGCCTTTCCATTCGACCCCAAGTTGTACTGCGGAAACAGTAATAGGGAACCCCCCACAAAATAATAAATAAATAAAAATAAAAATCCATTCATTGCTATCAGCCATGAAGCTTCCTAAAGGGAGACCTTGTTAAGAAGCAGAGCCGAAGACGGATGGTGTTTCTAGCTCATAGTTTGAACAAAGTATCTGACTTACGGCGAATCTGTCTGAGAGAGTACGGCGGACTTCTATTTCATCTTTAAGGAAACATGTTTGGTGAAAATAAGATATTTACTTCTGTTGCAGTGAGGAATTTAAGTGGGGGGAAAAATCTCTCTCTAATGTTCGTTTGAATCATAGTAGAATGAGGAGGCAAAGCCAAGCTATATATCAAGAAACTAAAGTGGGGGAAAAAATAATAATAAAAAAATAAGACACTGGTTTATTTTGTGTAAGAAATTTTTGTGCCCTATTTCACTGCTGGTGTTAGGTTGTTCATTAAAAAGTGCTTGGTATTGAACCACTTTCCTAATCAGGGGTGGGATTCAATTTTTTTATCAACCGGTTCTGTGGGCATGGCTTAGTTGGTAGATGTGGCTTGGTGGTAATGTGACTGGCTGGGTGAGGCCAACTCAACATCACTCAACATCGAGGTATGCATCTCTTCGCCTGGCCTCTCGTGACTGTGGGGATACTGCAACAGTCGTAAGTGTGAAAAATGGTCATAAGTCATTGTAACTTTGAATGATCACTCCACACAAGCAAAGTACCAGCAAAGGAGGGAAAAAAACCCTCCAGAGAAGTTCCTGAGACAGGAAGTCTAGTCCTACCAAGAATGTGATAAGGGTTAATGGAGAGGCAGTTTCTGTAAGCAACACCAGAAAGTTTCCTTCCTGCCTTCCTTACAGGATTAGGCCAGTAATTTCTTCTAACAACCGGTTCTCCGAACTGCTTAGAATGTTAACAACCAGTTCTAGCGAATAGGTGCGAACTGGTAGAATCCCACCCCTGTTCTTAATACTATCCTAAAAATTAATAAATCTTCCCTTTCCTGTTTCAGCACTACTTTAAAAAAAATATCCAGGAAGCATTAGGGGTAATTGATATTTCTTGTTCCATGCATGTTCTGCCTTTTGAATGTTAGTGTGATTATGTTTTTGGCACTGGAATAAAGGCATATCTAAAGCCTGCTGGATTTAAGAAAGTCAACAAGAGACTTTATTATTAAGGGGTGATATGATAGCAGGCTTCCACTGTTTGAGGGACTGCCCCAAAGAAGGCGGGGTCAACTTATTTTCCAAAGCACCAAAGGCAGGACAAGGAGCAATGGATGGAAACTAATCAAGGAGAGAAGCAACCTGGAATTAAGGAGAAACTTTCTAACAGTGAAGACAATTAACCAGTGGAACAGCTTGCCACCAGAAGTTGTGGGCACTCCATCACTGGAGGTCTTTAAGAAGAGATTGGACAGCCATTTCTCTGAAATGTTACAGGGTCTATTTGGCTGATCTTTGTTATTGGCTATTTTCTCTTCATTTTTAAAAGATGTCTAACTCTTCTATGAAGAAGTCTAAGTTCATCTATGAAGAACCTAGATTGTTGGGGGCCATAGGCTGACTCTATAAACTGCTTAGAGAGGGCTGTGAAGCATTGTGAAGCGGTATATAAGTCTAAGTGCTATTGTTATATGGCTATTGCAATGTAAAATGGTTGGTATCAGTGCAACAAATTGCTTTGTCTAACTTTCTACTGATGAGTTCAGAGTTCTTGAAGTATCACTATCTCTGGCTTCAATTCAACTCTAAATTATAGTGACATGGCAAGTTCCATATATTGATTTTTCTCTCTCATCCTTTCCCTGTCTTTTTTACTGCATTTTTGGTCATGTCTTTTTGGTCTTGTAATTCATCCAGACCACTTTTACCTGTCAAATGGGATAAAAATGCAATAAGATGTTCAAGATGGTTGTTTTTGGTGGAACTCAATCACTTGATGTTCAATCACTCTCTTTAAAGGAATTTTGGAATGTTGCTGTGAAAAAAAGACCATTGCCATCTTCTCCCCAAATTAAAAAATAAAATGAAATGTAAATTTATTGAACATAATCACAACTTCTCTTAGCCCTATAGGAATGAAGGGGGGACTTTCCTTTATTTCTGTCTCTCTGTCTCTCTATAACTATATCTATATCTATATATCTCTGTATATCGATCTATCTATCATGTATAATCTATCATCTATCTATTGTGTATAATCTATCTATCTATCTATCTATCTATCTATCTATCTATCTATCCATCTATCATGTATAATCTATCATCTATCTATTGTGTATAATCTATTTATCTATCAATCAATCATCTATCTATCTATCTATCTATCTATCTATCTATCTATCTATCTATCTATCTATTTATCTATCATCTATCATGTATAATCTATCTCTATCACCTATCTATCTATCTATCTATCTATCTATCTATCTATCTATCTATCATCTATCTATCACTTGTATCTTTATTCTTTTTACAAATAACTCAGGTGAGTTATTATAGATTATAAATAAGAGAGCAACAAACCTTCCTCCTCCTACAACTTGCCTCCAGAAATTGTGAGTGGTCCATCACTGGAGGTTTTAAAGAAAAGATTGGACAACCATTTTATCTGAAATGATATAGGGTTTCCTGCTTGAGCAGGGGGGTTGGACTAGAAGACCTCCAAGGTCCTTTCCATTCTGTTATTCCCATTTTCCCCACAAAAACAACTTTTGAAGTGAGTTGGGCTAAGAGAGAATGACAGGCCAATGGTCAATCAGTTGACTTTGATGGCCAAGGCAAGACTTGAACTCAGTCTCTCCTGCTTTCTAACCTGTTGCCCTAACCACTGGGCCAAACTGACTCTATTAGAATGGATATAGACATACAGGATGGACTTACCTCATAGCAACACAATGCTGCTTTTGGAACTTCCTTTCCTTGACCCTCTCAGCAGATGCTGCTGGTCACACAATGTTGAGGATTGATACAACAGAGTTGACTGTCAAACTTTCAAAAGACAGAAAATTCAGTGCAAGGATTGATGAAGTGCAACTCTAGAGGGAGATACTTGCTCCAGTCAAGGTGGAAGTTTTCTTAAATGTGAACAGTCAAGTTCTTTACGGAGGCTAATGTCTTTCTTATGTCACAAATACAACCCCAGGAGTATTGGAAAAGAAAACAGGCTATGTCAGAGCACTGGAGAATCCTTTTCCATTAATTGTAACCGAAATGACAACACCACCTGAACTCCACAGCCATTCTCAATCCAGAAGGCCTTCATGAAAACTTTTCAAGGATTGTTCTTTCATTATTATTGGCATATGTCCTTTAGCTTCAGTGCTAGGAAATTGTTGCAGGCAAAGGGTAATACTCCTTAACAAGTTCCATTTCCCTCAGGATTTCCTGATTGACATTAAAATTGGTTTCACACACACCCTCACTCCCCATCCAACTGAGTGACAAGGTGGCAGGTGTGAAGTGAAGGCGGAGTGCTGTAATAATGTGTCAAAATACCTTAAATCAAGACTAATGTGGCTTCAGTGATAAGTTCCTGTACCACTCATATAGAATTAGAGGGACAGATTCAAACATGGAGTGTTATTTCTAGAATTGCTAGATTTCATAATATTAGAGATGTAAAGAGAACTTGGATGAAGGTTTAACATAGGCAGTTCTAGAAAGATCTATGATAATTCGCTGCTGGCCATTCACCATAGCCAACTCACCAAAGGCCAACTTGCCATGGCCAACTCACTACAACCATCTTGGCATGGCCATCTCACTGTGGAACAACTCACCACAGCCAACTCACCATATCCAACTCACCACAGACAACTTGGCATGGCTAATTCACCACAGCCAACTCACCATAGCCATCTCAGCATGGCCAACTCACTGTGGGACAACTCACACAGCCAACTCACCATATCCAACTCACCACAGCCAACTCACCACAGCCATCTCAGCATGGCCAACTCACTGTGGGACAACTCACACAGCCAACTCACCATATCCAATTCATCACAGCCAACTTGCCATGGCCAACTCACTGTGGGACAACTCACCATGGTCAACTCACTACAAACAACTCACCACAGCTAACTCACCATATCCAACTCACCACAGCCAACTCACCACAGCCATCTTAGTATGGTCAATTCACTGTGGGACAACTTGCCATGGCCAATTTACCACAACCAACTCACCACAGCTAATTCACCACAGCCACCTTAGCATGGCCAACTCATGATGAGACAACTCACCATTGTTAACTCACCACATCCATCTCGGCATGGCCAATTCACCATGGGCCAACTTGCCATGGGGCAAGAGTTACGCTGATATCAAAGAACTAGTCAGATAGAATCATTAAAGAAAGGCTGCAAAAGAAGGGACAGAATGAAATATGAATGACAAAAATTAAAATAATTATTTATGTTAAACAATTTAATTGAATTGTGAAATTGTCCTGCAGCAAGTTGTCCCACAGCAAGTTGGCAAGTTGTTCCATTCTAGTTCTGAAAACTCACTAAAAAAAAGAGTTTTACAAGACTCACCATAGCCAACTTGCCATGGCCAATTCACAAAACAGGTTGCTATTATGAATCCCAAAAATCTTAAAATGTTAGGCATAGCATAGCTGTATTCTTTCTGTTAGAACACTCCAAGTTCTCTTTGGGTAGCGCTTGAACCTTACGATATATGAAATGCAGAGCCATGTTAATAAATTGTAAACTCCCTACCAGGAGACTGAATAAGACCAGTTAGACATGTCCAACATTTTAAAGGCAGACTGAGAAGGTGTTAACAAAAGCTACAATATTCAACTTCATAATTCCCAAGAGTAACACATCCCCCTATCTTTTCCTCTCAAAAGATCAATATTAAAAAAAAAACCATGTGGTCTTTCATCAACTGAAATATGAGAGGAACAGAGAAAGCTGTGATATTAGCATTGCTGTCCCTTATTCTTAAGAACTTATCAATTCTGCTGTGCAATAAACTCTTTGATTCCCTTCTCAACTCCTTCATTTTCCCTTCATTTCTTACCTTAATTAGTGGATAATTATTGATAATTGGATAGTTTCATTTTTGCCCAATTTTTTGGGGGGGCCAAGTTGCTCAATAAAAGTTAGGCCATTGGGCCTTTCTATAAGAATTGCACGCACAAACTACAATATTTGATGTAGAATGAGAATATGTATTTGGCTGGGGGTTTGACATCTTCAAGCAATGCTTTCTAGAATAGCCCAGGAGAACTTGGATAACCGTGGAATGAAGTTCAGGTTGATGAACTCAAGTATTCCAATATGCCACCAGACTTGAAATTCTAGACCTAAAAAACCTTGAATTACGCCAAGTTCGGTCCGATCTAAATATGGTATATAAAATCATACATTGCAATGACTTACCTGTCAATGAATACTTCAGCTTCAACCATAACAACACAAGAGCACACAATAGATACAAACTCAAGGCTAATCGCACCAAACTTGATTGCAGGAAATACGACTTCAGCAGCAGAGTAGTCAATGTCTGGAATACTCTACCTGGCTCTGTGGTTTCTTCCCCAAACCCCAAAAACTTTAACCTTAGACTGTCTACTATTGACCTCACCCCTTTCCTGTAGGGGGCGTGCATAAGTGCACCAATGTGCCTATCATCCCTTATCCTATTGTTTCTTTTATTTTTCTTATATGTACCCACTTCATGTATTCATAACTATGTATATACTTATACCTATTATCTTGTAAGCGATTGACAAACAAACAAACAAACAAATAAATAAATAAATAAATAAATAAAATAAATTTGTGAGGTCCTTGGTGGTCTCTGAGCTTGGTGGTTTTCTTGCAGACGTTTCATTACCCAACAAAGTAACATCATCAGTGCACCGATATTACTAAGTTGGGTAATGAAACATCTGCAAGAAAACCAGCAAGCCTAGAAACCCACCAAGGACCCCTCAGCCCAACCCTGAGCTACAAATATTCTCTTCTATCAGTACTCAAGAACCCTGTTTCCCTGAAAATACGACCTACCCTGAAAGTAAGTCCTAGCTTGATTTTTACATGTGTGCCTAATATAAGCACTACCCCCAAAATAAGCCCTAATTAAGATCCCGCCCACTCTAGAGTGCACAGGTAAAAATTAAGCTAGAGTGGGCATGGGTGGGGCTGCCCTACTACTTATCTTTGGACAGTTGTAGCCAGGCCTCGCACACCCCAACACCTGCCTTGCCCGCCCATTTCTTCTGCAGCCAGCAAGGCTGGCAAGGCTTTCCTGAAGGCCGCTGTAGCTGGAAACAAAGCTCCAGATCGATCCAGACCTCTGTTATCGGCTGTAGAGGCCTTCAGGAAAGCCTTGCCAGCTACAGAAGAAGTTCCTGAAGGCCTCTGGCAGCGAAAAGGAGGCCGGGGGTGATGCACACAAATGAGGTTAGTCAGTGGATGGCATCCCCCGAAAATAAGACCTGGTGCCTTTTTCGGTGGCAAAAAAATATAAGACAAGGTCTTATTTTGGGGAAAACACAGTATTTGTTTGCTATTCACATTCTTCCTGTGGTCCTACTGATGTGTAATCAACTCAATTCTGGCTCCAAAGAGTGAACTTTGCCCTTTCCTTTTGTCCATGAGTTAGTGCCGCATTAATTAAATCCTCCTATCCTCTCGGCCTCTCCCTGTGCCTCTTGTGCTACATTTCCCTAACAGTGAGCTCTTTCCAAATACAAATACATCTGAATGTCAAATGAAGCTACTTGTGACTGCTTCAAATGCGGATCAGAAGAGGAGCGCTGAGGCCCCCCGCGCAGGCTTAGATTTTGGCACAAGCTTTTCTCGCCTATCCGGATGAGTGATTTGACTTCTCCGTATTGCATTAGACCACTGTCATCAACGATAGGGATGTCGTTTTTTTTGATGTGATCTGTGAGGCAGCCGAAGCTTTTGAAGTTGAAAGATGGAACAGATACAGATAAATTGTGCTGGGGAGTGTTCGGCAGTTGCAACCATTATGGCTGGCAATTATTTCTCCGAGTGACACATTTGATAAGAAGGGATATGGCTGGCTTGGAGAAGAGAAGGGAGGCTCCTGCTCTCACTTCATGGCAGAAATGGGATAGATCTGTGGGTTCTCTATTTATTTATTTTTTAACCTTCTGGCAAAAGGAAAATAAAAACTTGATTTAGACATAGATTTGGCTGTGTTCAAATTCTTTAGTGCAGCTCTGAATTTCAAGGCTCTCTCTAAATCAGGGGTGTCAAACTCGATTTCATTGAGGTTGTGTTTGACCTCAGGGGGGCGGAGTGGGTGTGGCCAGAGTGGGCGTGGGATGTTTGACATCACTCGTGTCGGGGGCGCCAATGGTGCCCAAGTGCTCTACCAGCGAAAACGGGCTCCCAAGCTCCATTCCCAGCCATTATGGCCACCTGCATACAGCCCCCTCCAAGCTCATTTTCACTGGTAGAGGTACCATTGGACCGGTCCTTCACTGTTTCCAGGGTGCCCCCCCAAGCCAGATCTAAGCATTTCGTGGACTGGATCCGGCATGCAGGCCTTGAATTTGACACCCATGGTCTAAATGATGTTGGGTGACTCAGTTTTCAGTTTCTAAGCCTGAATGCTTGCTTTATATTTCCTGGCATGCATTTGTGTTTAAATAATGTTATTTCTTTTAAGCAGGTATGTTTATTGTTTTGGCGGCGGCAATAACGAGGCAGGCACTCTTACTGAAACAGCTCTTTCTGTTTATTTCAGGAAAACGGAGACACTGGGGGACGCGGCAGCCTTTCTTTTAAAGGCTCCCCGCGCCTCGCCAGCCAATGACAGGAGAAGGATCTCCCGCCGGATTTCAGACCAATGAACAGTGAGTATTTCAAATACAAAAACATCCAATCCAGAACACCCCTCCCTTCTTGGTCCAGTCCGACCACTCAGGAGCCGCGCCTATGTTACGTAATCACGTAGATAGGCGGGGCTCCTGTGGGTCCGACTGGACTTGCGCGGTTCAGTAGTATCGTCGCTGCTGGTCGGTGCGGAAGGACCTGTTGCTCCTCCCGTCTCTGGCCCGGGAAACTTCGGGAAGGTCGAGTCGGCCGAGTCACTCCTAGCGGGCCTAGCTCGACTAGTTGAGATGGCCAGGCCGCTCCCTCCCTGGCTTGGATTATCGACGGTCCCATTAGATGTTTCATCTAGACATTCCCCAGGCTCAGGTGCGTAGCTGCGAAACTCGACCGGAGCTAGGGTTGAGGGTGTATGTGTGTAAGTCAGGTCGTCGTTGTTTGTTTGTGGGTTTGCTGTTCTTTGATTGTTGGTTAGTTGCGGGTCTGTTGTTTCGTGATTGCTTTGTGGTTGATACCCTTCCCCCCCAGGAAAGTTGCAAGGTCTGGTAAGGGTGCGGGATCTAAGTTGGTCGATGTGCCGCTTCCAGCTTCTGTTGTCAGAAGTGGTAAGCCGGTACGATCGTGGTCCTGTGATTTGTGTGATGGTGGCTGGCACCCATAAGGCGTGTCCTACCAAATTTTTTGCGTAAACTAAATCTCCAATTTGGAATGTTCGGATTTTGCTGGAAGAGTCTAGTGGTTTGTCTGTGGAGTATGTAGGGTGTAATCTATCCAAAGGGGAGCGTAATTTTCTCCCCATAAGTAGTTCGGCTGGAGTTTTGTTGGTAGTGCTGCTAGGTGTAGTATAAATAATAATTTGTCGATGCGTGCTTGTATAGGGCCCTGGCCTAACTTATAGAGTGTCTCCTTGGTGAACCGAACCATGCGTTCGGCTCGTCCATTCGCTGCCGGATGTGCCGGCGCGGTTAGGGCATGGCGTATGCCCAAACTGGCTAAATAGCCTTCAAATTCTGTAGCCGTGAATTGAGGTCCGTTGTCTGAGACCAGGACGTCTGGTAACCCGTGAGTGGCAAACCATTTTCCGAGTTGTCGTGTGACAGCCTCGGAGGAGGTAGATTGCATTAGGCTTACTTCTAGCCAGTTTGAATAAGCGTCTACCAGAATTAGAAACGTATGACCCTTAGTCGGACCCGCAAAATCTATGTGCACCCTAGACCCTGGGTAGATCCCACTGAATGACCGGTGCCTTCGGGGGTGAGGGCCGGGATGTCTGGCATGGCTGGCAACCCGCAACCCAGTCAACAACGTCCTTGTCTAACCCAGGCCACCAGACGTAACTTCTGGCTAAACTTTTCATTTTAACGACCCCGGGGTGTCCTTCATGCAATAGTCTCAAAATTGGATCCCGCAGTCTTAGTGGAATAACCACTCGATCACCCCAAAGTACACAACCCTTTAGCACGGAAAGTTCCGTTTGTCTCTGTTTAAAAGGTTTAAACCCGTCTGGTAAGTTAGTGTCTGGCCAACCCTTTGTAATCCACCCACTCACTTTGTGCAGTAGGTGGTCGTTAGCGGTTTCGTGAGCGATGTCTGCTGCTGTCATCGGGAAGTCGGGTAGGGTTTCAATCAAAAATGTTGAGGTGCTGGGTTTTGGGTCAGGATCACTGTCCGGTAACGGGCAACGACTTAATGCATCAGCGTGCATGATGGACGGACCGGGACGGTAAGACAAAGTATAATTGTATGCAGCAAGGAATTCTGACCATCTTGTCATTCTGGGAGATAAAATATTAGGAGTCGCTTTGTTCCCAGCCAGAATTCCTAGTAAGGGCTTGTGGTCGGTGATTATAGAAAACAGTCGGCCATAAAGGTATTCATGGAAACGTTTAATACCTGAGATTATGGCTAGTGCTTCTTTGTCCAATTGACTGTAATTTCTTTGGCTTTTAGATAATGTTTTTGAATAGAATGCAATCGGAGCCTCTCTGCCATCAGGTAAAAGATGGCTCAGAACAGCTCCGACCCCATAAGGCGATGCATCGCAAGTTAATATCAATGGTAAAGTCTCGTTGTATTGTATTAGTACCTTTGTTGAAGTGATTAGGTCTTTTATTTTGTTAAAGGCTGTTTCCTCCCGACTGTCCCACTTCCAAACTGTGTCTTTGTCCAGGAGCCTATGTAAGGGTTCCGCTACCGTGGCTTTCTGTGGCAGAAAAACATGATAAAAGTTTATTAATCCTAGGAAGGCTTGCAGTTCACTCTTGTTCGATGGGGTGGGGGCGTCTTTGATCGCACGGATTTTTCCTTCTGTCGGGTGGATGCCGTCGCCATCAATTAGGTATCCCAAGAATTCTATTTTGTCTGTTATTAATGTGCATTTGTCTTTTTTGACTTTGAGACTTGTTTCAGTGAATTTGGTGAGGACTTTTCTTAGGCGGTCTCGCAGTTGTATTTTGTTTTTAGCTGCGATCAGGACATCATCAAAATATGGGATGACTCCCGGGATTCCCTGTAGGAGGCGTTCCATTAGACATTGGAAAATGCCTGGTGCCACACTAACGCCAAATTGAAGGCGGTTACATTTAAACGCACCCCGGTGTGTAACAATCGTTTGGGCTTCAGCTGTTTTTTCGTCTACGGGCAGTTGCTGGTAAGCCTGGGCCAAATCGAGTTTAACGAAGATTTTCCCGCCTTTGATAGAATGTAGCAAGTGTTGTACGACAGGAACGGGGTATGCGCTCTGTTGCAACGCATGGTTAAGGGTCGCCTTATAGTCCCCGCAGATACGAATCGACCCATCCGCTTTGATAGGGGTGACTATAGGGGTCTCCCATTTAGCATGGTCAACTGGTTCGAGGACCCCTTGCTTAATTAATTTATCTAGTTGTTCCTCTATTTTTGGCTTTAACGCAAAGGGTACCCGCCTTGCCTTTAATCTAATTGGGGCTACCTTAGGGTCTAGGTTGAAAGATATCGGGTTACCCCGGTACTTGCCTAATTCTCCACTGAACAGGTCCTGGAATTCTTGAATGAGGTCTGCCTCCCAGTCTGCATCTGTGATATGGTTGATACCGGTCATCCCGATTCCGAGCAGTTCGAACCATTCCAATCCTACAAGGCTCGGTCTGTTCCGGTCAACAATTGTCAAGGGTAGAATCTCGGTGTGATTCTTGAAGGTTACCTGGAAATGTCCAAGCCCCACGACCGGAATTTTGTTGCCTTGGTAGTCTTTTAATGTTAAGTTCTGTCTCTCCAGTTCGCTTCGTTGTATGTCTGGAATCAAATCTTTGATAGTGTCCCACGAGACCATGGAGAGAAATGATCCCGAGTCCACTTCCATTTCACAGTCCCGTCCTTCAATTCTTACTTTAATGTGGACTTTCTTTACATTTTTCGTATTTGAGTGTCCAATTATGACTGTTTGGTGTGTTTCTTCTTTCTTGTAAGATGATTCTTTGTATCTCCTATTCCTTCCTTCTTGGCTCCAACGGCTGCTTGTTTTTTTTTCTTTCTCTCTCTCTCTTTCTCTTGGGGGAGGGCTTCCTCTTCGCCTTGGGCTGTAACTGGACCTGGCTCTGCATACTTTTGCGATGTGCCCTTTTTTCTCACACTTTCTGCATATCGCGTCTATAAAACGGCACTCTGATCTGGGGTGATTCCCTCCACAACGGTTGCATTCAAAATCAAACCTTCTGTTTGCCCGCTCTTTTTTTCCTCTACCGGTCTTTAGGTGGCAAACCTCGTCTTCCTCACTACTGGTCTCGGTTTCCAGATCCTCATGGTGTGTTGAGGTCTTTTCTCGCCCCTCCTCTGGTCTGGTTGATTCTTTGGAGTTGTAGTGTGCAGCTTGGTTAATCTTTTTCATTTTTGCCGCCGATTTCTGAGCGGCTTCGGCTGCGGTGGCCTCTTCTATGGCTTCTTGCACCGTTATCTTGGGTCGGTTTAGCAATCTGCTCTGTAGTATTGGATCTTTTAACCCTAATACGATCCGGTCTCTTAGGGCTTCGTTGAAATCCGAGAATTCGCACTCACCCCCAATGTCTCTTAAGTCCGCCACAAAGTCGGCGATAGATTCACCTTCTTTCTGATTCCGGAGGTAAAATTCATGGCGCTTAATTAGGCAAGAAACTGTGGGAGCGTAGTGTGCTCGCAGGATTTTTTCCAGTTCGGGCCAGGTTAACGTCTTAACATCGATTGGGGATGCTAGTGCTTTCGCCATTCGGAATACAGCTTGGCCGCAGTGGGTCAGGAAAACCGCTCTCTTCCGATGTTCCGATACGCCGCTCAGGTCGCTGCTCTTGAGGAACATGAGGAAACGGTCCACATACGTCTGCCATTCCTCTTTTGCCGGGTTGAACTGTTCCGGCGGGGTGTTGTTTCCAGACATGGTGCCGCTCGATCTCCGCCGCTATTTGCACTCTCTAAAAGTGCTGTCTCGATCCCACCTTCGTCGCCAGTGTTTTGGCGGCGGCAATAACGAGGCAGGCACTCTTACTGAAACAGCTCTTTCTGTTTATTTCAGGAAAACGGAGACACTGGGGGACGCGGCAGCCTTTCTTTTAAAGGCTCCCCGCGCCTCGCCAGCCAATGACAGGAGAAGGATCTCCCGCCGGATTTCAGACCAATGAACAGTGAGTATTTCAAATACAAAAACATCCAATCCAGAACATTTATGAAACAGCAAATCCGCCCAAGAGTTAGAAAACCGCCATTCAAATTAGCAATTCATTTTTTAAAAAATGGATTTAAGTTTATAAAAGAAAACAATACATAAATGGGACCACCACAGCATAACAGTATTTTTCCAAGAATTGTCCCTTTGTGGCATGGAAGTTTAGACATAGACATAGAACATCAGAGTTGGAAGGGGCCTGGGAGGTCTTCTAGTCCAACCTCCTGCTCTATACCATTTCAGACAAATAGCTGCCCAGTCTCTTCTTAAAAGCTTCCAGTGGTGAAGCTCCCACAACTTCTGGAGACAAATTATTCCACTGATTAATTGTTCTCACTGCCAAGAAATCTCTCCTTAGTCCTAGGTTGCTTCTCTCCTTGGTTAGTTTCCATCCATTGCTTCTTATCTTGCCTTTAGGTACTTTGGAAAATAAGTTGGCCCCCTCTTCTTTGTGGCAGCCCTTCAAATGTTGGGAGACTGTCATCATGTCACCCCTAGTCCTTCTTTTCACTTTAGTAGATAAACCCAATTCCTGCAGCCGTTTTTCATCTGTTAGCCTCCAGCCCTCTAATCCTCTTCGTTGCTCTTCTCTGCAGTCTTCCCAGAGTCTTTAAAGGCATCTCCATGTAAAGCTTATTGTGATAATCCAGTCTAGAGGTGACAATTAAAGGTGTTGCCAATCCTTCTCACTCCAGGTAGAAAGATACAATTGCAGGTGTACAACCAGCAAGTTTTGATGCTGGCACCTTGTGTCACAAGCGTCTACTACTTCTATATGCTTGAGGGACACCCCAGGTTTTATATATGTTCAGGGAGAGAACCTAAAAATGTGTAGAATCATAATAAGGTTTTGGTGACAAGTTTAAGGGATGTTTTCATTGATAAAATGGACATTCTCAGCTTCAGCAAGATTTTCAGAAACTAGTTTGTGTCTTAAGTGCCTTCCTGAAATGCTAAAACTGGCCTCAGAAAGATCATACTTTTTGTCCTACTCAATGGGATGGTGTTTTAGGACTACACTCACATCTCAAGGGTTTATATTGCTGATATTTTACCATCTAGAACAGGGGGTCTTCAACCTTGACACCTTTAAGACTTGTGGACTTCAACTCCCAGAATTCCTCCTCCAGTCACGCTAGCTCAGGAATTCTGGGAGTTGAAGTCCACAAGTCTTATACTTGCCAAGTTTGAAGATCCTTGATGTAGAAATTAAGAAAATCCAAACATATACAGTAACATCAGCTTCTTTGAATGGATAGCTTTAACTGGAAACAGTCATTACGTGATTTCTAATGACATAAATAGAAAATCCCGATTTGAAAAAATATTTTTATTATGTTTCACTTCTATAGATGCCATTGGCTAAATAAATCAACAAAATTAGCTTTAAACTAGTGATAGAAAAATAAGAAAAACAAATTAAAAGACAAAAAGTTCTGCAAAATTAAAAAAAATATCTATCAGCTTAAAAATGAGTGAAAAGTATAACTGAAAAAAAACACAAAATGGAAGATATATGTTGTTACAACAGTTACAATTGTATATATAATTAGCTAATATAAACATTACATATATGTATCTATACATCTAAATCTATATCTATATCGTGTGTGTGTGTGTGTGTGTGTGTGTCTATATAGAGATATACTGTATCTATTTATATTTTGATTTAGATCTAGAGCTACATCTAGATCCGAATATATAGAGATACTTTCTTCTTTATTTAGAAAGTCAAGGCCAAGATAGGGGCTGTGTCTCCTAAGCCAGGAGAATGGTTCCAACAGATCCCAAGAATAATAGAATAACAGATCTGGAAGGGTCTTTGAAGGTCTTTTAATCCAATCCCCTGCTCAAGCAGGAGATCATATACCATTTCAGACAAGTGGCTGTCCAGTCTCTTCTTAAAAGCCACCAGTGATGGAGCACTCCAAAAGTCTGAAGGCAATTTCTGTTCCACCAGTTAATTGTCCTCACTATTAGGAAGTTTCTCCTTAACTGCAGGTTGCTTCTCTCCTTGATTAGTTTCCATCCCTTGTTTCTTGTCCTGCCCTCAGGTGCTTTGGAGAATAGCTTGACTTCCTCTTCTTTGTGGCAGTCCCTTAGATGTTGGAAGACTGCTATCATGTCACCCATTGTGTCAGAAACAACCAGAACTCTCTGTCCAGAAAAGTGCTGTGCTACAACGGCTAAGATACTGCACAGATCCTTCAAATTCCCAGGTTTCTGACCAAGGAAGAAAACATACCACCTACAACACTGAGAAGGATTTGGTGTGTGTCTCTCTGTGTGTGTCTATGTGTCTCTCTGTGCGTGTGCGTGTGCGTGTGCATGTGTGTGCATACAGTACTTAGCTCCCTTAACCATCCATTGTAAATTTTAGCTTCCAGACCCCGGATCATCTTTGTTGATTTTTTCTTCACTCTTCCTAGGGTCTCGGCCAAGACTGTGAAGACAAGGACAAGGTGTTGAAACTCTGGGCTGCCATTTCATTGCTTGGGTTGTCATCTTGCTTGGTGAATCCCTACAAGAACTCCTTTCAGGAAGGAAATGACAGGTTGGCAGTGGCTTGCCTCAGCTACATCAGGCAGTTGAAGTGTGATTGCTCAGTTTTTTGAGCCCACCATCTGGGCTCTATTATGCCTCTCCACTGAGAATGTTAAATCCTCTCCACATCTTTGGTTGCAGAGAAACCAACCGACTAAAAGAAGTGAATGATGCTCCATTTTCAAAATCCATGGTAAGTAACATTTTGACTTCACCCAATGGATGGAGGAAATGGTGTTTCTAGAGCAAGAGTGTCAAACACAAGACCTGCAGGCCAGAGGTGGCCCGCAATGTGGTTGGAGCCGGCCCATGGAACCCTCCATGGAACCTCTTGGGCCTGATCTACCCAATGCAAAGAGAGAACATGCCAGGAGTTTGGAGAGTGGTATCAAGCTGGCCACACCCATCCTGTTGGCCATGATCATCCAGCCCCCTGAGGTCAACCACAGCCCTGATGTGGCCCTCAATGAAATTGATCATTGATAGAACCTCCATTCTAGAGAATTAAAAGGGAATTTGTCTTAAAAGCAGAGGGACAATGTCCATTGGCAAGTCTGAAAACTTGAAGGGAAGAGTTGACAACGGCTGCTTCAGAAAGATGGAACCCAGAATGGGACAACTTCTCATGGCCAACTTGCTGTGGCCAACTCATCCTGGCCAATTCGTCACAGGCCAACTTGCCACAGGACAACTCACCATGGGATAATTCAACAAAAAGTGCAATTAATTCCGACCATGGACCATCAGAATAAAATGAAGAAAGTCAATCCAGAAATACAAGAGTTACAATAATTTTGACAAAAACGCGGTCACCAATAATAAAGGATACCTGAATGAAAGATGCATACAGCATTGAATTGTTCTGCCCCAAATGATCATGCCGTGAGTTGTCCATGGTGAGTTGTCCCACAGTGAGTTGTCCTAGACCTGGTGGAATCTGCTTTAGGAAAGTTTATATATTTGGCTGCCCTTTTATTCGGCTCTGGGTAGCAAACAAAGCAAACTAGCATCCAACTGAAACTAGAATGCTAAAGTGTCAACCTAAGTTTGAAGTCCTTGATCTTGCTTCTCTGTGAATCTGACTTTCAAGAGAATTTGAGTTAAGGGTTCACTATTCAGATGCCTCTCTTACTTCCATATTTGACAACAAGAAGGGACAGATCTGAGCTTCAATTGCTGATGACCACTTTTGGCAAGTGTCAAAATGTTAGGTAGATTTGGATCTAATTAGTTCTTGGATAAATAACTCCAGAACTTTAGACTAGTCAGGAAATCAGAAAATTATTTTAGAAGAAGGCAAATATTTTTTTTTTGTTCACACAAAAAAGACAAACTCATCGCAGGTTCAGCTCAATTCAAGAGATTGTCTGTCATTTCTAAGAGTAGGTATTTTGAACCTATCACTTCCTAAGGCCTTAAAATGCATGGGTTCAGATTATTTCCCTGTTGTCTTTCCTTTTCTAGAGCTACATTGATATTCATAGCACAGTAATCATGGGTTTGTCTTTGTTTTCACAAGTCCAGATCTTGCAGAACACACCTACCAGATACAGTTTTTAGAAGTTGCCTCCATTGGCAATAGTTCATAACTGAATGATTTGTGTCCACAAAAAGTTCCCATCCTACTGCACAAGTTATGAGTTCAAAAAAATTCCATAATCATGTGTACACCCATGTGTTCTCCTGCCCCAATCCATGTAGCAATCTCAGTGAATTTATTGAATCTCTCCCCCAAAATCTCTTCTGAGGGGGTGCAAACTATGCTAAACCCTACTAAACTTTGTTCTTCCTTAGTTTTGGGGGCAGCACTGAGATTCTACTTGTAGCAGGGAGTAGAAACAGACTTTATTCCAGCTTAGTTCTCATCTGCCTATATCAGAGGTGTCAAACTCAAAATCCGTGAGCCAGATCGGGCCTGCAGGGCTGCTCTAGAAACAGTGAAGAGCTGGCCCATAGTGCCTCTGCCCGTGGAAATGGAGTGAGTGGCCCTCCCAAGCTCCATTTTCCCTGGCAGAGCGCTGCAGGAGGACATCACAGCTGAAAACAGAGCCTGGGAGGTGGCCACACCCACCCCAGCCACACCCACCCGGCCCCCAAGGTCAAACACAATCCTGATGCAGCCCTCAATGAAACTGAGTACCAAATATGTACCGAACTGAGAAGGAGAGGGAAGAAAAAGCGACACAAATATCGGTTCTTGAGTTTTTACAACACAAATACATAAATTTTTAATCTGAGAAAAATACAAAATGAAACCATGTACAAGTTATGTACAAACCCTTTTTACAAGACAATATATTTATCACGGGATATTACATATGACAAAGTCAGGTAGATCATTTCAAGCACCAGCATTTGCAACCTCTCAGTCACTCCTGCCTTCTCCCTCCAAATCTTAGACACGTACAAGAAAATAAAAGTGATGCTGTCATACTCCTTTTTCTTAATGAACTTTTGAGTTAATGCCACAGGCCTTTCCAAGGGCATCATGCTCCTGTGATGGGGTGGGGATAGAATAGGTAGGACATTTTTTGAGGGCTGAATATTTTTTGTTTTATTTTGATAATAGGCATTCCAAATTTGTAACTTCTAGACATGTGTGCTCTCTGGGCACAATCCCCAAAAGAGAATTTTGAGAATTGTAAGAATGTGTTTGACTCTGTTGAGTAGGAATTCTGGATTTTAAAACCCCAACACACCTGAAGGGCACCAGGTTGTAAAAGAGCAATTTAAAAAAACTCGAGTCTATGAACATCCATTTTTAAACCTCTGGCGACTTTTTAATATTTCCCTCCAAGCTAGTAATTCTTAAATTCCATTAATGCACCAATCTCAGCTATCTCTTCTAAAATGTTAGGTGCATGTATATATTATTCTCATCTATTTAGAAAGCATTTAATTAAGGAAAAAGTTGGCAATGGATCTGAAGTTTCATATAAATGATGTGAACTTTTGCTGCTCACCTGATAAGTTCAAGAATGTTGATAGTGCATACAGAAAGCATGACTAGTCAACTTTAATACTCATGATGCCTTCTCTGAGGAGGCAGTTCTGTCTGGACAACTCAATCAAACCATTCTGAAGAACTTAATGGAACCAAGGAAGCTTATTTGAATTATTTGCTAGTTAGTATTAAGACCAGTTTCAAGAATGGAGAGCAACTATGGTATGGATAATAAGAGGTGAAAGCAATGTAGTTGTGGAATCTGTTGAAATGTGACTTATCAGTTAATGATGTTGAGTTACAAAGGATTTAGAAACAAGATACTCAATGCACAGGGGTATAGTTGTTTTGACATGCATATGTTGCATTGAATTTTATTATTCAAATTGTATGTTGTTTTGTTGAGTTTGGGACATTTTTTTGCCTGCCTTAAGTTTTACCAAGGCTCAATAGGATCTGTTACCTGGAAAGGGAACTCATTGCAGCCTTTAACTTCTGTGTGTTCCTGTTAGAAGGGACCCAGATGTCATTCAGTTTTGGAGCATTTGATACGCAGTACAAAACTTGGTGTGGTTGTTTTTGCTTCAACATCAGAGGTGGTATTCAGTCGGTTCGGACCAGTTCTGGAGCACCAGTAGCAGAAATTTTGAATAGTTCAGAGAACTGGCAAATACCACCTCTGGCTGGCCCCGCCCACCCATCCCTGCCCTTTCCTGTTCTATATTCCCTTGTTTTTTTATCTCAGCTGATTCAC
Source organism: Bungarus multicinctus (assembly GCA_023653725.1). Lineage (NCBI taxonomy): Eukaryota > Metazoa > Chordata > Lepidosauria > Squamata > Elapidae > Bungarus > Bungarus multicinctus. The sequence goes on from CM042844.1 coordinate 102,188,690, forward strand.
ATGGCAGAGTGGATGCGTGCTCTCACAGAACCAGTAGGGGGAAAATGTGGAATCCCACCATTGTTCAAAATGTAGCAGATCAAGTGGTCCCTGCCAGTTGTATGAGCAAAATCAAAGCCCTTAAAAGATTCTGTTGTGCAGGACCTATATTGCAGATTATCATATAGGAAATCATGGATAATCTAGATGTAGATGATATTATGAATTCTAAAGTATGAAAGCCTGTAGCACAGTGGTCCCCAACCATTGAGTCTTGGCACCTGGCCACACGAGCAGTGGGCCAGTATGCACAAGTAGCTCGACTAGATGACCTCTGCATGCATGTCCATGCCTGACAGTCTGTCATTCATGCAAGTATAGCTGCACACATACGTGTATGTGCGCTGGCCCAGAGCTGCATACATGTGAACTGGCCCGCCACGCATGAGAGCTGAGCTGTGTGAGCGCATGCACGCCAGCCAGCTGTTCACATACCCAGTTGCGAATAGGCCACAACCCAGTATGGGCCATGGCCCATGGGTTGGGGACCCCTGCTGTAGCATTAATCCACTTTTAAGTTATTTGCTCTTGTGTTGCAGCAATATACAGAGCTTATTATTGCAAAAGATTTAAACATCGGGAAGCCCTCAGGTTTTTCCATAGAATTTGCCCCTTATGGACATCCAAACCAGGTGATTGGACTATAACCTTGCTTTCTGAGTCTTAACAATAATCACAATTATTATTACAGTTGGCCTCACAGTCAGCCAGATGTTTACACTGGTCTTGGCCACTATTAAAATTCTTCTCAAGGCCAGGGGATAGAGGCAGTTGTTATTTTGATGGGGATAAAAGTATTGTCACAGAATATAAAATATTCCAAGCAAGCAAAGCTGCCTTTTCTACTGACTGATTTTGTCAATTATTATTATTGTTATTAATTAAATTTATAAGCTATCCAGCTCCCAAGGATTCCAAGCAGCTGAAAGTTAGAATGGGAGATACCTGAGTGGTGTCAGCTGACAGGAATCTGCAGCAGAGGCCCAAAAGAGCCGCATGTGGCTCCAGAGCCTTAGATTGCCGATCCCTGCACTAGTTCAACATTAGTTGACTAGAAGGATCAGACCTGCTTAGTCCTGAAATTAAAGCCCATCAGGAAAGGACAGCAGAATGGACTGATATTCGAGGAATAAAACTTTGCCCCAAAGGAAAGCAAAGCAAAGCCACCTCCATTTTGTCCCCCCAGGAAACAATGGTAGATTAATGAGGTCACTAGGAATCAAGTTCAGGACTTCACTACTATAGATCTACCCCTCGCTTTCAGCCCCTTCCATATCTTTCGCTGTAGCCTAAGCTGTGGATCATCTTAATTTATATTTCTATCAAGCCTTTGACAATTTTTTTTTCCAGCGCTTCCAAAATGATGGAAATGCAGGTTGTAAGTTTCTGACATTTTGACTAATTTAAAGGCACGGTGGAGCGGACTTTACTTCTCCTTAGCTGTCTCTCATCAAATTTTATTACAAGGTGACACCTGCGTTCAGTTCACTGCACCCAGCAAGGTCTCCTTTTCATGAATGAGTTCCAGCTCTCGTCTGTACTTATTTATTTAGCAGTTTAATATGCCACCCAGTCCCAATCTCTTAAAAGAAAAGATAATCAGGCAATACAGCGATATACTTTTCATTGAAATTACAGGCTCTAAAAGGCATGAAAGAAGTGATGAGCGCTGAGCACCTCCAGAGGTGGTATTCAACCAGTTCGGCTTGGTTCTGGCGTACCGGTAGTGGAAATTTTGACCAGTTCGGAGAACCAGCAAATACCCCCTCTGACTGGCACCTGCCCCCACCATTACTTCTCCTATATTTCCTTGTTTTTTAGCTCAGCTGATTGCTGCGCCTCAGCTGAGCTAAAGCGCATGCATAGAACCGGTAGGAAAAAATTTGGAAAACCACCACTGAGCACCTCCCTAAAATTAGGAAAAAGCAAACCTGAGAGCACAAAACAATTACAGGTAATCCTCAACTTACAACAGTTCATTTAGTGACCCTACAAAGTTACAATGGCACTGACGAAAGGGACTTACGACCATTTCAAAATTCAGATGCTTGGCAACTGGTTCGTACTTATGACGGTTGCAGCATCCCGGGGTCAGGGGATTCCCCTTTTGCGACCTTCTGACAAGCAAAGTCAGTAGGGAGAAACCAGGTTCACTTAACAACCATGTGACTAATTTAACCACTGCAATGGTTCACTTAGCGGCTGTGGCAAGAAAGGTTGTAAAATGGGGCAAAACTCATTTAGCAAAATTAAATTTCAGGCTCAGTTGTGGTTGTAAAGTCGAGGGCTACCTGTACCTAATAAAGCTTTGCCTTCATCCCAATGGGAAAGGCAGGATTAATAACTAAAATGAAATACATCTGTGTGAGATCTGCAAAAACCACTCATGAATTCTATCAAATGTGGATGTAATAAGTACACATATTATAAAATGAAAAAAATGAGCAATCCACACATTTCTTTTTCCCTTTCACATGCAAAATTCCCTTCTTACTTTGGTAAACATTCATAAAATATAACTTTCCCAGGAGAGGAGAGAACCTGAACTGAGAGACTAGTAACACATGTTTACTCCATCTACTTTCTGTTTTATCACATTACTAGCTGGATACTCGTGCTTCGCTATGAAACTATGTGGCGGGTTTAGTTTTTTGGGAGGAAAATAAGGGCGGGGAAAATTCTGCCTCTGCCTACCAGCAGCCATCAGAATTCATCTGGCTAGCGTCCTGTCAATGTGTGAGAGAGTTGAGGGCTGTTTGGAAATGGAAAGCAGTATTTGCTGTGTGAGCAAGAAGAAGACAGCAAGGAGCCTGGGCGTGGCTTAGCTCGACTGTTCTGTACTAAAGCTGCTTGGTGCTCTGAAACTGAAACTGAATTTCCTCTCCTCTGCTTGTGTTTTGCATTTGGAACAGATTTCTTTTTAGGTGGGGAGGGGGAGTAGAACTCCTTAGCATCAGAGCGTGTTAATAATGATATACAAAATACTAATGTTCTGATGGTCATTTCGAAAACTCCTTTCTTAGTGAGCCCCTAGAAGCCAAGAGGAACATATGTGCCAAATTTCAAGTTTGTAGGCTTTACAGTTCTGGAGATTTTGTGATGATACATGAGTGGTATTTTATATATATATATATATATATATATATATATATATATATATATATATTATATATATATATATATATATATATATATATATATATATATATATATATATATATATATATATATATACTTTGTATTACAACACCCTGTTAAGCCCCAATTAAGGGAGAAAGCATACTGCTTTCTTTTCTGTCTTTCGGCTCATCACCAGAGACCATACCGACAGAAAGCTATTTGTTTCGTTGCCTTTTGTTTACATGTGTGTAAGCTGAAGAGAGCTAACTAGCTCGAAATAGATCTATACTAGTCTCCCTTATTTATTATTTAAAAATTATCAGCTTAAAAACCTTACACACACACACACATATATATATATATATATATATATATATATATATATATATATATATATATATATATATATATATATATATGTGTGTGTGTGTGTGTGTGTGTGTTCTAACCATATTAAGTCCTTCAGAACTATTAGATATATATATATTAGATTAGGGGTTTTTTTTAAAACCATTTTTATTGGACCTATTTCTGACTTAATTAACATTTCCTGGATGAGATGATAGTGAAGACAAATACAGAGAATGAATTTTGTGTGGAACTGATAGTTATGGGGGGAAATAAGGAATGTCACATGCTAGAAAGAAGAATGTTTATAGCTCTGGGTTAAAATGAGGAGGGCTAGGTGCTCTCTGAGCTTGGTTGATTTCTTGCAGATGTTTCGTTAGCCAGCTAGGTAACAATGTCAGTGCCAGTCCTGATGACGTTACCTAGTTTGGGTAATGAAATGTTTGCAGGAAAACAACCAAGCTAAGAGAGCACCCAAGGACCCCTTAAACAGCCAACCATTAAAGATCGCTTTGTATGAAACGGAACTGTAAGTCAAATCAAATTTCCCACCCACTTCCAACAAATGTGAAGCATCCATTTCCAATTATGGCTGAAGAGATTCTTATGGAATTGGGTGGGAAATGCTATGATGATTGTGCAGGGTGCAAGTGAATGTAACTTTGACTGGGGTTTGCTCAGTGCCATAAGTCTTACAGTTATATTGCTTAGGCAAGCCAACCTTAGCATTAAGCAAAAGCTGAATCCACCCAACGTATTTTTATTTTTATGTCTTCTCCACCCACCGAATTGTCCTTCCTGTTCTAACCATATTAAGTCCTTCAGAACTATTGCCAAAGTTTGGAAAGAAATAGTCAAGAAGCTGCTACTATAATTCTAGCCTGTCCTCTTTTTGGACCAGGGGTTATTTTAGCTGTATTGATCTAACTGAATTGAAAACTTGGTACATCTGTATTGTTGATTGGCGAGTGCGGTCATTACGACTCAAGTGCCATATTTTAATGTTCGTGTTTGAAACGAGAGTGAGCAAAAGAGAGAGGGGGGCTTGCAGGTGATGATGTTACGATCTTTCAGTTCATGAATGAAAAAGGAGTACAGAATGACACCATCCATGGCCTATTCCACAATTGCTCATTCATACATGCATCATGGCTCATGCCCTTTGAAAACATACCTAGTGCAAAAGACTTGTTGCCAGCTGCCCATATATATATTTTTTACAGCGGTAAGATTTCTCTGAAGTATAGACCCACCTCCATGTGGGTTTTATGATATGGCTAAAGAAAACTGCACTTTGTTGCTGATTTTTCAGGGGGGGAAAAAGAGATGACACCAAGTCCCTTCGATCAAACAGTTCAATTCTCCATACATTGCATTCACCAGTCTCGTTTGTCCGTACGTTTGAATAAATAATTCTGCAAAACTTAACGATAGAGTAGTCACCATGGAAGGAGCCACTCTGGGAATTCAGCCTATTAGGACAAAATAAGAAATATATTTGTCTTGCAACTAGTAGACCAACATTAAAGCTGAAGTAAATTTTAGGTTAAGGTACTGGATCATACAGTGCTGATTTGATTCACTGATATATTACTCTAATGATAACAATTAGCACAGAATGCTTAAATCTCAGGATGTTTACAACTTTGCACAATTACAAAGCTTAACACTAGCTGGTGTAGCTGTGACCTGATGCCATTTTTGACCTCCGTCTGATTGTAGCCATTTTCTTCAAGGACTCGTCTGTCTAGGTGGATCCAGGTCAGTATTACATAATTTAAACTGGAGAGAGCCTCAAATGCTGGAGTTAACTATGTTTTGCAATACAGATATGAGACGCCACAATTTTGTCTAATGGCTAGAGAGGGTCGTCCTCCACTTTGAGGAAGAAAAGCTCTGAGATGTAATAGCCTTTTCTAAACGCTTGGTGTTTCTAACATTAAGCATAGTCCTTACTTTTTATTACGATGCTTACGCTTCATTTGATGTAACTGTAATGGACAGAGTTCCAAACACTTGGAAATTGAATATTTCATTTCTAACTTAAAAAAAAAATAGTCAGAAATTAGGTAGCTTAGCATAAGCCATTTCTGGATCATAGTGTGTGCATCACAGTTAGAGCTCGATTAACATCTGCATGTATTATGACTGAGAAGCTGAAATCTGCCATTATCAACACAAGACACCACTGAGATATTGGCATGAATTTTATCATTTTTCAGGGTGCGTAGCCAGCCTTAGGTTTTTTTCCCCCTAGATTAATATAAATCACTCAGTAAAGCCTCATTGTCAAATGATAAGCCTATCTTTTTAAATATGAGATTGGGCTGTGAATGCCTTCTCAAGCGTGTGGAGAAATTTTCAATTGTCATGGTTAACCCCTCTTCATCTTGAGATCTTCTGATGATACTCCCCAGAAAGCTACAGAAAAGAATTTCTACAGGTTTCTGGAGGAAATAGAGACCATTCAAATGTCCATGGAGATTCTCAATCATCCAGGTCATGGTTGTCCCAGAGTGTTTTTCCAAAAAACAGTTGGCCTTTCTTAAGTTTTTTTCTTCTTCTTTCCCTTGAAAACATTTTGCTCCTCATCCAAGAAACTTCTTCAGTTCTGGACTGAACTCAACAGAACTGAAAAATCTTCTTGGATGAGAAGCAAAATGTTTACAAGGGGAAAAACAACAAAGTCCAGTTGGCTTTTGGAAAAGCACACTGGGAAGACCATTCAAATGCTGCACTGATATTCCCCCCCTCCCCCCCATAAAACTCATTGTCTGAATGTCCCCTGTAAGACACAATTATTGGATTGGAAGATTCCATTATGAACATCCGTGAACTCTATAATGATAAGAAAGCCATTCTCCAGCTAGTGTCCTTCGCTGCATGGGAAACATCTGGAAGGCACCAGAATGGGAAGGCTTATTTTAAAGATTCAAAATTCCAGAATAATATTCTTTCTATAAAAATAGGACGTTTCCACTTTTTTTTCCAAAATAAATAAGCTTTAGTTTATTAAGAGCTGGTGTCAATGCTAAACAAAATACATGTCTTCCAGAAAAGAAACATTCTAGTAAACGCTTCTCTGTTTTTCTTCTTCTTTGATTTACTAAAATACAAGTGGACTTGTTTAAAATACATTATTTTTCTCTCTCTCGTAATTACATTTTTTGCTTTGAATTGTGACCATCATTCTCCTGAAAGGGACAGAAAAGAGTAGGAAAATATATATATATATTTTCCTACTCCTTTCTGTCGTTCTGTCTATATATAATCTTTTGGGAGTCCGGCCACAATCTGCAGCTGTTCTTGTTTTAAGGGAAAATACTTGACAGTGAATAAAGAAATATATTCATAATATATCTTCTTTCTAATAAATAAAAATAATTTAAAATGCTAGAGACTATACATGACTGTTTTTATTATGTTCATATATAAATGAAATAGTTTCCAAAAATACATGGAAGCAAATATTAAAGGCAGACAAACAAAAAAAATCTGTCTACTGTACTTTCCAGCAAACCCTTGCTTTTTGATTCATTTTTCCCACCAAAGGTTCAGCATGAAAGAGGAATAAATGTTATATCACCATTCATGAAGTCCGTCAGGTCCGCTCTCTTGCTATTTTTTTTAATTATTTTTTTATTAAAAAGAAAGAAAGAAACGCATTGTCCCATCCTAGGAGTCAACATTCATCTTCGACTTCTCTGATTGGTGGAATCAAGCTGCTTGTAGACTTATATTGGTTGATGTGATTGGCCACGTGAGTGGTCATGGGCTTGATTTGAATGTTTCTGGGATAGGCATTATCCGATTCATCTGTAAACCATTTCTTTTCTGCTAAAGAGTGGAAATACGGGAAGGAAGGAAGGAAGGAGAGAGAGAGAGAGAGAGAGAGGAAGGGAGGGAGGAAGAGGGAGACAGAAGTGTCATTAGTGCCATGCCAAAAGCAGTTGAGAAAAAGTGCATTTTAGGCTCTGTTGCAAGGTGGTTCAAAGCAATCAAATAGGAAGCGACTTTGAATAATGACTAGCGGTGAAGAGCGGTAGGTTTCATAATAAACCTGAGAACATTGGTTAGATGAAAGGATGAAAAGCTTGCTGGCTTGAAGGCAAAGAATTGAAAAGAATGAGCAGGTGGCTGACTTATTTATGGAAGGTGACCAACTTCTGGAAATGTGAGCACTAGTCATGTGTCACTACGAGGAAAGGGCTACACGGTTGAGATTAGAAAAAGAAATGCATTGGCTGCGCTATAGTTTCCCTGTAAAGAAATGAGCTCTTTGGCAATTTTCAACATTGCTGAATATTGTAATCTTTTATTTCACTCACTGCTGAGGATTCAGTTATTTGATCTACTTGAATGGCTGAAGTACAGTTGTTCATACTGGCAACATCTGAAAATGGCTGTTTGGTGAGCCTGGTTGTGCTCTCATCAGAAAAACAACATGCATGGGGTTTGTGGGAAATGGCCATGGAAAGCTATGCTTCATCACAATTGAGCAGTAAGCTAATTACACTCCTTAGCATATAGTGGACCATACATATTTATTTGTATCCTGCCTTTATTATTTTTACAGATAATTCAAGGCAGTGAACATATCCCATCCTATCCTACCTTATCCTATCCTATTCCATTCTTATTCCATATTCTCTTCTGTTCTCTTTTTATTCCATATTCTATTCTGTTGTTTTCTGTTCTATTATTATTCCATATTCTGTTCTGTTCTATTCTCTTCTATTTCCATATTCTATTCTATTCTGTTCTATCCTATCCTATCCTATCCCCATATTCTGTTCTATTGTATTGTATTCTATTGTATTCTATTCTATATTCTGTTCTATTCTAATTCTATTCTATTGTCTACTATTCTATTCTATTTCTATTCTATTTCTATTTTAATCCCATATTCTATTCCATTCCATTCCACTCCATTCCTTGTTCTATTCTATTCATTCCATATTCTGTTCTATTCTATTATTTGGTTCTATTCTGTTCTATTTCCATATTTTATTCTATTCATTCCATTGCATATTCTATTCTATTCCTGTTTTGTTCTACTATACATATACATATACATATGTGTGTGTGTGTGTGTCTGTCTGTCTGTCTGTCTATCTGTCTGTCTTGCTCTCTCTTTCCCTCACTGTATGTGTGTGTATGTATATATGAAATGCCTATCTACATGCATTTTGATGAGAATTTACACCACCCCCACCCGAAAACCCTTTCCCAAACATTAATTCTAACACACAGGTTGGAACAGATTTTTCTGATTAACATTCGGACAAGTGATAAAGAATCAGAAATTGGCTGGTTTCCCCATGCCTGGAAATGAACAACAAAACAGCAACAACAATCAGTGAAAAGAGATAGAATGAGTAGGGGGGGAAAATTGAGCCAAGTTTCATTGAGGGGTCTTCAAACTTGATAGCTTTAAGACTTGTGGACTTCAACTCCCAGAATTCCTCCTCTAGTCATATTAGCTCAGGAATTCTGGGAGCTGAAGTCCACAAGTCTTAAACTTGCCAAGTTTGAAGATCTTTGACTTAGATCAATGAAAAAGATACCCTTTGGATGGGAAGAGAAAGTTTGAGTTGGACCATTTGCCTTATGTTGCCGGCATCAATAGAATGGCCTCCAACCTAGTTGCCTATAAAGGGCCATTTTTCAGCCTCAGCCATTTTCTAATCCAGGGATGTCAAACTCACGGTGTCACGTCATCATGTGACGTACTGTGGCTTTTTCTCCCTTTGCTAAACTGGGGGTGGGCATGGCCAGCACGTGATGCATCATGGCCATGGGTTGCAAGTTTGACACCTCTGGTTTAATCAACTGCTTACAAAGAAGCACCTTTGCAGCTGTTACACAAGACATGGTTGTGGAAGAAACAGCCAGGGTAGCAGCCAATCCAGTGATTTAATCTGCCTGATATTCAACGAAATCCTTTCTGGTGTTGTGACATATTGACTGACTTTGTAATCGGAACTGGCTGTTAACTTCTGCAAGGTTTTCATCAAGTTACATAAGTGAGAAATTTAGAGGACACTTTCTCCCCTCTGCATTTTGTTACCAGTCATTTTATTTTGCTCATGGACGTCCTTATTTCTCTCTGTTCCTTTCCATTGCAAAGGCAGGTGCTCCTAAATTCCTGGGTCTCTAAATAAGTTTGTTGTGATTTGAACAGATCGGCCAATAAGAATTCATCATGTGAAAATACTGCACTGCAAAACTGATTAAGCGCCCTAAATTACTCTTCCAGACAAAATGACAAAGTTACAATCTGTTCTAAGATGATCTACAGCTTGGCAGATTCCGATGGTGTCTTTCTATATTCATTTAACTTTTTTCATTATTATTATTATTATTATTTTTGGTCAAGCAAGGGTGGTTTTTTTTTTTTTTACACATATACAGACACCTATCTTTTAAAGTCCTCAGAACATTTGAATAGTTAATGAGGCTTGGAAAGGAAGCAAAGGAGCTTTCAGATGGAGTGGGTTTCTGGAAGTGCAGTGGGGGGAAAACATATTCCAGGGAAACCGCACACTTCAGAAATAATTTCAGGTCCATTTAAAAAGCATTTAGTTCAAGTATGACGCACCAACCATTATGCATTTGTGGAAACCAATTTTGCATGAACTACAGTTAAGCTAGCTTTTCCGAGATGTGCTTAAAACGTGACAGTTTGCCTGTTTTACAAGCCTTGTGTGTTCACACATACGCTTATGAACGGCTTTTTATTTAAAATGAAAGAACGAAACTGAAACGAGCATATGTTGAATCTCTTGTTTCTTTTTATCAGGCTGGTGTTTTGCTAGAACTGTTGTCTAAAATGCTTCGCTTTTTTACATAAAGGAGACCTTGGATCAGATATCTGGGAATCTGGGAAGTGATGAAAGTTTTAGACTGATAGGAGGACACCCCAAATTACATTCATTCCTAATCCTGGAAACTCAAACTAACTTTCAGCCCAACCAACCAAGCTGGAAAAACAGGAGAACACACCACGTGGAGCTCCTGAAAGAAAGATCAAATATAAATCAAATAATTAGGAGTAAGCCTGAAGAAGGAAAGTTACTTATCTTGATCATGCACACAACCTATTTCATGTAGGTGTTCCCGTCTTAAAAATGTCTGAAGTGGAAGTAGGTAGAACTAGTTCTTCCTTTCATAAAAATACCTTCATGTTCTGGATTAAGGTTTTAAAATGAAGGCAAAGTACAGAGATATTTGTTTGGGTTTTTTGCTGCTACACCAGCCTGTTTCACTGGTATCAATCTTGAGCAAAGAGGCAGGTGGTCATAATTTTCAGAAAAAAAGAAAACATGTTTTTCCTGATCTTGTCAATCCAGTTCCAACATCCTTTGATGTTTCCCTGAGAATGACTTGAGTTTTATTTGAAGCAAAAGCCTAAATATCTAATTTTGTAATTCAACGGGTTAAGTTTTGTTTCATCCCCAGTATTTTGGTATTTTTATGAAGATTGTATTATGGTTTACCGTAATTATAATTTGGTTACTATTGTTGCTGCTATTAGTACTCCTACTCATTTCTTTCTCTCCTTGTTTCATTTAACTTTTATTCTTGAACCTTAGGTAAGTCTGCCTAGCAAGCTTAATGAATTGTTGATTAACTGAACTCACATATCCATCAGACAAAACTACAGGTAGTCCTCAACGTATGACCACAATGGAGCCCAGTGTTTCTGCTGTTAAGTGAGGCATTTATTAAGCGGGCTTTGCCCCATTTTACATCTTTTCTTGCCGCAGTTGCTAATTGAGCCACTGCAGCTGATAAGCTACTAATGGGGTTATTAAGTGAATGTGGCTCCCCCATCGACTTTGCTTGTCCGAAGGTCGCAAAAGGGGACCCCGGGACCCTGGGATGCTGCAACCGTCATAAATATGAACCAATTGCCAAGCGTCTGAATTTTGATCACATAACCACAGGGGAATAGCAATAGCACTTAGACATATATACCGCTTTACAGTGCTTTGCAGCCCTCTCTAAGTGGTTTACAGAGTTAGCCTCATTCTACCTCATTCTACCCATCTCGAAAGGATGGAAGGGTGAGTCAACCTTTAGAAGAAAGGAAGGAAGGGAGGGAGGGAGGGAGGGAGGGAGGGAGGGAGGAAGGAAGGAAGGAAGGAAGGAAGGAAGGAAGGAAGGAAGGAAGGAAGGAAGGAAGGAAGGAAGGAAGGAAGGAAGGAAGGAAGGATCTGGGTCCTCGTTTTACTGACCTTGGAAGGATGGAAGGCTGAGTCAACCTTGAGCCTGGTGAGAGTCAAACTGCCAAATTGCAGGCAGTCAGCAGAAGTGGCCTGCAGTACTGCACTCTAACCACAGCGCCATAGAGGCTCCTTCATGCTACAAAGGTAACTATGTAACTATGAAAAACCGCCATAGGTCATATTTTTCAGTGCCGTTCTAATTTTGAACCATCACTACATTAACTGTTGTTAAGTCAAGGACTACCTGTAGTATCCTTTACTTTGTGGTTTGTAGATACTACAGCACATCAAATTCCATATCCTGCCCTTCAGCCTGTTTACCGCTCTTAGGACAGTGATGGCATGCGCACACTCCTATCTCATTCTCCATCTTTCAGTATAAACATGGGCTTCATGCTTCAAGTGTATCAGTTGAATTCTGAGAATTTAAAAAACAACAACGGTGCCAGCATTTTCATCCAAATTGATATATGAAACGGCAGACTGGTAGGGAAAATTTTGACTGGTTCAGAGAACCGGTAGGGAAATTTTGACTAGCCCCACCCACTCGCCCCTGCTCTTACCTCTCACCTCTCCTATATTCTGCTATTTATTAGCTCAGCAGATTTGTGTGGCAGAGTGGATTGTTGCACCTCAGCTGAGCTAAAAAACAGCACAGCTCACCAGGGAAGGGCTGATTTTGAGCCCTGAGCATGCACGATTTGCGTGTTTGGTGCGTGCACACAATAGGCATGTTTGCAAAGCTTGATTCAGAGGGCGGAGTTTGAGCACTGTGCCTGCGTGCACGAAGCAAGCTCTGAATCGATAGGAATATTTTTTTGAATCACTGATTCCCATCATGGGCTTGACACTACATAGATTGTCTTTCATTACAGCCTTGTTTTGTTTTTTATCTGGACCTGAGCGGGCAAAGATAAAATCTCAGGAGGTGTGTTTTCCTTCCCATTCTTGGATCTGATATTCTGCCTACTCCTTCTGTTTCCACTGCTCCTCTGGAAATCACCAAGATTCATAGGACTTGTCTAAATACCATCTTAATTACATTTTAAACACTCTACCAGCCATGGCTTGAGTCCTTTTCCTTTCCAAGCAAGTTAGACACCTACTTAAAAATCAAGACAGAGGAATTCATTAACAGTAACCTATTCTCTCATAGTCTCCTAGAGAATCTCCTGGAATTCCTGGAGAATCAGGTTGCCCAAACTTTCATTTGTGAAATGTTTAGGTCCTCCAGGAAGCCTTTCATTAAGCGATTGTATATCTCAAGTAGTCTGTGCTTAGTAAGTTTCTCAGAAGTTGGGTGTGATTCCAAATCTATTTCTTTGGAATCGTATTCTTGAAATTATTTATCATCTTTGAAGAATGTTGTCTAGTTAGTGACTATTTTGGAATTTCATTTGCCTGCTGGGAGGATTAATCAGCGTATCACCAAATGCGTGAAGAAACTTCATTCTCCTAGGTGTCCATTTGTTAATCCCTAGTTCTCTACTTTAGTTCTCAATCCCTAGTTCTCAACTTAGGAGGACAAGCCATTGGAGTCATTTGCAATTTGTGGCTTGCTTATGTGAACATCAAAAATTAGATGGCCTTCTGCAGTAACATAAAGACCAGCTAGTCAGCACACATGCACGTGACAGAACCTAGAAGAGAACAGCTGGCCGGTGCACATGCACGCCAGACCACTTGGCCATTACAAGCGTGATGGAACCCGGAAGTGCCATTGGCTGCCACATGGATGCACACTGGCCAGTTGCTCTCTTCCAAGTTCTGGCGCTCCGGTACTCATGTTCCAGTTTTGGCGCTTTCCAAAAATGTTAACCATCACTGGTATAGGGAATCATACATTAATTAACCCAGGCCTCCAACAACCTTACCGATTTATGAAACCAAGTTGTAAATGTTGCTCGGAAAAGCCGTCAAATGGTAATAACAAAATCCTTTAAAGCTTAAACCAAAGGTGTGAAACCCAATTTCATTGAGGGCCGCATCAGGGTTGTGTTTGACTTTGGGGGGGGGCAGGGTGGGTGTGACCAGGGTGGGCATGGCCAGCTCGATGTCACTTGTGTTGGGGGGCACCTGTGGTGCCCCGAGCACTCTGCCAGCGACAACAGGCTCCCAAGGTCCATTTTTGACTGCAATGGTCTCCTGTAACCCTCTGCCAGCAAAAATGGAGCTTGGCAGGGCCACATTTTCACTGGCAGAGGCACCTCAGGCTGGTCCTTCACTGTTTCCAGGTCAGCCCTGTGGGCCAGATCTAAGCATCCTGTGGGCTGGATCCACCCCTCCCCCGGGCCTTGAGCTTGACACCTCTGCTTTAAACTCACAGCAAACCTAAGAATGAATTAAACACTGATTTCAAACTGTAAACACACAAAACTCAATTGGATGTAAACAATGTAAACATGATTATAATGCTCACAGTTCAAACGAAGAGACTCGGTCCACATCTTAATCAACCCCTTTTCCGGATAAATACGTAAACATAGCCACACCCTTCATGAGTCACACACTAGAACCAGCATATATTCACACTCAAGTCCCTCAAGCCCACACCAAGAACCAGACCCTCCTATAAAACAACTTCTCTGTACCACATTTTCTCTATCGCAGTAGCCCTTAGATTTATATACCGCTTCACAGTGCTTTTACAGCCCTCTCTAAGAGGTTTACAGAGTCAGCCTCTTTTCCCCAATAATCTGGGTCCTCATTTTACCCATCTCGGAAGGAGGGAAGGCTGAGTCAACCTTGAGCATGGTGAGATTCGAACTGCCAAACTGCAGTCAACCGGCAGTCAGCAGAAATAGCCTGCAGTATACTGCACTCTCACCACTGCGCCACCATAGGCAAAGCACTGTTTTGGGGAATTAAAAAAAAACTCCATTCCTCACAGCTGTCTGGATTTCATGTTGATTTGTTCTTGCGCAACCCCTGCTTGAGCTGGAACCCCAAATTTATTCTTCTTACTATAGGTCTCTGCATCCAGGCAGTAGATCCGAAGGCGGCATTAAAGATGGTTTAGGGGACCAATCAGCATCCACCACTGGGATTCATCTGGCCTTCTAAACTAGAATTGAGTTTGTTGGTCTGAGACTTGAGGGCCTCCATTTGGACTTCTTTCTCATTGAGAATTTGGCTTCACAGAAGGTTAATTTCTGGTCCATCGACCTTCCTAAACCAATAGATTAGCTGCGATCCACTCCGTTTTGAGCACATTGTGGAACTTTCCCCCCTGGTGAATTTTTGGGTTCTAAAAATGCAAATGGAAAGTGCTTTCATATGAACACTCGCTTCCTCAGTTGGCCGAAACCAGATAAAGCATTTGCAGAAGAAGAAAATAGGTCAAGGGGCCAAACCAGAAGACCAGCACAATTTTATATCAATTTCACCATTAGGAAAAGAAAGTGGACATATATAGAGATAGAAGAGGGAAAACAGACAGGAGGAGATGGAATTATGGGGACACAATTTTACCCATCATCTAAGTTGCTAAGTACAAAGACACGTGCAGCAGCTGGAAATGCAAGCGGATGAAAACATTTAGAAACAAAAGGAATAGGAATATATATATATATATCTCCGAAAACATATATATATATATATATATATACGGCAACAAGTAAGGTAGTTTACGTTTAGAAGTAAGGCAGAAAGAATAAAAGCAGCAACAAACCCAAAACAAAGAGGGAAACCAAAAGAGAAGCGAACAAAAACAAACACAAATCAAAACTGGATTGAGGTTGGTAAGGTAGTCTTTAATGTGTCACAAGTTTTCACAAGGACAAAGTTGGAGAAGGGAAGAAAAAAATAAAACCCCATAAGCGGTTGTCTAGCTCATGCAAGAACCAGCGGTGGTCATACCTTGGTCCATCCTATTCATCCTTGTGGCACTTTAGGAAGAGAAGTATATAAGCTATGTAAGTTTTCAAAAAGGCGTTTAAACGGTCACAAGTCCCACTGAGCACTTTAACTGGCACATCCTTGGCAGTCTCTGAGAAAATGCCCAATGACAAAGTCAGTGTGTGGAGGGTAGGAGGGGCAGTTCTTTTCCAATATATATATATATATATATATATATATATATATATATATATATATATATATATATATATATATATATATATATATATATATATATATATATATATATATATATATATATATATATATATATATATATATATATACATACATACATAGAACACAGAATCATAGAGTTGGAAGGGACTCTGGAGTTCTTCTAGTCTGATCCCTTGCCCAAGGCAGGGGTTCTTATACCATCTGGACTAAATGGTATACACGAGCGCATGAATTTAACTTCCGTGATCAAAGATTGGTAGAACAGGACTAATATTGCTTTCCAGTTGGGACTGGAATATGGATGTTCATGAGGAGAGGCAGATTAGGAACCTGACACAATTCCCAGCAATCGTATCTCCCAAATCACCAAAAAAAAAAGAGAGAGGAAGTCTTCGTGCATCTCTTTCATTGTGGTTAAACCAGAGTTTGTCAGTAAAAGTGCTTGGCTTCGTTGTCAATTCACATAGCAAGCTTGAATAACCAACATGCTTTTGGGAGAAGCGGAGGTGAAGGGGATGCCTACAGTAGCTAGCAAATCTTCCTAGCCCCAATGTATGCAACTTTCTAAAACACAGAACACATGCTAGGCAAACAACTAGCTCTCTCTACAAAAAAAAAAAGAAGAAGAAGAAGAAGAAGAGGGGAGGGAAGGAATTGTACAATTGCAAGGGATTCACTTTCTGCAGCGAAGTGGGGAAAAAAAGTGGGGCAGAATTTCAAAGCGCAGCGTGGATGGCTTAGAAACATGACCTCTGTGTGTTCAATTTGGAATCTATTCTTTCCAGTCACCAATAAATGGACTGCAATGGCAGTTAGCTTGGCCAGGGTCTTTCCAAACGATGCGATGAAGTCGCAACAAGTAAGAACAACAAGGGAATATGTTTGGGATTTTGGTAATGCCCATGCCGAGAACTGTAAAATATCAGTTTGTCATGCCTAGGTTTTGAGAACAGGCTTTTCTCAAATTGTTTTGTTGAAAATATCAGCATATTGCAAGAAAGACTAAAGAATAAGATGGCCTCAAAAAAAAAAAAAAGAACATGTCCCATAGCCTGTATTTATGTGGCCTGTAAATATGCTTGTTGCAACACGCAACAGGAAAGAATTAAGCAGCACTGTTGTTTATACATATACACATCGCCAATAATGCAGCTGGATTAATGGGCAGGGAAGGAGCAATCTACAAAGCATCACCAACCAACCTCCAGAAGTATGAGATCAGTTGGGCTGGGAAAACGAACGCTAGGAGCCCTATTAAAAAAAATATGCTATGATTCCAACAGAAGAGAAGTTCAGACCTGAATTGTGCTCTCTGAACTTGGTGGTTTTCTTGTAGATGTTTCATTATTCAACTAGGTAATATCATCAGTGATAGAAGGGAACGGGGTTTGTAGATCAGAGAAAGGAGGAAGAGGTGGGAGGAAGAGAAGGTCTGTGGGATCCTTAGGGAATGGGTTTGTGGACCAGGAGAAGGGATAGGAGGAGGAGGAGCAGGAGAAGGGATAAGAGGAGGAGGAGGAGGAGGAGGAGGAGGAGGAGGAAGAGGAGGAGGAAGAGGAGGGGGAGGAGGAAGAGGAGGAGGAGAAGGGATAGGAAGAGGAGGAGGAGGAGGAAGAGGAGGAGGGAGGAGAAGGGATAAGGAGGAGAGGAGGAGGAAGAGGATGAGGAGGAGGAGAGAGGAGGAGGGCACGGAGCAGGAGATGGTAGTAGGAGGAGGAGCAGCGATGAGGAGGAGAAGGGATAGGAGGAGGAGAAGAGGAGGAGAAGAGGAGGAGGAGAGGAGGAGAAGATCAGGAGGAGGCGGAGAGGAGGATGAGCGACGGGTAGGAGGAGGAGACGGGAGGATGAGGAATAGGAGGAGGAGAGGAGACGGATCGGAGGGGAGGAAGCGGAGGAGGAATGTAGGAGGAGAGAAGGATAGGAGGAGGAGGAAGAGGAGAAGGAAGAGTGAGGAGGAGAGGAAGGAAGAGGAGAGAGATAAGGGATAGGAGAGAGAGGAGGATGAAGAGGGGAGGAGGAGAAGGGATAGGAGAGGAGGAGAGGAGAAGGGAAGATGAGAGGAGGAGAAGTGATAGGAGGAGGAGATGAATAGAGTATGAGGAGAAGGAGGAGGAGGAGGAGGAGGAGGAGAGGGATGGAGAGGAAGAGGAGGAGGAAGAGGGAGGAGAGGAGAGGGATAGGAGGAGGAGGATGAGGATGAGAGCAGAAGGAGGAGGAGGAGGAGGAGGAGGACGCTGTGGGATCTCCTTAGTGTTCTCTGAACTTCGGTGGTTTTCCTTTCCAGGGAATGTGTTGTGTGAAACTCAGGAGCAGGGATAGGATGAGGAGAGGAGGAAGGATTAGAGAGGAGGAGTAGGAGAGCAGGAGAAGGGATAGGAGGAGGAGGGATAGGAGATACGAGGAGGGAGGAAGAGTAGGAGGAGAGAAGGTATGAGGAATGAGTGAATGTATGAGGCTCGTAGGATGCGTGACGAATGAAATTTAGTGCCTTATGTTCCCAGGTCTTGCACTTGTTCGGTTTTTCCTGCAGGGAATGTGGTTTT